>JAJIZN010000016.1:0-600000 GCA_028637585.1 Xylariaceae sp. X187 | reverse complement strand
GATCCTCAGGGCCACCTCCAGAGGCAGCTCGGCAGGCGAACTAGGCGATAACTTCAGCGGGTTGTTGACCGAATGTCCGTTGTCCATGAACGCCGTGAAGGCCGACTTGTTGCGCAGGACGACGGCCATGAATACGTGCTCCGGGCCCCCGACACCTTTCTCGATCAAGAACTCAGCTCCGCCGGGCCGTCCACGCCGCAGGACGGCGGCTAGCAATGTTCCATGCAGATACTCGGCCGTGGCCGGCTGTCCCTCGAAGAAGGCGGCCCCGTCTTTCATCGCGCGGTAGAGAACGCGGACGTACTCGGGGGTGAATGCCAACTCGTTGATATACGGAGGTCGGTCTGCTATGCTCTCATAGTCGATGGGCACGTTTTGCCTGATGCATTCATCGAAGAACAGAGTGCCGGTTCGGAGACGGTTTCCGTAAAAGGACCAGTAGCCCATGGTGGCGCGTAGGTTCACTGGCTGATCGGAGCCTGGCTCTGCCAAGGGTGCCCCGAGGCTCAAGAGATACCTGATCAAGTCTTGTTGCTCGTCATCAAATTGACATTTCCAGGCTTGCCGAAGCGACTTGTGGAGGATCCTCTGAAATTGTGGATCACCGCGCCTGGCTGGCGCTATCGGATCAAGGATGGATCGGACAATCCCGGTGAACCAGGCGTTGATAGGGAACCATAATGCTGCCTGGAGCTGTGGTTCTATATCCATATTGCCGTCATCTCGCTTGTATTGAAGTCTTGGCCCCCTATTGTGAAGGATCATCGCGCACTCTTCGAAGTTGTGATGGTTAACTCTACGATCAGCAAGAGATGCAATTATGGCGTTGGAAGCCGCCCAGTCAATAGGGGTGGCGCACTCCGTCTGGTCGGGATGGATTCCCTCTAGCGGTTGGCAGTCAGTGTGAATGTAGTTGACAAGACTGCAGTTGAAGGACGGATGGTCGGCGTACACTTGACAAGAGAACTTGATGGCCGGGTTAGCTCCCTCATTGAGGAGGAACTCTACCACGCGAGGTCTACCGAACTCGGCGGCCACACACAGCGGAGGGTGGAAATGCTCCAGACCATCTCCCCAGATTCCGTCGATGGAAGTTGGACATACTCTCTTGTATGCCGTGACGATGGTCTCGATTACCGAGATGTCCATATCCATTTCGATGGCTACGTTCAAGAGAGGTATCAGCATGCCGAACGATGCCTGTGGCAGGGGTGTGGACGGGTCTGTAGGACGCTTTCTGCGGACATGGTTTTCAGCATCTATCATGAAGATGTTGAGCCTCGGGCCTATGAAAATCTCGGGATTGGCGATGGCGAGATGGATCTGGGCCTTTTGATCCAACCTTCCGATTACCTGCAGTAGGATCTCAACAGGTTGGTTGAGCAAGCTTGCCTTTGGGGGGCCCTGTTGGTCGGACATGTTCGCGTCGGTTGAGCGATGAGCGATGAGCGATGAGTGAGAGTAGTGTGGTGGCAGCGGTGTGGTTAGTAGAAGTATAGGGTAGGCAGGGAGGTATGATAGAGTCGTGGGATTGTGGTTGTCGGTGCCGCGAATAAGGAAGATAAATTCTTGGTGGAATCGCCTCAAATATATATATAACTGTGTGTTTCCTAATGGCAATTCTAATACCCCATTAGACAAGGCCATTGTATGGTCTTAATAGTGTTTGTTAGGTGAACAGGTGAGGGTAATCGAAACAGCTAATGAGCCTCAAAGAACAGCCACAACACTTGTTATTGTGATAGGACAATAGGATTGCGGGACTTTGGGGGAAAGGGCTACTGCTGATCATATTCGAAGGCTGAAGAATACAAAGTACCTGTTCGTCTTTGACCATGATTGCGTCAGGGGCAAAGAAAACGCGTCTGCTGTTCAAAGTTTTTAACAGCAAGCATGTTTTACCCAAACCGCGAACTCCTCAAAGCCAGGCTGACGACGGCATGCTTGTAGCATCATTGTGAAGGGAGGACCTGGCAAGGGTAGGTGCCCAGAGTAGACATCTCTTTGCAGACCACGTCGCGAGACCACACTTGGCCATCTACACCTTCAATTCGATTCCGATTCCGATTCCGACTCCAATTCCAATTCGGCCTGCGGTTTGTCAACTTCTTGTTCGATTGAGCCCCTAGGCCTATAAGGCCCGTACCGCCGCTGAGAGCTACACTCCAATGCTTGACCGAAGCAAGTCCCGAAATCTTCATCGATATAGTGACCAGTACTTCAAGGTTTCTCCCTTGTAATTGATAACAAGTTTAACAGCTCGTTATGCGTCGTTTGTAGAATAACCGCCACGTTTTGAAATTTGGTTGAATTGTCCGCTCCCTCATGGTCCTCCTTATGGACCACGGTTGGACTTGACCTGGTCCTAGTCCAAGTCCAACCGCCTTCTAGATTCAAGTTCTAGATTTAAAGCCATGAACATAGTTATTCGGTAGCCCGTAAAACCTAATGAGATGAGTTTGAAAAAAAAGTCTTTCGTGGCGACATCTGAAGAAAGGGAGCATCTTCGATGCAAATTCGTCATCACCATCACTGGGTGGTCCTGAGGTAGTGAGGTAGTGAAGTGGTGGGTGGTGGGTGGTGGGTGGTGAGCGGTGGGCGGTGTGTCGGGCCCGCGAAGTCTCTCCTTGGTCCATTGTCTGAGACATCTCGGCTATGTCTTATTCCCCCGTGGGCCGTATTCTTTTGTGTCGAAAATAAACCATCGAGGTTATTGCCGACGACTCGACAATGTATACTAGATAGAGAATCGGATCCCGGGGAAATGAACTTTGACCCTGACAAGACACAATTCGGGGGGGACTGGGGGGAAGATAAAACATTAGGAAGTTGTCGTCGCCGCACACTCACTGGGTGGCTTGGTTGCGTACAGCCACATCCCCCGAGGTTGTACATACAAAGTAAGCGTGCTACAGTGCTGAGAATTACTACACAGACTGTATGGAATAGTGCGTTTGTCTATAGGACGGACTGTGCACCGGTTCCACGCACACGGACGGCACAGCCAGCGGGGTTATCTAATAGGTAACTTAGCTAGGTGGGGTGTGCACCTATTTCGGTCTTGAGCAACTGGTATTTTACTGACTTCTAGCGTCAGACCTGTACTTCAATCCTTCGTCCGGGATGATCTGGGTCCGAAATGAAGCTGATCGTTCCATGTTCGTGAACCTGGTTTGCTTGGGTAAGAGCCAAACCTGAACGTCGAAACAGGCTTTTACACCTCTTACAGGGTGCATGCGAGTTTTCGTTGTTCCGTGGTCCAACTTAAGTCTTGAGTAGGTCAATAAAGTTAGGATTATCTAGATGATATGCCGAAACTGGCCTGGCTTTGAAGTCAACGCGAGGCAGGATCAACGCCATTGCCATTGGATAGAGTTCTCACACCTTATGCCGACTTTATCGCTTAGTGCCCGATTTAGGAGTCAACTGTCGGTACGGGTACGGACAAATATCGCTTTGAGAAACTTGATTAGTGGGACCTACTGTCCCTGTCTCACTCTAGATATATCGTGGTGCTATGAATAGTGCACTGCTACCTTACCACTGGCGTAAGGGCATAGGTAGCTGATTGCTGTGATGAAAGGCACAAGTCGTGAAGAGGCGCTTGTGTAACGCATCCATTCGCATATCTTGGAGGAATACGACGAGTGTAGTCTGTAAACGGGGATGTATACATACTAGGTAGGTAGGTATCTAGATCCATAGGTACGGGCATAGTATCTACCGCTAACTAGCACTATCAACGCTAGACCATCTGGAGTAAGCTTCCGTCGTTAAGTTTGTGTAACCGTCAGACTCGTCCGACACTTATGTAGCCAGATCTATTTCGGGCAAATTATCCACATGTATCCACGTTCTGAAGTGACATTTAATATCTAACCTTTCTTACTATGTGTGTAGATAAGACAGATCCCGCAAGACATCAAACGTGCCCTCCAAAAGAAATGCTACCTAATTTACAGACGACACTCATTCTGCCTATCGGGTATCCTCTGAGACGTTGGAAAGCCTCAATGCCGGGGTTCTACTGGGATGTTGAATTCACCAGTACTTCATTCCACCTATGTATTCGTTGGTCTTGAAGGCTTCGAGAACTATTATGATATTATTTCTCTCCGTGAAGGCTTGGCCATATCCGCAATTGACCAACTATCCGCTCATCATCGTCATGATCATCATCATGCGTGGTCTTTCAACTCTCCAGGGCCGTAATGTGCCTCGACTACCCAGTGGGCGGGCATTATTATTGGCTTGTCTGGCACGCGGTACGCGCAAGAGCGAAAACAATAAATCATACCACATTTGGGTGGATACACGGAAAAGAAGTCGAGCGTGCCGGCCAAGATACTGGGAGAGCAGCCGTCTCTCTCTTCGCGTCAACTGCACACCCGCCCAAATCCGCGAACTGTGTTTACTATCGGGAGACGGTCTTTGGTGATAAAGCTACGGTACTACCTGCCACTACGCCTGGCCAAAGTACCTGCCTATTTTCGTTCAAAATAGGGGGTTTTGATGAATTCGCTGCTAAAGTCCGCAGGGGGATCGCCCGTGCTGCCGTCGCTGCAGTTGGCATTGGCATTGGGGCTCCGCGGAATTGATTCCGGATTCCGTCCCTAGTGTACACAATACAACGGCTACCTATTTTCACGACCGCCTTAGCAGCCGCGCTTAGCGTCAGCTATCCAAGCATTGTGTTCCAACTTCCAGATCCCGCGCCGAACTACACTACTAGTAGAGGAGAGAGACAAATCCTGGCAGTTAGATCGTGCTTGGATCCACGCTGACATCATCTTCTAGGAGATCTTCCGCAAATAAGAAGTCTAAAAGAGCACCGCTGCCAACGCGCGAGACCGAGACTCTGAGCGAGGTTCTTGAACAATCAGCAGGTCGGCGGGAAAGCGCAATCGAAAGGTCTCCTCCCCTACATGCCATACGGGGCCTACGAGCCGTACGTTATATTCGAGCGGAGCTGGAGGCGAAGGTGATGAATCATATGACCGCCTGGATAAGCCAGTCCGGCGGCATGCCGCCTGTTAGAAAGAGATGCCAAGTCTATAGGTCGGTAGATATGTCAACACCGTGTCACTTGGAAGCTATCTGATGAGAAACCCTCGTCGTGACCATGGAGATACCTGCTTGGCCAGATTTTCAACCGGCGGTTTCGTCTAACGAACCGCTGATGGACGATTGATCATCCGGCTGCTGCCGCCGCTGTTGAGTCATTTGAGTCCTTGTGGTTGTCAACTTTGGACTCTTCTCCGCCTTTTCTCCGCCTCTCGTCCGTCTTAAGCTCTCTTCCTTGTTGCCATCCCGAGCTTTTGGTCAGTCAACGTTTCTCTCGTTTCATTCGTCGAAGCTATCCTAGTGGGCTGATGGGGACTATTAACTGCCGGTAGATCAAAGCCACCTAGGTATTGCAGAGTTGCAGAGACTGAGAGTAAGTATTGGGCCAGGCATAGACACTACGGCGTCTGTGGGATTTGTTAGAAGCAGAACGGGACATTCTTATGGACACGGTGTTGGCCAGAAAAGGCTAGAATTGATGTGGTTTTACCGGCACGGTTTCCGCACCTCAATACGGCATAGGCACGGACTTACCTATCTAGGCAGTACCTGCCATGCATAACTATGTGGGTAGATAGCACGCTGGAGCCACCGTGTCAAAGTGAGGGGTTCGCACGCACACTGTATCTAGGACGTTCTGACAAGAATGTCCCTCCCAATATGTAACACTGGCCAGTTGTCCTTTGATTCATCTCCATACGCCCTATCCAACACCACACCACAACTGACTCCAGCATCACCATAAACAATCTATCCACCAAGCTTTTGTATGGTCATAGCGGTTCTGGAACATGAATCTTCAGGCTTTCTTATCTACTGCGATTCTTCTTGATACCTGTGTACAGTTGAAATGTACCTACCTACCTACCTAGTCGGACCGCTATAGCTAAAAAGTACCGTCGGATTCGGTACAGTAAGCCCCAATCGCGGTCTCGCGTCGCATCGTCTTCGACAGTTCAACAGGATGGAGAACGGGCTTAACTAACACAAGTTACCTCTGCTAAGTCCGTGACTGCTGCAAGAATCCCGGTCAGGGACCCCAGTGGTTGTTTGAGCCCACAATACGACACCATGTGGCATGCGGTAGGCAGCTCTCACATGAATCCATCCCAGGTCGAGGGCAAGGTCGGAATGTAGCTACCTTACCAGCTACTTTACCAGCTACCTTACCTATTTATACCCATGCTGGCACGATGACACCGATGACACCGATGACATGAGTTCTGCCCTATCGGTTTCGGAGTCAGAAGCGAGGAATGAAGACACCTCTTTTCCCTCGCCATCCATCTCACGGCCTACATCGTCGCATACCTGGCAGCGAGCACGAGACGTACAGTACACTCCCTCCAGGTACTTCGCTGCTGATGTAAGACGCGAATGAGCATGCTAATTGCTACCTACCATCGCTACTGAGCCCGCCCAGTCATTTTATTTATTTATATTATTAGTATCCGTCTTGGTGCCCTTGGGCTCAGCCTCGATCCTGTTTGCTATCAATTATTTAGGAACGAGAAGACCCGTGAAACGTCGTTGCCCGCCGTTTAAACGGCTGGGACATTCTCAATCTATCCAAGTCAAGCCATCACTCTCACACAACTCAGCTCGACAAACTACTACCTACCTAGGTAGTAAGAAAGCGGCCCCCAATGCAGAAGAGACGGTCTCACAAGAAGTCCCGGCGCGGATGCTTGAATTGTAAAAAGTGGCACACAAAGGTAAGCTCTTTTGTCCGACCGCCCTTGTTGGAAATTCGTCCGCCGCCTCCCGTCCGCACGAGCCCCATATGACAAGGCGACATCGATCTTTTTGCACACCCATCCGGATCTCTTTCTCAGGAACCCTTTTCTCAGGACTTGGCGGCTAAGATGCCTGAAAATAGTGTGACGAACAGGGTCCGCCCTGTAACAACTGCACACTGCGGAATGCAAAGTGTGAATATGCCTGGGCGACAAAAAGCAATGGTCCCAATGGGATAAATGCCTCGGCAGCATCCCGAAAATACTCGTCGAGCAGCGCGGATGAACCGCACTTGAACGAGCCCAGTGGCCTCGCGATGAGGGAAAACCGCAGGTTGCTGGAGCTTGATTTGATGCATCAATGGTCGACCACCACGTACACGAGTCTCTGCAGCGTGCCAGAAGACCATAACTATATGCAGTTCGTCATGCCCCGCGAGGCTCTTAGTTACGACTTCCTGCTCAATGGTATCTTTGTTGCTGCTGCGCTCCACCGGTCTACGACGGTAGCGAAGGGGGAGGCGAGGGGTTATTTCAATATCGCTATGGAGCTCTGTAAGTGAAGATCGGCCCGTGTCTCTCGCGCGGATAAGCCAGGCCTAGGCGTTGATATACCGAATGCCTCGGCATTTCCTTCACAAATGGGGCTGGTAATGCTGACAGTTGATCAAGATGACAGAGCCAGTCGGTCGTTTCGGACACATCTGCGCAAGATGGACCCAGCGACTCACCATTTGCTTTACATATTTTCCAGCATGGCGGCGTTCATCAATATCGCATTCTCCCAATGTAACTTTTCCGAAGGGGGCGAACTCAACACCCTCTCCACGGTGGCGGTGGCTTTTGATCTCCTGAACGGCAGCAGTGAGTAGACTTCATATGAGTCCCTTCCCTCCTCTGTTGAGGATGGATATTCCCGTCTCTCCGATGTCAAATGCCTCGAGCACGCATCTTGCGGCGTCCGTCAATGCGTATAAAATTCAAGTTGCAAGAGATGAGGTTTGCTGGTTTACTGACACCTCGGTATTTCAAGTCAACATAGCGCAAGCCGATTTCCAGCGGCTGCTCGATAGCCCAGTCCCCGTCCGCGCATATTTCAAATACGGGCTCGCTCCCGCCGTATCACTATACCACGAGACGCGAGCCGCGATCTACCGTCTCAAGAGCCTAAACGAGCTATACCACCACAGCTCACACTACCAGGCGGCCACACCCGCGCTGAGTGACCACCTAAGTATCGCCAGCTCTCCGCCTAGCAGCGATGGCTCCTCGACGACAGCGGTGCCTACGCCATGGAACACCGCCATTGCGCTCCTGCACCTCTGCTTCGCCGAAGAGCAGCGCGGCGTGATGCGCGGGTTCTGCTTCTTGTTCCCTGGTAGTGCGGGCCCGGATTTCACGGCGGCCCTTAAGACGTCTGATCCGATGGCACTGCTTATCCTCATGCACTGGACTGTGCTCATCGAGCGAACGAGCGGGGAGTACTGGTGGGCTGAGAAGCTCGGGCGACGACTAGCTGTCGGGTGTTGGAAGGCTATGCAGTTGTCCTTGCGGACGTCGCGCTCGCCGGCGTTGATTACGCCTGAGTGGGGGGAGAGTGTCGCGTGGGTTTGTGCGCAGCTGGGATTACCTAGGTTTGTTCGGGCTTGATGAAGTCTTATTTGGAAGGGTTTTGCTTTCATCGGTGTAAAGGGATAGGTGAACGGGGTTAAAGGACGGACGGGACAAGCCTGGCGTGAATGCTTTTTGTCTGCCGGCAATTCTCACTACTGTTGTTATATATATTAGACATGCGCGATGGCTTTATCTGTACATACAAATATATCTATAAACATATTATAAGAAATACCCTCATCTGTCATCTGGGGACGTGTATGCTCATTGTTGGATGCCCAGACATATGTTTCTTTCGGGGAGTGAGTGGTGGTTCTACGTTTATGTGTCCGACTACAATTCGCATCACGGAATGAAATACCAACCCAATCTGGATACAACAGCCTCCTCAAACAAGGCCCCTAGACGAACTACCTACCTAGATAGCCAACGGACTGACAAGCCAACGGGACTGACAAAGCCGAGCCGCGGATCTACCCGAGTCCTCTTTCTCGCAACGTAAACGTAAACGGTAAGACACTGTTTTAACTTGACGACAAAAGGGAGGGGAGGGGGTCCGCAAGCTGAAAGCATAAAAGAATTTCGATGACGCTTACGAAATGAAATGACACGACCATCCATTTCCTTCTTCTTCTTCTTCTTCTTCTGACGAGGAGGGGGGGGTTTTTTCTATTTATTTTAACCGAGCCTTTTTTTTTCTTTTTTTTTTCCCTCCTTCAGGAAACGCATATACATTGATATCATTTTCAGACCGTTGACATCAGCGCGGTTCTTTTTATTTATTTTTTTTACTTGCAAGAGACTTTTGGAAACTCCGAGGAAGAAGAAGAAGAAGAAGAAGAAAACAGAAAAAAAAGAAAAAAAAGAAAACTCATCCGGGTTTGAAAATGGCATCCGTACGAACCCTCTTTTCGTCCACGGCGCGACGGGCTTCTTCTCCTCGTCCGGTGGTAGCGGCCGGCCGCCGAATGATAGGGCGAAGATTTCTGAACACGGAGACGGCGCCTGTTCTCTACTCTGCGCACGCGAGGGTGAAGGGCGCTCGTTCGGGGTAAATAACTGCGCGCGTCTCATCCAATCGTAATCATGTTCCATCATATCACTCTGCTCTCATCATCATCATCATCAACATTATCATCTTCTACGCTCCGAATCCCCAGCAAATCCATCCATCCATCCATACCTTTTATACTCTTTTCACAATGTCACAAAAAAGAATAAAAAAAAAAGAAAGAAAAAGAAAAACTAAACTCCAACAGTTACGTTCAAGGCGATGACCTCCAACTCGAACTGACCATGGCCAAGGCCCTCGGCGGCCAAGGCTCCAAGGGCAAGACCAACCCGGAAGAACTCTTCGCCGCCGGCTACGGGGCGTGTTTCCAGGCGGCCATGAACGCGGTCGCGGCGGCCGAGGGGACGAGGATGCCCGGCGGGGCAGAGAACAGCGTGGTGGACGCGACGGTGCATCTCGTGGGCGACATGCAGGCGCTGGACATGGGGTTGCGCGTGGACCTGACGGTGGGCGTGAAGGGGCTGGAGAGAGAGGTTGTCGAGCGGGTGGTGCAGAGGGCGTTGGAGGTTTGTCCTTATCGGCGGGCCACGAAGGGGAATGTTGTTACGAATGTTCGGGTTGTGGATTTATGAAGAGGGGGGAGGAGAGAGAGGTGGTTTTGGGAGGGAAGGTCTTTTTTCCAAGTTGTATGGGACAGCTTAATATTTAAATCTAGTTGTCGAGCGATGAGGAAAGATCTTTTGTTTATAGTTGTGTGATTGGAATGAGTGTTGATATGTCTGACAGTATTGGCGGTTGTTTTATCAGCATCTTTTGACTTTACACGCCATTCCGTCCAAGATTCTCGGGTTCAATGCAGTTTTGATGACGGAGTATGGCTGTGAGTTGGCCAGCCTTCAACGACGACATTCTGTCGTGACATGGAGCATTTTACAAGTTACCAAGATAGCACATCACCCGTAGCCGTTGGAAGAAGTCTCTCGAAAGGGTGAGTGAGGAATAGAAGGGGTAAGTACTCGAAAAACAATGGAAACTCCAAAAACAGAATACGCAGAAGCGGCTTCTTCAATATTCTGTATTTTCCTTGCCTTTTTTTTTAAAAAAAAAGCAAAAGAAACAAAAAATCAAGCGTCTTTCCCCTTTTCCACTGACCGATACCGTTCTCCAGGGCATCTCATATCCCACAGGTCCAGTTATCGCCGGGTCGTGTCTCCGCAACTTGGCGGACTTTGCACCTCCTCGACTCCTCGAGGCCCGGCAGGAAATCACGCACATGGCTTCTCCTCCTTTGTGACGTCCTTGTCTTTTCTTGGCGGACTCGGCATTTCATCTGGACAGTGAGTAACTAGCACATATCTTTTGCGGGGGGGTTGTAATTGGTGAGCGTGCCGCGTAATAGGCACCGCGCCGTGTTTGTGGTTTGCTGATTCTGACCCGGTGGGTTGAGTGTGAGTTTGAGTGTGAATAGCTGTAGACTACCTATTAATTAGGTCTGAGCCATAAAAGAGAGGGCTGTCAGTTGAGAATGAAAGGGACTGATCTCATACCATCGCTTGACTATACATGTTTTTTTTCTTTTTCTTTTTTTTCTTTTTATATAAAAAAAACACCTAAACGAAGGGAGGTTTTCTCGTCTCGTGACTTTCGCCTGCGCCTGCGCCTGCGTGTCACGGTCCGCCTCCTCATAGTTCAAGTAATCACTCAAAAGACTCGTCAACACACACACATGGCGAACAATCACGAGGGAGGTCCTTGTACCTTGTAAAAAAAAAAAAAAAAAAAAAAAAAAAGTGTCGGAAGACGCGACTACGTGGAAAGAACCTCGACGCTTCACTTTTCACATCTTCAAGGAGAAATTTACAGGTAAAAGTATTTTTTTCAGGTGACGGATGAGTCGTTGCGACGCGAGGAATACCGACGAGGTAGGTCAGTTTTCGCAAAGGAGGGGAAATAATTAAGTCATTCATCTTTTTGTTTCTTTTTTTTCTTTTGTTTTGAGAGAGAGAGAGAGAGAGAGAGAGAGAGAGGCGTATAACCAGATAAGTATCTAGCATTCCGTATGAATATCTCCAAAGAGTTCGAGGGTTACTTTTCCATTGACTGCGCATCTTCCTAAGAGAAGATTGAAAGCACGGGGGTATGTAGACAGTTAGTTAGATAGGTCGAGAAAAGAATGCTGCTGAGTGTCGGTACGTCTGTCTGTATTCCCGGGCGAGTATAGGCGGGCTTCTTCTGGGCGGGCTTCTTCTGGGCGGGCAAGGACATCTTGGAAGTGCCCGGTCAGAACCCGGTTTCTTCCGTCGATCTGCACACAGTACGCATAATACAGTATGCCCTTGTTTACGTAGGAAACAAGGGATTATTGGTCGAGAGATTTTGATTGCCTATTCGAGGTTAGCATCATCCGGTGCACTCCCATTGGGCCGATAGATATGGTGTCACCTCTATCTACGTCTTATCTTTTCGCTATCTTTTCCGCATCTTATTGTTTTATCCGCTTGTATAGGTCCGTAATCGCAAAGTAGACGACTACCAACCTACCTACACTACACATAACTTTCGTAAACAAGGGCCTCCGCCTCCCCCAAGGGGGGGTGGCCTCGGTTTAGAGACTGTACGGTTATATCCGTTAACCTAGATAGGTCAGGTTTACCGATTAGATAGATGACGGCTGGCAAGCATTTGGCCGCCACATTTCTAACTAGCCTCATCACCCGTCAAGCCCAAGCCACACCAATGATCATAGGTATACCTACATACTATCTACGGACGTACCTACGTAGTAGATACCTGGTGTAATAACATCACAGGTAACTTCAGCCGTTGCAATCTACTACGTACCTAGATAGTACAGCGCATAGTGACGCATTCGAATTCATAGAGGCAGAACTCGCAGAATTGTGGCATCGTAGTCCGTACTTGGGAAGAACCTAACCGTTAGAGTCTAGAGAAGAAAGTGAAAATTGAAAGTGAAAAATCATCAATGGATACGGTTCACGCAACGAGAACTCATCGCAAGACGCTGTTACCAGCCAGATATCTATGCACACTGCCTAATACTCATCTTGTGACCTCGGGTCGATCAATCATTACAAGTTACCTGACCTACCGGAAACACGAATATGTAACTACATTGTAAAATACATACTGCGTAGGGAATAGTGAATGCTACCTACCTCCATAGCCCGAGATCTACCAGTTTCAGAACGGAAACCCCACTAGATAATGGAAAAACAAAAACAAAAAAACAACAATGAGATACAAGTCAAGTTCTTAAAGTAGATAAAGTAATGATTAGATGATTGATCAGCGTTTTTAAAGCCCCCCCGCCCCTTTGGGCCGTAAAAGGTGTCACGCTCCCCCCCAGAAAAATTCGGGAAAAGTCGGAAACATTATATAAGTAGGCATTCCCCATTATCAAGTTTTCTTCCGGCCCTTCCGGCCTTCTGGCCAAGGAACGTGACAAAGAAATATGTAATTGGTCATAATTAGGTATCTAGGTATCCAATACCTAACCTACCGCGCCGCTAACATTTTTGCCATGCGGTGAACATGTTACGGCCACACAACAGAGCCAGGGCGTAAAAGGTCAATAAACATCTCCTGGGATTGACTGTCACATGCAGGACTGTATTTTTTTAAAAAAATTTTTTTTTAATTTTTTTTTAATTCCAAAAAGACGACTCGTGGTTTCTTTTTTCGGGGGGGATGAAGAAGTTACCTAACCTAGTCCGTATTGTTTGTTGTAAATATTAGCCAATTCCACCGTATCGTTACATAATCTAGCCGCCCGGCGTCCTTGTGAGATAATACTAAATAGATCACGTACGGGACTGTACCTACTCTGGCAAGTATTTCATGGCGCCAGCTAACAACAAGCTTCGAGACGTCACCGGATTTGCTGTTCTAGTTGTACTTGTTGAATGCCAGCGGCCTCATGACATGTCCAGCAGAAAGTTTTACAGTACACAATGTATTCCTGGCAAACGTCAAACGTCCCCCAGGGCAATGCCCCCCGTGAGATACACTTAGGTAATGGTAGGGAGGTAGTTTGGCGGTATACTTAAGTCGGCGTCTATCACATGGGGAAACCTACAAATAGGACATCACCTGATTTCATGGTTCCGCAGCTGAAAAGAGAGATTTAGTAGTCTATCTAGGTAACTTAACTAGGTAGGTAGGTAGGTAGGTAGACAGGTGACTAGGTATCTACCTATCTACTTACTTAGACGGGAGACACTTGGAAGTTTCATGGCGGTATTAATTACGTAAGATATACAGTGTCGGCATACCATATTCGTACTATATTCATACTATGCCCGTAAGTAGGGATGTATGGCTGAAAGGCGAGCGGCGCTCTCCACCCGCCCCCCTTCCCCTCCCCCGCCTTCTCTACCTACCGGGTACTTCTTCTCCCCAGACTTTCCCGCCACGAGGTTAATGCCGCCATTACCCGTTTTGGAGTCAGGCAAGAGATCACACATTCCCGGGTTTTCCGGATTGGGAATTATTATTACTAGGTAGGTACCTTTGGTTACGGTTATAATACTGTCTGTACCTGCAATCTTGAAGTGCCCCATGCAGAATAAAACCCAAGAAGGAGAAGGAGAGGAAGAAACTGACCTTGAGAGACTTGTATGAAGTGAAGAAATGTATGAAAGTGCCGTTATACCCAGATTGGTATAACCGGAGAGCGGAAAATACATTAATAACTATATATGTACGCCCAGAATAATAATAATAATAATAAAAATAATAATAAAAAAAAATTGAATCTCTCCGTAATTCGTTCCAGCCCCGTTTCACGTTGCCGAGGTCAATGGCGGTTACCCAAGTATACGGCTAGGTGTATAATACCACTTGGATGGAGGGAGCCATGGAAAAACACGGGAGCCGTGATCAACCCCGAGCCAATGAATGGCCCTTGCCATGTACAGTTGTAGCAGTAGCCGTAGCAGTAGCAGTAGCAGTAACGGTAGTAGTCGTAGTAGTAGTAATGAGGTAGCAATGTAGTACCCCCCTCCCAATATCCGCACACCCGACCCGGTACGGCCTGGGGTGTCATGGATTGCTACTATTTCGTCCGATCGAAAGGCACCCGGTTATACCTCTTCCGAACCGAAAACCTGTTCCCCAGCCCGGCCCAACATCCCCGGGCTTTTTCTTGTAAGTTGTCATTGACCCACATTCGCACTATCTATCTACTACCATAGTAGACTCTACCGCCCACACTACCTACCCCTATCTTATCCCTACACTGCCGCTAGCAGAAAGGTTAGGTATAGGTAAGGTAGGTAAGCCTGGTAAGGTAGGTAGGTGATTCTATCAAGCAAGCACCGTAGCCTGAGCCATCGTCGTCACCGCCGGCTTACACTACTAATTCCCTACCTAGCACGCCCTGCCTCATTTATAAGTAGGTACGTATAGGTATCCGTGTATGACACTAATAAGTCCGGTACTTACACTACCTAGTGTACATACACACACACACACGCACACACAAAGGCCGAAACTTGAACTCTTTCGATCCAAAGTAAAAGTACGTAGCAAGTACCACGTCAAGCCCACTGCGAGACCCGATGATGCAGGGGGTCGCCGTTTTGGCTTGCTCCGATTTCAATTCGTGGCCGGGCATCCAAGTTACCGTCGAGGACGGGAACCAGTAGGCCATTGACATGCCTCCATTCATCGTCACGAGCTCCACAACTTCTCCCTTCGCTTCTCTTTCAGTCCCTATATATCCTCGAGGTCGTTCCGCAACTAGTCAACGGCTACTACCTCGACAACTCGCAACCCGTCGGCATCTCGTGTGCCCCATAGTACCGCGAGCGAAGTTTTCCGCTCTCACACGTCTCGTTGCGTTCGGCCGTGAGCCAACGACTGCCCCCATTGATACCGTCTCGCGACATTTAAGAGCAATGCCCGCGCCTCTTCCCGTGCCTGTGCAAAGAACCTACTCTTCCTACCATAATCCCAACGTGAAGGGCCCCAAATCTCAACAACTCCGCGCTGGACAATCGCACTCGCCACGAAAGAACGAGATCAGTAAGCTCAAACATGCCTTTTTTTTCTTCCGGCTTTCCATGTCCTCTTCGCGTCTTTCCTCCACCCGGTCGCGGTCGGGTCGCCAAACACGTCACTGACTACGCAAATCGCAGTGCTGCCTAATAACAAGGTCAACAAGACTGCACTCCATCCTTCTGGAGTTGAGTAAGTCGGCCTTTTAAAAAAAAATACAAACTAGGTCTGGCCTGGGGAGAGCTTCGAGTTTTGACGATTGACTGCTTTCTTCAAGGCCAGCACATGAGAAACATACAGAACTAGGTACGGCAATGCGTGTCTTTTGGCTGGCTTCTCAATAGCTTCCCAATGAAACTAACACGTCCTGCAGAGGAGGAATTGCATGAGAAGGCACACATCGACTATGACCGAGTTGCCATTGTAAGTAGCCATAATGTCAATGCGAGTTTTGCGTCTTGACATAGCCGGCTAACACATTATCAATAGATTCCCAATCCTTCTGTCGCCGCCTTGTACGAAGATGCTCTCGTAAGTTCCGCCTATCGTCAGATTGCCAAGTCAATGTGCTCACAGTCTACCAAAGGTATATGAAGTGGGCTCTGCCATAGCCTCGAGTGGTGCCTTGACGGCCTACTCGGGTGCGAAGACAGGTCGTTCACCCTCAGATAAGAGGATCGTGAAGGAGCCCTCGTCGGAGAATGACGTCTGGTAAGCTTTAAACCCGCGGCGATCTGCCGAAGTTTATGCAACCACCAGCTCACACGTGTTTTGTCACAGGTGGGGGCCAGTGAACAAGCCGATGGCGCCCGAGGTAAGATTGATATTTTCCCGTACTGGAATTACTCGCAATTTTCTAGTGTCGTTTTTGTCCCAACGCGTTCATGGATTCCGTGCGCACCCTTTCGTCTTTCTTTTTACCCCTCGGCCGTTTGGGAGGATCGCATATGAGGCGTTTACGTCACAGTCGTGATAGGTGATAAGCCGTCCCATTCCCTTCAAGCGCATACCCTGCTGAGGGCTATACATCATCATGCGCCGAGACCAATCGATGGTTCCCGGAAGCTGGGAAGACCCCTGTTGGCGTCCGTTTAAAGATGGTGCCAAGGCCTGTCCATACCCACCCTCTCTTGGCAAGGCAGCTAAGGCAGCTGGCTGCCAATTAAGCCTCCACATCCCCACATTCCGCTCATCCTTCGATTGCGTCAACGAACGTGGGCTTGTTATCTAGTTGGCTAGTGGGAACTGACATGGTGCCGTTCATTGACAGGTCTGGAGAATCACCCGTGAGCGCGCCATCGATTACTTGAACACGAGATCAAGAATCTACGTCGTCGATGGCTATGCCGGCTGGGACGAGAAGTACCGGATCCGCGTTCGTGTGATCTGCGCGCGCGCGTATCATGCGCTTTTCATGAGAAACATGCTCATCCGCCCTCCGCGCGAGGAGCTTGAGCATTTCCACCCCGACTACACCATCTACAATGCCGGCACTTTCCCTGCCAATCGATACACTTCGGGCATGACCTCGGGCACCTCGGTCGCCATTAACTTCGCCGAGAAGGAGATGGTCATCCTGGGTACCGAGTATGCTGGCGAGATGAAGAAGGGTGTTTTCACCATCTTGTTCTACGAGATGCCCATCAAGCACAATGTCTTGACTCTGCACTCCTCTGCCAACGAGGGTAAGAATGGTGATGTCACGCTTTTCTTCGGTCTATCCGGCACCGGCAAGACTACTCTTTCGGCTGACCCGAACCGCGCCTTGATTGGTGATGATGAGCATTGTTGGACCGAGCGTGGCGTGTTCAACATCGAGGGTGGCTGTTACGCCAAGTGTGTGGGCCTTTCTGCCGAGAAGGAGCCTGATATCTTCAACGCCATCCGTTTCGGGTCCGTTCTCGAGAACGTCGTCTTCGATCCCGAGACTAGAAATGTCGATTATGACGACACCGCTCTCACCGAGAACACTCGATGGTCAGTTTTGCTTGTCTCCCCTGTTGAATGTTGATGGGAAGCTGACGAACGACGTAGTGCGTATCCGATTGAGTACATTAGCAACGCCAAGGTCCCCTGCATCTCTGAGAGCCATCCCAGTAACATCATCTTGTTGACCTGTGATGCTCGGGGTGTACTGCCTCCGATCTCCAAGCTGGATAGTGCGCAAACTATGTTCCATTTCATCTCCGGCTACACTTCCAAGATGGCTGGTACCGAAGACGGTGTCACAGAGCCGCAGGCCACCTTCTCCTCTTGCTTCGCGCAGCCGTTCTTAGCACTTCACCCTATGCGCTACGCGAAGATGTTGGCGGACAAGATCGAGCACCACAAGGCCAACGCTTGGCTGCTGAACACCGGCTGGGTCGGTGCCGGCTACGTCCACGGCGGCAAGCGGTGCCCATTGAAGTATACCCGCGCCATCCTTGATGCCATCCACTCCGGCGAGCTTGCGAAAGCGGAATATGAGACGTACGGAGTCTTCAACCTTCAGGTCCCCAAGTCTTGCCCCAAGGTGCCCAAGGAGCTCTTGAACCCCCAGACGGCCTGGATGGCCGGCCAGGATAGCTTCGACAAGGAGGTGAAGAAGCTGGGCGAGCTCTTCAACGAGAACTTCAAGAAGTACGAGTCGGAAGCGACTGACGAGGTGAAGGCTGCTAAGCCAGTTGTTTAAAGAGAAATCATCTAGCACCGGCGTCTTTGTTTTGGGGCATGTCATGTCATGACACACACACCGCGCCTATTTCTCAGTAGGTCTTCCGCCGCTGGTTGGTTCCATTGTTATTGTGGCGGGCCGAAGCGAAACGCTCTATGCCTCAGACTACACGCACCCCTTTCATCGTGTTAGTCGAATTGAAGTCGAGGGGGATTATTCGCCCTGATAATAGGGTTCGTGGTACACGTCGACAAGGAGTGTCGTTTTTTCGAAAGGGATTATGATGCCTAGGTAGTTTGAGTCCACACTGGTGTATATAGGCTAGGCATCCAATTTGCTGCTGTGTTGCTATTGGAGGTACCTTTAGCACGAATGGTCTCATCATTCATAAGTACATACCTCTATTATGATGGCTTCTCGGTATGCGCTATCACGTTGTGTTGCCTCCGGTGATTTTTGAGCTGTGATTAGTATAGAGTGCCTCGGTGCCTTGACCGCGATGGCGGAGTCCAGCCGGCTGGTTGACGACTCAACGACCGACAAAGCCATGGCTATAAACGCAACAAACGCGTAAAGCTCGAGAAGAAAAGGCCGTTGAAGCCAAACTGGCATTGCAGGCCCCTTCACTGAAATATACACCACCTAGGTATATGTCGGGAATGAGTTCACCAACGGGAACGTCGACTAGCGGAGCTGTTGGACTCCAGATGACCGAGTCTGCTTCGGTCTCCCGGGAGGGGAAGTCTTCCCCAGAGCTCGGTCGCGTCATGGCTGGTGCCTTCGCGCAGCTAGCATCAATGAGCCATTGCATTGTAGGTTCTCAAATAAAGTTCACCTGATCCTTTGTTTGATGCCCAGAAGAAGTGTTCTTCGTGTACGGACTCCGGTTGGAACATTGCGCTGACGCGTGTTCTGCTTGTCACGTCGCTGGGTGGTGAAGCTGTAACTACCTAAGTATGGTCGGCAAGGCCCATTACGCGCCAACCGAGATCCAGGCAAAACTTATCTTAGTTAGCGGCTCATGACTGAGATCCACTAAGTATACGTAGTAAGATTCTGGCCAATAAGATGCTTAGATACCTACCCCGCGACTCCGCGGATAGATAAAGAGCTTATCGGGGCTGCCGATTTTCGTTATGACCACATTCTACATTATTGCATCCCTGTGCTCGCTTGAAAGAAAAAAACGCTATACCGGTAGTTACATAATTGGCTGTGGTGCTGACGGCAAGGCGCCACTAATCGCAGACAGGAAGCTCCTACAATCTAGGGACGGTGGACGTTCACGTTCAATTGGCGTATTGACTGAAATGCTCGGTTGTTCAGCACCAGCATCCATCTTCGTGAACTTGGATTCTTTTCTACCAAACTGTTTCTTTGGCTTCGCCCATACATTAATATACGCACCCGATATCCCGAGAAAGAACGTACAGTGAAACAGATACCCACGCGCACACGCACTCGCACACAAGACCTCGGGCTTGCGACGCCCCGCTACCGTTCCCCTTCTCAAGCCAGGGTCAGCCATGACCAATCGGCAACATGGACGGGGAATGGGATGAGGTTGGTGTTCTTTGCCTTTTGCCCCCGTCTTCCGTGACTCTTTACGTATCTGTGCAGTTACTAAGTCTGGTTTTCCCAATGCTTTCAGGTCGCCCGCATACCGATTCCGCCGCCGGGCATGCCCACGCCCGTGACGTGCCTAGGATTCGACACCACTCAAGAGCTGCTATGGACCGGCAATGAATACGTACGAAACACAGAAGAGATCCTACCAGCTTTTAGAGGAGTGATGTAACAGAGTTGCATATCGCTAACGGGCAAATTCCCACAGGGGCGAGTCGCTTCCTTCTACGGTGCCAAACTCCAGCAGTATACGTCCTTCAAAGCCCATTCTGTTCACGATGGCGGCGTTCTCCAGCTCCTTTTTAACGACAAAGGCGTCATAGCTCTCACCTCCACGGGCGTACATATGCGGAACAGGCGCGGGATACCTTTGTGGTCTGTGAGGTGGGTGGAAGCACACTCGATGAGGAAGCTGCTTCGAAAGGCTTACTGATTTCTGAGTCTAGACACGATGAGATGAAAGAGTTACGGTGTATGACCTTTGCATCTAGGGGAACAAGCGAAATACTGGCAGCTGGCGAACAAGACAAGATGCTGGTAATCGATGCCGTCAAGGGGGAGGTGACGAAGCAAGTAAGTCTGGTGCACTTCTTCCCGACGGGGTTACGTTCGCGACTGGGTACTCATCCTTTCTTCCGCCTCAGGTACCGACGGAACACAAATATAAAATCATGCGCCGGAATAGCCGCAATATCTGCGCCGCGACAGCCAATGGCGCTGTGCATATTATCGATTCCAACAATTTCAGTGTCCTCAGGACCTGGCACGCCCATACGGCCGCCATCAATGACATGGATGCTCAGCATGAGTTCATAGTCACATGTGGCTATTCGCTCAGGCAGCAGGGCAACTACACACCCGACCCCTTCGTTAACGTCTTTGACCTAAAGAATATGGTCTCCATGTCTCCCATCCCTTTTCCCGCCGGCGCCGCCTATGTACGCATGCACCCTCGCATGTCTACCACGATCATTGTCATGTCCCAGATCGGGCAGATGCACGTCGTCGACCTAATGAACCCTAATACGAGCAATGTGCGCCAAGCAAACAGTCTGACATATTTCTCAATGTTCGAAATAGCGCCTTCTGGCGAAGCGATCGTATTGGCTGATGCCGAGTGCTTCATCCATCTTTGGGGTTCGCCGAGCAAGATCCACTTCACCGAGTTTGCACAACCCGTCGAAACGGCTGACACGCCAACTCCCGCGCCGAGAATCGAGTTTGATGCATGGGATACGTGAGTTTTGCTATCTGCTAGCCGTCAAAGTGCATTCTATTAATCATCCGAGCAGACCTCTAAGTTCTGTTGGTATGGACTACTATAGAGAAGTATTACTGTCAGCCTGGCCATCAAATATGGTCACTGAAATTGGTGTCCCCCCTGTCAAGATTGACCAGCAAGCCCTGGTCACTCTGCAGGAGACGGAATGGGGATTTTATGGGAAGAATACCCGCCCGCTCCGTCGCAACCAGGTTGAAGACTTACGAGGAAGTGAGAGCCTTCAGAATACGCTGAAACACCCCAAGTTTCTGAGCGAAAAGGCTCGTGAGCTAGCTAAGTCGTCGGCTGGGACACCTGACCCTGAAGAAATCGTACCAGAAATGCCGGTCGCACTCCATGATAGTAGACTTGAGAGTCACCAGGTTGAGGTACCTGATATGTATCAACCCGTTGAGATCAAGTACAGCAAATTTGGCATTGACGACTTCGACTTTGGGTAAGTTCATGAGTCCAGGCGTATGTTACTGTGCTCACTTCGACTAGGTACTTCAACAAGTCACCATATTCTGGCCTTCAAAATCACATTTCCCAGGCGTATGCAAACCCCTTGTTGCAAATTATGCATTATACACCATTGATAAGAAATATTGCTCTTCAACATACAGCAACAGCATGTAATGATGAAGAATGTCTGCTCTGCGAGCTGGGCTTTCTTTTTGACATGCTCGATAAAGCTGAAGGAGAAGCCTGTCAAGCATCCAATTTCACTAAAACTCTGAATTATCAAACAGACGGTAGGCGCTGAATCCTGCCTACTTTGAAGTTGCATTTCACTGACGAATATTTCGAGCCCGATCATCGAAGGTGTTAGAAGAGGAACGGCATACCTACCAAGAGCGGACATCTTACCGTACCATGATGCTACAAGACCTAACAAGTTATCTGCTGAACAAAATGTCGCAGAATTATAGTACAATGGCGAAACTAGACAGAAGCGTCGGTACTAAATCACCACCACCCACTACCTTTGAAGAGGTAACTTCCCACGTTTTTCTTGATACGCTTCATCACCACTAACTGGTAGTAGCTGTTCCAAACCTCCGCTGTGCTTTCTATGAGATGCATGAACTGCAGGAATGAAACTACCAAGGCAGAGGCCACCATGGTGAATAATATGATATATCCACAAAATGTGGGTAAAGCTGGCCCTCCTTTCATGTCCAGCGATAGAGCAGCTAACGCGAAGAAGAAGTCTGGCCAAAGAAACCCACGTGTTAGAGGCATGACATTCTCCCAGGTTCTTAAGATGAGCGTGGAGGGTGAACCGACCAACAAGGGCTGGTGCAGCAGTTGTCATCGATATCATCCTCTGGCGACTAGGAAGACGATATACAAAGTTCCCAGCGTGCTGATGCTCAACGCTAGAATCACCACCGTTGAGCAGCGCCATTTATGGGCTACGCCTGGTTGGTTGCCGGAAGAAATTGGTGTCATTGTCGACAATGGTAATATATTCTGCTACGAAGGAGAGGATCTGAAATTACACCTGCAGCGAGGTATTCATAACATTGCAGTTTACTCCTTGATCGGCCTGGCCGTGAATATTGAAGGTAGCCAGCGACAACAGTCGCCGTCCCACCTGGTTGCTATGGTGAATGGTGAGTACAAATTCCTTTCGCTCCATCTACGTTATATATGATGCCCTGCTGACCAAGGACGAAGTTGCTCACTCGGCACCAACCGCGCCGGATGCGAGTCAATGGTATCTATTCAACGATTTCCATGTCAAGCCTATCCCAACTAAGGAGGCATTGACTTTCAACACATCGTGGAAAACACCCTCTGTGATCACATACCAGGTCAAGTCTGCGAATAATCAGCTTGACTCTAGTTGGAAACAGAACTTGAACTGTCAACTTCTATATAATAATTTCGAGTGTGTCTCTAATTCTATCGTTGACTCCGTGCTGGGACTTTTACTGACTATATTGTCCAGACCTACTCCTAGCAATAGGACCTATCAGACCCTCAGTTACCGGGACGAACCAGTGGTTTCTGGTACAATTGTGGCCATAGATACCGAGTTCGTCAAGACATCGCAACCAGAAGTTGAGGTGCACTCGGATGGTAATTCAAAGATCATTCGGCCGACGGTCCATGCTTTAGCGAGAACATCGATCATTCGCGGCAGCGGGATAGAGGAAGGCGTGCCGTTTATCGATGACTACATCACCATAAAGGAGACAGTAGTGGACTATCTTACATCCTACTCTGGCATCACGCCCGAGGACCTAAATCCGATTAGTGCGGCGGAACGAGGACACAGCCTGGTTTCGCTGAAGGTGGCATACAAGAAGATATGGACTCTTCTCAACCTTGGTTGTAAATTTCTCGGCCACGGCCTCAAGCAGGATTTTCGTGTGATTAACATCTACGTGCCGAAGACACAGGTGATTGACACGAGCGATCTGTTCTTCATCAAGGAGCGACTGCGCAAACTGAGCCTGCAGTTCCTGGCATACACAATCCTCAAGGAGGACATCCAGCTCCACACACACGACTCCATCGAGGACGCGCGCACGGCGCTTCGTCTCTACCGCAAATATCAAGAATACCAGGAGGCTGGCATCCTCGATACTATGCTCCAGGAGATCTACGCGAAGGGACTCGCCTCTAACTTCAGGCCCCCGGTTAAAACCGGGATCGGCATTCCCATCCGCACAGATACTCCGCCTGTCGTTGACAGCACAGGCGCGCGAGTGTTTAGTTCTACCACTAACAATGGAAGCGGTACTACAACAGCACCGTCGACGCCTAAAAAGGTCGGGTCGAATGCTATTGCACTGACACCTAGTTCTACGCCCCTCAGAGAATCGACCAGTAGGTGATGATGAGTGGTATAATGGAAGAAAAGCATGACCCTGCATGAAAAAGGGGGGTGTCATCGCGGTAACACTCGGTCAAGGAAAAATGGCAGGGGAAAGACTAAATGGACAGCTCTTTAAAAAAAAAAAACATCAGAAATGGAAAACAAACAGTTGAAGAATGCCCATTGTCTGGCGAGGCAGAAAGCGCCCGGATGACTACCTGAGAGAGAGAGCTACGGTAGTCCCTAGATAGGTATGACAAACATGCCTTATACCTTTTAGCTGTCGCATAGTTAATGTACGAATATGAGAGCTCTCAAGTCCCGACTCATTCCTTCGACTGCCTTGACTATCAAAGTGTAGTGGATCCTATCAGGCTGCTAATTCATGAAGTGGCGATAATACATCCTTTACACTATCTCCCTTAGATAAGTAGAGAATGGGTAACAATCGTAGGTGGAGTGATATTGGGCAACAACGGGACTTTGGCGACAAGGAATTGATGTGCTTCGGAAGTACCGAAGTTGCTAAGCCTTTGCGGACCGACACTCTAAACTAAGGTAGGCAGGTGAATGGGTATCTCTTCTGATTGATGACGTCGTCCTACCGGGAACTGGTACCTAGTCTAGGTAGTGGGCTTCCGTTACACTCCGTTCCTACGATATCCGTTTCTGTCCGTCAAGTTTAAGTAAAATGTGTGCTTGAAGGGCAAATTTATGTAAACGACGGCAGCAAAAATCGTGAGACAAGATCGGAGGCGCCCGCACGAACTGGCAGATGGAGATCCTTCAAAGCATAGATACTGAGTAGATGCATACTTTTATCTATTAATGTACATGCCATGCATTTATACGATACAGAGTTCATTAGGTAAGTTAGTAGGTATGGAGGAGATAGGCGAGGCGGCCTTTTGGGACACCAGTTTTGCCTAACGGGACACCACCCTAAACCGCATAGGGTAATGGCCCCAAATAAATCACGCCGCCTCTATGCAAGCGCAATACTAGCATTTAGTTCATTATACCAGCCCGGATCGAGGTAGGATTGATTATATCAGCAGACGTACGAATGTACCGCATAACTGATCTATAGGTAGTTAGGTATCTATGCCTGAGATACGTCCGTAGATAGGGAACGTTCTAGGGTTAGGGTTAAGATTAGGGTTGTTCATTCAATCTTGGCAGCTTCAGCGAGGACGTGTCGTCGACACTGTCATTGATCTAAGGTGCCTGCGTACCAGTAGTTAATGACCGTTACAGTGTCATCGATTTCGTCGTAGGTCAGAATTACCGGTATAACCAAAGACCCGACTGCCAATGTAGGTATTATATAACTACTCGACTTTATATAATTGAGTAGCCTAAGTTATTTTCCCTTATACTTACTTTTGTTTACCTACCTAGGTTGGGTAGTTATTACACTTCTTAGTTCCTGTACAACCGTCTTGTGACGCTACACTTGACCACTACTGCTTTGTTGTCTGCAATTGCTACCTACCTAACGTTATCACTCGAATGCGCAACCACTCGAGGCTTCCGGGAGGTCACTGGGGATGATAATTGATCATTGCCATCAGGTGGTAGTAAGTAGTTATGCGTGTACATTCGTACGTCCGCTGATATAATCAATCCCACCTCGATCCGGGCTGGTATAATGAACTAAATGCTAGTATTGCGCTTGCATAGAGGCGGCGTGATTTATTTGGGGCCATTACCCTATGCGGTTTAGGGTGGTGTCCCGTTAGGCAAAACTGGTGTCCCAAAAGGCCGCCTCGAGATAGGCCACCACTTTTGTGGGGTAATTAACAATCTTGATTGGGTTCTCTGTGATTGGGTTCTCTGGTTCTCCACAGCTTGGGGTTCTTAGATACCGATGCTCCATGTACCCCGTATCGTAGACTCCACACCCTGGCCACTTTACGCCTCTCGTTTGTCCGCTCCGTCCCGTCGTCAGCTACAACAATACGAAAGTACACCCTTCGCACAGGCTCTTTGTTGTTTTTGTTTCCTTGCTTATTGTCATACCCAGCAAATGTTCTCTGCTACGTAATAGGATTTGTCGAGAGAGGGACAGATCCATCAATTCCCGTCTGTTCGCTCTTGCGTTTGACGGTTTTTCTTTTTCGCTGGTTCGCCATCGCCATCGCTACCTGTCGCCATCAATCATCAATCATCATAATCATACTGTCCCTCATTTTTGTTCCCGTCTGTCCGCTTTTTCTTTTTCTTCCCTTTTTTTTCTTTTTGCTTTTCTCTCCATCGCCTTTCTCCTCTTCTCCAGAACCGATTTGGTAATGGTATTTGGAGACTGAAGGAACATTGGAGACTGGCTGCTGGACCCCAGCCACGACCCAGATCCCCCGCTTGGGATCTTCATTTTTTCTTACTTCTTCTTTCTGTCTTCTGCCTTCTGCCTTCTGCCTCCTGCCTTCTGCCTCCTGCCTTGTCCACTTCGTCGCGAGAGCCCGATACTATCGTCCAACCTGACGAAAGCTACGTTCTGGCGGCTCCTTGCTCCTTCGACCTCGCGCGAGGCATTACCACATATCCTGGGCATATTTTTGTCATTGCAAATGCGATCAAGCCGTACCCCGGCAACCCCGCCTTCGTCTGAGAATTAATTGTTCATCCTCCGTTTAAACACCTGGCCGCTTCATCTCTCTCTTTGGCACTTTTTTTTCATTATCCAGCGAGCTGTGCTGCCGCTGCACCTTGCCGTAATTAGGTACCGTTAGCATCGTATCGTATCGTATTCGCACCTCGCCGCCATCCCACTATCTATCGGATCACCCTCCTCTCCATCTCCATCTCCATCTCCATCCCCATCCCCATCCTTATCCTCATCGCCATCACCACTAGCATTATCATCATGCTGGCTCACCAGTGGCCTGAGGCCACGCGAAAGCGACTGCGAGATGAAGAAGCTGAGGCCAGCAACGCTACTAACGGCCAGCTGGGCTTCACTGAACATCGCAATGTAAGTCTTCTCTGTGCCATGAGCATGGTCTGTCGGTTGTGTAGAGCATCAGTCAGCCCACGAGGGCCAACAGTCATGAGCATGCACCGTGAAGAGCAAACATCAGAAGGTTCGGTGGCTTACGTTGTTACCTTACCAGAAGCGCTTACACGCCACTTCCATACAATCAATCTTGCCGACTCGACGCCGATCGGCACCCTCGAACTTCCCGCACCAAGATGACACAGCCGTCAACTCTAATTCTGTTTCTGAACACGTTCGTACCGAGCAGCCCTCAGAAATGACCGATATGGATCTTGACCAGGATGTTGATATGACTGTCGATCACTTGGATTCGCCCGAAGTGCTCCAGCCCAATCAGACTCCTTCGAACGGCACTGGACGAATACCCACCCCTATCCACTGCTCGTTTGCGGTGCAGGTTCGAGGTAACCATTGGGGTGCGGTGCCATCCACAGATAACAACGCCGATACTACTAGCACGCTGCCCAACGGCAAGCCTATCGCCCCTGGCCAACTGTATCCCCCCCAGGACTCTTCTGCGCCGCTATCGTACGAGGGCGCTGCTGCCGAGTGGTCCTTAGTGCAGAACCGCCGCCTGCCATCTCCTATCTGTGAAATGGGCGGTGAGGATACAGGTGCGAGTCCTGGGATGGTACTGGATGGCTGCCCGCCGCATTCGTCAAACGCACAGACCTTGCCACTGCACCCCAATATCCAGCTATCCCCGCAACCTGCCGATGCAGACGCCGCTATGGGGGACATCGAAGGTGGCTCTGGCTCACCCTCGTCTGCTCCCGCCACGCCATCGTCGCGTAGCAAGTATGGGCACTGCCGTAGTAAACACACCATCAACACGTGGACTCTGCAGCCTGGAATGAAGAAAAGTTTCAGTATAGGATACCGAGCCGACTGCGAGAAGTGCCGTATGAAGATTCCAGGACATTTCAACCACATCATCATCTCGTAGGAAGGAGACGATGGCACCAAGCGAATCTGGCACCGAGACCTCGTACTCACCGGAGCGCGGGACAAGGATTTGATGTTCCACCTAGTTAGTCGTCGTAAAGTTACGGCGCGTGAAAGAAAGCCCCAGATTTTCGGAGTGTCAAGACAGCTTTTCCGCGACACGGGGGCTTATGTCTCTCCCTATCGAGGCCGGCGGACGTCATCTCAGAAATCTGAGCTTAAATCTGAGCTTTTGAGAGCAGCGAGCCGCACACTACCACTTCGACCGCATCAGCACGTCAGCCCCATTTCTTTTGCTTCTTTTGCTTCTTTTGCTTGATCGCATATTGTAACTTTGCCTGATTATGTCGCTTGCACTATAGGCGAACACTCCCGGTCACCTACAGACTACAGTACACTTTTAACTTTCACTCTTTTCAACAAAAACGACAGAATATATCTGTTCTTTCACTTTAATCGGCATTATGACCAGCCATTCCAAACCTTTTCTTTTTTGTTCTTTCCTTCTCCTCTTCACTTCAGTTATATATCCCCCAACCGGGCACATTCGTTTGTGGACCGTTTTCCGGTTCCTTTTTCTGACTGTTGAGAAATTGGGAAAGTATATAATAAACAAACAATACACACATCAGCATCAAAGCGGGCAAAAGGCGTCTTTCTTTTTTCAAGAAAAAAAAAACTTGGGGAGTACCCAGGAAATGAAAAATTTACCCGAAGGGGGAAAGAATTGGGTGTGTAGGGAGGAAAAGGGGTGGAGTTCTTTGCGATTGGGCGATTGGGCGATTAGGCGAGGGGGAAAGAGGAGAGTCCGGAGAGGGGAAGAGAAGAGAAGAGAAGAGAAGAGAAGAGGAGTCCCGTTTTTCGCCTGGCGTTTTTGAGAATTGGAAGGAAGGGTAATGGGGCGTTTAATATCAATTTTCTTTTATAATTGATTTGTGGACGAGAGGGAGGGAGAACAGAGAGAAGGGAAAACATTCAAGGTATCAAGGTACTCTTAAACAAATAAGTTAATTAATCGGAGAGCGATTTTATTTCTCCTATTTGGCTCTTGCTTGCGGTGGTGAATCTGACTCATTGAGTTTGAGGTGATGCGGTGGTGATGGGTGATGGGTGATGGGTGATATGTCGTGCTGTTGAGATGCGAATGTGAATGATGCATCAGGTATCGAAGGTCAGACTCTAGATTTGGGGTTGAACTATTATTAAGCTGATTGAATCTCTTGGATTTCCAATGGAAGGATGAGTGTGTGTGCGTGTGTGTCTGGAAGAAGCATACTGGTAGGTTATGCTTACAGACTGTGACTATAACTAGGTACCTTACCTTACCTTACCTTACCTAGATAGATATGGAAGTAGGTAGGTAGGTAGGTGGGTAGGTAGTGTTGAAACTGACGATGAGTTCAAGGAATAGGGGATGGTAGTTAGGTAGGTAGGTATATAGACCGGGGCGGCGAACGAGGGAGGTAATTACCTAACTAGGGATCGAGATCTTGTATTCGTAGGTAACTTATATATATATATATGGAGGGAAAGTATGCCTCCTCTTCCTCTTCCTCTTCTATCTGGTTAATCTCTTAGATAGCTGTAGATACGGAGTGAGTTCAAGTGTTTCATACTCTTGTCATTTCGCTAAGGGTTAACCTATAACTAGTACCTAGGTAGGTGGTTATCCAAGTGTCACTGTTGTCGAGACAGGTAGGGCTAGGTTTACCTTGGCTCTAGATAATTAGGTATAATACCAAACCGCGGGGGGGGGGGGGGGGGGAGTTATCTATGAATCACGTGGTGTGTTGAGAAAGTAAGAGGACTGGGACCAAAAAAAAAACAAAAAAACAAGGGGAAACTTAAGAAGGGTTTTTTTTTGTTGAGAGGAAAAAAAAAAAAAAAAAGAATTGATGATTGATACTGTCTTTTTCGTCTTCCTCGCCCAACCCCTTCCTTTCTGTGAAAACGCCGGTTGCTTTTGCACAATGCAATCTAGATAGCCATCTAATGTAGATATGATATGATATGTATGATGAGTGGGATGCATGGGATGCATGGGACGAATGGGACGAATGATGCCTTGGGCAATGTTTTTACCTGTAACTATAGTTACAAAGGAGAAGAAGTTGGTCGCATGGGCAACGAGTCCAGACCAGTTACCGCGGGTGAGGGAAGGGAGGGAGGGAGGGAGAGAGGGAGAGAAGAAGAAGTAGGTATAACAGAACAGCATCGTTGGTATAGACAGGGTCTTGTCGTCGAAGATCCGATCCAGATCTAAAACTCATACCCAAACCTAGACTCCAACCCCCCAAATCTAAACCCAAGTCCAGATCCAGATCCAGATCCAACCCAAATGCAAGTCACGCCCCGTTCTATCGTACCCCATTCCCTTTCCCCCTCATTTCTTCTACGCGCCCTTCTCGTACCAGTTTGTCTTCGGACCTTTCTATCTCGTCTTGCTTCGTTCTCGTCTCGCCTCTTTCTCTCGTCTCGTCTCGTCTATGAGTAAAATGGATATCGGAGGGGTGGGATGGGGTTGATGTAGCTGGTGGGGCATAGTGGGGGGAGAGTCGCATTGGGTCATCGGTTGGTTGCGACCTCAAGAACGATTGAGCGCTCGTCTAGTTCGACCACTGGATGAGAAACGAGGATCCGAGGGGTTAAGGGAAACGGATAGCTAGAATGTATTTCCGATTTGGACATGGAACTGGACGATGCGGTGGTTTAATTTCTGCCCCCGACATTTCCGGGGGCTTCTTTATAGGGCAGTGGGGGGGATTTTGGATTTTGGATTTATCATCACATTGAACCCCCTCCCCCCTCAAACTCGCCAACAAGCGTGAATTTATACACACTCACAATGTAAAAATGAGGGAAAACTACCAAAGCCAGCCTTTCTTTTTCTTTGCGTCGGGATTGGGATCAGTGTTTGTCGCATCGACGCCTACCCGGTCCAGGGGTCCACCAGTTCGTTGGGCCTCTCGTTCTTGCTCGTAGGCCTTTTTGGCCTTGTCGAAGACGGCGTCGCTTACGGCGCCGGCGGGGGTATTCGTCTGTGTGCGCGCATCGCTCGTGTTCAAGGTCTCGACAAGGGGTTGGAGTGGCGTGTCTTCTTTCTTTAGACCGCCGAATAGCCAGCCTGTGATCCCTCCTCTCTTCGTCTCGGGTTCGCTTGATTCGGGATGGACGGCTGTCGATGGTACTGTGTCGGCGGGACGACCACCTGCAGGTGCGGCGGGAGTTGGTGTGAGGAGGGCGGGGAGGCTCTGGCCGGCTTGTTTTGCTTTTGCCGTGGCCTCTTCGACGAGCGCGATTTGCTCTGCGCTGGCGGTACCGGATATGTAGGCCAATCGGGCAGATTCGAGACTGTCTTCTTTCATTTGCTTCTGCAGGTCGAGGAATTGACTGCGTCGCTTCTGGTTGTAGAGCATCATGTCACCGGCGGCGTAAGCAGTCGCTAAGAGGGCGACGCCTGGAAAAGAAAGAATTAGCATCGCATTCCACATCTATGCGAAAACAAGTGGAACCGAAAAGCACATACCACTGAACCCAATAAGACCCATCACTGTAATCTTATGTGCAGCGTCAAAGACACGTCTGGAGGCCCCGATGATTCGGTCCAGTCTTGATACATTGTGTTGTTTCGCGGCGAGATGGGCTGCCCGTAAGCGCTTCACTCGCTGCTCCATTGATTCCTGTGGTATCGTTGCTCCTCCCTTTCCCGATGATGTCGCCTGTGCCTGCTGTGCCTGTTGTGCCGATGCATTCGGCGTGCTTGGAGTTCCGGCGGCGGTATTATTGAGACTGGGCGTCTTCTGGGGCGTCTTCTGGGGAATCCTGGAGCTGGCATGGGGTGTGCTGGGTGTGAAGCGAGTAGCGTCGGCGACGCTGCGCGGGCTGCTGTTGCGGCTAGCCATTGTATTGTTGTCTTCTTTTCTAAGTGGGTATTTTCACAAGGCAGAATGGTAATCCTTATCGCTGTTCTTGTCTTTCATTCCCTCGGAACCTGCATTCAGTAGGAATTCTCAAGTGAATGGAATATACGGTAAGCCTAGAGTCTTGGAGGGGATGAGTTGACGTAGTTGCGCTGCGCGTGCACAATCAATCAATCAATTGCGCCGGGATTTGTAGCAATGGCGATGGGGACTTTTTGGTGGTTTGAGATTTTTTTGGATTTGAAGTCGGCATCTCCAAATGATGCTACTAACCGGTACTTTGTCATTACGTAATCATGGTGTGCCGGGTCCTTCCCCCTCCCATTCGTCTGGATGGATGCTGTTTGCCCCACTGGTACAATGGTACAGTGGTATGCACAATTACCCCACCTCGTTTTATGAAACTGTTCATTAAGTTGTGCATTTCTGTACCGAAAGCATCTGCTGCGCCGGTGAGAATCGAGATGAACGACATGGTCTCCAACTTATACCCCGACTACCGTGCAATGCCTGTTGCGTTGCCTGTCGATCCAATGCGCACATGTCATTGCGACTTCTAACCACTGGTGCACACTCAAAGACCTGGCATCCTGATCTTTAGTCGAGCACTTCGATCTGTCGTCAATTCTCATGAGTCACTCATTACCGCAAAGCGTGCCAAAAGACACTCCAACTTGTCTGTCTGTCCGTGGCATAACTCCGCCGGCGTGCCAAAGGCATACTCAGCCAGGTATATAATTTGAACGATACCATAAAGTTGTCACGTACGACCATACCCACTGGACTATTCGGGATCCCGTCCGCTCTCCCATAGACAAGCCGGTGAGGGCCGGATTAGTAGTTGGGTCGGTGACGACCAGCGAATCCCTGGTGTTGTACGTTTTATCCCCATTTTTTTTTCTTTTCTTTTTCTTTTTTTTCTTTTCCTCAATCTTTTTGTCATATGCCTACTGGAAACTTCACTAGGATCTCGTCTGCTCTGACATAGATAGCGATCATGCGAGTCGTGGTAATAGCTAACGCACCGTCGCCGATGGTCCAGTGACGATGTAATGTGGGAAAATGATGTGACTGATTTCGGTCGGTCGAATCGACAAAGAGCAGTCGGCGCTTGCTTGATCCTAACTCGTCAACCCGGTGTGTACGCAGGGCGGCTCAGCCGGGAATTCCGTTCAAACGGTATTCATTCAAGAGCATGACGAAACAAGAAATCCGCTGTATTTGGGTATCTCGACTTTCCGTTCGTTTGTAGCGAAAGACTATAGCCGGCTGGATAGATGGTTTTCCGAATTGGAGAATTCAGCAACGGACATTCCACAGATGAACTAACAAACAGCTCCTCAACTCGAATGATCAATCTCATGCGAACTCAGGATAGCAAAGCATGACCACACATCATTATCATGCAGTCACAAGCGACGTTCCGTTTTGGATACCTAGCAGTGGCCTCGCCATAGCTGGGAAACGTACTTAGACCGGTCGCCGAACTCATCACAAATTCGGACCATCGTTCATCATCCCGTCTCAAGTCGGCCAACTTTTCAAAGAAGCGGATATTTCATTATGTTCGACTTCTTTATATAGCGACGATGCTCTCCCGATGATGGACACGACTGGTGATCCCGATCTTTCTTATACGCAGCCATGCTGTGGTCACATCGCTGCCCTGACCTCATAAACTTACATTCACTCCAAAAGAGATGAGGAATATAATCCCATTGTGATACAGATGGCTTATATTCATACAAATAGGGACAGTGGGATTCTGCTTTCATGCCTTTCTCCCGTTCGCAGCAAGCCAGACGCTCTTATGGAACGAGCAGTCATCGAAGCAGTTCGAAACCTTGCGGCGAATCCATGACGTGATCGCGGCGTTCGTGAATGTCTTTGAGTTGTGGGATCACTGTACCTGAACGGCCGGCGGGTTCTGGTATGAGCCAGGCCATGACGGATTAGCAGGTGACAGGTGTATATCGGGTAATGTCTCTCCATCTCTCCTCTTCTGGAAATTCAGCCCCTCCTACCGTGAGGCATGATTTCTGATCTTTGGTATATGTGTCAGCGGCCCACGGCCTACCGGTGATCTTGAGTTTCTGAGATCCGAGCCGTCCGGCCCCGATGAAGGAGCCGATTTAATCGTTCGGACTATAAGGTTATGGAGAATGAGATGAAATGAAAGAGAGCTCCACGTAAACAGCGGCACACGCGGACCAATTATTGACGTTACTTATGACTTACATGGCCACGCGTTGATATCTCGCTGTCCATGAGATTTCATAACTCGTACAAACTTCACACTTACAATCCTCGAACCCCCTTGAACCATCGAGGATTCTTCTATCTCAATCTTCAGCGGTGTTCTTCCTAGCTCTCATGTGGAAGATGTTGGTCGCTATGGATCTTGCCCATGCCGACTCATGAAGGAATATCTCACAACCATCACGGCTTCACTTTTGACCTTTCTCGATATCTTTACAGTTCTCAACTTTAATTGTCTTTTCGGGTGTCATCTTTTTGGGTATTGAAAGCGCATTTCGAAAGCCTTCGAGATATCCTTTTAAAGGCATCATTCATTCTAAACACGGTGTCAAGCGGGAATCCCCTCCACACGAAGCGCACTCAATACTACTCGCTCATTGCATTTAAAGAGATGATTGTCCTGGATTGCTACTCGATTCTGTAATGGGGCTTTTGGTATATCTTTGTACGAAGTTTCAGCCCATTCGCCATCTCTCCCGCAGGTTTTTTAGCAGAACGATGGCTGTCTGCTGGGCGATGCGCCGGAGTATGCCGCGACGCCTTTATCTCCATATGGCCGGACTCATAATCATTCGGAAGTCATCAGAATCGATCCCCCACATGAGTAACTCACACCACGGTCTATTCTAGCCTTGAGTGGTGTGAGAATCGGTCATTCATGACATCGTCAGCTCTGGAGCCTCTTTTAGACATGCACGCTACACTTAAACGAGCGATCCAAATTGCGACAGCTTAATACTTCCAAGGCTTCTCTCCCTCCCCGCCCGAGATGCCCGCCACCAATATGACCTAGGAAAATATATCAGTTTAGCTGGGCGTCGGCTTAACTATTCGTGTGGCTCACTGGGCCTCGAGCGAACACCCTGATGAGGGGTAAAGAATGACTGGAGGGACCTCGAACGTCCAACTAGATTGAAGCTGTGGGGTGGTAAGTAGGTAGGTAGGCAGGCAGGCAGTGTGATGGGTGACATCTACAGACTAGTCACCTACCCACATACCTACTCAAAGGAGCGTTGCCGACTCGCTGGTGTTGAATCGGATGACGTGGCTACCTATATTAGACGACCCGATCAGAGGGCATCTGTGGTCCAGCGGGGTTATTCGATTCACCTGAGAGAGGCGATCCCAATCACTGCTGAAATCTGCAGGGTATTATCTAGGTTAGATGGGTGGGTAAAGCCGCTTAACTTAGTATTATGTCCCGTCTGTGGCGTAATTCATGGTATACATATACTAGAATATTATGATTGAAGGGATCCAGTGGCAAACGGCATCAGGGTTGTAATATATGTTTGCAATCAATGCATGTAAGTGAGTCGGGAGTCTCCGGGGATGATGAGTATTTGGTGATGAGATGAGTGTGGTCTGATTGTAAATTGGAGGGGGGATTGTAGATAGGTAGGTATGTACGTGCCAGTCAAGATACCTCCCTTTCGTGGTAATAATCTGACGGTGTCTTTCGTTTTCGTGCCGTTACCGATGCATATAGCTAACCTTAGCAGGTAGGTAAGTAAACGGTCACGATCGATTTCACGCTCGATCTCCGGCATCATGGTTTCTTTTCGACATGGATATTATTATCTCATATCTAGCCTAACCTAGGTATCTCGGGCTTTGGTTTGTCTGGGGAAGCTTCTCGACGAACGAACGGCCATCGACTAATTGTTCGGTCCGTTTCCCTGGCGATGACGGGTACATTTCTTGGATATTAACCGTCCCCCTCTTTTTTTTTTTTTTTTTTCTTGTTTAATTCAAGCCTGATGAGAAGATTGGGTGATGGTTGGTAAGATGTTTCTAAATTGATCATATATGAATATATGAATATATATATATACATCCTGTTGTGACATCTGCGACTCGTTTCGCAAACGTTAGGCAGGCTGGCTGGGAATTTCGAATTCGGAATTTCTTTTTCTTTTTTTTTTTTTTTGGTCTTAATCTTTGTGTATGATTCTAGGTATAGAAAAGTAATCTATACTCTAGCAGCATGACTGGAGGGAATGGAATGGACCCATTCCCGCATGTACAGACTACGTTGGATTTGAATCGAATTGGATCGAGAAGGGGGGGGGGGGGGGGGGGAATCCTGTCGATCCACGGGGATTTTGAGTTGGAAACACTCCATGGAGCTTGTAGAATGTGCTTTGTTGAGTGAAATAGCAAGTGCTTTTTCACAAGGTCTTTTTCTTTTTTTTCTTGGGACGGTAATTCAGGATAGTTGTGGCCTCTATCTATTAATAGTAGCCTGCTTTTTCTGTTCCACTTTACTTTACTTTACTTTACGACCTTGTTGAAGGAGGCGGGAAAAGACTTTGGGGAACCGCAGTAGAGTTTGGATGATGGGATGGATCTCGACCTCGTTATACATGTCGCTTTCGAGTGTTCAACTCAAATGCCGACGCCTCAGCGTTCACTCTCCGAACTGAGCAGTGTGCCTGTCAAGTAAACAGAGCCCATGCTAGAAGATATAGAATTCTACCGTGGTCCGCAGTGACAGGCCACCTATAACCAAAAGCACCTTTTTTTCTTCTTTTCCCCAAACACCTCGCATGTCATTAATTGCTATAAAGATTATCTCATATCCTAAAATCATCGCCGTCCTCATTGGAAATCCCCAAAACTATACAGAAGTAGATCGTAAGATTCGGGTATCACTGGCATTGGCACTGGCACTGGCACCCAAGTCGAAACCATCGTCGTTATCGTCCATCGGCTGGTTTCCCAGGCGCCTCACTGCCGAAGCCCGACTGCCCCAGCTGTGCCAACTGAGGGAAAGCGATGCCTTGGCGAACCATTCCCTGGTCTGCGGTTTTGGACGCAGTACTTTGCCGAGGGATACGAGTAGAGGCCAACAGACGGGCATACAGGCGCAGATGATCCCCGTGCAGGAGTGGACTGTCGTCCAGAGCTGGGTCTTGTAGAATGAGGGCTCGCGACTGTTCGGCATGTAGCTTAGAATCGTCTTGACGATGCCGGAGATGATGACGCTGTTGTCGCCGTGTATGTCAGATATAAAAAAAAGGAATAAAAAAATATAAAAAAATAAAAAAAGCTTTTGCCAACATGGCATATCACATGAGGATAGAATCCGGAATTTTCTTGTCTTTTTTCTTTTCTTTTTTTTACTTACAAGATGCCTACCAGGAACACGCCGACTATACCCCATCTCTTGGAGCCCTTCACCTGTAACTTGGTGACGATCGGGATGGGCAACAATAGAATCAGCACGTCGATGATGGCCTCGACGATGCCTGTCGCTAGCCAGAAATAGTTGAAGTTGAAGCAGAATCGGGGATCGTCGAGGCTGTTGACCCACACGTATTTCAGCGGGATGCAGTTCAGCAGGTCGGCTACGACGGTCCCTATCCAGAAGCCCGTGACGACCACCATCATGGCGATGACGCGGCGTCGGAAGGACGAGTTGACGGAGAAGATGCGGTTATAGAAGAACAGGATGGACAGCTTCGTCGTCGACGTCAGCGGGAAGTACAGGATGGTGCTGGCATAGACTATCTTGGTGAAGGTCACGTCGACCGGCGCGTAGTCGATTTCCCCGTTGCTTGATGCTACCTCGGCCCCGTTCGGGTCGAGATTGGTTGCTAATTACGGTGGAATATATAAGCATCGATCTTTTTGGAACTAGGTAGGTAGAGGGGCCCGGCCAAAAAAAAAAAAAAAAAAGAAAAGGAATAAGATCTCAGGAAAATACTGGGGCGTGGAACACGAACCGTACAGATCTACCGCGTCAATGACGATCACATTCACGATGGATAATAGAATGAACAAGTCGTCCCACGATACCACGGTGCGCTTGAAGTATCGCGCATAAAATCGGAAGATAACGGCAAGGATGGCGAGCACGCCCACGATGGCCCCGACGATTATGGTCGTATTGGCCTCGGAGGAATCCTCCATGGTTGCAAACTTGTGCTTTTCTTTCTTTCAAAAGTTTGGGGAAAGACGCCCAGCGATAGTGTAGGTAGCCAGGCAGGGAGATATTATGAGACGAGGAGATAATAAATGCGGGCCATCGCGGATGGGGGTTGCATCTCTCGCCTCTTCGGAACACGAGTTCCAGCTCATCACATCGCCGGACTCTGGTCCGGCGTGGGGACCGGGGGGGATGAAATAGATATAGATAGATATAATATACCTATACCTATACCTATGTCTATGTCTACGCGCTTCGCTGAAGCCAGGCACAAGACAGATATCGGATCTGCATGATATTATGGCCGTTATCGTCCCGGCGGCCCGGCGAAAAGTCGAGAGAAACCACAGAGGCGGTTAGCAGGTTGCGGTCATTTGACAGAATACCTTGGATTGTTGGTCGATTTGCGCTCGATTCAAATGGAACCCGCCAAACTTGTGGATGTGAGGTTGCAGTGCAGCTCAATAGCTTTAACCCTACGGCTCTTGGGGTCTAGGGAGGAAGGGAGACGCTGACAACGGGTGCACATCAGTCACATCGCATCTCATCGCATCGCAGCGCATCCCGGCCCACTGCTGGACACCGCCCATCGTTTTCGGGTGAACGTCCCGAGCGTAAGCAGTAAAGTTTAAAAAAAAACAAAAAAAACAACCCTTTCGACAAGTATCGGGGTTCTTTTTTCATGTGAGATCGTCCTCTTTCGGTATCAAATGCCCAGACATGAGGGGCTCAGCAGAGAAGAAAAAAAAAAGGGCACACCGCAAATGGCCACGACATGAACCCCCCCATGGCGGTTCTGCATGGGAAATACCAACAACATCAAGCCTGCAGTCGACAGAGCCAGTGGTTGTCGTGTGCCCAGACCTGTCTAAGCCACGGGCGGGGGGGAGGCCAGCAAGATAGTGGTCAGTTTACCGAAGATTAATTCGGCCGGGGAGCTGCATTGGGTGAAGCTTGGAGGGGATGGTAGACCATTGGAGAGCGAATCATCAGGGGACGATGGCGACAGGGAGGAGGACTTGGCGGGAGATGGACCCTTTCTCAATTGGAGATAAGCACGTATCAAAGCGTACATGGGTATATACAAAAGTGGCATGAGTGAAAAAAAAAAAAAAAAAAAAAAAAAAAAAAAAAAAAAAAAAAAAAAACATGATGATCTTTTTTTTGGTTTGGCTACCAATGGGATGGTAAGCTTCATTTCCTCTCGTTGCAATAATTTTAAAAATTTTATATAGTACTCGGGACATGTCACATACCCTATATAGTCCTTGACAGCGGGAAGGTTGGAGAACGAGAAGTTTTGAGAGAGAGAGAGAGAGAGAGAGAAAGAGAATGAGAGAGGAGCGACAGGGTTGGTTGGTGGGGTGGATTTCCGGTGCCGGGGCAACTAGGCTCACTCCTGGGGCGTGGTCGTAACCATCAGGTAGTTACACGGATTGTACCTAGGTACTACCCACGGAGACAAGGGGGAAGGAGCTCTCTTCCAGCGACTCATGCTCAATCTTACCAGCTCAATCTTCCACGCTGAATCTTACAAGCTCCCCTCCTGTTACCTCGAAGCGTTACTTCACAACACCTCATCATAGCCGTCGATTTTCCTGCCTTCTCCCTCAGCTAGGCTTTTGTTGACAAAGACTCTTTTCCACACCGACACCATAGCATTCGCCAAGGTCGGTCAATCGGTCGCCTGCAGCTCTGTTGTTCGCGTTGGGCCGGGAACTTTCAACTCTACCTTTTGTGAGGACTCTGCACAGCGTCCAATATGGGGAACCTTGTATCAAAGAATGACTTCCCTGTGGAAGGCAGGGTATGTATCTGACCTAGGTATCTTTGACCTTATGATAAACGACTAAAAGCTTGACAGACGGTAGTGATTACGGGAGGATCTAGCGGCATGGGCCTCTGTGTTGGCCAGCAGCTGGCGGCGAAGGGCGCCAATGTTGTCATCATCGCCCGTGGCCGGGAAAAGCTACTTCGAGCACTGGAGGAGATACAAGTAAGAGCACCCGATAGCCATCCCGACCAACAGGTGTAGTCAGTAGCAGACAGTCAGTCTGACGCGATATACAGAAAGCGGCCAAGAACCCCGAGACACAGGGTTTCCTTCAGCTTTCCGCCGACTTGACTGATCCCGCCGAGTCTGTGCGCGTGATCAGCGAGATCGTGGCTTGGAACTCGGGAAACCCGCCGGATATCGTATGGTGCTGCGCCGGCACTTCGCATCCGGGCCTGTTCGTCGAGACGCCGGTTTCCCACTTCAAGTCCCAGATGGAGTCCAACTATCTCAGCAGCGTCTACATGGCGCACGCGACGATGACATGCTGGGTCAACCTGGCCAAACGGAACCAGGCTAACCAGGCAGGCGTTCAGCCCAGCGGTGCCGCTCTACCTGCGCGCCATATCATCTTCACTGCCTCGTTTTTGTCATTCTACCCGATTGCGGGATACTCACCGTACAGTCCGTCCAAAGCCGCGCTGCGCTCTCTTTGCGACACGCTGTCCCAGGAGTCCAACTTGTATGCCTCAAGCTATCCAAGCGAGCCCAGGATCCGCATGCACACCGTATTCCCTGCCACTATTCTGACCGAGTCGTATGAGCTGGAAAACACGATCAAGCCGGACATTACCCTGAAGCTCGAGGAAGACGACAAGGGACAGACGCCCGAAGTAGTAGCGACGAAAAGTATCGAAGGGCTCGAGAGCGGACGGGAGCTCATCGCCACGACAGCTATCACGGCGCTCGTGCAACGGAGCATGTTAGGTGGTAGCATCAGGGGCGGATTCGGCAGGGTGCTGCTCGATTGGTTCTTGGCGTGTATCATGGGCATTGCTATGGTCTTCGTGAGATGGGATATGGACCGCGCGGTTCGGAATTGGGGCGCTACGCATGGTGCAATTGGGAAGAAGGTGTCGGAGAATAAGCAGACCTAGGGATTCTGGACCGGGCGAGGACAGGGAAGAGGATGAAAGACCAGACACAGACAGGTGTCATAATACGGGATGATTGCTTGTGGAAGCTTGCCTGCAGTCGTAATAAGCTGGAGTTTGAAAAACAAACTGTGTATTGTATTAATAAGGCGGGAGTCGGAAGAATGGAATGTTTGTCATGATTCTCACTACGGAAGATTCGAAGTCTAAAAAGAAAAAAGAAAAAAAGAAACAAAGAAACAAACAACAATGATTGCGGCGTCTCATGACGCGTTAGTTGAGCTAATACCAATATCTTTTTTCTTTCGAGGATTGTTATGGACTACTGTCCTGTTGTTACATTGCTGCGCTCCAGTCCTCTTACATGCTCGAGCACAACGACGGTGGGTGAATGGCCAGGTATATTGGAGGGCAAGTGACAAAAGAGATGGGTTCACGTCTGTAGACTGGTAATCGTACTTGGCGGCATGATCTCTCGGGGCCACTCTAGAGAAATTGTCGGCTTCTAGGGAATCCATATGCGAGTTATCGCGCCACACTGCGTACAGGGAGATATGCGTCTTTGATGTCTTCATGTCTCCATGTTATCATCCAAGGTCAAGACATTCCCCTAACTAGGTTAGTTGAGTCATCTGCCATCGTCCATCGTCTGCCATCATATTTCACGCAGAACGGAGAATCGGCCCGGCCCGGCCCCACAACTATCCGCTCCTGCCATGTTGCAACAGAGAGAGGCCTTATATTTTTAAAAAAGGGTCCGTTCTTCCAACAAGTTGCCTGGCCTGATGGTAATAGTGTCGCGCCTATTACCTGAAGGGCTTGGGTTCAGATACGGTTCTAGCTAGGGTTGTTTATCATTAGTCTGTCCACGCGCTTTCGGAAAAGCCGGAGACTTGGGGCGTCCGGGCCCCTGGGATCTGGCTCGAAGAGAGGGCGTGGATGGAATAATGATAAAGAGCCCGTCTGTGGCGAGCAGTGCTAGGTGACAGCCGCACATAAATACCCATACCAAATGCGAAAGCAGGGCGCGTTAGAGCTCAGAGCACTTGTCCGAGTGAGACTCTGAGCTAACGCGTTGCCGTTTTTTTCTAGGATTGCGTTACATTTCTGTTTTTCTTTTTTTTTTCTTGTTCTCCTTCCTCCCTCCATTTCTCTTCCCTTTTGGTCGAGATGGAAGTCAGATTTAGAGGAAACAGTAAAAATTCACGGATCTTATGCAGCGGTTTTAGGAATTCGTGTCGTTCTTATATCGTCCCCTTTTTAAACCCCTTTTTTGACTCGAACTCGCATAACAAAAACGAAGAAGACTTGAGATGTCCAGAAAATTCAAGGGCGGTGCCTAAGTGAGGAAATGTATCCCTAGAACTAAACGATACATTGATACGCCATAGTGATAACCCAAGCGAAGTTTGATGAAGGTAAAGATGAGGGGTGACAGTCACGCAGTGGTCCTTCAAGTGAGAGGACATCTCGACAAGTATTGTTGGGAAATATAGGCCGACTACAACACACACCGGGTACAGGTAGCATCGTGATGGACACATGGAGTTGTAAACCGTGCCGTAGCTGGATAAAGCACTTCTATAAACCCACCTGCAATATATTATCTTCCTCTGTCTCCTCCATGTCTACCTACGCCCGCCACCTGGCGGAAGCGCACATCTCCTTCGCACCCATCTTCACACCCGGCGCCGCCTGAGAGTGCTCCGAACATAAGTGGCAGGCACCTGCTCGACGTATCGCACCTACCTCATAATCGTTGGCCGGTTGTGGGGAAAGAAGGCCCAAGTTGCAACTGCCGTGACTGCCCAGTGTAATCGTGCCTTCCAATTTTACACGGCTTAGGGAGGGAAGTCACGATCCACTCGTCGCCGACCCAAGTCCGGACTCACACGGACTAAAAAAAAAACTATATAAAGCCTCTTGATTCCTGGCTCAACTTTCCTTCTTTCAACCTAACTTCTCCCAACACCACATCCTTTACACCTTCAAGCATCCGCGTCTTCCAACTTCTACCAGTTTCTTTTATTTTTTCTAGTTCCATTGTGCCTATACAGGCACGTCTTTGTTATCGTATCTCTCCTTGTAGTTGCACCACGATTAGAATCTCTTAGCCCTATCCAACTATACCCAGCGCGCCCAAGTGGGCTGCCGACAACACTATCCCGTTGTTAGTGGTGGTTGGATGATGTGATGATGCCGATCTGCAATGGCCAAGTGGCCAGATAGACGGCGGAACAACTTCCAAGATAATAATCAAGGGTCTGGCAAGGCTAATAAACCTGCCGAGGCGCAGTCGCCCACATCGCTCCGCTCTCTCAGACCCGGCGAGCTGCCGGGTTAGACGAGCCATTCTACTAGCAAGTGCTCAGTTGTTCACCAATGCCTTTCCTTCCAAAACAAAGTTGTTTATCGGAATGGGTTCTGACTGGCGTAAGTGCGCCGCGGGGCCGTCGGATATCTACAGTTTCTGGCCGGTCGCCCAAGTGGGCGGCTTCGCTCATGACTGTTCGGATATTAGGATCGAATTTTTCTGCCGATGATGACGATCATGACTTACGCTGAATTCTCACGATGAAAGCTTTTATCAAACTGAGGCAGTTACGTGACAAGACAAGGCGAGGTTGAATAGTAAGAGCTTCGAAGACAAATGACTAAAAGCGGCAATCAAGTGGTTGCCGGGAATTGAAGTACCTACCGTATGGTAGAATGATTTTCTGTTTACCCCTACCACCGCGCCAGCATCAGTCTGAGTCCCAAGCTGAAGTTGGTGCGGTGGCATGAGAAGAGCTAGGGGGCAAGTATCCTCATGGATAGTTGCCTGACCCGCTGAATTTGAACGGAGGTAGCACTCTAGAAAACGAAGCTGATTGCCTCGGTGATACTGATGTCTTGTGGACATTCGGAAACGCCGAGCGACGCAATCACTAGAATCATGTCCCCTCGAGGCAAAGCCTCTGCCGATGATGAACTTGCCAACATGCGTTGTAGTGACGCTTAACCTGCATTGCCCATGGCAGTTGTAGTGTATACGATGGCTCTGAGGCAATCCGAAAGGAGTAGCGGGATAAAGTACAAGGCTAAAGGAGGTCAATGCCGAGCGCCAAGCGGCGGACAAAGATGGAGCATGCAATCGGATTGTATCTGATCCCAGATGGGGCAAGGGACGAGTGTCTCGATGGACTATTGCTAAGCATATGGCCTAGCATGGCTTTTGAATTCTGCCATCAGACCAAGGTGGTGATTTATAAATCGACAAAATAGCGAGCATGAGGTTCGATGGGGATGATGAGAAGAAAAAAAAAAAAAAACATAAGCCGGAAGAGGCAAACCATTATTGTTTATTTTTTATCTGACCCGGGACCTCGTGTGGTTTCTTCTGAGTTTGAACTTTGTTGGATTGGAATGTCTATGGCATGGCGTGATTGCGTAAAAGCGAATGCTAGGTCGCGTTTGACCTGTGTATTATTCTGATGGAAATGGGACAGTTGGAACACTGATACTCTCTGACGATGAGAGGTATTTTCTGACCTTGGTCATTAGGTAAGGTAAATTTCAAGCCCGTCCGTTGGGTGAAAGGTCTTTTGTTTATTACTTTTGCTGACACTTATCTACCTAGGTAGATAGGAGGCAAGTTGGAACTTGGGATGAGGATCCATTTCCCTTACACTTTCGGCTAGGTGTATATACACGTGTATCACCGCGCCGCGCGGTATTGAGACATGTAAGCTGAGAAGAATAAATAAGACCCACGGGTAATGGCAGAGATGAGACAATCGGCTTGGTTTCTATTTCTATACAATGATGAGAGGAGACCAACTCGTACGGCCGTGGGATGTGGAAACTTCCATGTGTTCAAATGTTTTCTATCTAGTTAGCAGACAACGACGACGACGACGACAACGACAACAGTGACGAGCTTTCTCGGGTAGGTGGTTTTTACTTACATAAGTTAATTACATAATACCTAGGTATGAGTCTAACCTAGCTCGTTAGTTGCGTAACGGGGGAACCCGTCACTGCGGGGGACATTTACTTAACGAGGCAGGTAACTATCGGCCCGGGTACTGTGTAACAACTCCATCACGATTTTGCAACAGTTGCACTCCCGAGTTGTTGCCGGCGATTCGGCACGACTAACTAACCCAACCCCACATTCTATCAGGCCTACATTGAATTCCATCAGACCAGAAAGTACGGCTGACAAGCCTCTATAACTTGCGTATACATAACTCATGGCCTCATATTGGAGTACCATCAGATGATTCACCGCTGATTTGCCGCTGATTCAATGTCTCCGAGAGACCCTAACGAATCGATGATCAAGCCTACCACTCGATACTACGTAACAGCGTCTCGCTCGCCAATGGTTCTCTTGATTACCAGCGAACCAGAGAACTTTCATCATCACCCCAGTTTCTAGCCGTGTGATGCGGGCCGATCCTGATTTGGGAAATCTTCTGTGTTCGGACTCCGTGCTTCTGAAATGCTGGTTCTAGATCGTCAGCATCCGTGGTCCCGCCGATACAGGCGGGCCCTGGCCGTCGCCTTTGGTCTGTACAGCACCAGTACCTAGATAATGATGGTTTTGGTCAAGCGAGAAAAGATAGTTGGCACGATATCGCTAACAAGCCCCCGAGTTTCGCTGTGTAGGTAGGTGTACCTGTCTATGGAGTTCATGCTGGTCTCAAGATGCCACTAATATCATTCTGCCCGGTCTCGTTTAATCAGAGGGAGGATATTCTGGCAGAATACCTTCTATCGACCCAACTCCCGGCCGGGCGTCTGCTGGAGAGAGTTGTACGAGAGGGCCCTTTGGGGTCGACCTACTGCATACTGCACACTACCGATTTCAGGCGTTATCAGCTCCTGCACGCGTGCGCCGCTGACTCTCCCGGAGCTACATCGCAGCGGCTGGAAAAGATCATTGCTACACTAACGGTGATCTGGGTGAGCTTGAGTCCATCAAGCCCTTCAGCCGTTAAATGCGTTGGCGGACGGGCCGTATACTCATATATCGAATTGGTTTGCTCGCCTCGGCCTTCCAGACTGCAATAAACATGCAAGCAGGCTGCGGAGGTCCTCGTATAATACCTTGGCGTAACCATATCATGCAAAGGCGTTCGAGGCTCGAGGTCAGCTCCTAAGCGCCAGCAGCTCAATGAGTAGTCGCCATGACGGGAGATGCTCATGGGCCAGTGGACACACTGCCGACTTTAAATATGTCAGATCCCCAAGGTCTTTGATACCTCGGATAGATCGTGAGGACTCAAGAGACAGGTTCCATCTGGTACCATCGCTTTTTAATTACCGTCTATATTCGAAATAAGCTTGACTCACCCCCTCTCCATTGGCCATCATGCTACAATCACTTGCTTTGTTCCTCGGCTCCGCTGTTGCCGTGGTCTCAGCGTGCACCGTTCCCCCAGGACCGCCGCTATCAAACACAATCACCCAAGGCTTCTCATTACAGCTGCAGAATACCTCGTACCCAGACATCCATAACCATTTCCTCGATATATGGGATTGGGGTGGCGGTGACCAGCACCTGTTCGTCAGTCCTGCCGGGAACTCGACAAGCGAGCTGCAGCTCATCGATGGCGTTATTACCCTGCCATGGAACCCCCCGCGCCGCGCCGTGATCAACGGCGAGGTATGTTGTGCATGATCACCGCGTCACTCACGGCCTACCTAACTGTCGGATCCGTAGTATGAGCCGTTGGACAATACCACGAAGATGTTCATGACCGAACGGTCGGACCCAAGAGCCATCTGGGACGTTGGTATGTTAATCTACGAGCCGCAAGCGTCGTAACTTGTCGAGCAGCCGTGCCTGACGGCTTGTCTTTTGTAGTTTACGGTTGCAATCCCGACACGGACGCCCTACAGGTCGAGCTGGCCTTCAAGTCGCGCGGCGACATCGAGTTCGGCGGCCTCATGGGCGTGCGCCCGTTCAACGGCATGTATGATTTCCGATGGAAAGGTCCCGGCACCTCCGGTGAGTTCGCCATCGATGTAGGAGCATCACCCGTGTCCATAATAGCTACTGACAAGTGGCATGCATAGTCAATGATCCTAATCGCCCATGGGTTCATGTTACCATGGTCGTGATTCACCCCAATGCCGCGACGGCTTAAATAAGTGGTGGGAAACCAGCTCCGGTGGAACTGGACGATTGTATACGATAATCAGACATCGGTCGTTCACTCGCCGCACTGCCGTGTACGGCACCAGAGCGCCAAGTGGCCAAAATACCACCAGCACTATACAAGCCAAGTTGAAGTTCCGCATTGTAAAGGATATGGATCTCTATGGAGCGGGAGCCGATGGTCAGTGCCACCATCGGGAGAAAGGGCCAGGCAGCCAAATCTGTTTTTTTTTTTTTTTTTTTTGATAAGCCTCATACTCATGGCTAGGGTGAAGGTGCTTTTTTCGAGACCGGGGGGAAAAAAACAACAAAAACAAAAAAAAGAGAAATCTCTTGAAGACAAGGAGGACATGTATAGGTAGGCATGTAGGCATGCGGTCAGTAAACCTTTCTTCAAAATGTTCAGCAGCTCTTTTTTTTTTTTTTTTTTTACGACGTCGTAGTGTCGTTTCCTTGCTCGTATATCTGTCTATAGTGACGTCTGTCCCCCCCCCCCCCCCCCCCTTTTTTTAATCCCTAGACTCAAGATCGACGCCCTTTTTCGAGGATGATTTCCGACCGCCGCTTCGTATCCGCCCATCAAAAGTGGCGTGCTGACCATATGGAGAGAGTTCTTTGGGAGTCGAAAAAAACTTCGCGTTTGTCGATCGAGTTTATTAGCGACTTGATAAGTTACCTACCTACTTCGTGCCCGAGATAGGGCGATATAAATATACTTACTTACTGGTGATTATAATCTCTCTCTTCTTAGAAGATTATATATCCGCTGTTCCCCCCCGGGCGCGTAGTCTCTCCTGGTGAAAGGACTGATCTCGTTTCTATAAACAAGACGGCTAGCTCCTCGCGAAGTTGTATCGTAGATTCTTGGGGTAGATGGTATTAGGTTAGGTTATTGTACTCGGCATCACTGCTGATGCTGAAGCATTGCGGAAATGTTCACTCTAGTTATTCAATTGGCTGCATAGGTAGGTAAGGTACCTTACCTGCCTCGGGATCTTGCACGGCATTTTCTGAAATTGTTCACAGAGAGTATTATATCACTGTCGAGTTGATCAGACCTCGCCCCGTTTTTTTTTCATCGAATACATAGCTTTGCGGCATGTTTTGATGAGAGTTGGCTTCAGTGAGAGGAGCTGGTGAAATCAACGCACGAAGCGCTTGGCGGGTCAGTGTGTTGGTCCCTCGTCCTCTAGATAAGTAGAAGTGACAGACAAATTGTCTGTGAGTGCGCTCACCTAGTTATTATGGACGGCAGTTTCGTGATCGACGAGGTGCGTGGCCAATACGGAACTTTTTTCCCTACAGTCCTGGAGGTCTGCGGAGACTACCTACTTACATACTGTAGGTAGACAGCAATGGTCGTGAGTCTTGGCTCAACCACTTTTCGGAAATTCTCACGCTTTAGATGGGGAATTGTTCACGGGTAACTAACTAACCTAGATGCCTTGCGCTCGTGATTCCCGCACGGGCTTTATACCACTCATACTTATATTGCATTCTTACTGCGGCTAGTCAGACGGAATAGGGACCTAGCTGAAGGCAGCGATGAAGACCACGGTCGGTGCAGAATGTCGCGAACTCGTTTCGTTGGTTGTTCTGAACGAGGTAGTTTCTTGTGTGAATACGCACTTCGGAGATCGATATACAATACAATACAGGACGTAGATGACCCTGAATTACATTCAATATACGCTGTACGAAAAAAAAAAAGCCAAAAAAAAAAAAGAAACCGGCCGTGACAGATGGTCTGACAGACGGATGACGGCGGGGAAGACGTGGTAGGTATTGATCATTTGACGGTTACGATAAGACGGAGGATCAAAAAAAAAAATAAAAAAATAGAGATAAAACAATATACCAGGTCTTTTTTTTCATTATGTCTCTTCTATGGGAACCCCAGCCTTGCGCTATTATCGCTTATATATGCATCCAGTAGTTTTCAAAAACACAAGAAGTTTCTCATCTTTCTACAAAGAGTTTCCGACTTTCTCTCTATCTCTCTCTCTCTCTCACACATACATACACACACACATTGCCCTCATATCCCTTTCTTTTCTTTTTCAAAATGTACAAAAAAAAAAAAAAACTTAGAATAGGGCAAGGGTGGCACCAAAGAGGGCAACCGCGAAGGTGGCGCCCATCATGGTTAGAGATGCAGCGCCGGATTGAGGGATGGGGCTGGTGCTGGACGAGCTGCCCTGGGAACCACTGCCAGCGGCGGAGGAACCGGATCCAGAGGGAGAGGCAGAGCCGGTCTGGCTAGCGGAGCCAGACCCGGCAGCAGTGGGCTTGACGGCGCCAGTAGCAGTGGTGTTGTGGAAGCCAGTGGCAGTGCTCGCAGGCGAAGAAGAGCTGGTGCTCGTGGCGTCTTCGAGGTTCTCAGGGCAGGTGAGGTTGAAGCGGGGGGTGGTCGACAGGTTGTCGGTGATGGCGAAGCTCTGCTGGTTGGCAGAGTTTCCGTCCGCCAGGTCGTACCAGAAGGTCGGGACCTTGCCGAAGAGGCGGCGGCAACCAATCTGTTGCCAGTAGAGTTGGGCGTTGGCAACGCTGGGGACGGCATCGCCCCATGTGATACCGGTGTAGGGGAAACCGGTTTCAGTCACCCAGACGGGCTTGCCGCCAGCGGCAGCGACGGTGGCATCGAAGGCGGTGTCAAACAGAGAGCCGGAGTTCTGGATGACGTTGTTCTTGCCGTTCTCGTAGTAGGGGTACTCGTCCACACCGAGCCAGTCAACGGCGTCGATGACGGCCTTGTTGGTGCCGTTGGCCCAGGCATCCGACGTGTCAACGTGGCCAATGGGGACAGAAGCAATGGCGGAGCCAGCGAAGTTCTGCTTGAAGGCATTGATGAAGCTGACGATGGTGTCAGGTCCAGCGCCGACACTAGTGGGGTCGTTCGCCAATCCGGTGACGGAGACACGGTACAAGTCTTCACTGCCGATAGAGACACCGATAATGAGATCAGCCAGAGCCTGGCCGTGCGTCGCCAGGCCACTCTTCAGGGCGGCCATCTCGTTGTCGATGTTAGCGGTACCAGAGGCCCAGATACCGAGCAGGAGCTTGGTCTTGGTCTCGACGGCGGCATCGAAAGCCTGGATGGGGTCGCTCGTAGAGTAGGCCTGGATGTTGGTGTACAATCTCACGGCATCGAACTTTCCGGGGGCGCCCTTGAGGTTCTGGCCGGCCTGGAATTCTTCGACGAAGTCCGCCTTGAACTTGGCCGAGTTGTCGGCCTTTGTGGCTCCCGAGTTGAAACCGAGGTAGTTCTCGGAGGCGGAGGCGAGCGAGGCGAAAGCGCCCGCAGCAATGACCGACTTAGCCGAAACGCGCATGTTGAACGAGGAGACGAATAATTCCTAAGAAATGCGAGCGGGAAAAAAAAAGAGCTATCAAGGGAGCGAAAGCCAAGATAAAGCAAAAAGAGTGTAAGCAGCTATGTATGAAGCCAAGACTGGTCAAAGAACGACTGTGACGGGAGAGAAAATACAAATGATTGAATTTAGATGGAGGAGTTCAGAGGGAGGAATGAAGAGGGAGGAAAGAGGAAAGAGAACGTGAAAAGAGTTGGATGGGAATCTGGAGTTTTACAGCGCAATGAATGCGCCAAATGGACCATGTCCGGGCATTGCCCTGACCTACACTACTATTGGTTAATTCATTCAGTATCGCGAAGGTACGGATCTGTAAGCTGGTTTCAGACTTGTTGCGTTAGGTGCCAATGGAGGGTTCGAGACAAAAGAATCGAGACAAAGCCACGATCGCTTAGTTGATCTGGGTACGGTGTCAAATGGGTGTAATATACTGTATTATAGGGTAGGCTACAGTCTACCGCAGACCGGTATATGGTATACCTAGGTAAGGGAGGCATTCGGGGGGATCATCCCGCTGGCCAGTAATAACTAGGTAGATACGGCGGTAATCTCAGGGGCCATTCGGTAATACAGCTCTACTATGTACAACAACTCACGGGTAAAAACGGTGCTTGTTGCGAGCTGCACGGTGCCATAACCGACGCTCAAGGCTAGCATGTCTCGTTCTTTTTGTCTCCCGTATTCACAGCCCCACTGTGCATACTTAGTGCTACATAGTGTGATAAGGGGGTGGCGAGGTGGAGAGGTTGCAATCGGTAAGTGCAGGCTAACTAGTGCACTTACCAACCAGGTATGTATTAGGTAACAGCGTGGAACTAGTTTCCGGCCAGCCCTACCTCCAGGCTGGAAGCTAGGGCAAGCGCCTTAAGCCGTGGTTGGCTAGTTGGGACGGTTAGTTGGAATTCCGAGCGCCTGAAGCCTGAAGCCTGTACTTACTAAGTACCATGTATGTAGGGCGCGTGGACGAAAATTCCGGCTGGCCCGAAATTGTGCCCTTGCTGTTACAGAATTCTGACACTGGACCCACACAATCACACATCACTGCCCCGTTAGGAAAATGAAGCCTACCCCCATAATGAACTAGGTATGCTAATACCCCATACCTAGTCAACAAATAAGGCATCAAATCTGTGATGAATCCTGTCCCCTTATCTACAAGTAGCTGACTACGTAAATCTTCTCGTATCAATGTGAAATCTCAAAACACTCACAATTTTTGGACATTCTCTTTTTTTTACGTGCTCATCTCGCTCAATGAACCCAAATTGTTTGCTGCGTTACTACCTACGTATAACTACCCATCATACATACTTAACTAACATCCAATGCTGTAGGTATGTACCTAGATTATACCGGGCCAGACTCCCTGCTCATCTCTCAGAATCACTCGTTAAGTGAGCTCCCTCGGGGTCTGTCGCTCTCCCGAGTCCCAGAAATCTACGCTATACACACCGTCGCTAACGCTAAAAATAGTCACCGAGCGGCCAACATTGAACGGTGCTCAACTGGGTAGGTCGTGTGCACTAGACACGCATGGAGGAAAGGTTTGACGTGTCGGGAAATTGCTCTGCAGTCAAACAAATTTCAAGTCAGATTCTAGCTTTTCACCAGTGTACTATTACCCCGGTCGACATCTTCGAGAATGTCAGGCTAACGAAGCCTTTTATGGTGCATCGGCTGTCTCGAAAAGAGAAGAGGAAATAAGGATGGACAAACACGAGGGTGGTCGGCCACGAGGAATGGGGAATGGCCGCTCAGCTGTTGGGCTCTTCCGGATCGTTGACCTTGTAATATCTCGTGCCCTCCGGCATCGAAACCGATGCTTCAAGCGCCGCCACTTCGTCGATCCAGTCGGGAAATTCTTGCTCCTGAGTGACAGCGAAAATCTTCGGCTGCTCCCAGATCCCGTCTCTGTTTCCGGGAATGGTGAAGTTCCTCTCGCTTCGTTTAGGCCGTGCCGCCTCCAGATCGTCTAGCTCCCCGAGGATGTCTTGGCCTCTATGTATGTCGTTTTCTGGCACAGGGCGTTCTCCCTTGTCACGTATGTCCGTGCGACAGTCTGGGAATTCTCCTGGGAATCTCTTCGATTGGAAATCGATCCATTCGTGGTCTCTCAAGATCTTTTTCTCGTTGAAAAGGGCGCAGACTTGCTCTGTTTGATGAGAATCAGTCAACGGCAACCTGCTGCTTGTCAGCTCGCCCCGGCCGGCGTCGACTACGTCAGACAAGGGACCAGTGCAGTCCAAGCCAAGGTCTGAGATGGACGCAGGAGGTCCGAGTTTGACATCCTTCCGAGACTCCATGTCTTTTGGTTTGGTTTCTGTGGGTGAGTGCAATGAACATAGGCGGCGAGTGCGAGAAGATACGGAGGAAGAAAGTCCAACTACAGGCTCCTGGGAGGACCAGCCTTCTTTTTCTCCAGTTGCCTGCACGTAGAGTCCGTCACCATCGTGAGACATCACTTGCTGGAATGATTCACCCATTTTTTCAACGCTGATGTCACAGACAGACTTGACAAGGGCGTTGTTTACAAAAGAAAACAAAACTGCATCCAAGATCAGGTCGGACGGGATATACTCTCGACTGTTATTTATATCAGGATCAGGAAGGAGCCTGAATCTTCATGACGAGGCATGGAGAGCAACATCTTTTTGTCTTACTTGACGGCATTGTTTGCTACCGCTCATTGTTCGCAATCAGTTGCTCTCCACGACCCCCTTTGTGACTCACGTACAATCGCGCCTCCTTCCCGGTTCTAGACACAATGAGGCATGACAATGCATTCAATTTACGAAACAACAACCAGAGAACGCAAGAGTCGGGTTATGTTAGGTAGTGAGTGCGCTGACCATAGGGCATACCTACCATACCCAGCTTACCACTTGACCATAACCTAACTGATTGCAAGTTCGCCGCCAATTATGCTCGGCATTCGGACTCAGTTTCTCTGTCTCGAGGGATGAACCCTAACCGCCGAAATATATTCACAGATGTGTGTTGGCTCATAGGGAATCGAGCTAGGTATTTTTGTGTGTAGAAGAAATTCAAATTTCCCGCGAAGGTGATCGTTTCGTGAATTTGTTCACGCATAACCGCCTGGTCACGTTGGGGTGTCGTCCAGAGCATACACCCATCCCAGCACACAAGCATCCGTGACATTATCACGATGAAACCAGACGCCATGCGTGCCTCGCTCCAAGGGTTCTCTGTGGGCACTTTGCGAGAGAACGACTTCTCTCACAACAAGCCCGGTGGACATCTGCGGATGATCACAATCTCGTTCAGGCATCTATCTAGGTAACCTAGTGGGTGCATCTTGGTACCTCTTCTCGATGCCATGCGAGTCCCGATTCTGCGGGCTGCCGAGCATCGGCTAAACGGCCGTGCAAATGCCTTGGCGGAATCCATCGTTTATGTTGAATATAATTAAATTGTCGGTTCTTCTGGGTGCTTTTGATACTCGTGTATCTCGGTAGGGACACAATCGAAGCCTTTCTGGTTGAATCGGCGGTGTCTATGATCCTGCATGGGTACGCTTCAATGTCGTAAAAGTCCGACCCTAGAAATGCACTTCTCTGCTGCGCTTCCGTAGATTACATTACGCGGCATATTGACATGCCATGGGATTAGCAAGATAGATCACAGGGACGCGCCCTTTGCACGTGGATATTCATGTACGGGAAAACGAAGGAGGATCAAATGTTGTAAGTCATCCTTCTTTGACTACCAAAACCTCCGGTCAATGTCTCATAGGTCTATGATCCATTGAGCAGAAACCTCATCCTACGGATACGTCTATGTCAATCGTTCACGAAACACTAATGAGGTCTTTCCATGAGGGCGGGGAGATGGCACCGAGCTCGATGCAGGCGTCATAGCAAGTCTGACAATGAAGGTGATGGGTGCGGACGTCACATTTTCAAACAGCGAGTCTGAACTCCCATTGTTCAGCAATAGGACAGCATTGGAAACAATCCTCGGAGATCCGAGCGAGCGAATATATGGAGGTGCAGGTATAGTTATCGGTCGTAGGAGGGCATGATCCGAGACGGAGGGTTTCACTTTTTGTCGAAAAGATAGGGTTAGGGTTAGGGTGACAGCTTACCTGCCTCCTTGCTGCCTCTCATAATGATTCTGTACCTACATAGATTAATTAACTAATGGCCAAGACAAAGCTGAGCGGAGGTGACTAAAAATAGCGATATATTACACCTGCTATATGCATAGATAACCTCATATATGTCATAGAGGACCCTCAAATGGTTGCGTAATTTCATTACGGCTTGGCTGATGGCAACTTTAAGAGACTCAACCTACAACTATTTAAACCTTTGGACGTTCGCCTTCCTCAATACATCCCATTGAAAACAATCTTCACTATGGACCTGTATCTCCTTACCATAGCAACGTCTCGGCTCTCTTATGTCGTCGCCTCACCCTTTAAAGTTTTCTGAGTCCATAGTATTATTGTGCTGTTGCTAGACAGCCAGATTTCATCTACCCATTCAAATTTCAGATGACAAGAAAAACCCCTTCAATCGTTTTCCGGTTGAAATCTTCGTTTTTTTTTGGCCATCAGTTAATATGCTGTCCAGTGACCCAAGATAACCACCCCCTCCCTTTCGCCCTTGCTGTTATTAGACAGCCCTAAGGAGAGAAGCACTCTTGATTCGCATCGAACGACATTGCATTAGAAGCCCGCAGGCAGTCGAGATCGCCCCTTGCAGTAGGGCTCTTATAATTGCCACAGAGCGAAAACCTTTTTTTTTTTTTTTGGTTTCCCCCATCAACCTGAGCACCGACAGACTGAACACAAAAGAATACCGTATACCGCTATCACTATATTCACACGCTATCCTCCTATCTCCCCTTGGCCATCTCCAGCTCAACTACCTCAGTACCTAGCCGGGTCGATTGGCTAGGGCCGTACGATATCAAAGATGTGCCTTGAGCTCTATCAACGATGGCAATACTGCTCCTGCTGGGGGTTCGTAGGCCCCCAGATATGTCCGGAGCTCTTCAAGAAATGTCTAGGCCCCCGAGGCCAGATCGACAAGAAGGTCATCAGGTGGAACGAAGGCATGTGCAATGAATGCTGGGACCGATTCCTCGAGGAAGCACGGGAGATGGCCGAAGCTGATGCCAAAACGGATGGGTCGGTGTCCGAGAAATCCTCGTCCGCGTCTTCTCGCAAGCGCCGTCGCCTATCGTAGAGTAGTCATTGAGGAGTTTTGGAATCGCGCATGGAAACACACTCATTTGTTGTGCCTACGAGATTATAAAGAGCTACACTGCCCTTTTAGTATTGGGGTTTAGGATCTCGGTGGTAGCTACACCTTTTGGGTAGGATGGGGATACATGGAGAGGTTGATTCGACATCCTTGAAGACGCCGTGGTCCATCATTCGGACAGTCCCGGATACCCATCAGAGTTGTCCGAGGATACGCGATATGGGCATTCAATCTCGGAATCTCGTCTCCCCACAGAAATGACAAGTAGGAACTGAGGAAATTGAACAATGTCAGCACACCGAAGAGGCGGATGCCCCCCACACCTCAAGACTTGCTAGAGCTATGGGACTGGGACATGGTGTTTGTCACAAGGATAACTGTAAATCGCCGCCACTATCTATGGCTTGTAGTCAGGACCTTGACTGAGATGGCGGCTCTTGGAAGGTGTTGGCCGAGCCTCCAAGGAACGGAAGAGTCCCCGAGACACAACATGCCGCGCCACCGGATAGTCCGACGCACATCTCGGGAGGGGCGTCGGGGAGCATCGCTGCCCCTCAAAAAGGGACGGATTTTGTTGTTACCAGAGAGAATATAGGAAAAAGAAATTTACAAGTAGTAATGCTTGGCTTTCTTTTTTTTCTTTTCTTTTCTTTTTATTTATTTATTTATTTTTATTTTTTATTAATTACTCCTTCTCAACGGTCTTCAATGTCTCAGTTTAGAGACAAGCCTCATGTCTAGGATGACGTCACGTTGACTTCATAAGTATGAGTATGACGATTTCGTCTGCTTTGCTTTATAGACGACGACAAGCTTGCAGATTGCTCGCTATTACTCGTACCGCAGCAGAAGTGGGTCCGATAAGAAACCACACACGCTCATAAACGCAACGCAACAAGAGATATGTCGGCCATGGAATAAACCAACCAATGCCCTGTCCCATTGCAAAGAAAAACCAAAAAGCACATTCTAGGAATTGTGCGCCTTCATTCTACCTATTGACACATATTTTCCGTGCATCCCAGCTTTTTCAAGAGAACAAGTAGGCATATCTAGTTGAGATACCACTCCGCGATATTGGGGGGACTGACAGAATGTGTGGTTTCTTACCGGACCCACTTCTGCCGCAGGTCGGCACAGCCCATTCGAAGCGTGCATGACGGCTCTGTGTTGGGAAGATTCAATGATACTTACCTAGAAGGTACTGAATCCAATGGCAACGCGAAGAATCCTTTTCGTCCATGTACATAACCAAGCAGGACACTGTTATAGCGAGGGTCTTACCTAAGTATATAGTGGAATAGACAGTAATATGCGTAGATGAAGGACATTACATAATTGAATTTGCCGTGTAGATAACTAGTAGGGGCGATGTGTCACGTGCTCTCCCGTGGTACTTAACGCGCCGTCACTGGAAGTGGCGCGTGCCATAAGCCCCACCAACCCCCCCATCAGTGCCATCAGTGCCATCACCGAATAATTACCTACAACTCCTGCCTACACTGACACAGCACCAGCACCTCAAGCTATTTCACATCTTCCATCAAATGCGCGCGAACTGTACTTCTCCCTACGCATACCAGGAGTTGAAATTTCTTGACTCGCTCGCTATCTGTTTGTCAACAACCCCTTTTTTCGATTTCAATTCAAAGGGCCTAGGTTTAATCGCCAATTTTCCTAGGTCACTTTTTTCTTTTCGCTTTTTTTCACTTTCAAACACAGCTGCTTGCGGATTCCCCGTTCCCATCCATCGTTCCAAACATGGCGGGCCCGCGAAGGCGCAAAGCAGCTCCCACGGATGCGACAGGACGCGCATCGTCGCAGTCCAGTCACGACCAAGGCAGTGTTCCCGATTTTCTCTTTGAGATGTTGGGTGAAGCCAACGTTCAATCGAAGAATGGCGGAGAGGAACGTCCTCTCAAGAGAAGACGTCCCAATCAGGGTGGTCATGGAGTAGCTCAACACGCACCGTCGTCGGAGACGCAGGATTCGAACACGCAGTCCTCGCAGACAGCGCGCGCGACATCGGGTTCGTCGAAATCGACTCAGTCTAGACATAATCAAGGCAGTGTTCCTGCGACTCGTCGTGAGATGTTTGCCTCCGCCGAGGTTCAGCCAGCGAAAGCCGAAGAGGAACGGGCTGTCCAGAGAAGACGTACCAATCGGGGTTTAGCCCGAGACGTACAGTCGTCGGGCACACAATCATTGCAGGCACCATCTTCGGAGAGACAGGCCTCGCCCGAACAGCTTAGACATAAGAAGCTCTTTGGTATTGAGGAACGCCAAGACGAGGACAAGGGCAAGGGCAAGAGCGTCGACAAGGACGACAGTCAAGACCATTATGACAATGATGATAATGCAGACAATGATGACAATGGAGACGTGGATGACATAGAGTTTGAGGATGTAGTTCTCCCTCCCGCGACGACACAGACTGTCTATCGCGACTCGGATGATGAAGAAGACGCCGATGCGCCTTTCGAAAATGATGATTTCTCCGCGCATATGTCGAATCTGGGAATTACCCAAGACGCTGCGCAGGATCTAGAACTCGACCTATCGGCTCATACTGAAGCCAAACAAACGTTGGCATCGGTATCGGCATCTAACAGACGGAAGCCTATGGGTAAATCAGAAAAGGACCATCGACTCGAAGTTCATAAAACTCACCTCCTCTGCTTACTGGCTCACGTATCCAGAAGAAATAAATGGTGTAATGATGACAAGGTAGAAGAGAGTCTTCGACCACTATTGACACCGAAAATGATCGAGCTACTAACCCCGTTCAGCCACCGAAATCCGTTCTCGGTGGCCAATTCTCAGAAAGAAGGTCTCAAGCTAGTGAATACCATGTTTAAACTTAAATTCCGCATCACCGAACGGGGAATGAGAAGAGCCCTGTGGGCCGAAAAGGAGGAGCATCTACAAGACGTATTGCCTACCGATGCCCCCGTAAACTCAGAGAAGAAGAACTAATATTCCTTGATAGTACCAGCTGCCAGAGGATTCAGAAGGACCTATGAATCTATCTGACTTCCGTGAAGCAGCAAAGACTCTCAGCGGCTCCCGAGATGTTGGAGCCCAACTCTATTGCGCACTACTACGAGCTGCCGGGGTTACGACTAGACTGGTCTGCTCTTTGCAGCCTCTTTCCTTCGGTTCTGGAGGACCATATTTGGGAAAGTCTCTGAAGAGAAAACGTGAAACCAGAGTCCCAGAGAAACGCGGTCCGCTGTTCGCACCCAGTACTTCTACCGACGTAGTCTCTAACTCGCCTTCTCTGCTTTCGCCTCACAGTCGGCTGGGACATCCGAACGCAGCGGCCTATCAACTACCCGAGATCGGACCAGCCCCTTCCCGTAAAGTGATGCCAGCGCAGAAGGTTGTTGGTGAATCGAAGTATCCCGTCTACTGGGTTGAAATTCTGGATCGAGGACATTGGAGATGGCAGGCAAGTGACCCGCTAGTCACGGGCACCTATTGGAAAGCCTATAAGTTGGAGCCGCCGGCATCTGAGCCCACCAACTGCATGAGTTACGTTGTGGGTTTCGAGAGGGACGGCGTAGCAACAGACGTCACGCGACGCTATGCAAAGACATACAATGCCAAGACCAGGAAGATGCGAGTCGAAAGCGTTACGAGAGACGGCGAAAAGTGGTGGAGTAAGGCGCTTGAACCATATGCACTCAGTTTTGCCACCGGGTTGAGCAAGCTTGAAGCTACCCAGCTGGCCGCAATCGAGGCTAGCGAGCCGTTGCCTTGCCGCCTCGTTGACTACAAAGATCACCACTTTTATGTCCTCAAACAGCATTTACGACAACATGAGGTACTGGCGCCGAACACGCCTCCAGTGGGAACGTTCAAGCTTGGTGGCAAGGGTCCCCGGGTGAACGTGTACGAGCGCGCGCGCGTCCGCATTGCCAAATCACGAGACAAGTGGTATCGACTCGGCAGAGAGGTCCGGCCTAACGAGATCCCAGTGAAATTCATAGTCAAGCCATCACAACTATACGAAAGCCTCTTCGTGGAGGAAGAGCCCGAGGCGGCAGACGGCGGCACGGTCGGAACGCCCGTCTACATAGAAGACCAGACGGAACTGTATAAAGCCCCGCCGGTTCGCAATGGAAAAGTACCGAAGAACAAGTTCGGAAACGTGGATCTCTACGTGCCTAGCATGGTCCCTGAAGGCGGCGTCCACATTGATCATGAGTATGCTGCGGAGGCGGCGCTCCTTACGGGCGTAGATTTTGCGCCTGCATTGGTTGGATTCCGGTTTAATGGCAAGAAGGGAACGGCAGTTCTGCGTGGTGTGGTAGTAGCGGCGGAGTACGAAGAGGCCGTTAGAGCCGTGATGGCAGGACTCGACGATGTGAAGGCCGAGTTGGAGGAAGAGGAGAGATCACGACGAGCACTTGGAATGTGGAAGTCGTTCCTGATGAGATTACGTATTCGGCAGCGTATTTGGGCGGGCGCGGACGAGGTCGCTGAGGCTGCTGAGCAAACGGAAGCGGAAGCGAACCAGTCGAAGACGGAGACCGATGAAGAAGTGCATGATGAACAGAACAAATGGGATCAACAACAAAACGACGAAGATGAGGATACAGTTGGTGGCTTTTTTCAAAGACCATGATTACTTACGGTGAGGGTTTTCAAATAGGTGAGAACTCTTGAAAACCTACAGGGGTGTGGTGCTGGTGCGTATTGGTTGACATGTTGAGCGATCGGCGATCCCCTTTGGCAAATGGGGGTTGGGGGGGCAAGTTTGGTCATCGAACCTGGTTATGAGAAGTGTACAGCAGCAGTGATGATGATGATCTCTCTCTTGCAAAAGTCGAGGGCGAAGATGCTAATTCTGACCCATGGGGAAAGAATCCGAGGTATGGGATGGGACTTGACGTTTTCGTGAGACATGAGAGAGATGAGAGAAATGAGAAAAAGAGAATGAGAAATGAGAAATGAGACGTGACATGTTCTAGATAGATAGATCGAAGCGAGATGGATAAGACTTTTGATGGTCTCGCTGTAGTGTAAGGTTAACTAGGTACGTCTTGCTCGAATCCATAGCATCGAATGGAATCGTACCTATCACACGTTGCAAACTTGAAAGAAGAGAAGACTGATTGGTTTTGGTTGACCCTCGGCATCCGGGCATCGTACCCTCAATGTTGAATACGTAGGGTAGGGTAGGGTAGGTATCTAAGTAGCGTAGCAGTGAAGTGAGAACTAGATAGACTACCTAAAGTAGGTAGGTATCTAGGTAAGTAGGTGCCTATCTAGGCAGCAATAAGTATAAAAGTAATTAAGCTAAGCTACAGTTCTAGCTCACGTCCTCAGGAAGCCTACCCTCGGTAGGAATGGCGGATGTTGTATGTACTTACTTACTATGTGGATAGGTATACCTGGAGCCTAAGTAAGTAAAGTAGGTAGGCTGAGATACTTATCTACACTTACATAGGTAGTAAGTAAGAGTAAGAAAATGGACAATGGACAATGGACAATGGACAATGGACGAGCTATCCTTGATGAGGGGACGGTGATTAGTATTTGTTGTAAAGATGGTACTATGTACTATTACTGTAAGTAGGTATTCTTTTCCGTCGCTGTAGATAGATAGTAGATAGTAGATAGTTAGATGGATGGATGATGGATGGATACTTTTACGGATGCTGTATGTTGTAAGTAAGTATGTAAGTCAACTCCAGTCCGCGTGGCTCGCTGCTTGCTGCTTGACCTTTTCGTTGTTTTTTCTTTCTTTCTTTCTTTCTTTCTTTCTTCTTTCTTCCAGTGGGTTTTCATTTGGATTTCATTACGCGTACATACACAGTACTATGTAGCCCCGGGGCCTACATTAACCACATTGAGATAAAGGAGGCGTGGAATGGGTTGGTCGTCCGAGGTCCGGCGTCATGCTAGAGATGTACATAAGAAGTAGGCAGGGATATTCCCACGATCCGGATATACTTACTTACATAGTATACAAAGTTAGAGGCAAAGTAAAAACAAAAATCCAAAATCCAAAAAAAAGAAAAGTACCTTTCAAGTACACTACGCAACAACCCGAGTGGGCACGTTACTTTTGGTATACTTGAAACTTTATGTTATGTATATTTTGCCCGGCTCGCTGACTCTCCGGAGGAACAAACAAATAGTTACCAACCAACACTACTTACTTACCTAGATAAGTATCTACTTAGTATCTTCACAACCTACCTAGGACCTAAGGACATATTAGAGGATGGTCATAGACTCATACTTGGGCCGAGGAATTGTCATCAAATCAAAGATCGCGGGGATTCTTCTCCACGGATTCGATCTGGACATAAGCAAGGAACGGTACCTACTTTTAGGTAGAGACCTATCTAGATAGATACCTACTCAGCAGTTCAATCCGTCGATTTTACTTTGGTAGATTTAGCCCTCGTGCCAAAACTCGTGGGAAAAGAAACCCCCCACCTCCCTCCCCCCCCAAAAAAAACAAAAACAAAGTTGTATCTCAGCTCTTTCTTCTTTCCCACGTGGATTTGTCGACGCCACTCTAAACCTTCTTACTACCATGCTAGCATTCTAAACATCCGTATCCCGTTCCCTGTTTCCGTATACCTCTACACTCGTTCACTTCTTACGGGAGTTCAAGAATCGCTTCGTGTCTACTTTCGACGCTAGGTATTTGTTTGTCTAGAAGGCTCTTTTTTTATTATTTTTTATTATTTCCCTTTTTTTTTAATGCTGCTGCCTAGGAGATTCCTCTAGGTAGTAAGTAATTCACTCGTTTTCTTTTTGGGATCTTGTGCCTGTAAGTAGGCCGTTCAAACATCCGGGCCGTATGTTCCCTGTGAGTTTTGAGTTTTTTCTTTTCTTTTTTTTTTTTTTTTTCCTCTTTCTTTCTTTCCTCTTGCTATCCTTTCGGAGTTGTCCCGCTCCCGTTATCCGTAGAACCCCATCGGCTCATTTAAAGCTCTTATATTAACTCAAAAATATCACCTTGTTTTCCCCAGATCCCTACCTCCTACCACCTTGTCGTCTTCCTGATGGCTCTATAGAGTTTCGTTATCCTTTTTCGCTTCCCCTCCCCTAAACGACCGGACCCAGATTCCTCGGCTCGCTTTCGACAGAGCTGGTCCCGGCGGAAGCAACCTTAACTCCTTTCTTGTCAAAGCTTGAACAGCGCGGGCAACCTTGCTTGCTATCGTGCGCCTCTCTCCATCGTGGCCGGCCATGGCCTTCCTCCGCCAGACATGGACCTTGACGGCCAAGAACCTTAAAATTATTGTCGTCCGTCATTCCGTAGCGACCGCCATCCGAGCCTTCATCCTCCCCATTATCCTGGCGGCGTTCCTCACGTTCGCTCGGTATATCTTCGTGCCGCCGTCGGAATACGGCATTGCCTCCCTCCGCGCCGTCCGCACTCTGCCCAATGCGCTGCATCAAGCCTCTTTCGATGGCCGCAACACCGTCGCCTTTGTGAATAACGGATTGGCGGGGGGCGACATCGATCAAGTCATCGGCATACTCGTCGACCAGGTCTCGGGCGCGGGCAAACACGCCGTCAAACTGACGCAACCTCGCGAGCTGACGGGGATATGCCGCAGCACATTGCGAGGAAGCTCGAACTGTTTCGGCGCCGTCGTCTTCAACTCGTCGCCGAACGAAGGACGCGGCGGTCTCTGGAACTACACGCTCCGCGCCGACAACGTGCTCGGCTCGAGGATCTTCGTCAACGAGGCCACCAACGATGCGCAGGTGTACACGCTGCCGCTCCAGAAGGCGGTCGATACGGCCATCGCCAACATCGCTGCCGCCCGCGACCCGGCTTCCCGGCCTCTGCCCGACACTATGGACGAGTATGCCTTCACCACCCTGACCGAGGAGGAACGGCAGACGCAGATCCGCCAGGGATACCAATCGTCGCTGACCAACTTTCTGGCGGTGGCCTTTGTTCTCATCATCGTCGGTGTCTGCTATCACATGACTGGCCATATGGCGACGGAGCGGGAGATCGGCATGTCCCAGCTTCTCGACGCCATGATGCCCACCAAGTACATCTGGCAATCCCAAGCCACGCGGCTCTGGTCGCATCACCTGGCCTTCACGATCGTGTACCTGCCTGGCTGGGTCATCGGTTCCATCATCGTCGCGAGGGGCGTCTGGGCGCAGACCAACACCGGCATCGTGCTCGTCTACTTCGTGCTCGCCGGCCTCTCCTTTACATCGCTCTCCATTCTCGGCGCCGCCTTCTTCAGACGCGCACAGCTCTCCGGCGTCGTCACGGTCATCGTCTACATCCTGCTCGCCATCCTCGCGCAGACCCTGACCTCGCCGCACACCGCCACCGTCGCCGTGCTCAGCTTCCTCTTCGCGCCGTGCAATTTCGTCTGGTTCATGACCTACCTCGCGCGCTGGGAGCATAAGGGACTCCCCGCCGACCTCGTCCGCAATCCGCCAGGGAACCCCTGGAACATCCCCGGCATCGTGTTCTGGATCTTCCTCGTCGTCCAGATCTTCGCGTACCCGCTCATCGGCGCGCTGCTCGAGCGCTTCTTCCACGGCACCACGACGCAGGGCCGCACGATTCTCCGCGGCGAAGCCGTGCGCGCGGCCGGCGACCATGCCGTTCGCCTCGACGACTTCACCAAGATCTATCGGCCCAACCCGCTGCGCAGCCTGTTTGCCTTCGTCGCGAAGCCGAGGGATCCCGTGGTGGCCGTCGACAAGCTGACCATGGGCGCGCGACGAGGACAGATCCTCGCGCTGCTGGGTGCGAACGGGAGTGGGAAGAGCACGACTCTCGACTCCATCGCCGGCATCAGCAAGTTGACGAGCGGCAACATCACCATCGACGGGACGGGCGGGTTGGGGATTGCGCCGCAGAAGAATGTCCTTTGGGACGAGCTGACGGTGCAGGAACACATTTACATCTTCAACCGGCTGAAATCGCCTGGAAATGTGGCCTCCAAGGCCGAGATCGAGGAGCTCGTCACGGCCGTCGATCTCGCGCCCAAGATCGATGCCAAATCCAAGACGCTCTCGGGAGGGCAGAAGCGAAAGTTGCAGCTGGGCATGATGTTGACTGGTGGCAGTGCCGTGTGCTGTGTCGACGAGGTCTCTTCCGGCATCGATCCCTTGTCTCGACGCAAGATCTGGGATATCTTGCTTGCGGAGCGCGGAAAACGCACCATCATCATGACGACGCACTTCCTCGACGAAGCGGACTTGCTCGCGGACCATATTGCCATTCTCTCCAAGGGCACGCTCCGGGCCCAGGGCTCGTCCGTCGAGCTGAAGGATCGGTTGGGAGCCGGGTACCGCATCCACGTCTTCAACGCGAGGGATATCAAGGAGTCGCCTGAGGTGCCGGGCGTTAAGCGGGTCGTCTCGTTCGATGTCATCAGCTACTTGGCCCCTTCGTCTCGTCTTGCGGCCCAGGTCATTCGTACGTTGGAAGCTTCTGGTATCTCTGATTACAAGTTTTCCAGCCCGACTATCGAAGATGTATTCTTGCAAGTCGCCGAGGAAGTAAAGCAGGAGCAGGAACAGGGACAGGAACAGGGACATGAGCAGGGACAGGAGCAAGAGACGATACAGAAACCCATCGGCGACGTCAGCAACGAGAAGCAGGTGATGAGCTCGGATGAGGACCGTAAAGCAGTCAGTCCCGACTCCACCGAGAAGGACAAGGACAAACTGGAGCTCCTCTCCGGACAACCGATTGGCTTCTTCAGACAGGTTGTCGTGCTCATGATGAAGCGCTGCACTGTCTTCAAGAGCAACTGGTTTCCGTATGTCGCTGCTTTGGTCATTCCCATCATCGCTGCCGCTTTGACGGTCCTCTTCGTCAAGAACCAGGAGCCATCGGCTTGCACCCCGTCCGATGCTCTTGCGGCCGGCGAACTCAACGACTACTCCCGACTCTTCAACACCTTATTTCTAGCTGCTGGCCCGAGTGCTTTGGTCGGCCCCGACAGTCTGCGCCTCTTCGCCTCTGTTTACGAGGGCCTGGGCAACGGGACAGCCACCGGCGGCAATGCGACGAGCCCCGGAACGAGGAATCCGGCTGGGGCTTTTGCCAAGGCCATCCATGCCGTCGACTCCTTCTCCGACTTCAACAATTTCATCCTCGAGCACCGCCGCAACGTCACGCCGGCTGGGTGGTGGCTCGGCGACGCGAATTCGCCGGCGACGGTTGCCTATGTGGCGGATGTCAATGCCGTATACAGCTCTGTCTTCGGCCAGAATGCCCTCGACATCTTGCTCTCCAACACGAGCATAGCCACTACCTTCTCGCCCTTCACGACTCCCTTTGTCCCGGGTACCGGCAATTCCCTCCAACTGCTCGTATATCTCTGCCTGAGTCTGGCGGCGTACCCGGCCTTCTTCGGCCTCTATCCGAACGTCGAACGTCGCCGGAATGTCCGTGGTCTGCAGTATTCCAACGGCGTGCGCTCGCTGCCTCTCTGGTCCGCATATACGCTCTTCGACTTCGTCATCGTCCTCATCTCCTCGGCGCTGGCGACGGCCATCTTCGCGGCGTCTTCCAGCGTATGGTACCATGTCGACTACATATTCCTCATCTTCTTCCTCTACGGCCTCGCTTCGATCCTGTTATCCTACGTCGTCTCTCTCTTCTGCCGGAACCAGCTGTCGACGTACGCATTCGCCGCCGCCGGACAGGCCGTGGGCTTCCTGATCTACTTCATCGCGTATCTGGCGGTGCAGACGTTCGCGCCCATCCCGACGATCGACTCGTCTCTGCTGGTCGTGCACTTCGTGGTGTCGGCCTTTGCGCCCATCGGGAGCGTCGTGCGCACCATGTTCGTGACGCTGAATCTATTCTCGACGGCCTGCGATGGCGACCAGCTCCGCGCCGATCCGGGGAACATCGTCGCCTACGGCGGCCCGATCCTCTACCTTATCCTGCAGACGCTCGCGCTGTTTGCCATTCTGCTCTGGTATGATAGCGGTGCCACGACGACGCTTTTCAACCGCATTACGCAGAGGAGCATCAAGTCGAATGGGGACGCTGCTGCTGCTGCTGCTGTCGTCGCCTCGGATGAGGAGATTGCACATGAGCTCGAGCGTGTAGAGACGGGAGGAGCGGAAGATACTGATGGTCTTCGGGTCTTGCATTTGACCAAGACGTTTGGCAAGTTTACGGCGGTTGATAATGTGACTTTTGGGATTCAACATGGCGAGGTTTTTGCTCGTGAGTAGAATTCAATTCCCCTCCCCCTTTTTCCCTCCCCCTTTTTCCCTCCCCTTTTTTCCCCCCTTTTTACCCCCCTACTCAACACTGAAATATCAAAAAAAAAAAAAATAGTCCTCGGACCCAACGGAGCCGGTAAATCCACCACCATCTCGCTCATCCGAGGCGATCTCAAGCCCAGCCTCAACGGCGGCGACGTGCTCGTGGAAGACACGTCCGTCGTCCACCACCGGGCCGGCGCGCGATCGCATCTGGGCGTCTGTCCGCAATTCGACGCCATCGACTCCATGACCGTGCTCGAACACCTCCGCTTCTACGCCCGCATCCGCGGCATCCCGGACATAGAGCACAACGTGCACGCCGTCATCCGCGCCGTCGGCCTCGAGGCCTTCGCCACGCGCATGGCGAACGCGCTGTCGGGCGGCAACAAGCGGAAGCTGTCCCTCGGCATCGCGCTCATGGGGAATCCGAGCGTGGTGCTGCTGGACGAGCCGTCGTCCGGGCTCGACGCGGCGGCGAAACGCATCATGTGGAAGACGCTGGGGAGCATCGTGCCGGGCCGCTCGATCCTGCTGACGACGCACAGCATGGAGGAGGCGGACGCGCTGGCGAGCCGCGCCGGTATCCTGGCGAAGCGCATGCTCGCCATGGGATCCATCGACGGTCTGCGCGAACGCTTCGGCGACGCGATCCACGTGCATCTCGTCAGTCGGACGGCGCCGCACTCGACGGACGCGGAGATGCGCGTCATGACCGAGTGGATCCGGACACGCCTGCCGGGCGCCGACATCGAGGCGAAGACGTATCATGGACAGGTGCGCTTCTCGGTGCCGGGGGGTTCGATTGGGAAAGGGGAGGGCGGAAGTGCGGTGGGGAAGCTGGTGGTGATGCTGGAGGAGGTGAAGGAGGCGTTGGGCATTGAGCATTACGCGTGTACGCCGACGACGCTGGACCAGGTGTTTTTGACGATTGTGGGGAGGCATAATGTTCAGGAGGAAGGATATGCGGAGAAGAAGGCGGAGAAGAAGAAGGCTTGGTGGAGGATACGGTGATGACGCCTTTTTTTTTTTTTTCTTTTTTATATCTTTCATTCGTTTGAAGACGTGGTCGCTCATAGTGCAAGGGGGGGTGTGCTGTATATAAGAGGAGATGAATGAACGAACGAGCGAATGAACGACTGACAAGAAAAAAAGAAAAGAAAAATAATAAAAAAAAGAATATGAGAGGAGGGGGGAAAAACGAAAAGGAAAAGCGTATATAGATTTGAGAGGAAAAGGAGGAAGGTTAGGGACGGGGGGGACCCTGAGATTTTCTGAGCATGCGATATAAGGTATGTTCGGCGTCGGAAGGAATTCTTTTTACTCGAGGAGAGAAAGATTTACTTATATGATACCTTACTTTACCTCACCTCACCTACCTCATCTCATCTAACCTCTTCTCTTTTTTTTCTCTCTCTCTCTCTCTTTCTCTGTGGGTGTGTGTGTTCGATTTATGTAATGAGTATTACCTATTATCTATCCACGTTAGACAGCTTGTGGTCTTGATGAAGTCTTGATTCCATGTTCGATGATGTGCTCGGTTCGGCATCGGCTTGTGAGAAGTTCAAATGCAACTGACGCGGGGATGTTGTCGACGCAAAAGACGAAGACCGATTGGAGAGTTTTCGAGGTAGTCCGACTACTCATCGGGATCATCTTGAGAAATGAGAAATGAGAAATGAGATTGAGACTGAACGTAAGGCGCAAGATCGGATAATCAGATCACCAATATTAAAGAAGAAATTGAATCGAATCGAATTGAAATAAGATAAAAGAAAATAAAATAAAATATACATACAAAAAAGAAGCAATGAATGAATGGTAAGAGACGTCAAGTATTGGAGTTCCTCAGCAAAGAACCTCACATATACCACACAGCTAGCCAAGGTAAGCCACCGGGAAAAGCAGAGACCCTGAATGAATTGACCTGATTCCAAACCACAATCCAGATCAATGATGAAGTGTAGATGGCATGCAATGTACGAGTCCTTTTCTCGGTCATCCCGTCATGTTCTTCTGCACCGGGGTGAGCTCAGTGAGGGGGTTGACCGAGTTCTCGCCTAAATACCGGTCAGGTCCATCCCAATCCCGCATTGCCTTTTTCTTTTCTTTTCTTTTTCGTCTTCTTTTATTGATGTATGTACGTACCATGCGTAGTCTATTTGCTGGTACGGGACTTTATTTATCACAATATATATATGAAGTGACATACGACAAAGTATCGTGTGTGTATGTGTTGGGGCTATACAGCGTGAGGTAATGTGGTCACGGCCGATCGGGGGACGAGGGGAGGAAGAGGAGACGGGGACAGAGACCCCTTGCGTGTAGACCCACGACGACGACGACTTAATCATTCGATAATCTTTATTCAATTATATATATATATATATATATATAAATCTATGTTTTCCCTTTAATATCACTCGTCGTTTAAGTATTATCGTTTTCTTTTCTACTGACTGACTGACTGGTGTTGGTTGCTCGAGCAAAGCAAGATAAAAATACACCACACTCCATCCCGCGCCAACAGGTTGGAACCACTGGCACAAGATGCCGGGCTTTCGGTGTCAGGAGGGACTGCGCGCACACACACACAACTTCTCCTCGGCTTCATGTTCCGCTGGATGTATTACACCTACCTAGTTCCAGGATAGATCCAACAATCAAAGTAAGAAGAAGAAGAAGAAGAAGAAAGGACGGATACTGTTTTTCTGTCAAACCCGTGACTCACATGAACACACCTCGATTCGAAAAGGACCCCCACCCCCAGATCCGAATATATAGTACATGTAGATCACTGGAAGAGTAGAAGCCCAAGACAGTTTGTTTCTTTTACCTGCGGAGAAGAGAAAGTGGTCATGGTAGGTCAGGGTCAGGGTTAGGGTTAGGTAATTATATTCATACATATACACAAAAGTTCAATCACATGGTTTCGTTCTTTTCTTTTTCTTTTTTCTTTTCTTTTCCTTTTCTTTCCGTTTACTATAACAGTAGGGCTGGCAATTGGGCTTGGCTTGCATTACGGCTGCGTCTCTCTCGTCCTCTCTTTTGGGGGGAGGGAGGGCATTTATTTATTCATGCATGCGCGAGCGGAGGATGATGATCAGGGTGACAGGCGGGGGAAGGGGAAGGGGAAAACAAAGAAAATAAATGATGATGAACAAGTTTTAAACAGATATAATAAGATCAAATAATAAAAAATAAAAGATTTTCTTTTTTTAAAAAAGGGTACGTCGTCCTTCACGTCGCGCCTCTTTAACCCCCCCCCCCCTTTCAGGTAAGCAAGGAGTTAGTTGATCGGCACTGTCACGGCTCCTCATTCCTTGCCCTGCCGACCGCTGGAAAGAGGGGAGGGGAGAGGAGTGACGGGAGTGAGTTACCATTGCATTACCTAGGTAAATGACATGTAAGTGACTCGCTGTCGCGCTCTCTCTTCGCTCGCCCTTTGCCTAATACCCTAAAACGCAAGCTGCCTGTTTTTTTCTCACCGCCCTGCAAAAACTCATGATCATCTGCCTGGTCTTTCTTTTCTTAAAAAAAAAAAGAAAAAAAAAAACCCGCTGAGCTGGCAAGACCTCCCTGGTCCGTCAGCTGGGCTGACTGGCTCCAAACAAGGGGGGTAATAGGACATTCTCTTTCTCTCTCTGTGTCTCTCTTTCTCTCTCTCCTCTTTTATGAGGCGTAAACGTGGGAATCGTTAATAAAAAAGATAAAATAATAGAAGATAAAAATAAAAAATAAAAAATAAAAAGAAGAAATAAAGACGAATTAAATCGATCTCGATATGGGAAACCAGATACCTAATTACATGTATACCTACCTACCTTACCTTACCTGGTCGCGCAGCGAATACAACAACAACAACAACAACAAAAGACGTAAACATGGACATGGACATGGACATGGACATCATGTCGTCATCGTCATCACCCATAGGTAGGTACATGCCTAGGCCATGACAATTCGACGGGATGCTTGTAGATAGATAACCCTACCAAATATCACTATCATCATCATCATCGGGATAATTGTTATATCTCCTTCATCATGAGGAAAAAGTAATAGCACTTATATATATATATACCTGCAATCGACGCTTTTCGTGCCGTGTTGAAAAATAGCTCAAAGAACAGACGATGCACCCGACGTCCATGATGATAGACAAGCGATCCGCCCTAGTTCCTATCCCCCTTCCCTTTTCCTTTTCCCTTCTTTAAAAACGGGATGGCTGAAATGCGTTCATCGATGTCGTGTTGTGTGTGTGTGTATATACCCTTACTGCATGATCCACGCCACTCATACATACATACCAATGTACACAAGGATCTTTTCTTTTTTTTCTTCTTCACGCCAGAAATGAAGGAGATCGTCAGAGTGATTGACGGGAGTTGATCTGCATAAGTAGGGTCGCGGAGCCGACGTCGGAGGGTCTACGTCTACTAGGTAAGAATGTAAGTATATACATATTCCGATATGCAAACGCCTCATTTTTTTCACCCTTAGATAGGACTTTACGGCTGAATATGTATAAGTAGAAGGACTGCCGCCCCCCGGATTCCATAGCCTTTTTCTCTTCTTCTCTCCTCCGTCGAATACAAATTTCCCTGTCCCCGATACTCGTCAGGTTACTCGTGTGGACATATTGGTAATCGACGATAAAACCCACTTTGTAAGCCGGCCGTTCTTTTAGGCCTCATCGTTATCAGGGAAGACCTCGTCTGACAAGCGACCTTCATTGCCTACACGTGCGAATCATTCCAATTGGCCGTGTTGATTAAAGGGCAGAAAATGTACCCAAGGTAAAATTATAACCCTTTGCAAAGGTCCTGCTGAGGGGAATTTCTATAGTTGGCGTTGAGTAGTGGTGTAGCGAAAGTCTTTTCACCCGCAGACTCATGGTCATGGTCGTGGTCGTGGGTACGCCTGAGAGAAGAGCTTTTTGAGAGTATAAGTAGTTGCTCTTGTTCGTTCGGGCATTTTTTATTCCGTCCGTCTTTCTATTCATTTATGAGTGAGTGAGTGAGTGAGTGAGTGAGTGAGTGGGTGAGTGAGTGAGTGAGTGAGTGGGTGAGTGAATGAATGAATAAATGAATGAATGAACGAAGAAATGGCGAGATCAAGGTAGGTTTTGCTTTGTAATGAGTTGAGATTCAAAACACCCAGTAATTAGAAGATCCATATGCCAGCCAGTCCGCCACGTCCATGGTAGATCGGTAGTTGGACAGACTTGAATGCCGTTCACGCTCACAAACGACCACTGTTTCAACTAGGTATCGCATCTTGACCCAGACGGCCGTCGAAATGACCGCCTCAGATTCTCATAGGTACTATTAACCAGGAGGATAGGAGTATACCACGATGCAATGCTCACGTCTTTTCATATCCAGGGAGGACTTAAACTCCCGAAGATAATATATGAATCGAGAATTGCCCAATTCAATATGTTAAGAGGATATTTTTTAATTAAGAGTGTCGCGATGACGCCGTGTAGGATTCCGTTACGGAGTTAGGCGTCTGTCTAGGTGAGGAAGAGAGACGGATTGGTGGCAATACGGCAGCGGTCTTGAGATGAGATGTGCTCCTATCATCGAGATACAGTGTGGTCTACAGTGTGGGAAGTGAATGTCTGTAGAAATGGCGGTATGTCGCCTATAATTATAGTGACTCTAGGTGGTTATGCCGCCAGTGTCAGTGGCATCAGGGGCCACTGTCGACAATGCTCAGGCACTAAATTCTTAACTCGCACTGTAACAGGCTCAGATTGTGTGCCACTGTTTGACCCCCATATAACTTAGCAGGGCACCGACCGAATTGGCCTCAGATGAATCATAGCTAATCATTCTGATCTGATCACCACTTATCTCAAACTTTACTCAATCACTCATATACTTGCAACTGCACATGTCTCAGCATGTCCCTGAGGAGTAAGAAGAGATTCGACATACAATTCCCTTAACTAATACCCTTAATACCCCCTTGAACGAACACTCCGAGACCTGAATTCATACACTACATTACATTATATTACCGGTACGTTGCATACGTATTTGTTGTATCGTGATCCCTAATCTAATAAAGACAGTCAACGGTAAGCAGCGCGATGGCCACAATGTCGACGCACATTCCCCGCGAAGCTATTGATGGCCGTCAGGCGGTATCCGAGGCGTCGCCAAGTCGTGTCGTCCCGAAGCCCGTCCCGACCTCTCAACACAAGGACCCACGAAGATACCAGCTGGATCAGATCAAGCGACGATTCTCACCTACTCAAGGCACCCTGCAGAATGGAACGACGACGCTCCGCTTCAGACTGAAGCCGTCGGATCCCGACTTTCCCTATGAGTTGGACTATCTGGACTGTGAGCTGCAGGTGCCGGCCGCTTATCCCGAGCAGGCGCCGACGCTCTCGGTGAAGAATAAGGAAGTTCCCCGAGGGTTCTGTGTCAATATAGAACGAGGATGGGATCAGCTCGTAGCAGCGCAGTCAGGCGGCACGCTCCTGTCTCTCGTCAATGCGCTCGACAAGCGCCTGGAGAGCTTGTTGTCCGAACAGAAAGCCGAGACGGTCACGTTGGTGGACTTTAGAGATACCCGACATTTGGACAAGTCCACAACAACTTCAACTTCGCTAGGCGCAGCGCCGAGTGAGGCTTCACGCATGACGACGACGACGACAACAACAGCAACGCCGAAACCCCCTACTCACACTCAGGTGCGAAGGCCGTACAAAGCCGAGGAATCCTTCACCGCGGAGCAGATTGCGAATGCTAAAGCGCGCCGGGCCCAGGAGATTCGGCAGCTGGAAGCAAGAATGGGGCGCGAGGCACTCTATCAGAAGTCGGCCGACGGCGTCGTCTACACGCTACCATTTGAGCCGAAGCGTAGGGGAGAGCTACCGGTGGGTTTACAGTCTGTGCGTTCCGTGCAGCTCATCATCCCTTTGCTCTACCCTGTTCAGGTGCCCCGGATCCTGCTCAACGACGTCGAGTCGGGCGATGCGGAGCCGGCCGAGGAAGCATTTGCCACCAGAGCTGCGGCGCAAAGCCAGATGACATTAATGGGCCACTTGAATTACCTCACGCAGAATATACATACTATGGCTAAACTGGCGAAGACGAAGAAGATTGAACCTTTGGCTTCAGCTTCGGCTTCGGTGGTGGACACTGCAAAAGACAAGGAAGCATCAAGGAAGCCCGAAGGCGGAGCGGCAACTCCACCAGCGCGTGAAGATGAAAAGGGTCACATTCACGTCATACCCCGTCCCCCGGAATGGAGTGACGCTCATCATCATGATCAACCGGGCGAGTCCGGTGATTCGGATTCAGACTCGTGGGACTCAGGCTCCGATACTGAAGACGGCGGCGCCAATATCGACTCACATCACCCCTATACTGCCTCCGGCGTTTCTGCGCAGCAAGTAGAGCGAGGCACGGCAATGTCATTCCCCACGATCGAGCTCTACGGCATCGAGCTCCTGCACGTCTCCATCGTAAACATCAGCCTCAAGTGCCAGCGCTGCAAAACGCTGAACGACATGACCGGTCTCCGACCCGAGGTCGAGAAGTCCCTCCACTGCAAGAAATGCGGCACCCCGTCCGCCGCCGTCTTCCGTCCGGAGATGATCCATGCGCACTCGACGCGCGGCGGATTCCTCGACATATCGGGATCCGTCGTCGCCGACATGCTGCCGAGCACCTTCGTACCCACATGTGGCAAGTGCTCGACGCCTAGCCCGCAGGGCTTCGTATCCGTCCGCGGCGAGACCATCACCAACGTCTGCCGTGAATGTCACGGCCGCTTCACGTTCAAGATCCCCCAGGTGAAGTTCCTCGCGAGCACGCCCGGGTCTGCACTCCCGCCGACGTCGGGGCCCAAGCGAAGACCGGAAAAGCTAGGTCTGCACGTCGGCGAACCGTTGCCGGGTCGGGGCGCCTGTCCTCACTACCGGCGCTCCTACCGCTGGTTCCGCTTCTCGTGTTGCGGGAAGGTATACCCGTGTGATAGGTGCCATGACAAAGAGGAAGCGGATCACGCGCAGGAGTGGGCGAACCGGATGATCTGCGGGTGGTGCAGTCGGGAGCAGAACTATGCGGTGGAGGCGTGTGGCTTCTGTGGACGGTCGGTGATTGGGAAGAGGGGGAAGGGGTTCTGGGAGGGGGGCAAGGGAACGAGGGATAGGACTATGATGAGTCGGAAGGATAAGAGGAAGTTTCGCCGTATTGGCGATGGTGGGGGGAAGAAGAAGGATTGATCGGTTTACCCGGGATGGGTTGATATCAGGTTCTTCCTCCGTTACGGAAGGGTCAAATCTACCTTGCTTTTGATTCGAAGAGGTCGACGTGGAATGATACCATTTGTTGTGAAATACCGGGTGACAGGCTGTATAACTAGAGGGAGAGAGATCTTCACTACCTAGTTACATTCTGGCACATGCAACGAACATGCGCTCTTCTTACATGCTGCTTAAGTGTAAGTGTGTAAGTCAAGCTCTTGCTGCCACCTAGGTCACAAGCTCAAGCCCCCGCCAAAAAAAGAAAAGCAATAAACTTCATACATGAGGTTTTCAGTCTCAGTGACCGTGTAGTAGTCAAGTTATATGGCGATCACATAACCTAGCTATGTAGATCTCCCAGCGCCCGACGCACTATTTAATACTTACTAACAAGAAGCTGAGCATACATACCCCATTTTCCACGCGATGGGTTCCCCCAAGTTCCAACGCAGTCAGAAGAGTCAGTCTTCCACCGTGTATATAGAGGTAGGTATTATTGCCTATCGTATGTACTGTGACTTTTGAGACGGTTTCCGGAAGCCGTAGATAGTTTAGTAGTATGAGTATTAATTCACTTACTATCCTTGGGGGCTCATAACTATTGATTGTTCTAAGGTATCTGTAGTTTCGTTCTAGATCTCTCTCTCTCTCTCTCTCTCTCTCTCTCTCTCATATCAATTGTTCTAGACTTGTCATTGTCATCACGCGCTGGTGACGATGACTACCTAGTCTAAGATCTACCTACACTATTGAATGAACTTCCCCCCCCCCCTTCTCCCTTTCTCCCCGCGCAAAATCCAATTTGTCAAATTGGGGCTTTTATTTGATTCGGCAAAAGACGTCATGGCGAGTTTACACTAGGTAGAGACTATTGCGTGCGACTATCCATCTATCCATCTATTTATCTATTTATTTATCTATTTATCTACTTAAGTAACATAGGTTACAGTAATTTCCGGAAGTCCGGGGAATTTCGAGAGACAAGGACCCTGGACCTCGCCTAGATACCTAAGTATTAGATAAATTATAGGAAGATGAGTAGATAGATAGTAGGTAAAGTAAGGGAATTTAGTATCTTGGGTAGAGTAGGGTAAGGTAAGGAAAGGTAAGATACCTACCTAGTATTTATAACATCATTTTCGGCGAAGAAAATCATTGTTCCCGAGTTCCGCCGTATTTTCAGCTTCCGCCGGTTTTGATACCTAAGTAAAAGTAAAAGTAAAGTAAAGTAAAATATCCAAGTCCTCCTCCCCTGCTTGCTTCCTCCGGTCTGGTGGTGCCTACCGGTATACTTGGGTTATCTACCGAAGTACATATTGTCCTTCTGAATTCACGACGTTCAGCCATGACCTGTCAAAGCTTCGGCGTGGCTCAAGATCGACAGAGATGCGCTTGCCCTGCCTAACTTGATACGTTTCTTGAAAAAAATGAGCTTTGCCGGAGGATATTCCCCCCCGCGCATCAAGGATCGGTTCGACACTTTCTCACACAGATCCTTCTTCTTCTTCTTCTTCTTCTTCTTCTTCTTCTTCTTCTTCTTCTTTTCCCGCCCCCCTTTTCATCCACTTTCCCCTTGGACAGATTACATTTGATCGGCATGGACTGGATCTAGCTAGGTTAGTCTCGGAACCCCGAGGGGGGCTTTTTCTTCGCCGTATGTCATTAATTCGGTGTAAATCACCACGTGGAGAGAGACGAGCGACACGACACGACACGACACCACGTGGGTTTTTATAGTGCAGAATACTTGTCCAGGTCGGTACATAGTCTAGATAGTTAGAAACCAGGGTGCATGTCATTAAAGGACCTGCTGTGCCGGTAGTATACGAGTGTTTACGTGCGGTATGGCAAGAGATAGTTATAATATAACCTGGATCCCAGGGGATTCACGGCAGGAGATGAGACTCGTCTTGTGGGAAAGGTGTCGTCCGCGAAGGGGAATCGGGAATTGGTGTCGATAGATAGATAGACTATAGCGTGCCGTATTAACTAAATAGTAAGCAAGCCATATAAGTATGGAACGCAAGTAGTCCCGTACGGACTACATATCCTTCTGCCTTCCTGGTTGCGTTGGCTATATTGATACTCGGTATCTAGTTACTACCACACTCTTAATTGATGAAAGGGATTGGTTCCTGACCGTGATGTGGCACTCGGTCATGTATTTTCTTTTCATGGTGACTTATTAGTTATACATTATGATGACAGATAACTAGTTAACTATCTACATAGGTATTTTTTTGCCGCCTGGTCTGGTCTGTATACTAAACGTATTATAGGTACGAAAAGGCAAGCAAAGTGGCATATCTATCTACCATGTGACTGATGAAAGCAGCCTCAAAGTTCCTACCCAAGTCGACACGTTTTCGCGAGCCGAGAAAAGCCCACCTCTCCTGCCCCTTCAAAAAAAAGAAAAAGAAAAAGAAAAAAGGTATCTACCTACGTAGTAATAGATTGTAGGATTCGATGATATGTAATCACACCGCGAGAATCATGTGGTATTCCAGAGCCCGAAAAAAAACGTCAAAACCCCCCCAAAAAATACCTTCCACGCGTCTTGTCAGAATCGGCATAGTTATTCACAACGGGGGAAAGGAGGGAAATCCAGCAGGGACGGGTCTAGTTACTTCTAGATACTTGGAAGACACATTCAATCGACCGAGCCTTTTTGACCGCTTTGCTTTCCTGCCCCCCCGCCCTATGCTGATCATGATATCCGCTGGTGAAAATGTGTACTCTTAAGTCATCGATCAAAACCTGCCCGCCCGCCTGCCTGCCTGCGCCCCGTCGGACGGATGCCTGGGAAGTCTGGTTGATTTGGTTTCTTCGCTTTGAACGAAACTTAGGTGAGAAAGTCAAGAGCGTGGCGTGCCGTGTTGGAATTGGACGGGCAGGTGCGGGAAGGAGAATGAAAAAAGAAAAAAAGAAGAAAAAAAAAAAGGAAAAAAAAGAAAAGAAAAACGATCAAATAATGGACCATGTATTCCGGCGGCGTTTTGCACGTGGGTATAGCAGGGTATGGTTACGGTGGCGTTAAGACTTTGTCTTCTTTCGAAGCCACGAGACAAAAGTCGGGGTCACGAGACAGTGATGAGTTTTTATTTTTATTTTATATTTTATATTTTATATTTTTTTTATTTTGGAGGGATTTGTTGGCGAATGCGGTTGACTTATGATGACAAAGATAAACGCCACGAGAGAGAAATATTAGACATGGTATTGTTGTTGTTGTTGTTGTTGTTGTCGTCATTACTGCGAGAGGCAAAGAAAATAGGTAATAGTCAAGTAGCTCTGAATTAGGTATCAAGATTGGATTACCTACTTGGTTTGCTGGAGCCGCTGCAAACTGACCGCAAATTGTAATCCGTATGTTATCTGGGTACACTGACAGCAATAACGTTACCCCATGAATGACAATCTTCCGGTTTGACGACACGACACGGGTGACTTGAAAATTGACGAAAATCGACAGGTGGGTTGGTCGGGGAGGAGAATGACATTGTATTCCGAGGAATCATGGCAGACAATGTGAATAACCGTCGGCCGTAGCTGGCAACGGGAAAGTTTGTGGCCCGATAGCCAACGGAGATACCGGCCGTCGGGGAAAGTGAAGCAAGCACGCAAAATCACGAATTAAATAAACCCATCCTCTACTTATTCATTTTAAATTTCTATTTAACCTCTATATCCAAGGGGATTTTATTCCAGTTCCATCTATCGAAATGAATCAAAGTATACCTAGATAGTATGCGACCAGCAGACCGCCAGCCCGATAATACTGCTCCTTTGACAGGTTGTCACGCCTCCGTACACTATGCAACATTTCCGTGGCGGGTTTAGACACCGCCTATGAAATCGACGTGAACGCCGAGTCGGGCGTTGTCTTCAGCCTGATTGATGCTGCTTTACGTACCCAACATCGAACTCGCAAGGCCACGCGACTGATTTTATACTTGTCAGTCCGGCAAGGAAAAATGAAGGTTCGCGATTCGCGCGCATAAACAACGTATGTATGTATGTATATATCCTTGGCATTGCGGATTTATGGCAAAGGGAAAATCCGGGCATGGACTCATTCCGATGTGCATTCTATCGTGTTCCGTCGTCGACATGATTTCCACGTCGTTACGGGGATCAACCCGGGGGGTGATATAAGGATGGATTTCAGCATCATGCTCCTTTATTATACTCCCGATCTACCTTGCAAAGCTACCAGACCGGTCTCCCCACAAAATAGATGCCGTTTCCCGCGGAGTGCATGAGGAGGCCTGAGTAAGGATAATGGGATAATGACAGGAACGCGTCAACTGCCTATCGTCATCGACTCATCGACTCATCGACTCATGGGAACGCGAATATCGCTTATGAAGTCATGTCGTGTCTGAGAAGTGACCCTCGACGTATAACACCTCTCTCGACAAAAGATCGTGTCATGTCTTGACTCTGGAACTTGTATGAATAATATCGATATCGACTTGCGCAACCTCCGGAATCGAAACGGTCGAGACATTCAAGACGGTTAAGACGTTCAAGACGGTCAAGACGTTCAAGACGGTCAAGACGGTCAAGACGTTCAAGTCGGTCAAGACGTTCAAGACGGTCAAACCGGCCAAAACGGTCAAGACGGAGAGGAGAAGCCCCATATAAGTCCACGTCAGGAGGGGCAGTGTGTGTGTAAGTAAGGTCCCTACCTACGTCAATACGGGGTTTACTACATTTGTGTGCATGGCGACTAGATAGAATACTTAGCCACGGGATCGACAGCAATGAGCAAGCTAAACTACGTGTCACCGAGTAACCGAGCCTTGTCGACGACAGCCAACCTCTCGGTGGGTGATTCCCCCCTAATCATCACCGTCCCGTCTCCCCAGCCGATTCGCCCCTTCGGCATCTCCCATCCGGATCGTTTTCGGCGGCCGCAGTATATATATATATATATATACCTGGGCACCCGGGCGCGTCCGGATGTGAAGCACCGGGCCCAGCTGACTACCTTACCTCACCTTACATTACCTTACATTACCTACTTACCTCATCGGCTCCCGGCCTTTCCCCCTCCCCCCACGGCTGCTTGGGAAGGGGTTCCCATAATTTAAAAGTACATGAACCCACCTGTAATCCGTCCCCCCTCCCTCCTCCCCCTTCCTTAGTGACCGACATGCATATTACCGTACGGGCGCCCGTATGAGACCATTCTAGATTCTTTTCAATGGGAACTTTACGTGCCTCAGCTGCGGTAAAGGCAAGAAGAAAATTTTAAAAATTAAATTAAAAAATAAAAAATAAAAAACTTCATCGCCGTATTCGTACATTTTTTGTTTTTCTTTTTTTAAAAAAAATGATCTGCGGAATCCTGAAACCCTCGGAACCCCCACAGTCTTTCATACTTTTTTCTACATACCTCTTCTTCTTCTTCTTCTTCTTCTTTACTTACACATCTCTTACTGATGATCATGGAAAACGAGGGACGTTACGTACGTACGTACGTACGGGACATTATGTGAGTAGTGTAGTAAGTAAGAAGCCCTCCGTGTAATGTAGGTACCTACCTACCTACTTTACACGTAACGTAGTCAAGTCAAGTCAAAAAAAAAAAAAAAACTCCGGGAATAAACCATCTAAGTAAGTCAGTAAACCTAGCGGGCTTTTAAATCAGATTAATTATACTTTCGAAGGGAGAAAAAGATAAATAGTCAGGATCTGATCCCCCAGAAAAATGAAAAAAAAGTAATAATATCTATTTACCGAATTTATCTCTCTTTTTTTTTTTTTTCTTTCTCTCTACTTACTTAGGTACCTTAAGTATTGCGGTTTCGACCCGGTTTATTTATAGGTTAGGTTGTTCCCTCGTTTTTTTTTTGTTTTTTCTCCTCTTCTCCACCCTGTCACAGTCCTCTATCTATCTACCTACTATCTAGTAGTTAAGTATATAAAGAAGTCTGAAAACCCCAAACCGGGTTGAGAGAAAGTGTTGTTACGCGGTCACAAGCCGGTAAAATCCGGCCCGGTTTGACTTCGATAAACGGGGATGAGGGAGAGGGATGAGGGAGAGGGAGAGGAGGGAATACCTGGCCTAACTCCCAAGTAAGTAAGTAAGTAAGTAAGTAGCCCCGTCTCCATCCGTCAGCTCAGAATTTATAACGGCACATGACACGATGAGAGGAGAGGAGAGAGAGAGTCTAGAGAGAGAGAGAGACAGGCTAGGAGGCTTCTAGTTAGTTCAAGTTGCCCTTAGTTCATGAACCATGCCGTAAGACGGATTACGACGCTAATCGAGTTAACCGGCCCCTTATCCGCGGTTCTTACTTACCTACTTCCTTGCTTACTTAGTTAAAGGAAGCCTACCTTGCGAGGAGAGGAGAAGAGAAGAGGCGAGGTAACCTACCTACCTACCTACCTACCTACCTACTTATCATTCGCCCCCCACGGGCACAGGGCTAGGTACGGAGAGGTAGGTGGTGTACACTACATGCTACCCTGCCAGCGAATGTAGAAAACCTATTAACACTAGGCAGCCAGGTATATTATCCAAGTGGGTGTAATACTACCAAGTCCAAATTCCCAAGCAAGTCGGCGATGGAAATGTTTTAATCTTTTTTTTTTTTTTTGGTTCAGCCTCTCGGAAACTACCTGACTTATTCACTGACCAGACGGGTCTGCCCGATGAAAACGAAAATGGACTTCATTGGAAAACGGCGCTCCGAGATCCCCGCTTACACCACACACTGTCAACAAGGAGTGCGGCGATTGCTATATAGCCGAAAGCTCAGTGGCGGTACCGACTAGATGCTACTTACATAGTACTTACTTACTTACTTACTTACTACCCGGTACGGTATCTAGTCTAGGTATTACTTTACATGTAGGTATCCGGGATGTGGTATTGATTGTTATTCCCAATCGGAATGCAACATCGCCCATCGCCCATCGCCCATCGTCCATCGACTACGGTATCTACTTACTTACACTACACTACACTAACAAATGTCATTCACTCTCTCACCTGTGACCTCAAGGGCCCTAATTACTTACTTACTTACATAGATAGGTACAGTACTTTGTCTACATAGTAAGTAAGTAGTTCCATATCCTAAGTAAGCGATTTGGCACGCCGAGGTTACGCCATTCTCCACGTTTTCTTTTTTTTTTGTTCTTTTTTATCCCGCTTCTCTGATATGTACTTAAGTATGTACACAACTTTACTACACTACTTTACAACTTCTTTTCATTGTTTCTGATACCTGAGTAGGTAGATAGGTAGATGAGGGGAGGAGAGAGGGGAAAGGGGGTCACGAAAAAGCATATTTTGCTTTAGATAGCTACCTTGGTCTTTTCTTTTTCTTTTTCCTCAATCTTTCCCATTATTCACTCTTGAACAACCCCCCTCCTCGCCTTTCCTCGGCAGCGCTTCCGCGTTTCCGCTTAAGGTTCTCCGCGCGGAGCGATGACGGAAGTTGTTTAGCGACTTAAGTAGATAGATAGTGTACTACTATGTGGTGTACTTAGTGTAGAATAGGTAGAAAAAGAGAGAAAGACAAGAAAAAAAAAAAAAGAAAAGTCAAGCTATGATCTGGTGGACTTACTTAGATTCCGCCAACGTGACTGACTCCTGAAAAACGAGGTCTGAAACAGCCATTATAGTGCTAGATAGCGTATATATAATACACTACCTTCACATACTATCTATCTAGATAGTTAGTATACCTATCGTAAAGTAAAGTAAGGTGGTGGGAGTAGGTAGGCAGACGGACACTCGAGCCCAAAGGATCTACGGAATAACGCTACAACTTACACAGCTTCCCTTTGGGGGGGATCCCCCGTAAAAACGGATAGGTTAAAGTAGTGCAAGTAGTGAAAGTAGTATAGGTAGTGTGTGGACTCCTTCTACTTACTTACTTACATTATGTCAAAGTCTCCTCCAAAGGTCGATCACACAACCCGATGCTAAGGTTCAAAGGTAGGTATTCAAGAATAGGTAAGTATGTTACCTATTCACACGCCATGAGAGCCGCATTGCTTTCAAGGCATGTGACTCCCAAAGAAACCCCCCCCCTCAACCCTCACCATTACTCTGACCCGACTACGCGGCGCATGTAATAGTCTATCTAAGCCGGTAATTAAGTAGGCAAGATATTCTCCTTCATGACATCTTTCAAGCGGCTCCCTTCCCCTCCTTTCCTCTTCGTCTCCCCCCAACCTCACTCAATTGTCGGCCGTAGGTTAGATTGAAACGGGTTCATGTTGGTAAGTATTTTCTTCCAAACGAGCCACTGCCGATGGTGAACGGTTGAATTGGCCTTACAATATGATATACATACATACATAGGTAGGTAGGTATAAGTAAGTATGTAAGTGAATATGTAAATATGTACACTAACTAACTAACTAACTAACTAACTAACTAACTAACAAGCGAACTACTTACTTACTTTACTCCTCCTCACGAGCAGGATCAATATACACTACACTATCTACACTACTACATTACAACTACGGTCCACGAACCACACTCACTCACTCACTCACTTTACTTTACTTACAGCGTGTTCATTTGTGTCCGACCGGCACAGTCTCGTACTTTACTTTATCCCATCTAAAACAAAAGCATGAATTTTTTATTTTTTTTATTTTCTCCATTCGGTGTGAGAAAGAGGTTTACTTACTTACTTAACTTACATAGATACTACCTAGATAACTTAATCCCCCCTTGTTAGGTAAGGGTTTCTTTAGCCCCTTCGATCCTAACTTAGTTTTGGTCTTAAATCTCCCCCCATCCCCCCTCCGAAAGGCCCGAATTGGCCCCCCCCCCCCAAAAAAAGAAAATAAATAAATAAATAAAAATGAATTTCCCTTTACTTAATTAATCCTCTTTTTCGTGCTTTGGGGGATTTTGTTTGCCACGATAAGTACCTAAGTACATGGGAAAGGTAACCTACCTTACCCGGGTACTAAATAGTTGTAGGTTTGTAAGTAAGTAAGTAAGTAGGTAGGTATGATGCGGGTGTAAAGTAGATAAGTAAAGTAAAAGCAAAGTAGGTAGGTAGCTGGAGTCGGTCGAATAAGTAAATGATACGAAACCCGGTGGCGTGTGGGTTGTGGGTGTGGGTGTGGGTGTGTCCGGGATTTGAATCGTGACGGGGACCGAGACGAGACGAACGGGCTATAAAACGGGGGATACATAGGTAGATAGGTATTATTACATTACTTACCTCCGGGGGGAGCGTAAGTACGTAAAGAAGTAACTACATAGATATCTATCTGTCTAAACAGCGGAGATAGATAGATAGTTGTAGAATACTATGTAAGTATTATAGATCTAACGTAACCCATACCAATTCCAGCCACATACGTTTTCCGGCCACCATTAGTTCTTACGTACATTTACTACCTACCTACCTACCTGTAGCTTCTGCTGTAGGTACCTGGTTTAGGCACTTCCATGCCTCTCTACCCACGACCTAGATACTTACCTATTCAATCACTTGTTGCTGTCGCTGCCGCCGTCGCCGTTGCTACCGTCATCACTATTGCTGTCGCTGCTACCGTCGCCGTTGCTACCGTCATCACTATTGCTGTCACTGCCGCCGCCATCGCCGTTGCTACCGCCGTCAATATTGCTGTCGCTGCTACCGCCGTCAATATTGCTGTCGCTGCTGCCGCTGTCGCCGTTGCTACCGTCGTCACTATTGTTGTCGCTGCCACCGTCGCCGTTGCTACCGTCGTCACTATTGCTGTTGCTATCGCCGTTGCTGCTACTGTTGCTGTCACTGCCGTCGTCCCTGTTCATCCAGTGTTTGTTCAACCATATCTGAAACCTTCAACATCTTGGCCATACCAAATGACACTATCGCAATGGAAGTTTCCTCATCGGTACCTAGGTAGTTAGATTTCGATAGGGTGTAGCAGCATCTGCGTGTGATTCGGTGCCTGCAAGCCGGCCTTTGCAGGGTTACTCGGGAGATTGTAAATAAGCGTGACGCTTCGTGCACGCTAGGTAGGTAGGTAGTGACTCGTAGGTTCGAATGCGCTCTTCTTTTATCCATTTCGATGATCGGAAACAATATTTGAATTGAAACTGCGTAAATTGGCATGATGGTCGGAGTGGTACGGTCGAAATGGTGATAATAGGTAGTAGTGAAGAAGAGGAATTGTAATGCGTACATGATTGTAAAGGGGAAGAAATGCGCAGGACATTTGGTGGCCGGAATACGTATGTGGCTGGAATTGGTATGGGTTACGTTACTAGATAGGTTAGATAATTAGGTAGGTAAGGTAGATAGCACGCGGATAAAAGTACAAACGCCATTGCAACCCAAAAGAGATAAAAAAAAAAAAAGAAAAAAAGGGAATGAGGTAAGGTCGGCGAACCGGAGTTTATTTGGAAAAAAAAAAAAAAAATTCACATCACGGGGTCTTCAAAGAATTGGTTTTTTTTTAAAAAAAAAAAGATGGGCGAATTTTCAGATTTCAGAAAGGCGTACGGCGCAGAGGTAGGTATGTTAGGTTAGGTTAGGTATCGTCTAACAGCGTACTTAACTCTCCTCAACACATTACTATGTAGGTACACTACCTACCTAGTGTAAGTAGTTTTCCGCCCAGTGCCCCCGGTTGTTTGTTTGTTTGTTTGTTTGTTTTGTTTTGTTTGGAGCGGAGGCGGCCGTTGCGCGCCCCGGGGGGCAGAGGGACTTGAGAAGAGAGGGAGAGAGAGAGAGAGAGCCAGCCGTAACGTAACGCCCGGATTTTCGGGGCTAAAAGATTGCCCTTAACGTTAGTTAGTTAGTGCAGAGACACCTTGACAAAAGGGTTCGCCGGTTTATCCCGAAACCGGTACTTTTAGCGAATCAATTTTTTGGAGAGAGAGTGGGGGGGCGGGGGGGAGGGAGGGGTGTTTGAGCCACAGCCATAATTAATCGACACTTGCCACAATCGACATTTGCCACAAACCAAAGGAAAAAAAAGGGTGGGGGGATACCTACCTTCCTGGCAGTCCGGGGTTAATCAACTATAAACGGACGTGGACTCTTCCGGACTCCCGGAGTTGTTCGGAGCTCGACTGTGGATATCACTCATTGCTTTGCAGCGCAGGCTGCACAGCCTCGTTTCAAAACTTAAAACATATCTAGGTAGGTAGGTAGTCGCCGTTCACGGTATGTAGGAGGCATTTCATGACGACCGTAAGTATTGTATGCCCCCACTTAGCTGATGGTTAGCGAGGCAATAGGGCTACATAGCAAGAGAACTATGTACATATGTAGATCACGCCTTGACTGCCTAGGTACCTACTTAAAGTACACCTATGATCAGATAAACGGGACATACAACAAGATGATTTCTCCCGTATCTGATGAACAATGAACAGTATCAGCGCAACGTACGACTTTACCATCATGATGTTGAAAACTTTTGAATACCTATCATGAACAAATGATAAGCTTGGCCCTTTTTTTTTGTTTTTTATTTTGGCCTTGCCTTGCCCTGTGGCTGGTGGATCGATCGACCGAGGCGCGCCAGCCAGTTTTCTTCTCGAAGGCCGCTAGAACCATGTGGGAAGCAGGGATCAGCTCTTAGCGCCCATACCCATGTCCTCCAGAAAAGGCTTAGCTCTGCCATTTAATAGTGGGGGGGGACCCCTTTGAGAATTCGTGGAGGGGGGCGGCGTGGGGAAGAGATGGAAGACGGCCCGGATTCCATTGAAAATCCGATAAAAAAGACTGTGGCGGCAAAAAACAATGTTAAATGTTTTGCTGAGGAATTATAGTGTAGTGTAGTTTGTGCGTTACGGCATAATTATACGAGTAATGATGGGGGGAAGGGGGGCGGGGGGGGGAGGGAAGAGAATGTACAGACTATGTTTTCTCCATTGTGAGTTTGCAATCCCATTCTACCTATGGCGGACGCTTTTTGAGTGTGTCACGGATTCCGAGGGTCAGCTAAGCGCCCGGCGAAGCCTCTCCCTTTGTCGGTAACAGGCGCCCGAATCATTCTGGGGCGGGGGGGAAGCCTAAGTAAACCGGTGGAACTAATTAGTCATTTACAGTGTATCTACGTGCGGCATGAGCTCACTAACACTGTATTTACAGGTAGGTACTAGAGTATCTGAAGTAAGGCACAGCGGCAACCCGTTGTTGGGTGGAGGTGTGTTTAAGCCACAGGTTCTTCTTCTTCATCCGCTCTCTCTCTTGCTCTTGAGAGTGCCCGTTGCCGAGAGAAGAACTTTGGACGCCACAGCCTGCGGGGAAAAGCCAAGCCAAGTCAAGCAAAGCAAAACAAAACAAAAGAGACCAAAAAAATAAAAAAATAAACAATAAACAGCCTTTCCATTAAAAATCATGGACCGCCGCTAGTTAGGTTAACAAAAAGGACCCGTTACGTAACTTACAAGAGTATGTAAGCGAGGGCAGAATGGGATGGGAAAACTCAAAGACGTGGGCGAACCCAAACCAAAAAAAAAAAAAAAAACCTTTTGAATACAATCTGTAATGTGACGTGATTGGCAACAGAATTCCCTTCGCACCAGCTGATCATCAAGTTCATCAAGCCCATCAAGTTCGCCAAGCCACGTACATATACATACATACATACACAGCACCTTAAGAACCAATTGTGTGGAATTATTGGCACTTTATCAGCAGGATACCTATCTAAGTAGGTAGCGTAGCTCGTCGTGCGTGAGAAGGGATAGGTAGGTACCGACCGCTATACGGTATCTACATACCTAGTCGTCCTCGTAAACTCATCGAGGCGAAGCCATCTGCGTAATCATTGAACGTATGATGTTACTATAGGTAAGGTAGGGGTTACTAGTATAGGCATGTCGGAATACCTACCGTACGTAATTGTATGCCCGGTAACGAGTCAGCAAGGGGACTCGGGTGTCGGGAGAATGGACGGACGGGAGAATATACGGCGCGGCTATTCATTCTTCTCTTTTTTGCCCTTTCTAGATATCTAACTATCTAAAAGACTTTCGATACGTTTACCGCACTCGCGCAAGTAGGATAGCTACCTAGCTGATATATATACATATACACTATCTATCTAGGTACCGGTACCTACCCTATTGCCCACCTGAGGCTATAGACAAAGATGTAGACTAGGAACAACACCTTTTCACCCACCCTTGATGACGGTGTTTATCTGCGATGTGATTGTACGCATTGTATCGTAGTGTGTACCTGCATTTGCATAGGTTTTTTTTCTTTTCTTTTTCTGTTCTTTGATTTTCTTTTCTTTTCTTGGTTGATCTAACAAATAATCCTTTTTTTTTTTTTTTCTTTTTTTTCTTTTTTTGCTTTTTTTCTCATGTCGTCTTTATTTCGTTTATCAGGCAGGTCATGAGTAGTATCTTATACACAATGTTGAATGAAGGAGGGAGGGGTGACATGAATATGTTGTATTTATGATTTTTAAACTTCCCCCTTGATTCAAGATCGGGGTTGCGAAGTGGGAACGTGTCGAACGCGATACCTAAGTAGATAAGTACTCGAAGCTGATAGCCCGGGGGGCCGGGCGGGCGGGTGTGAACGATATATTACAGTTATCTAGGTTAGGTTAGGAACTTTTATCGGAGAGGTATAAAAAAATAAAAAATAAAAAGGGAAAAAGAAAGAAAGAAAGAAAGAAAGAAAGGGCGGTGAAGAATAGATTGTGTGATGGAGGGTCATCGCAACCAGAGGAGGAGGAGGAAAACATCATGTCTCACACACGCATGGCTGCGTTCGGGCTGCTACCGTCTGATCTATGTCTATGTATCAAGGTGAGGGGGGGAGGGGGGATGACGGGGGTGGTTTTGTTTTCGTGCAGCGCGGTTGGTAGAGGAGGGTAGACAACTCATCATGCGTTTTTTTTTTTTTTTTTTTTTTTGGATTTCTCAAATTGTTTTCGCTCTCTTCTCTTTTCCCCCTTCTTGTTTTGCTTTTTTTTTTGCTTTTGCTATTTTGCTATCCTTAACCCTCCTTCCTTTTTGCTTCTTTCGTTCCCTCCTTTTTTTTTTTTTTTCTTCTTATTTACGTACCTTACGCCACACCCGAATTCCCCGCCCTTTACTTACTGTTGTTGCGACTTACTCGTAACTTTCACTTACACGCGCAAACTGAAAGAGTTTAGGCATCTCCTAAGCGTCGATTGAATGGACTTTGACTACTTACTTACCTATCTATCACTAAACCTGCCAGTCTCGTACTTATGGAAATGTTTATTCGGTAGATACTATACTATACCTACTAATATAATACCACCCAATGTCCGATGTGGCTAAGATAAACCCGCTTCCCCCCCCCCCCCCCCGGGGCGGAAAATCGAAAATCGACCCAAGCAATAGATAGTTAGTTACCGCCGCAACTACCGTTGGCGCTGCCTAAGCGAAATGCCCTCTCTTCTCCACCAAGCCATTCAGCCATTCCGCCATTCAGCCAGCCAGTCCAGCGAGTCCAGCCCTATAATGTTCTAATGTGACCGAAGGGGCGTCCGTCCAAAGACTTGGTGGACCCGATTTAATGCCCTCTTTCCCCCCTCTCCCCTCTCCCCTCCCCTCCTCTGCTGCCTAGGTAGGTTCTTTCCCCTCGTTGCATCGGACCAAGATTCACGTTAGGGAGGTAGCGGACTTTGACCGGTCAGTTTAACCGAAGAGGGGTTTAAGATAAGGCTGGAAACTTGTTCTTGTTTGATCTTCTTCTTCTTCTTCTTCTCTCTCTCCTCCCCCCTCCCTGCCCTAGCCTACACTATATACATTCTATAGGTACTTAGTTAATACCTAATTATACATTAGGTTCCCCCCTCCATGGACTTGGACAACTGGATCCCGGGGGTGGTTCTTTTCGAACTCAGGTATCAGGCGGGAAACTCTGATGAAACCTTGCGAGAGGAGGGGGGTGCCATATGAGCATAGTTGAGCGTAACGGGGTAAGAGCAACGAAACTTTGCCAGCTCATCAAGGAGCCCAAAATACAAGAAAAAACAAGAAAAAAAAACCAAAAAAAAACACAAAAAAAGAAATCCACATCCCACAGTTCTCGCCTGTCGGTTCCTGTACTTCTTGGGGTATGATTTGGACTCGACTGCATGCTTGATTGCGGATCTATATGAAAATATATATACATATACATATACATATATATGTATGCATATATGATGATCATCTGTCGTTGGCACGCCCTGTGCTGCCGACATTCGACATTATCACCACCGATCCCGGCCTTCAAGCCGTCTGCTCTGTTCGTATATTAGGTAACAAGATTACTTTACGGTAACAAATCCGCCGTAGCATAGGGTACGTTATACACATATGCCATGAAACAAACAAACTATCACGTACGTACCTACCTAGCTAAAAGATTATCCGCAATAGGTACAACATTCCCATTAACTACATAATCACTTGCGTGATGTTCGGGGTGTAATTAAGTAGGTAAGGTAAGGTAAGGTAGTTTATATATGGTGCTTTGTAACTCCCGCTTGCTTACGACCGACGTCTTCTCGACTGCTTATGTGTATTATCCCGAACCACGCAAAGGCCAAAAAACAGAAAGAAAAAAAAAAAAAACTTACATCTAATTAACTACCTATGTAGATAACTACGTGTTTGACGCCTGCTATGATGACGGCTTTCAGGCACTCTACCGAAGACCTCATCCCCTCCTCCGCCCAGCGATAAACGGAACGAAACCGGAAGCGCGCGCAATCTATCTAGAGGGGGGAAATAAAAAAAGAAGAAATTCGGAACCGCCAACGCACACGCATTCATTCATTCACGGCATCTATCTATCTCTATCTCTATCTCCATCAATCCATAACTCGTTTACACCGCACCGCACCGCACTGCTTAATCTACCCCAACGAACCATCAAGCGCTCTTCTGCATTCATATGTATGTATATGTATAAACATATATATATATATATAATAGTCTATAGATAGTCTATAGATAGACAGCGAAGATAAAGTAGGTAACCACTTCGATCTCCAATATATCCATACGTACAACGCGCGTCCGTTCCTTTCACAACATCTTTTCCTTTTTTTTTTTTTTTTTTCCTCTTTTCCCATTCTTCTTGTTAGGTAGGTTAGGTCACGTAGGCCAAGCGATGGTAATGTTGTGTAGGTAGGCATGTTATCTTATACGTACGTGATTGTAAATGTATGTACCAGTCAGTCAGTAGTAAGGCGCATACATACATGTTTTTTCTACACCACACCACACCACACCACACCCTCCCGCCTTTTTTTTTTTCCTGTTTCTATAAGACCTAAGTAACTCTAAGCCCGAGATGATTCATAGCGGGAAAGCAATCGGGACTGACTGTTTCTATGTCCAAAGTTTCCTTTTTTTTTCCCTTCTTCCTTCTAGGTAGGTAGGTAGGTGGTAAGTTTTCGATAGGGGTTTTTTTTTTGGGTAGTGGTTAGGTTATAGGTTATAGGTTAGGTTAGGTATTTAGACCGCTTACTGCGGATATAAAACGTTAGGAGGAGCAAGAAAGTATACATACCTACCTACAGACCTGACGGACTACCTACCTACCTACCTACCTGGTAGGCAGTTACTTTATCCGCAGGCACACAAAACACTCCTAAATTGATGCTCAAGGGGAAAAAACAAACAAACAGAACCATTCACTCCCTTCCCTCCCTTCTCCTCCAACCACCACCACCTCTTAAAAGGTAAAATAAGTAAATATAACAAGATATACAAAACAAACAAACCCTTTTTCGTTCGTTTTTAGTCTCTCTTAAAGAAATAAAAAGTGAGAAAGAATGACCAACTATATAACTAACTTACACTTCACGACCCATTCTTTTCACCGCCTCGCTGCATCGAAGCCCTGATCGTATCTATTGTATACCAGACCATACATTACTATACCATACCATAGGTAGGAAGGTAGATAGATAGATAGCTACATACATACATACATAGCTACATACATAAATATACAGCATTACGTCCCTACGTATCCAGACCGTTTCATAATAAACACTTCTCCCCCGGAGTTGTCGCCGTCGCAGTAAGACAATCGCCGCCCGTACCTAGGTAGGTAGGTAGGTAGGTATTTCAAGTCCCTGAACCTGGACCTGGACCGTGACTAAAGTATAGTGTAAAGTGTAGGTAATCCAAGGGAGAGAGAGAGAGAGAGAAGGGGGGGTGTGGGGGGAAAGAACGCAAACTATGATGCTATGCTAAGACAAGAAGAAAAAAGAAAAAAGCAAAAAAAAAAAAAAACTTTCCTCCTCCTCGATGGGATGCATGCTTTATCAACGCATCTTGAAGAGAAAACCTGTTCGCCAAGGCGTTGGCGAGCGAACCGATAAACGCCCAGCGGAGAAAGCTTCGCGCATGGTACGACCTAAACAAAAAACAAGTCTACGAAAACCCGCCACTCAACGTAAAAAACCAATCTCTCCTCTTATGGGCAAGGTAGGTAAGCAATGGGAATCAATCACGTCACTTTGGCATCCTAAGACTGATGAATTGGAAGAACATGAGGAATAGCATTATTTTGGGTAAGCTAAGATAAGAGGCATCACATGTCGAGCTTTTCTTTCTTTCTTTTTTGATAATTTTTCGTCCTTCGATAATTTCCCGTAGAAAGTTCTGCTTCTTTTTTTCGTGATCCGGCGCACAGTTGCTTTTTCGCCTTTGGCTTTTCTTTTCCGCTCGGAGGCTGGCAAGTGAAGGGGTCCGTCCCGGTCGATTCTTTTTGGTTGCGTGAGCCAGGTTGTCGGCCTTCATCTTGTGCAGTAGGTTGCCCTCTTTTTGTCTCTTGCTAGAATACATTACAGATCCTTTTTTTGTCTTCGACTGATTGTCCATTTCAAGCTACTCGCCGGTAGCAAAAAGAAAAAGAAAAAAGAAATAAACTATGAAACCCCGGGTATAGGGAAAATAAAAATGAAAATGCAACCATGGTATCTTGGTGCTATAACGCCAGCCAGAATCAAAAGGGTTGCAGAATCGGAGGCAGGCTCATTGGGTCGTCATCACATAATCGTGGTGGACCGCAAGGGGTTGCTGGAACCGAGCGACAACGAAGCTCGTTAAATGTGACCCATCTTCTCGTCGAAGGTGGACCTGATATATCGCTTATGCCGATAGGCGGAATAACTCGTGAATGCAATAATGGTGAAAACGCCGATCAGATGCATGCATTGGTATAATAAATTCCAAAAACCCCTCGCCATGCAAATGAGAGAAATGGAAAGAATGTACAAGGCAGGACGCGAGATCCTGCCCAGTGTGTGTCGACGGTGTTGAATTATCTTCCGGTGGGCGCAACGTCAAAGAAATTACCATCCTTGGGTATGGTATCCACCATTTTCTTCTCGCAGGATCTGAGTCCAACTGGTAGAGTTCAATTCCTCCTTCGTTTGTGGCATATATGCCTTCTCGGGGTATTGTTTTAGGTTCGTTACGTCGTGCGAAGTGTGGCGTCGTTTCAACACAGCATTGGCCGTGGACGACTTTTGCTGTCGCTCCCAGAGAAGTTGACGGCGGAGGGACTCGGTTAACTCCGTAGCCAGCATATTTCGGCGGGTAGTTCGAGGCGACAACGCATTTTGCTGATGGTGATGCGTTGCCGGTTTCGTCATGATGGGTTGGGCGCCAGATCGAGGAATTTCTTTGATGGGATTGAGGGCTGTGCGTCGCCCGCCTCTTCTCATTTCTAATCCATTATCGTCGGAGTCGTTCGGGGATGCCGCGCCGTTCGGCACATTCTGCAGCTGGGCGGTCCGCTGTGTAATGGCTGGGGTAGAATGCGAGGCGTAGTTGCTCAAGCCTTTGGTCCGTGCCTCTTGTCCAGCAAACATGAGGCTGATAAGTGATCGTTGGGAAGTCAAGTTTGGCCTAGAAGGCACTCGTGTGAAGTTGACGGAATCCTCCACACTGGACTTGCCGCTCTCCTCGATAGAGTCCTCCCATTCGGAATCTTCATCGTCGTCGTCGATAGCGCTCTCGCCTACATAGCTGCCAGATCGGTCGCTCGGGGTCGATATCGTCCGTGTCGTGACCTGGTTGCTAAATGACGTTTGTTTCTTGTGAGCTCCGAGAAGTGAATTGGGTTTCCCCGAATGCAATGCACTCTTGAGCGAAGGGCTGTGGTCAGTAGAAGAGGAGCCACCAATCTTGAACATGCCATTCTTCTTAGAGGGAGGGGCTGCGGGCTGGCGAACGTCAATGCTGGGTGAAGATTCATCTCCTGATGAACCACCTAGCGCGAACTTGGCAGGTTGCTTCTTAGGCTGTACCGGCTTGGGCGCAGGCGATGAGTGAGGCTCAGGGATAGCATCTAGTGGCATTGACGTTGGGGCGTGCGAACATCTCGGAGATCGATTTTGAGTTCGTGAAAGAGATTGTGAAAAGCCTCTGATGATATTCGTAGTTGGGAGTCCAAAGTCCGTGTCGGTTGAGGACTGTGATGTACTGGATGAGGCACATTCGACAGACTCGGTTGTAAGGGTGGCAGGTGATTCGCCGGTCTCGTCAGATGACGATTGCATATGATCGCCATTCATTTCTGTGGGAGAGGGAACGATCTGGGGCAAAGGCGAAAGGTTGGGTTCTTTTTCCTTGATTATGGTGACAACCATCTTCTCTAGATGGTCCGAGGTGATATGCCGCTCGCGCCCCCTGCTCCGGCTACTGACAGATGAGTCTTGTCGCAGTATGTGTGGCCGTAGAATCTCCACAGGTTCGGATTCGGTCGTGAGCTCGATATCTTCTTCCTCGGGGATGGAGTCGACGCTGCCAGATAATTGTGGCAGATCAGGCATCCGATTCCTCTCTGGAATGTCTTGCGGCGGTATTGTGGGAGCAGCTGCCATCTGTGTCTTCGCCTGAGCTGTCACTTCGCAACATAAAGCTTCCCTTGTCCATAGCCGCCAGCTGAGGTTTTCTAGCCTTCGTCCTTGTTCCACCGATTCAGCGCATCTTGAGAATACTAGGTGTTTCGCATTAGTCGTCGTAGAAGGAACCATGTATGGTAGTTTCAGAACGTACCAGTCCACATGCTGAAAAGGTTCTGAGGATTGTTGGTGTCAACTTTGTGAATGACATTTGGATCCACTGTAAGAACCAGCCCTTCCGCTTTACCTGGCATGTTGGCCGAATACGTTGCTCATAGAGCAGAGTGTATGTATTGCCGGTAGACCGCGATATAGGGCTTGCGGGAACTTGCTAGGGGTGACTGTGTGATTGCGTCCGCGGGTGGAGGTGAACGAGTGTTCAAGGCTTTGCTGCGTCGTCGTATTCAACGGGACTGCCGTTCTGTAGGCTGATTGACTAGGCGCGGGAATCAATTGTGCGGAGACAGTGGCACGCGTTGACTGAACCGTGTCGGTCGAGGAGCAATAAGGGCAGGACACCGATACTAGTTGGGATGGTGATCGTCGGGAGTTATAGGTATGCTCGACGAAAGAATCGAGGCGGTAGTAGCGAATGGCGACGGGAATCAATTGCGATGGCCGTCGGTTTTAACAGTTGGGGAAGGTTGTGGTTATGGTCGACGACATCAAGGGTCATGGCACTCGAGCGAGTAGGGTACATACAGGAGAGGAAGAGAATGTGGGTAGTCGTACACATTAATGTATTTGATAAGAGAGGCTTGAAGAGGAAATGGTCAGAACAGGGTGATCAGGCCCCTGGTGAAATAATGGAGTGGAGACTAAAAAGGCGCCCTCTCTCCGATATCAAACCCATGACGGTAGTGTACGTCTGTACCAGGATACCCGGGTACAGCTTACAAGGGAACACTGCACCCACACGTACCTGGGCCCACCGTGTAGCGCCCAGATCGATACATGGCAGAGGTACTTACTTACTTCCCAGCCAGACCGTCTGGGCCCTTGACAAGGCCTACTAAGTACGTACACCACCACACACCACCAGGTACTGTACCTACCTCTTTCCAAGGGGTGGGTGCGGGTGGGGATCTGCGGCACTGGGATTCACACAGATCCCTGTTCCCGGCCTGTACATTCATAGTATGTACTCCACACTGCGCACTATGTAATTCATGTAACGTCCAGCTGGACTTGCTTCAGTCTGCCCCACCGGCCATATCGCGCGCACTAATACTTAGCACGCGCGTACAGTATGCTACAGTGCCGGGCGCTACAAGGGCGGCGGTCAGCTAGCGCACGTTAGCGGCATATTACCCCGACAGGCCTAGTGGGGGCTCCTTAGCTCCGGACGCCAGGCCCGATGTGGTAGCATTCCCCCAATGGGGCATTTAGGGCGCTCTTGCCGTCTGTTCACGACCCAGGAGGTCCCACTATTCGGCCCAGAAGGCCCAGCGTTCCGGCTCGACAGATTTTTTTCCAGTAACCGGTGAACCTGTCTGGGCCTGGTCGTTTGCAGTTTCGAACCTAGGGCTGCGGGAGAATGATACGCACCGAGATAATCTGGATTTTCGTTTGTAATAATTCCGTACATAGTACACAGACAGATAGGATAAGTATCCCGAAGTACGAAGTTCAACCTGGGTGTCACGTTTTACTCTTACTCTCTTACTCTTACCATTCATCCTTCATCCGATTACACAGGTAGATGGAACCGCTATCGCACGTAGGACTTGACACACTGTCAAAGTATAAGTATAGGTAGGTGATCGATGAAAGGGCAGGCGTGACGCTCTTGTGACGTGTCGATAAGAGCACACTTGGTGTCAGAGCGAGGTCACAAACAGCTACCCCCTCCGGTAAGGCGTGACCGAAAATGATGGAAATTGCAATGGATGAAAGCGCACCTTCCGGGCCTAGTTATTACCGCAAGTCTAGACCAAGATCATCGCTAAGTAAAGACAGTCCGTACTTACTTACCTACAGAGACACTACAGACACCTACAATCTGTTCTGCTACTGCTACTGCTACTGCTACATCAAGCCTACCTACACTACCTACTACGTCCACATAGCTACATGCCCCTGCCAGATACGCTCTCACCCGCTACCTATACTGAACCAACATCCACATTCACATTCACATTCGCATTCACGTCCACATGAAGATATATCAGGCATTCTAGATCATTCACGGCTGTCAGCTCCGTGGCTCGCATTTGTGGCATTTGTGGCATTCGTGGCATTTATGGTAATCGTGGCATTTGTGGCATTTGTCCCGTCAAGACCCCAGCCCGATGCAGATGTCAGACGTCATTCCTCACTGGAAGGACAAAGATGCTAATACCGCCGTTTACTCGGTGTAATTGCCACGACCCGTGGCTCGTGATATGAGGATTTGCGGATATGCCGCCGACCCCGTTGTTGACTGCGCATGCCGAGCCAGGAGCCAGGAGCCAGGAGCCAGGAGCCAGGAGCCAGGCAATTGACCGCAACGTACAAACACCAAAAGTCCAGTCCGCCGAATTCGAGAGATGCGAGGCCACACCAACACACACACACACATAACATGATAACACAAACAAGTTTACAACGCAGAGCTTGTTCCTATTCTTAGTCCGCCCCGGACAAGTCAAAGTCCTATTCTACATGCATCCGCCTGATCAAGAGAGATCATGCAGACGACCTCTGACCTCTTCTTTGGACTTGCGCTACTACGCATGTAGCGAGGGTACGCGAGGGTACGCGAGGGGGGACTGCCGGTGGCCCGTTGCGACCAACAACGTTCGATTACCTAGACTAGCGGATTGAGGAAAAAGCTCAGCCGCCCGAGAGCAGCCTCGTGGTGGTCGTTTATTGTCTGCTTCTACTTTTACAGTCTGTATCTGTATAGGTATGCCATGATCCTTCCGAAACCGAGTCAGGTGGCAGGACAACCGCCCGTTTGGGTCATGTTTAGCCGACCGTGCTCGGTGTCCAGTGTCCAGTGTCCAGTGTCCAGTGTCCACGCAAACGCAAACGCAGATACGTGGATACAATCGGTATGGATAAGGGTAGGGTAGGTAGAGTCTGTCGCTGATCCATGGATAGGTATCAACAGGCAGAGAGAAGTCCTATCTAGGGGTGATCAGGCCCTGCTCACGGTTGCTTCGCCAGGTCGGCTTCTGATTCAACCGCCACCAGCCAGATGAAATCAATCAAAATAAGGCAAGGCCAAGCCAGGTTAAGGCAGGTCAGGCTGTAGATGATCTCTCGATGCGTTGGCAGACTTGCGTTCCCGTGAGCAGCCCGCATTCCCAAAGTGGCGCGGGTAAAGTGATCGGTAATGGGGGCCGTTAAGTCACGCCAAGTATGTTAAAATGGCTCGTTACCCGGTGTAGGTACTAAGTAGGTAGATAGTCTAGGTAGTTATTGCGTAGGTAGGTAGCTTAGGTACTTACCAGCAGGCTTACCGTAGGTATCTACAGATTACAGACACTATCTCATCACGAAAACGACTCCCCAGCATGCGCATGCGCATTCGCATTGGGGATCTTAGCGGTTAGATAGTCTTATGTAACCTTTGCGTGATTCTGATTCAGTCTTAACCCGTCCCGTCGTTGTCTCGTCCACTTCTTTTGTTTTAATATGTTCTTTCTTTTTCATCTTCCCCAGACTCCAGGTGTCGAGGTACGTAGACTACGGTACGGTACGGTACATACCTACCTACATACCTACAAACCTACCTGACCTACCTACCTACCTACCTACGCGTTCAGAGAAGCCAGCCCTTATGATGGAGATGGTCAGGTGAGAGCCTAGCCTCGGTGCAACCGGCCGCCAACATTTGATCCTTTTAGAACTTCCCGTAAGTCTGTCTATACTTACAGTACAGTACATGGGTACTACTTACTTTACTTACCTCGGACTCTTCCCCACACTAGGTAGATACTGTACTTGCGGAATAGTTACTTACCTACCTACCTACCTACCTACCTACCTACGTGTGTAGGTACTTACAGACCTACTCATCTAGCTGGCTGGCCTTTCAGCTCCCCCAAAAGTCACAAAGTCAGACCGTAGACGTGAGTAGTAAGTAGATACGTAAGTAGGTAAGTAGGTAGGTAGGTAAGAGAAAAGTGCCATTCGCCACCGCCCTAGACCCATTCAGCTAAACTGAAAGGGATTATTACGGACTCATCAAAAAAGCTCGATTTGCCTACCTATCCTGCAAGCGCCACCGCTAAGGGAGTCACATGTCACGGGACACGACTCGGAGGGGGGGGAAAGGCCAACCAATGCCCTTTCAAAATCCCTCTGGCAGACTGGCAGACTGGCAGTCACAAAGATATCTGTGAACGGGGCAGTAAAACGGGGCAGAAAACGGGCTCCCGCGTAATTCGTGGCAACTACGAAAGAAAAGAAAAAAGAAAAAAGAAAAAAACACTTCAAGGTAACCATCCAGCAAGACTCCAGTTTTATCTACCTAGGTAATAGATTTTTTTTTTTTCTTTCCATTGGCTGTGATTCTTATATCTAGCTAGATACCTATCTTATCTTGTATCGAGATGCATTTAACTATGGGGTTGCGGGTTCAACAACCTACTTAGATACCTTACCGGTCCGTTTCTTTAGATACATAGTCAATCTCACCAGGGAAACGGCAGCATGGCTTTTCCGAACTTACCTACCTACGTACTTAACTACCCTACTGACCCTACTGACAACGCGTTTACCCTACCCCAGCTATTATTCTATTGTAATGTATCTACAGTATATGTATGTATCTATCTATCTATCTACTTCTTTCTCAAACAGGTCAAATAAGCGCGCCACCCCCTTGTGATAGGTGGCGTGGTCAGGCCATAGGGTAGGTAGGTACCTATCTATCTAGGTATCTATCCATCTAGGTAGATACGCCATGTTTGTTTGTTTGTTTGTTTGTTTGTCTGTATGTATGTATGTACAATACAACTACACTACACTATACTATATACTACCTATAATGCCTACGGACATCGGGCTACAGTTATAGTTATCGGGCTATAGTTATAGTTATACATTATGTAAATTCTTACCACGATCGAGAGAGCGGTACATAGGTAGGTAGGTAGGTAGGTAGGTATTCTTATTCTACTTTAGCAAAAAAACTTCCCACGTGTTGAAATCTCGCGATATCGTGTTATGCATATGGGAAATCCCTCCCCCTTCCCCCCTTCCCCCCTCGCCCCCCCGGGATGATGACGCGATGTGTCCTCCCCCCCCCGGGGTATGTGTGACGAGATACCTACCTGGAATACAGTAGATGGGAAATGTCGTGTTAAAGTGTTGTTGTTGTTTTTTTGAATATATAATATATCTACTTGCTTTGAATTAGTTTTGATCGTCCAAGATAACTAGTGGTATGTAGATAGTTGTAGATCGACTTGTGTGTAGGTAGTAGCACCGTCCCGGCCGGAGGAAGGAAAAGGGAATGAATGAAATGAAAAAAGAAGAAGAAACCGTTTTTATCGTATGTCCTTTTTTTTAAAAAAAAAAAAAGTTCGTGGATAACTACATAACTATCCTGTCTTTCTTCTTCTGCTGGAGTCGAATGGGATGGGATGGGATGGGATGGGATGGCATGGCATGGATAGACAACCATGTATACGCCATGTCACGCGTGATGATCAATGGCGTGGGTAGATCGGTAGGTCGGTAGGTAGGTAGGTAGGTTACTTAGGAAAGTAAACTATCCAAAAACGTCCGGCAATGGAGAAGGGAGGAGAAACCACGGGTTGATCGAAGGGGGGAAATTTCTGGTTATGCATCGTGATTGATTGATTGATTGATTGATTGATCGATTGACTTTAAAAAGTTATGTAAGAACTAAGAACTATTATTACATTACCTAGACTAGGTAGGTATCGTATCGTAACCCTTTAGATAATTCGATGAAAAAAAAAGAAATAGAAGAATAAGAATAAAACAAGTAAATAAACAAGCCACCACGTTGCTTGCTTGCTTGCTTGCTTACAGTGGGTCACAGAAAGTGACGCTCGCTCAGACTTGTTGCAAAAAAGACCACCTTTCAGAATCAACACCGCGCGTGCAAATGACAATATAATACCCTCGAAAACTGGCTGTGCATTAAACAATGACCGGCAATTGCATAGATTCTTTTTTCTAACTCATATCTACATTTTACGTGCCTCCATCGTGGCTTTTATTCGAGCCCAAGATTCGGCTTGAAAAAATCGAGCGTCACTTTCTGTGACCCACTGTACTTACTTGCTTGCTTGCCACGCTATTCTGTCTGAGAAGGAAGGGAAATAACTAGTTATTTGCTGCTGCTTATTGTGAACATGGATGATGGATGGGCACTTGTCTACCTACCTAGTTATAGTATACATATATATATATACGACGGGGGGAACAGCCATGTGACATGGGAAGTTAAAGGCCGTGAATGGCGCTCTTACCCTTCATTACCTGGACTGGACTGGACTGGACTACCTATCTATCTACCTACCTACACGACGGACATTCCATTCCATTATATATATGATAGATATAATGCCCGGGGGGAGGGGGGAGGGAGGGAGGGCGTGAGCTGAGGATTTGTCATGCCGCAAGCATAGTGTACGTAGTGTACATAGTGTAGTTTTAGATTTCGGGGTTGCTTTCGTGGAAAACACAAGGGAGGAAGAAAAGAAAAGAAAAGAAAAAAAAAAAACTCTGGGAAATTAATGGTAGTGCCAGGATGAGACGGGACGGGATATACAAATAACACATGACATGGACATTTTTCTCAACGTTAACTGATGACCCGGGAATGAAGGGAGGGGAGAAGGGGGGGGAACTCAACCATTGCAATCACAATCAAGATAAGTAGTTAATACACATCAGAGAACATGAACAGAACTGACTGACTGTATTGTAACTACCTACGTGATATACATGATATACATGATACTGGCGGAAAAAAGATTGATTTTTGATCGCGAATGTATTGTTTTTTTATCTTTTTTTGGCTCGTTTCATTCTTATGGTTATATCGTGAAATTCGACGAGTTTGATGCTTTAGGGTAGATAGATAGGTATCTAGGCCGTGATGAGTGAAAGGAAAGAAAGAAAGAAAGAAAAAAAAAAGAGGTTCCCACGTCTCCGATTGAATAACCATAGGTAGGTAGGTAGGTAGGTGGTCATCGCGTATATCCCTCCTTGATAGGTTGACAGGACAGAATTTGATTATGTGCGTGTCGACGAGTTTATGCAACTTCATAGACGCACACAGTCTTTACCGCCCGTAATGAACTATCTCCGTCTGACTAAAAAAGGTGCCTGAATACATGGTGATGCCGATGCCGATGCCGATGAGGATGATGGTTGATTGATTGATACCTATGAATTACCCCGCCTGCGGATGTCCCAGCTTGTCTATCCATCTATTCAGGTCATGATATCGGAAATACGTACCAAAGGATACAGCGATCAATCAATCGAGCAGGTCAAGCTGGGAGAGCCGGGCGACTTCTCAACACATCGATTTGCTGCGCTCGTAAAACTACCTTAAGGACCTTGGCGGGACATGGAAGTGTTTCCCCCGAGCAGAGACTCATACATTTTTATCCCCGAGGAGAGGGCGGGGGAGGGGCGCATGAAGCAAACTGCTGCCACTCAACTCACTCACTCACTCCCTTCACGGCACGCACGGTCGGGGCCTGCGATGCTGACGTAGACGTAGAGCGCGGGAGCTCCCTTTTTTTTTCTCTTAACGCCGGTAATATCTATGCAATACCTAGATAAAAAAGAGGCACACTTGGCTTGCAGATTAAAACCTTTTTTTTTTTGTTTTGGGGTGGGGGGAGGGGAGTGGATATGGATAGGATTCCACGCGCAGAACAAGGTAAATTAACCAAACTATCTAACTAGGCAGACTGCCTATCCTATGGATGGACGGACTCACATCGTCGGAAGAGACACCTGGTAAGTTAACTACCTACCTACCTACCTACCTACCTGTCTAACTTGTCGGGATGTACTTGTTGGAAATGCCCTTTCCCCCGGGTATGAATGCCCCGGGACCCCCTCCCGTCCCATGGTTTAAAAGCACCGCGAGACTTCTTTTTTTCCTCAGTTTTTAACATCATAACCTAATAGGATGACGTCGCAGTTCTTGATTTCTTTCAACTAACTACATATCTAGGTAATAAATATCTAGGTAGGTAGGTAGGTAGGTAGGTAGGTACATATGTTATGTATGTGTACACTACACTAGTTCAATTTGATAGTGTGTATAGACGGAAGCAACGGGGTCATCTAGGCAAATCAATCAATGCTTCTTTGCGACCCTTCGTGAGAGAGTGAGAGTGATCATCACTTTTGATAGTGTAGATAAAAGAGACGACCAACCGGCCACGTTCCCCGGCGGGCGGGCCGGAACTGGGGGGGGATTCACAACGCACACATACACATACACACATACACACACACACACACACTTCAAACAGGGGGAAGTTTGGGGCCCCGTAAATTTGAATTGGGGGGGGGGGGAGGTTATCTAGACTAACCCCACGTTCCCCTGGGGGTCAGGTCAGGTCAGGTCAGGTCAGGTACACGATGGGTAGTGGATGTTAGGTATAGGTATATGTGTAAGTGTAGGTATAGTTAGGTATATGGAGAATGGATGGAGGATGGATGGAGGATGGATGGAGTCTAGGTAGGTAGTAATTAGATATCTTGCGCGGCATTACCGTCGTGAACAGTGGGATCTCAGCAATCTCAGCGACGCAAGACATTTTTTGAAATCCGAAATCTTTTTTTTCGTCCCCCCCGGTAACTGATCTGAAACGGGCATAACTATTCAGTCAAGTAATAAACGTTTTATACGTGTAGATAAGTGGGCAGATGGGGGAGGGGACACGGCATCCCGTATACAATTGTAATTTCTAGATAAGGCATTCATTCATTCATTCATTAATTCATTCATTCATTTTCTCTGCGTACGCCGCGCAAACTGTCGCTGTCAACTAGTTTACCGTATGTAGGTAGCATTCTGGATGTGAAAGTGAAGTCATGCGGTGACCTAGGTAGCTAGCTAGTCAGCCAAGATTTCATGTAAGATGGGGATGAGAAAAAGAAAAAGAAAAAAGAAGGAAAAAAAACAAAATTTTTTTTGCCACATTCGTTCAGGACGACCCATCCGCGCGCTTTGGAATTCTTTTTTTTTTTTTTTTTTTTTCTCTCTGGGAATACATATATAAAATATATATACATACCTTGGCAAAGGAAGTCTAGAGGAAAAGAAAAGTCGAGCAATGTACATAGTAGTACTCATCGATTGGCTTGACCGAAAACGAATGGGCATATTATACGATGATTACATATTTCGAAGGCGGTTTCAGAAGATTGCCGGAAAAAAAAAAAAAAAAAAAAAACACGGCGACCAGGGAACCCGTTGACAAACATTTTTTTTTTTTTTGGCTATGTTTGTATGTGTATGTGTGCGTGTGTTCCCCTCATTGATTTGATTTACCCCTTCCCTTCACCCCCTTCCTTACCGGTAGGTAGGTAGGTAGGTAGGTATGATGGAATGGATTTCCCCTCCTCATCAGGGGTGAGAGAGGAAACTACAGTAACGTGGGCTTCGCGATCTCCCCTCCCCTCCCCTCTCAGCTGAGCCGAAGGTGAGCTGCGTATCGTCGAAGACTGGTAGAGTTTCTCTTATCAACTTAAGTACCATTCCCTCCGTAAGTATAATCATAACTAGAGTCTAAATTTTACCTATCTAGATAGCCGAGGAGAGGCCCGAACAAAAAAAAAAAAAAAACATCGACACCATACCTTTTTTTTTCTTGGCCTCACTTTTGCCTCAATCGTTGTCTCAGCCTCCCGTATATATAAATATATATATAAAATATCCCGATCTCGAATAGTTAGTTAAGCTAGAAGTGGCGCTCCCTTCACCCTCCCTTCCCCCTTGACAATCTGGACCCTTTTTTTTTTCCTACTACATACGTAGTAGGTGTCGCCCGTCCTCCCCTGGTTTGTGTGGCTACACTACACTACACTGCACTACAAACTGGCCCCTCCCCTTTTGGCGGTCTTGAAAGAAAAAAAATGTAGATAGATGCGGGCGTTGCGTGCGGGGGAGAGGTTGGGGGACTTTTTCATTGTGTGTGTGTGTGTGTCTCTCTCTCTCTCTGGATGTATCGAGGTAGGTAGTGACTGTAGTCTTTCGACTCTAATTACTATCCAAGTAGTTGTTGGGTTAAACATGGTTAATTATACGATGGAATCCAAAAAAAAAAAAAACCTCGTATAATCTTTCTTTGACGGCTTCTTCTACTACGTCGTAGGAGTTGTAGTAAGTCACCCACTTTTCTTTTTCTTTTTTTTTTTTTTGTTTTGAAAGCTGAGAGTTTCCTTGGGAGAAATCTGAAGGCGGGTTCTGCACGTAATCTAATCCTCACCTAAGCCTATCTATGTAGATATCTTTCAGAACTCCAAGCGGGGGAGGTGGCGATTTTCAAGGATAAGAGAGAAAGAGAGAGAGAGAGAGAGACGGGAATCCAGTCGCTGTGTTCTCTGGGTCGGTTCAAGCACGCGCCGCGCCAGAAAGAACTACATGCCTACCTACCTACTTATATTTTACACGTCTTGTCGTGTAAATGAAAAGGCTCCGATAGAGAATTGGGGCTCTTGGAAGGGTCTCTAGATAGGATAGGTGTAGGCGGTATTGAAAAGGCAGGGGGACGGACTAATGAAGGCTACCTAGATGAACAGAGTGTCTATCTTTCGAATTGATCGGGTTCATATAGACGTTTCTGGGGGTAATTCATTCGATCGGATAGGAAATAAGTACGTATGCACGGCTTCGCTTGTTTTTACTCCGTCTGCAAGAAAAACCTCTGTACCGAAAAAACGGAACGATGTAAACGAAATCTATCTTGAGGGAAAGAGAAGAAAAAGTTAAAAAAAAAGGGACACCCGGGGATTCCCTAGGATGAAAAAAGGTTTACCGTTTATATTAATACGTCCGTACGCAGTAGGTATCTAGACTACAGTAAGTAGATAGATAGATAGATGACTATCCAGCTGATTTGATTCACCTGACGGGCCAAACCGTTTCAGATCTACCGAGATCTATCTAGGAGATTGGACGGAGAGAATACTGGACAAGTCCGTATAGTCGATACATGCTGTAACTAACTTGCATCTGTATACAGTAAGTAAGTAAGTAGTCTCGATAGCGTAGCGTAGTGTAGTGTAGGTAGATCCACGACTGACACAGGTAGGGGAGTGTCAGGTTAGTGAAAAGCGGGCAAAACTCCCAGGACTCAAACACCATTTTATCCGGGGGGAGGAGGGAGGAGGGAGGGAGGGAGGCTGAAAGATGGAGAAACATACTAGTTACCTACCTACGTAGGTACCTATCTACCTGGTCGATTGTTTGTGATCAGTCATTTAAATTCATTTTCGGGCTTGCCTATCTACTTAGAGACTGCAAGTTATGCCCGGACAAATCGAATGTCACTCATGCTGCAGCCCTGCAGTCAGGCGAAAACCTGGGTCCCAGGACAAGATCAGGAGTATAAGTACTGTTCTAGAACTCTTTCTCTCAGCCCGTGAGATGGGCGACGATGGGAGCGAGAGTTATCTAGTTAGGATGAAAGGAAGGCCGATTCGAGATCGGTGCAGACTTTATTTTTACTTCATCGTACGTTTTAACTCTTATCGCCTTTTCTACTTACTTACATACCTTTCTGATACCGATCTGGTACCTATTGTAGAGCACGACTCGCCATCAGTCACAGTCACAGTCACGCTCACACTCACGCTACAAAGGACTCTAGGTAGATAGATAGTAAGCGCTATCAGGCCGGGTAAGTACTGCGTACATGATGACCGTGGGGGGAGTGGTCGAGGGTTAACACCAGCATCAGCATCAGCATCAGCGGACTCCGATTGGCGAAGCAACAGGCCAATGCCAAATCTCGACGACAATCGCGTGACTCTGTCTCATCAACGGGTTTGAAGGGAATGAGAGAGGAGGAGAGGAGAGGAGAGGTTCGAAAGAAAGTGTTACCTATCTCATCCCATTACGTATTACTCGATACACTATGTTAGAGTCTGTAGGTAACTGTCTATCTGTTCTGTTATGTTATGCTGGGTACAATTGAATTGAATTGACCATGCATGATTGAGCAATTATCTACTTACTTGTTTTGTGAATCGGAAATGACTGGAGCACTTGTGGGAAATAGTTGTAGTGTAAGTAACTATGTAGGTTAGTATAGTGTCGTGTAGAGTACCTAGATAGTAAACACAGATGTAGGTATAGGTATAGGTATAGGTAAGGTAAGGTAAGGTAGGTGTATACTTGGCGGATGCTTGAGACTCTGGGGCAATAAAAAGAGACAAGTTAGATGGGTACTTTTTTTAATGAACGTGAGACAGGAAATCTGATTCACTTGTAGGTACGTCCGTAGGGGGGTATTAGATACCATACCTATTTCCTAACACGCTTTTTGATATTCCTAGTTATCTACTTATTCTCCTTACGAATAACTAACACGTGAACTTTCGTTCTGATGTAAAAAACTCGACGGAATTACGGTCGCTGTTTAGATGGTATAATTAGTGTAAAGATTTCAGAAAGGGGGAGAGGTCGTGATAGAGGGGAGATATGTAGGTTATGTATTATAGCACAACTGGCAACTGGTAACTGACAGCTGGCAACTGGCATCCTGTCTGGGGGTATGGTTTCGTTTCCCTAGGTTAACTAACTAACTAACCGCGAGATCGTAGGCCATGTATGATCATAGTGTGCGTGCTGTACCGGTACAATGCCTATAGCCTATACGTACGTAGTGAGATGTGCTGAGTCGCCGGCTGCGGTAGATAGAATCTATCCATCCATCTAGTCGTAGTAACTAACATAACAGAGTCCGTGTATAGGTAAGCTAAGCTATACGGATCTCGCTCCGATGCAACTCTTTCACAAACCCTCTCATTGTCCTTCATGTAGGTAGCTGGCTGGCTAGCTAAACCAATTGACGTGGGATGAGGTCTGCTTCGTCGTATTGTAGTTTTTTTTTCATTATCATAAGTAGGTAATTATTTCCTATAGATGGATTTCTCTCTAGATTGTTGTATCGATCGATCTATGTGATGTGAAAGCGCTGGAAGTAATCAAGTAGTTAATAGGTCTGTAACCTAGTATCATCCCGACGAGTCCCACATGAACAACACAACATTTGCCTCCCCCCCTCTCCTTCAACATTTTGCCTCCCGCCCCGGATTGTCGGGGCGCAGATAGTAAAAGATCGCCATGTCACCGGACGTTGTATTGACTGCATCTGCATAGAGAATATCACATATGTACCCAGCTTTTTCCCCGGTCGACCATCATGATCGGCAGTCAATTACTGTTCCCAACTTCGTATAATGGCCAATTAACGCGATGGGAAGGAAATCCGGTCTAGTTGGATACTATTATATATTATTTTTATACATGAAATAATGGGGGAAATGTTTTTGAGCAGTGGACCTGTAGGTATCTATGTATGTATGTATGTATGTCAGGTAGGTAGATAGGGCTGTGTGGTGTAGGTATCGGACACCTAAGATGCCCTGACACGAAAAACAAAACAAAACAAAAAAAAAAAAAAGCAGGCAAGGTAACATCGATACAGTGAACAAAAAAAAAAAAAAAACCTCCTGTCACCGATCTCTAAAGTACGGACGTAAACAAGTCCTGGGACCGGCCTTTCTTGCCCCGGTAGTTTGTCGGTAGATTGGGCGGGGGTGGAACATTCATGGGGTTATCATAAGGTTTGCTCTTTTCCTTTTTTTTTGATTTTTTTTTTAAATCGTTGACTGTTTGTATGGAAAAGTGATGCGAACCCGTTTGTATGAAGAGAAAAAAGCTTTTATCTTGACGAACCGGGTGGCTTTGACTATACCGTTCGAACGTTCATGCCAAACGCAGATCTGCGGACAAGCAGGGTTCCATGTATTCTGCTTTGTCAAGCGCTGTCTGAGATTGACGTGGTTATAGAGAGAGAGAGAGAGAGAGGGACTTTTCACCTGTGTGCAAAAACGGGTGGACAAGTCGGCCCGGGTAATAAACCAACCCCTCCTCCCTCGTCATCGGCACATCTTTTGTTACCCTGCCTAGATACTACATAGTGTAATCAATCAATCAATCATCGACCATGGTCATGTCGCCCTTCCTTTTATATATATATATATACAACAAGGTAATGTGTACTTCCCCTACGAGGGACATGATCGCCAGGGACTTTGATTCCCTGTTCAGATGGGAAAGGGATCTTTTACCTAAGAGCCATGCAATCCTTTTTCTACGGAACAGAACAGAATAGAACAGAACAGAACCGGTACTCACGAGATAAGCGAAGTCGGGATGTCTTTTTTTTCGCGCAGGTTTTTGTGAGCTTTTCCTGGGTTTTTAATCTTATGTAGGCTCGGTTTTCTCCTTCTTGGCATCCAGTTTGTTTAGCTTTCAACGCTTCGCTTCGGGCGGGCGGGCGCGCAAATACTCCAGGTCTAACTAGCTAGGCAGGGCAGGAGATACGCGACCAGGTAATCAGAGAGACAGAAAAAAAAGAAAAACAAAAAGAAAAAAAAAAGAATGGATTCCCTCCCCGTTTCTATATTATCTGCGTGGGAGCCGCTGTTTCGAGCCCGTGATTTCCCTGCTTTCTCCCGTGCCGCTGTAGTTCATGAGAGAGAGGCGCAGGGCACTTTTCTTCTTCTCTCTCTATTCTATTCTCTTGATTACGTTATGGGGTTGTGTTGGGAAATGAGAGAGGGGAGACACACGGGTTGGGCGGTTGGTTAGCGAGATACGAGAGTGGCTGGCGTATGAGAACAAGACGGGGACTGTAATGGTGGGAGTAGTTACGGACTATGTAAGTGTAGGTGGTTATTATCTAGATGGTAAGGTATAATTAGTAGTAGGGTAGGGTAGGGTAGGGTAGGGAGGGCGGTTCTGTGACGAGGGATCTGATGTAACCCCCTCATAAATCATACTCTTCTCCTTTTTTCACTTTTCCCGTCATTTCCGTCAGGGGAAAAGGGGAAAAAAAGGAAAAGAGAAAAAGTGACGTCCTGGGAAACGGGAACTAGATCTAGGTATGATATGTATGATAGATAGATTAGATAAAAAATGGAAATGAAGATGAAGATGAAGATGAAGATGAAGATGAATTTGGGGGCGTCTTGATGCTTTTAATCAAAGTGTGACGCGCCACCAACCAACTGACTAGATTAGGATGCCTGACCTACCTTCCATGAGGCTTGAGGACTGAAGGCGGGGAGACCTGGAGGATTCTGCCTTTTCTTTTTTCTTTTTTTTTTTTCTTCTTTTGCAGGCACATGTAGATAGGAACTGTTGAGTAAGTAATCAAGTAAGTAGTGAACTACTCTCCTCATGATCTTTCGCAAAAAAAGAAAGCCAATAGATCTTTGTAGATCCTGAAGAATGAAAGAAAAAAAAAGAAAAAAAAACATACATACCCTACCCTACTCTACCAGTCGACGGTGTCCTTACTGTATGTAGATTGTCACGAGCGTTCTTTCACTTTGAAGGACATTTTTTCTTCTTCTTCTTCATACATGGTCTTTATGGTTCGTGTCGCCATAAGATTCTGCACAGGCCTTTTTGTTTTGTATATATATATATATATATACTAGGGGCCAACACTTCCTTCTGACTGTTTTAGGGGTGGGTGAGCACTACGTAGAATACTCATCTAGCCAGCCGGCACAAAAGCAGAAGATACGGCTTAGATATACGGGTTTGTCCGTAAGGAATGGAGAAGGGAGGGGGGGAGGCGGGAGGATGGAGGATGGAGGATGGAGGTAAGAGGCGCGCGCGCGTTGACACACACACACAACAGTCGTTGATTAGGTACCCATCCATGGCATCTTTTTCTTGTCTTTTGTGTCGGTCATGGAACTCTCCGCTGTCGCTTTCGCTTTCGCTTTCGCTTTCGCTGTCTAGGTTAAATATGGTATCTACCTATCTAGATGGATGAATAGATGGATAGATGGTATACATACATACATACATAAGATATGCAATGTTTCGCCTTTGCTGACTGTATTCCATACCTACGTTTCTTACCTACCTAGGTTATAACGGTAGAGTATCTATCTAGGGACTTGGTACTGACTTGCGATGAAGCTCAGAAACATGATATGAGGGTGAGAGTGAGATGAGGTGCGGTTTCACTGCGAATAGCCACCATGCTGGCATCATTTCAACGGCCCCTCGGAGATCCTTTCGTCAGAGCCGAGAATTAGAGAGAGAGGGGAAAGAGAAAAAAAGGAAAAAAGGAAAAAAAAAGCAAAGAAAATAGATGAATGGGTTAAAAACGTATAGTCCAATCGGCCGGCGGGGGGGAATGTGAGTGAGGGAGTGGAGGTTCATGACGTGGGGGAAAAAAAACAAAAAAAAAAAAAACAGTTTGTCGAATAAACCGGGTTAAAAAGAAAAAAAGAAACCAGGGAAGCAAACAAGCAAACAAGCAAACAAAGACGTCGATTAGATAAAAGCCGTGGACTCTTGATGAATATCTACACTCTCTGTGAGTACTTAAAAAGGTATACCTACCTACCTACTTCCTAGTTATTTGACAAGTTCAATTTATCCAATCAGGGGGTAGTTATATCCCTCTCCTAGATACCCAAAAAGTCAACTACCTTAAATGACAGCTGAATATATCTTTGATCGTCTTGTTGTAGAATGATATGGCAAACCTAGATCGATCTGTAATCGTTTTTCGAACCCCCACATCTCCTCGGGTTCCGTTTCATAGGGTCGATGTGGTGCGGGTTGTATATACCCTACGTAGGTGGCTACGCGGGCGCCGATGCTAAGCTTTGATATGTCAGCTAGGTATACTTTTGTGGCGAGGACGAGGTTCGAGAGTTGAGCTAAAGGTAGGGGGTAAGATAGGCTTCCATCTCAATGGATCCGGGTCATCAGACAGATTGACAGACAGACAGGCAGACAGACAGGTAGGTAGTCTGGAGACTCCGCATCTCACTCTCTCTCTCGGCGTATGATGTCATGGCGGCGAGCGGTCGTGTAGGTGGTGGTTATATGCCGGCGCTATGTGGGTGGGAAGTTGCAAGCCGGGGCGGTCATCGGGGGTTGCTGGATGGTCGGGACGGGATCTCGTCCGGACGTTCCGGGTGAAGAGGGGATTGAAACCCAAGACTGGTAGGATCGTAGATATTCGCTGGAATTAAACTAAACAGAGCTTTGAATGCTTCGAATCTCTCGATGAATAGTGTTGATAGTCACCCCGTCATGTCGTCGGTCGGTCGATGTATAGAGTCCGTTCTAATGTCGGCTTGGGGAAAGGTGCCTCAGCTTATAACACATCTCTCATCATCCGGAGGTACTTTTGGCGCCGTGTCAGATCACTGAATAAACAAACTCCGGGGGAAAATATACTAGAAATATATATATATATATATATATATATAATAATAATAAAATATATGAAATTGATTTTTATCATGACCTCTCTTTCTTTCTGTCTCTCTCTCTCTTCAACACCACTACCAAAGTATGTATATATACATATATACATACATATATAAATATATATGATGGGCTGCCTAGGTCAGAGTAGCACACCGGCGCGCCGAGACCTGCCTACTTACCTACCTTAGGTTACTTACCATGTACGTATATACATACGCATACGTTCTACCAGCCATGTAGAAAGCCAGTGTGTACCTACCGTGTCTGTCTGAGGGTCGAGAATCTCACACACACACGCACATACACACACCCAATCGTCATGGGCGGGGCGGTAGATGCCAGCCAGTAGAAACGACAATAAGGGTCAGCGATGATTCATTCACCTAATGTCCAAGCCCGATGACGAGAGCAAGAGCCGGTGTATGTGCTGCAGCTGGTCAAGCTGGCGAAGCTTCTTGAAAGATGGAGAAAGAGAGAGAGAGAGAGAGGGGGAGAGGGAGAGAGAGAGGGGGAGAGGGAGAGAGAGAGGGAGAGATGTTTGCCGTCATTTACACATGTGCGTGTGTGTCCATTGGTCTGCGCGTCATACCCTCTTGCGGACACCATTTCTCAATATTTTCTTTCCAGTGGAAAGAAAGCTGCGAGAATGAGTGTGCTAAGCGGCCTGCCTATACCGTAAATGAAAGAATGTCCATGCCGAGGGGAGGGGGAAATACGTATTGATTTGATTTTGCTCGCTGTGGGTTCTGCGTTCTCTCCTTGAAACTTGGAACGGAAACGGAGACGGAAACGGAAACGGAAACGGATGGTAACGTGCGATTGAAAACATTGGGTATTGGATTGGGCCGGTCCGGTCCGGTCCCGAATAGACGCTGGGGGGGAGAGGGCGTCTATGATTGCTATGTAGGTAGCTGAAGTAATTAGGTAGGTCAGGTAGTCTGTGATCATTTGTTGAGTGGTAAATGATGGGTAGATGGATATTATTACTTGGGTAAAGTGCGTGTGGGCATGGGTGTGTGTGTGTGGGATAATTCTCCGTACTCTTTGGGGTAAGTAAGGGGGTCAGGGTCGGGGTCAGGGTCGGCGGCTGGGGGAGGGGGACCAGGGACTTTTCTACTGCCACCCTATTGTCAGCTTACAAGGTCTCTCTCTGTCTGTCTGTCTGTCTTTGCGCAACAGATAAACTTGATGCAAAATAGGATAATATAACGTCGTATTGCCATTAATGTTCTGCATACGTGTCAATCACTAGATACACCGTAGTCACAGGAGGCCAGGTCTTCGTCAGCCTCTCTCCCCTTTTTCACCAGCTGACTTTATGAAGTCCCTCCTGAGATTGGCGGGCATGAAACGAACGAAAGGGGTCTGATCAATGGCACAGTATTAGGGTCGGTGGTCACTAGATAGAAGCTTGTATATTATGATGCTCGCTACGTCCGTCGTTCGGATAAACGCCGTATTAACTGATATAAAAACAAAACCCATGCAACACGTTTCTTCTTCTTCTTCTTCTTCTTCTTCTCGGAATTACCATCGTCTTCGGACGTGAGCCAGCTGAAGAAATCTCAATATAGGAACAAAGAATAACGAAAGAGTCTCTGGAATCGCCGAAAGAAAAAAAGAAAAAAAAGCCTTGATTACGAAAGATGAACAGATCACTTGACTCAAGCCACAAGGGGGGAAGGGCCACAACGGGTTGAAAAGACGGCTTCAGTTGATGCTATAAACGGGACATTGATAAAGTGTAGGTGGTGTAGATGCGTTGTCTGGGTTTCATCAGGCACACTACACTACACTTCACTACTACACCACCACCACGTCACTTCACCGCCTCGTCGTCGGGAGGGCTGTGGTGGTGTAGTGTAAGTCTACTCTACTCTGCTCTACTCTCTCCAGTAAAGTCTCACGTCCGTACAAGTGTTCATGATTCCACATCAAAAGAGGTGGAAAAGATCAAAGATGAGAAGAAGCGAAAGCGTCCTGTAGGCAGGGAAGTCCGTCAGTCAGCTTACACGAGTAGCAAGACAAAGACAGCCTGGAATAAGACCTCCCTCGCCGTCTTCTACATCGATTCTATCTATAACCCATTGTACATCACCTAGGCTAAACCCTTGGATAGTGTTTTGGGCATTTTGACGGTTGTGGCGCCGGATCTACCAATTGGTATATTCCACCGGACACAGTTCTAGATAATATCTATTACGGGTAACAAGTAGGTAATAAATATTATTATCCGGACTAACGATACCGGAAACCGATCACGCGTCTTGACGAGAGAAGTACATCTTACATACCTCCAAGCCCTCCCCCCCCCCCCCCCCCCCCCATTCCCTTCCTTTCGCTCTCCCGCGCCGGGGGCCCGCGTCAGAGGGGTGAAACGGTCCCCCCACGATAGGATTCATGGGAGAAAGTACACACAATTTCTGATGTACAGGTGTTGACTCCGCCACGGGATCGGACGTTGACCTCGACCTCGGCAGATTTTATCATCGTCGGCTCTTTTTGTGAGACCGACAGACCGACAGACAGACTGACCGACTGACTTATACCGTGGCATTGTCAATGACCAGTGAATTTCCAATGCGGTGCAGTACTTTATGGTCACCTGGGCATTGGTAGTTGGGGGAGGTAGGTAAGAGGATTTGAATCTGATTGTAACGCGCGCCATTATACGGACATGTCCGTTACTGTGTGTCTGTTGTTACGGTCCGTATCCATCTCCGTATCTTTGACGATAATCACTGCGATAGATTCGTGATTCAACGACAAAATGCGCGCTTTCGTACCTCGTACTTGTAGCATAGCTTTGCTACCGACACGTGTGTGTGGGGGGGAGCGGACATGATGGGATCCCGGAGATGGCATTTCTATATGAGTGGGAAATGCAGATGGAAGAAAAAGAAGGATCTCTTTTGCCTTGGTCTACGTACGGGGAATTGAAATCACACATCAGCAGAGTGAGGGCTGGCGGGGAAAGTCGGGCTATACGACGGCGAGGGATGTGAATAGAGCGCTGATGTGTTACTCGTCTACGCCAAACCCCCCCGGGGCAGGTATTTGAGTTGAGTTGACTGGTATGAGTGAGTTTTTTTTTTTCAAATAATTGAATAATAAATGATAATTGATGATTGATAATTGATACTTGATACTTGAATTTCTAGAAAAAAACTCACCTTTTATAATTTTATCGTGAGTGTTTCCATAAGAGATGTTTTTACGCGCTGGGAATCGGTAAGCGCCGACACGAACCGTTTGGATAAATGTAAACCCCCCCCTCCCATCTCGCCAGAACGGATGACATGGTAATCTAGGCTCCGAAAGTCAAGCCGGCGGGGGAGGGAGTCATTGAAACAAACAAACAGCATAGACTTGTAGGTCACAAGAACATGAGGGGGGGGAGGGAGGGGGAAAATGTGACATGCTGGATAGACCTATCGAAATAGGTAGAGCTTGACTTCATCGCTAATACTGCTTTTTTACGACGTCTTATCGCATAACACTATGTATATCATTCTTCTCTGAGTTTCCAATGTCGTCCGCAAACCCAAACCCGAACCAAACCCAAAAAAAAGAAAAAAAAAAAGAAAAGAAAAGAAAGCTTCCTATAAACCTCATTCGGATCTGACTGGCATGAACCATATTTTTTCAGCATTTGAATGCAGTCATCTGCTTACCCCGTCTTTTCATCCTCTATTATCACACACGACGTTAAGCAGAGCCTTCATTATTACATGCGAACACACACCCAGTCAATCAATCATATCAATCAATCAATCAATCAAAAAAAGAAAAAGAAAAAGAAAAAAGAAACGTCGAGATCTTACTTTTGTCCGGACAAAAAACCGACAGTAATATATAAATGCCAAAAAAAAAAAAACACACTTTTATCTTTCATAAAGGAGGGCTCGGTGAAGCTAAGCTCTCTGCACGGAACTTGATGAACTCCATAAATCCATACCATCCATCGCTAAAGACAACCCTTTTTTTTTTTTTTTTTTTTCTCTCTTTCTTTTAACTTTGCGATGCGGTCCTTATTCGTTCGCCTAAGTAAGGCCCGGCTTTTTTTTATTGATATTGATATTTGTATTATATATACATATATATACATAGGTATACATCATATCTCTTTGAGTACCTATCTAGCTTATCTCACGTCAAGGAATGTAATGGATGGATGGATGGATGGATGGACGGATGGAGGGGGAGGAGCTTGCCAGGGGACAGACGGACGTGGTTCGCAATGACTGGATGGGTGACGCGAAGGAGGGTGTGGTTGTGTGGTAACGGGTTACTTTGAACCGGCCTGTAACATAACAAGACAAGACAAGACAAGACGAGAACAAGACGAGACGATACGTCCGTATCAGGGGAACAGCAATAGCAACACCGACAGCGACAGCGACAGGGTTGGATGAGGAAGGTCCTGGTAATTGACAAAACAGAAACCGTTCATGCCGTCGGGCTTGGCTTCTACCCCAGGCCAGCCCCAGGTCAGGCCAGGCCAGCCAGGCCAGTCAGCCCGCCCGCTCTCCAAAATGTCTTGCAGCCGGCGTAAACTTATGCATATATGATATATGTATGCGTCAAGTTGATCAAGCCGGAAGACGGAAAGCAAAGCAGGGGGTTTTCCGTCGTTGAATGGTTTTTCTTTTTTCTTTTTTCTAACTTTGGTTCGGAGAATAGTTGATTCATCTTTTATATTAATATACTGCAAGCTTTCCTTTTTTTTTTTCTTTTTCTTCTTTTTCTTTTCTTTTGCTCTGTCGGATCTTCATGCCGTCTTGCCTGTTTTTCGACGACGTGAGCGCAAGGAAGAAGAATATAGGCAAGTCATAGTCATGTCCGTTCGGGCCGGACCTATCTCGGAGCTTTGCTCATGATCTCGGAACACTCACTACCTTTTTCGGTGTTTTTTTCTTTTTTTTTTCTTTTTCTTTTTGTCACTTTATCATGTGTAGGCTGGCTATATTATAAACACTCGACAGACAGAGTACACTAAAGATTACACATCTCTCTCTTTTTTTTTCAGATGACGCGACGGCTTTTGTTCAGACTGTTTGTTCACGGGAAGCTGGATCGTTGCCCATTCATATGAATCCTGAAATTCCGACCGTCATGGACCGCGTATATGGCTATCTCATTAGATAGTCCGTCTTCTGTCCTGTTGGTTATGTAGTTAATTCATCGGGGCGGGAATCTTTCGTATAGCGCTCACGTGTGAATATCGCCAGTAATATGATACCGTCTCTCTCTCTCTCTCTCTCTCTCTCTCTCTCTCTCTCTCTCTCTCTCTCTCTCTCTCTCTCTCTCTCTCTCTCTCTCGCTATACTCTGACTCTCTCTGACTCCTCCTGCTTCTCCCTCTGCATGGAGTGTGAGGGGGCAATGGATGGTAACGTCGGGGATGAGGGATGCGTCATCCTCTTGAATGATGGTCATGTGTAGGGTGGGGGATACAATTTCATACAGATTGAAGCATCCTACACTACATGAAGGGAATTATGTCAACCGGCCAAGATGCGGGAGGGCCCAGGGCCCAGGGTTGAGAGTTTTCTTTTTCTTTCTTTCTTTCTTTCTTTCTTTCTTTCTTTCTTACTTACTTTCTTACTTACTTACTTACTTGCTTACTTACCTTTTTCTTCTCTCTTTACCCGTTCTAGCAAGAGGATCCGAAAGGAGAGTGACAAGAATCAGATACCGCCCTGGGAAGTCTTTTATCCAGTCTTTAACTCTCGGCACTCTTTGCGCGATACAGGATTCGGATATGGCGACATGGTCATCAAAAGAGCACCGTTGCGCATCCTGATTTCTCCTTGCACTCTACTTTCGCCTTCATCTGGATCTGGTCTACTTTGAATACAGGCCTTGCAAGTCCCGTCAGTATCAAGTAGACCAATTCCGGAATGCCCCTGGGCCCAATTGGATTTTTCCTCATTAGGAGGTCTTCAAAGGATGATGATATGATGGATACTGGTATAAAACAGTGGCTACAGAACCGAACCGAACGAGGAGGGAGGGAGAGATCCCTCATGGATTATACGGTTAGGGGAAAGTATAGTAGATAATTGACTGGTGATATGATACCGGTTTGGCACGTTCCCGAGGGATCGGTTCCGGGAGTCTCTCTCTTTCTTTTCCTCTGTTTTCCTCTCTTTCTCACTCTCACTCTTTTTTCCACCTTTTCACATATATACATATATATGTACACATACACATACACATACACACACTCACCCTCCCCGGTCATAGTTACCACTGAATACCACCCACCCATGGAGCATGGTCAACCCTAGTCATGTCTTATTCCGTGCTGCCACCCAACTTTTGTAAAACACACCGTCATATAAATAAAGGGTAGAGCATGACGCCTCCCCCAAGGAGGATGCTGCGCGGGCACAAAAGAACCTGTCCTCGATGTTCTCATCCTAGGAGTCCTTCCTTAACACTATATACTCTCTTCATCTTATTCATCCAAGGAAATGGGTGCATGTCAGTGTGTGCGTGTGTGCTCTATTTCGTAGGTCAGGATACGAATTATGTGCACCATCTGGTTGTACACTATATAATCGGCCCTCGATGAATGATTGAATGATTGATAATGAATGATAATGACCACCATCGATGATGAGTCTAGAGCCCTTCAGTATGCCCGACGTCTCCCCCCCTTTGGTGAGTCCGGCTCCCGGGATCTGAGCCGTTGCAGATACCTGGACCTTGTCTTGAGGCGATAAAGTACTCTAGACTTACACTTAAACTCACTACGCTGGCCGGTCGTGACGGATGAACAGGTACCGGGTGAAAGGAATCCCTAGTCGTCGCCCAAAGTACATCTTGTTGGTGTCCTGGTTACGGCCTAGATAGATGTATATGTATGGTCGGACTCGCCTTATGGTCTTATAACCCTAACCAAAACACCTTTGCATGGCAATGTAAATATGCCAGTGGTAATAATATACGGAAAAGGGGAGGCCACAAAGGAGTAGCGGTACCGTACGTAGTCTTAGTTATCTAGCAAAGGGCGACGTCAGGTTCATTACAAGCATTGTATGCAGTCGGCGGTAGTTTATCTCTTGTCCCGGTACCGACGGACGGACATCTCTCTCATCACGGTTCTCACATCCCCTGCTTTTGACGGGTTATCAGGTAAACTTCTTCTCTGCAAGGCACTGCCATCTTGAAAACTGTATATAATAAAGCGCTGGAAGCAGGTCATGCTTTGTTTGCTTCACGCTTGGAGTTCGGTCCGAATCTCCGAGCAGCGCTGTCTATTCCCCTTTCCTTCCTTATATACTTAGAATGGGATGGTGCGCAAGATGGACCGGGTGGTAGAGCATCTTTTGACCGATGTCGTCTGTTTGAATATCAAGATCGCCGAGTATATATATATATATATATATCGTATCCTTGATGTCGACTGATGAAAGTGAGTAGAATAGAGTATGAAGACTACATCCCTCATCTCTCGCATCTTATATAACCCAGCAAGCAAGCAAGCACCTCCCCCGGAGAAAAGAAAGACGAATGGAAAATGGTAAGTTCCACAGCGGCCGGGCCACCCCTCTCACCTCGGCATAACCAAACCAACGTCTCGTCTGGGTCGAGTATTCAAGGCAAAACATACCCGAGAGGGTTCTAGACTTGGTCATATAACTGTATTATCTAGCTTGTTTCTCGGAGCCACAAGACAATCTATAGATTTCGATTCGATCCTTCATATGCATACATCTCTATATTTCCATGGCAACCGGTGAATATCCGTCCTTCGTCCGTTCTCCCGACGGGGAGTTTACAGCATGCATGTACTTCGCTCCGCTAAAATAACTTTGAACCCGAAACCAAAAAAAAAAGCAGTACCTTTAATGAACAAGTCTTTCTCCTACTTACTCCGTGATTGTTCTTTCGTTCCCGTGAGTCAGGTCACCACCATAGTTGGCACAAAACCTGCTTTGAAAGACGGGTTTTTGGCCCGTCATCAAAGGGGACTCTGACTCTCTAAGTAGGTAGTATCGCCCCGAGTCCGGAGATCGAGAAATAAACTGAACCCGTCTCGTGAAAACGTTTACATTCACGGGAGAGGGATGTGTGTGGCGCCTACGCGGTCAAACGCATCGTCGCATGCTATCTATGATCGAACAACACAACCGCCTTCTCACCTCTGTTCTTCCCTCAAGCGGGAAGGGGAGGAATGATAGATTCAAGAGATATCTACACTGTTGTTGCCAAAGAAACCTTGGTGTCTCAGAGAGATCATCTCACTAACAACAAACACGTATGATGCTCTAAGGTTAGGTGAATCCCGCAAAACACCTCAAGGTTTAATATATATATTACTACCAGAATCACGTCTTCCGAAATGACTTCCAAGTTCGCGAAGAACATAGCAGTTTCACCGCTCACGTTCTACTCCCACTCCGAGAGATAGATAGAGAGCGCCGATTGAACTACCGCTGCTACATGTACATCGGCGATCCACCCCCTTTCGTCACGGATATTTCTCTGACGACAGGGTTCGGGTTTTCCAGAGCTCAACGGTTGCCTCGTTTTCCATGCCAACCCTGACGTATATATTACTCCTAACATAACCCTAACCCTAACCCTAACACCCAGCCGTCCGAAACCAGAGCATTCCGCGCACTACTTACTGCTCGACTTTTCTCGTAACGGTTATCTATCCCCAGACGAAAACATAAACGTGTCCCGGCGCATGAAGTCGCCTGCTACCATCTAGGCTTCTGTAGGGTTATCGCCAGGCGTAAAAGGAATCCAGCCATTCAGTCATTGAATAGCATTATGAACAATAAACTTACGACTTGTCTGTATTCCCTTGGGTCTTCAGGGGGGAAAAACTGAATCTCATGAATTCAACGGGCGACTCATATCACCGATAGATACGTTATATGATGAGATTTTCTTTCCGTGTAGAAACGGATTTATCCAAGCCCAAGAGAAGCAATGAATTCAGTCATCGGAAGAATGGACAAAAAAACATTCCAGATCAGCTTCCGTGCCTCAGCCACAGAGTTCACCATGACGGGAACACACAGCATTTTGATTCCATATTCCCAGACGGCTAAAGCTAGATTTAGGAGACAAAGGTCGGCAGCGCAATTGATTTTCCAGTGCCGAGAAAAAAAAAAAAAAAAAATTTAATTCAGCTTAATAAGAGGAGCAGGAGAAGTTGACGCAATTCCATTCTCATCATATGTTCCCTTAAACGATGGATAGTTAACTCAACTCCTCCCTTAAGGGGGGGATTCGACCCGTCGGCCTAGGCATCTAGATGAGCGGACAAGACAGATATCTAAATTGGATAGGGATTGGAATCAATCAGGCACCGCCCTCCCGCTTCGCGTATTCCTCTTCCATGGCCTCCTCGTATAGCCGGTCGGCTTCGATTTCGGCGTCCGTCTGAGCGCGCGTCGACCCCGCGCCTGTATTCACGCCGGCGCCTGTCGCGGCAGTACCGTTCGCCGACGTGTTCGGGTCTGAGCCCGGCGGCTGCGCTTGTTGCGACGAGGCGGTTTGAGAAGTTGTCGAGGGCATGGCGACGATCGGGATAGAAAATCTATCGTGGAGATGGCGTTTTTTTCTTGTTATAAGATGGATTGAGTGATGTGAATTGTATGCGTATGCGTAGGTGAAGGTGAAGGTGAAAGTTGCAGTTGCAGTGGAAGTGGAAGTGAGTGGGAGGCTTCCCCCATAATCTGTGCAAAGAGGAGCATCACGTCACCACTTACCATTAGGCATCCGCCAGTCCGTTCCGGCCCGCAGTAATATTGGCGGCCCGTCATTACCTAAGACCTCCGTTTACCCTTTACCCTCCTCACTTTGCTCAGCATTCCATCCACATTACTTCGTTTTCCTTCCTTTTCGTTTCGCATTACCAACCCTGACTGTCACTTTCACTGATTTTGCTAGGCATCATATCACACTAATAGAGCTCCAACCACGCCAACCCAGCAGCACCATCATCGGCACCAGTTGAATTGAATCTCGTGTTAGAGTATTATACCATAAAGACATTCCTACTTATCCCTGTTCTTCCTCTTCCTGTAACATCTAATAACCCTAACCCTAACCCTGACTCATCCATCATCGGTCTTCAGAGCCTGCGACATGAGCATTGTGTATCTGATCCATACTAGTCAGCTTCGTCTTCGTCTTTTCGACGTCCTTTCCGGATTCTCTTTCGCCCGCTTGTGATATATGCTAACAATCGATATGCCTTCCTTCTAAAATTCTATATACTACGTACATCGGGCTCCTAACCCTAACCTCAACCCCAACCCCAACCGTAGATAGACAGAATCTAAGGCGAAGCGTACTTATACCCAAACTGTTCCTTGGCATCATCGACAAACTTCTTCAGCCCTTCAAAGGCAATCCTCTTCTCCGCGTCGCCCTCAAGGTCCCGCTTCATCTGCGCATTCCCAAAGGGCAGCGCAAAGGGGATCGCAAAGCCCCTCTGCACCGCCGGCCGCTCGCAGCACCGCTCGATCCAAGCGTGCACACGCGGGAACGCGACCTCCACATCCACGCCGGCGAAGAGCGCGAAGTTGGCCCATCCCAGGATGCTGATGTCCGCTATGCTGAACTTGTCGCCGACGACGTACGCCCGGCCGGCGAGCCGTGCGTCCAGGACCCCGTACAGCCGCTCCGCCTCCCCGACGTATCTCTGCGCCGCATACGCTATCCGCTCCCCCGCAAACCGCACGAAGTGGTTCGCCTGGCCCTGCATGGGCCCGAGACCCCCGTGCTGCCACGCCATCCACATCTCCGCCTCGTCGTATTCCCGACTGCCGACGGCGAAGGTGTATTTCCGCGCCGCGTCGTACCGGCGCGTCAGATAGCCCAGGATCGCCATCCCCTCGAACACGGCGAAGCCGTCGCGGTCGTGGTCCACGATCACCGGGATGCGACCGTTGGCGCCGGCGGCGGTGAACCAGGGCTGCTTCTGCGTGTTTCGGGCAATGTTTACGGCCTGCCAGGTGTATTCCCGCCCGTAGGTCTCTCTGAGCTCTTCGAGTAGGATGCTGGCTTTGTAGCCGTTGGGCGTGCCTGGGTTCATGGTGAGTAAGGAGATACGAACAAAAAAAAAAAAAAGTCTTGGCTCTTATCCGAGACGAACACAAAGAAGAGAATTCGAATCTTGAGATGACAGAGAAAAAAGACAGGCGACGTACTAGAAGTGAGCAGCTCAATGCCGCTCTTGGCAATGAAACCAGTTGGTTCGGCAGCCATGACTTTCTGTGACTGAGGTGACGGGGAAGTGTTGGCAGTAGAAGAGTACGCGGCTCGTGAAAGTCCCAGTCGCGGAGCTCGGATAGAACCCGAGACAACGAAGCCCGATGACACGAGTGGCCGCGATGATGAACCAGCCGCGGGATTCCGAGAGAGGGCAGTGAAGCCTCTTATATTCCTCCACATCGCATGGGATCTCAGGCCGAGGAGAGACATGGCAGCTTACTCTATAAGGAGATATCTGATCCGTCGTAAATCCAGACTTCCTTATTAGTATAAAAGTAGTACCGTACGTAGAGGGAAACTCTCGAAATTTGAGTAGGTAAGTAAGTTACGTATCAAACGCGCAAAGATCGCAGTATCAAGCACATAAGACTACCTACAAAACTTCTTATTCTAGGTTAGACGTTAATATACTACTACAAAACTTCTTACAGCCGGCCCGGACCCTGGGGGCTCGTGGGTACGAGACACACACAGCTCTCTTTGTACCTGTCTATCTATCTATCTATCTATCCATTATTTGTTTACCAGGGGCCCACCATGAGAAACACCTCCCAGGCCCCCTCCCCTTCTACTTACCCTTACCCTTCCCCAATGCCATAATTATACTTATAAGTATCTAGTTAGTTACCTAGTAGGCAAGCCGGACTGACCGTTCGAATCAACAAGTCTCATAACGCCTACCTAGTTAATCGGGTTGGATGCCTATCGCCCGTCGTTTACTCTACCTACCTATAGTGTAAGTACATAAGTAGATACATAAGTAAATAGATATGTAAGTAGATAGATACATAGTATAGCTCAGTCCCGGTGGGTAGCGCGTAGCGGGCGTACTTACAGTAATCGATCGATTCAAGACGATCTAGATAACTACAGATTACCTAGTTAGATAAGTATGTCCGTACACCACTTACACTACCCTTAACGCCATCTATCTAACTAATTGCGAACGACATTCAAATTCCATCCACCTACGTATCTCATTCTCAAAACCAAGATTTCTCAATATCAATATCAAAAAAAAAAAAAAAAAGACCACTTTCCAAATGCTGATCAGTCAGCCTCCAAATCTATCCATAACTACCTAAAAATAAAGGAATTATTTTCCTTCCAAGTCTTACGCAACATTCCTTCCCACTTCCTACTGCCTACCTACCTACCTAACACGACGAATGACCATACCAGCCAAGACCAATTGACTTCGCAAGAAATAAAAGGTATCCACGAAGCCTGCGTAGAATTCCCCGGTAGGTACTGCACCAAGACTACCTACCATAGGACAGACAGACAGACAGACACCCCCATCCCCATCCCCTTCACTTATTTCATCAGAGGTAGTCCCTTATCTCCAGTTTCTCCTCCCTCAAAGCGCGTGCTCGTCACCCGGCAAAACGTCCACAAGAGCAGTCCAATATCAACGTTGCCATGTCTGAATCTCAATACATCAAAGCCCCCTCATAGCCTATAGGTAGATAGATCCCTACGCGGCGAACAGACTTCCGGTATGAATCAAGTTGGTAAACCCCTAGGTTAGTTAGTCATCATTACCTAGTCTGTGGTGTGAACCGGAATTAGAACCCAGCCGAAAGAAACATCAACCGGGCAATAGAAGCGCGTGCTTGATAATCAGATTGTTTCCGCCTTTGATTCTCGAACGTCAAGATCGACACCATGTCACGTAGGTTGAGTACCCTATGCTGTCTACGGCTGTCTTTCCACTCAGAGGCAGGGGCGGAGACGGACTGAATTGCCTGCCCATATTCATCATAATTATCAACACTTACAAGACCAGGCCGAAAATCGTTCCCCTTGGAAAGGTATACATGCCCCGTCGTGTGCCTAGGTACTGTCTCACCAACCTTGCCAGATACAAACCTCGTGAGCGTGTCCATTTTGTCCCTTTGCCGAAGTCGACCTTTCTGGTCTTTTCCGTTCACAAACACACGGAAGCCCAACTTTTCCCTGTCCTAGCAACCGATCATCTTGGTTGTGTTGGCTGTCATTGCTGTCCATTGCCGTCATCTCCTCACTCCCTCATCAATTCATTCCCCGTTCGAATCGGTCATCTAGACAACGTAAGGGGGCTGCATACAGATAGTGGATTGTGAAGGTGTTTACCAGTAACCGCGTCCTCGATATTCCTCGCGAGGGTATCCACCGCCTTCACGCGGGCCGTAGCCACCTTCTCGTGGGGGGAAGTCTCGTGGGGGACGATCGTAGGGGCGACCGTTGACGTACGGGTCAGGCGCCGGGTAGTCCCTTCGGTACGGGTCGTCAAACCGTCCACGAGGTGGGCCGTACTCGTCGACGGGGCCGCGACGGGGCGGTGATCGGTAGCGATGGTCATTGTAGTAGTCGCGGCGAGGGCTTCTATCGCGGTAATCGTCGCGATAGCCGCGGGGACTATAGCCACGTGGGGCTGGTCGACGATCATAGCCATCTTGAGGCATTCCGTAGGGTCGGCGACCCTTTGGCGAGCGAGAGCGGCGATCGCCACGAGGGGGGAAATCTGGCTGTGTCTAATGCTCAACGTTAGTAGAGCTAGCTCAGTCTGAGGAACCAACCCTAAACCTTACATCAGCAACGCAATTGACGCGCTGCCCCTTGAACTCGCGACCGTCAAGCTTCTCAACGGCAGTCTTCAAGTCAGCTGCATTTTCAAATTCGACGAAACTACACGAAACCAGTCAGTCAACTCGTTGATGATTGAATAATTGTGAGGGGCGGGTTTGCACGAACCCTCGGCCATTGCTATCACGGCCGGTTTCCGAGTAGACGACTTCCAGGCTCGACTGTCGAGCGAAGTCCTTCAGGTCCTAAATCCAGAGTCCATGTAAGTGGGAGTCCAAGGCGGTGCAAATCAGGTGCGGAGGCCAAGAAGTCTTGTGTCCAGAAGCAGAAGCAGAACCAGTAATCGGGTCGATCTAACCAATCCAGACATCTGGTGCACAATCCGACAGGAAAACATCTCAACGTCTTTCATCCAGCTCTTGGGACCCGTCCAGGAATTGGATCAAACACGAAAGATGTTTAAGAAGTCGTACACAGGGAACCAGGAATGACGATTGGCACTCTCACGAACATCACCGGTAATGGCATCGTACAAACCACAGCCCGTCACGTCGAAAGAGGAAAGAGATGGGAACGCCAGAATCCAGGATGTCAATGGAAAACGGGGAAATCAACAGACCTGCCAGCTGGTATCATTGGGGAGTCCGGTTATTTGCATTCGATGAGGAGTTCGGCGGGGTCGCGGGGCGCTGCGCTCATGGGGACCAAACCCTTCACGCTGGCGTGAACCGCGCGCAAACTGAACAGTCAGGCGCTCGCCCATGAAGTCAGAACCATCTTGTCGCCAATACCATTAGCCAGGATACAAAAGGAGGGATCGAAATTAGAAGAGGCGTTGGCCAGGAACGGTCCATGACGTACGGAAAGCTGCACAAAGCACACTGGAGTTAGTCTTCGGACTCGATATTTAAGACGACAGGATGGTAAAGGATCATCAAATACATACCAGGGACAACATCTCGCGCATCCATGGCGTCTTTGTACTCGATGAAGCCGAAGCCATTCATCAGTTTGATCTCAGTGATTTCGCCAGTTCCATGGGTAGCAAAATGCGTCTCGACATCTTGCTTAGTGACTAAATGACACGTTTAGCATCGTGGCAACGCGGAGTAGAAGAAGAAGAAGAAGAAGCATGATATGCTTCCTCTAAATGCACAATTGCTGTACCTACCGCCTTTAGGCAAATTGCCCAGGTACAGCCGGGTGGCGGAAACCTCGGTGGAAGCCATGATAGCAGTCGGAACAGGACTGGGATCCAAGTAAGTCCAGAAGAGTATCCGAAGTTAAGTCCAGGGCGAGGTCCCAGTGTTGGTAAACGGCAGTGGACACGGCCTTATAGAACCGGGCGGGTTGAAAGCGCTCGGAGATCCCGCTAACTGGAAGAAATAAAGAGTGAGCAAGGGAATGATAAAAGCCAGGCGCGGCCCATATCCTATCAGTGGTGTAGATATGGAGAAGCAGGAACTGTAGGCTGGTGGTGGTAGGTAGAGGTGGTAGTGGTAGAGAGATGCGAGGGAAAAGAGCCGAGCAGTGATGCGATGCGACAAATGTGGATGGTTAAATGGCGGCGCTTAATGCATAGGCTTACCTGGGGGGAGGCTACGCTCGGGGTGGATACCTTACGTACGTGCGTATAGGTACTGCGATTGCAGGCAGAAACTCCGGACGAAGTAGGTAGAGAAGCTCAGCTCAATGCTGAACTCTGTCGGCGCGTAAGAGGTTGTTCTCCGCAGGCTTGCTAACAGTTCTTGTGTACATACCTAATATTGCACGGCTCCAATGCAAGCGCAAGGATGGTGATTGAGCCGGCAATCAATCAATGGTAGCAATGGTTGGTACAGATAGGTAGTGAGGATGAGGAAGAGTTTGCCGTGTGTGAAGACGGGAAACCGATGGAGTTGAAAATGGAGCCGTTGAAGATGGATGGAGACAGGTTGAGCTTCCGGTGTGGGGGTGGCAGGATGAATGACCAATTGGGTTAGTTTAACGAGGTGGGAAAGTGGCTAGTGCAGACAGCCTGTCTCCGACTTTCTGCTGCAGTGGGAAGCAGCAAGCTAGGTATCTAGATACCTCTACCTACCTATTTAAGGTGCCTGGTGCGCATGAGCTGCGCAAGTACTGAGTACTTGGATGCCCGTTCTTTATTCCGTATCGGTGACTGGTAGATAAACGGCATCCACATGTGGTCTCTTCCTCTCTAGGACAAGTCCACGATCACAACACCTACTTACCTACCTAGGTACCTATCTAGCTATCTAGCTTAGTGCTTTAATGGCCTGTTTAACGAAGTTATCGTGATGCTTCTACTTAGGCATGTCTACCTTTCCTACCGTGCACTACATGCTGACCGGCCACCGAGGACATCACATGGGCGATTTACATAGTTTATTGACCGCTAAAGGGCGACACTACGGTGGCTAAGCAACATGATATTGTCTATTGCCTACCTATTACCCCCCGGTAGTCTCGGAAATAAACGAAAGCCGCGCCCTTATTTGAATGGTCATGGTATGGTCACTGGTATGGTCACTGGTATGGTCACTATGGTGCCCAAGTAATGGGGCATCTACGTGCGTATTACGGCATCCTGACTGCAGAGCGCGCTGTTCAGGTGGGCTAAATACAAATCCGAATACCGGTAGATAGGTTTCTACGAAGGAGAAGGATACCTAGTCTACCCTCCAGCTACCTACAGAAAATATGGTGAAGAATACCGATTGTAAGGGCGTTAAGATGATCTTCTAGTTAACAAAGAGCTTGACAAGCGCCCCTTCTCTTCGGCAACACAATGCAATTGCACACAGGTATATCGTACAGTACCGCTATCTAGTTGTAGAATGTCTCTACTTGCCAATCTCCTTTCTATGTACTGATAGTGTAGGTAGCTCGCTCTCAGACAACACCAAGCCAATGGTGTAAATGCTGCTGCCTGCCTGCCTGCCTCTCGAATCGAATCGAACTCCCCTCTTCCCCTCTTTCACCCCCCGTACTTTTTCTTCATCTCGGCATGCCGACGCCCAATGATACTAATTTCCCCCTGCAATGCAGGCACAGATGTGATCGACACACTCACTGGTGCCCGTGTCCTGCGGGCAACCTCCGACCGGCATAATAGAAGGTCACAATCGCTACCGCGCCGATGTTTCTATCACCCTCTCCCCAACGCCTAACGCCCAACGCCCAAACGCCACCCCTATGCAAGCAAGCGCCTCCATGTTGCGCCAGTGAAAAATAATAATAAAAAATTGAAGTAAAGAAAACTCCAATGGGGAATAAAAGAAGTCATGACTCCATGTATGCAAATCGCCTGCCATTGTGAAATGTCGAGATGTAATGTCGCAACGGCGATACCGTACAGAAGGGCAAACCAATCATCAAGGTTCGCCAAAGACAATGTCGACCAATTCATCCATGATGGTGAAAATCAGATGTGAGCTAATGCAAACGTTAACAAAGCTGGAAAATCAAGGTCAGATGACTGGAAGAAAAAACTCACTTTAGCCTAGGGTTATTGAGCGTCGCGAAAATTCGGCGGCTGGCAGCTTGCGAATTGGCACGTCCGACTACGTTGCCCACCATATCCGGCACTAAGGTGGCAAGCATCAGGCTTGCTTCTCTGCGAGTCTTCGCCTTCTCTATCGCTGTGCGTGGCACTCGGTTCTGGTTGAGCTTCCCTTGCGGCCACATGGTATCCTGCACCAGCCCAATGTATTTGATGACAGCATCTTCCTGCATCAACATCTTGAAGTTGTCCCGTACCTTGCGTTCGATGGTACCGCCCAACATTTGATGCAGCACCACCACTACCGCCCGACCGCGTAGCCAATTGTTACCCCGGTTGAGGCCAAAGACTTCGAGGAAAATGTCACAGATTGGCTTGATGAAAGGTTCAAGCTCCTTGTTTTCAAATGCGTTCAATTCAGCCTCCGCCTCCGCCGTTGTTACGACGTCTTCGTTGACGTTCAGAGGTATTGTGTTCATCTGGTTTGTAGCCGCTGCAATCAAATTCTGACCTGCCAGGGAGAGTTGGTCAAGCACCGGGATATTTCCCAGGATATCCTCCATACCATCCGCCACCGAGTCATAAAGTCGTGTGATCATGTCCTTTTTGTCTTCACGGCTCATCAAATCCTCTCCCTGTTGTATTACGCTCTGGGACAAGAATGCTCGCAAGTCCCGGCTATGGCACACCTCGGGTAAGTGGAGAAGCTCTTGTAAGTACCGCTCTAGAGCTTCACGTCTCTTGCGTAGGAAATCGCTCTGTAGTTTCATCACCATCCTTCTCCTAGGAAAATCGAGATTTCGTACGGATGGATACCTATGCCGTAGCTTCTGGTGCAGCTCATGGAATTCGCTATATCGTCTTGTCACAACCCACGTGGCCGCAGGCATCTTTTCTCCTGCATTTCTCTGGACCTCAACAACATAGACTGCAAATTCTTTCCCGTCTTCATCACGGCCAACTTGTATCGCCTTGATCTTGATAGAAGCACGTCCATACAGGCTATTGTCGCTTTCTTGTATTACATATTGCTGTCTTTGTAACTCTTTCCGTCGGAGTTCTCTCTGGAGACTGGCTTTAGATTTTCGTAAGATGCGTAGTTCCGCTGTGTTGTTTGTCAACTCGGCCTTCTTGGTAAGAGATTCGAGAACGGCTTCTTGAGCTATGAGTCGATCGATATCATTAGTGAGAACAGTAATGGCCTCGGCGAGGCCAAGATCACCAGGCGCGGCTTCGTGGACCTCATCTTCAACATCAGGATAGCGCTCTGGGTCATTGTCTTCCTGCTCATCCGAAAGAAGCCTTTCGTCGTCATTAAAGAGGTCGTCGTCTACAAAAACTCCAATTCTCGATGCAGCACTGACTAGGCCAAGTGATGCAAGACTTGGTTTTTCAACTTCTTTACCACTTCCGAGAGGACGTTGAATGTCATCAGACTCCCTGGGAGATTTACCATCCTGACCGGAGAATAAGCTAGAAGCGCCATCGGCGTGACCAAATAACGATTCGCGGAGGTCTTCAGCGGTCCGAGGACGCTCATCTTCCATGATACCAATCAGGGCAGCCTGCATTGCTTGAACAACTTGAGTGTCGGGTACATGTTTCAGTGGTTCCTGGTCTAGACTTTGCACCGAGTCCCCCAAGGGGTCATTCTCTAGATCGTCATCGTCAAACAAAGGCGCATTAGCGTTATCATCTACGGACTTCCGTTGCCCGGTTTGTGATTCAGGGCTACGAGCACCATTAGTGCTCATCATGTCCAGATCTGAAGCAGACAGCCCTCGTTTTAGATGAGCAGACGACGTGCTGAGCCTCGGGTTGAAACCGCGCCCCACGGGATTGGTTCTCAACGGGTGTAAATTGGAGGTCTTGTGAAGATGTGGGCTTGTCGAAGGCCCCGCCTGTGATCGAGGGAATGCACTGTTTTGAGATGCTTCCTCGGAGGCTAGCGCCTTATAGAATAGGTCTGATTTCTTGAAGGCTTGAAGATGCTTGGATTGCATGTCCTCGAGTACTAGACTCTGGATCTTCAACACCGCCCGGCGAGCCCTATAATATTGTTCTGGGGTTGCTGACCTTCCAGCATCGAGAAACTCACGGATTGGTTGCCGTGCGCTCAGCATGACTTTCAGCTCTGGGCGGGACAGATAGGCCTGGTCAATCTGAGCGAGGTCAACGCGATCAGACTCCGTCCACGGACTTAAGTTAGATGGCAGCGTGTCATCATCGGCTGTATCATCCTCGAGAGGATTCCTGAAACCGTCTACAACTAGCCAGAATTGCACCAACGGCATGAGACGTTGCCTATCCATGTACTCCATGAAATAGGACAGGCCAGACGTATCGCGTAAAATGCCAACCAACGATGCGTGTTCAAGCCGAGAAGTACCTGGATGATACGTGGCATATTGAGGTTTTGGCATGGGTCTCTTCTCGCCTCCTGCAGCTAGCTGTTGCACTCTTTGATCCAAAAGTCTCTTGCCCATCTCCAATCGTCGCAGATATACCGGATCATTTTGTGGTTGTTGAGAGTCCTTCTTCAACTGACTGGCCACCTCACTGCGAAATCGTCGTGCGTCGGACAGATTATTAATTTTGCGAATGGTCCGTATAAATCTCTCGAAGCGCCGCTCACCGTCTCCCGGAGCCAGTCGCGGGAAAGCAACTGATTTGGAAGAGCTGGGCGCTGGTACCGCATGTGCATCCAGGGCGGCCCGTAGCTTGCGGACAGTGGAACGATCTTGTAGCATGGACCGGCCATAATTTTCCATCAATTGATTCCATGTGTCTGGTTCTGAGAGAAGCTGTACTACTGGGAACAGCACGGCGCACGAGACGATCTCGCGCACGATGCTGAATACGGCACGGCTTTCAAGTAGCCGTTTGGGAAGCACTTTGGGCAGGATTCCGGCGACCATACGACGCAAATGATCTTGCTGCAGGAGTTTCGTGTCTGAGTAGGTCAATGACGCGGCCGGATGTATTTTCCCATCCTTGTACTTGGCGGCAATGACCAAATCTAACTCCTCCGATTCGGTTATGTCGCGATTGAGTTTCCGACCGCGCACTATTCTCTCAGCTTCATAGGCATCTCGAAAGTGGGCTGTCAAGATGGGAACGACTCGACTGATGAATATCTCGACCAAGTCGGTATCGAATAAACGAGCTTGAATCGCAACGATAACACGCCGTATGCCCTTGTCTACGGCGTTGGAAAACACGGGGTTGTCGCTAATGTGTGAGTACCAGGACGTTATGAAGTCTCGGATAACAAGCTCGAGCAAATCGTCCAAAGCACGCGAGAGTTCGGGAGATTCAGCGTAGAGGGGCGCTTTGATATAGGTTTGACGGGCTCGCAAGGAAGTGATCTCCTTGTGCCAAGTGTCGGGGGCAGCAAAGGTTACGGCGTGGGGACGGGATGTTCTATGCCATTGATTATAGGCTGAGCCACGGGACGTCAGGAGTACCAGCAGTAGGATACCAACGAAGGTTAAAACAGTGCCGGCGACGAAGGCATGTCCGAGCCATCGTATGCTGGGGAACCAAGCGACGGCGTGACCCCAGGCGATGAAGCACACGACGCCGGCAATAGCGACGTCTCTCCCGCTAAGGGCTTTCATAGTCTTCACACTGCTCGGCTAGAGTCGTCATCATTCGCGTCCGAGATGACTTCCGGGATCGATCAACACATGAGGTACAATCTGTAGGCAGGTAGGTAGTGGTAGATTAATAGATTAAGCTAGGTAGGTAAGTTTTGTGACGTAGGATCTAGGTAAGGAATATGTAGGTATTAGATAGATAGGATTACGGAACGCAAGCTAACAATGAATGTGGATAGGCGGTGGATAAGGCGTAAGGGGTCAGACATCTGCAAGTGTTGGTACAGACTGCAACCTGTAAGTTAAGGTAGAGAGGTAGGTACCAGCAGGTATTCTTGTGTGTCGGGTGGTACAGTGTGTTGAGAATTCCAGGAAACTGTATTTCTTAGACATTTGTCTTCTCCACGCGACCGTTAAGCTGCTGAACCCACTAAGTTTCAGGCATGCTACGTCACTGTGTCAGGGAACGTAGTTGCTAAACGACCTATAATACCTACCGTTGTTCAAGTCCGTGTGACTGTCTTTCATTACACACAGTAGTTAGCTGCCCTTGAGTTATAAGTAAGTAAACTTGGCTGGATATGGTCGTAGTATCTTGGTGGATGTGGCCACCCTGCCATTCTACGGGTCGAAATAGCTCAAATAGATATACGCAAGTTCGCAGTAGGCAATCTCAAAGGTTGAAAAGATTGCGTCACTCGTTCTCATAATCATTAGAGAGCTAATTCAGGACGCTCAGTACTAATCATCTTACATGCAAACAGACCGCAAAATCTACAGCTTGAAAGTGCCGAGTAACGAGGTCCATACACTATGTTGGACTCAGGAGTCAACTCATCACCAAGGCGGATCCTCTAAGCGTTCAAAGAGTGCAACAAACTTCTGCCCCTTATTCCGCTCGACCTTCTTGCTCTCCTCAGTCTCCGTCCTCATTATCTCCACACAACGGTCTGCATCTTGTTCTTCTTCCGACATTCTCCTGAACAAGGGGTGTGCCTCGAGGTGTCGAACCATCCAATCATGAAGGTCCTCAACGTCCGTGATGGTATATATGATACCGCCGGGTCGCAGCGCATAGGCATACTCCGAATTGAGTGTAGTAGACACAATGCGAGCCTTGTGCTTGCGATGCTTAAAGTGTGGATCAGGAAAGCAGATGAAGGCCTTGGACAGCTGTCCCCTTCGAAAGAAGTTGGGAAGGAATTTCATCGTGTTTGCCCGTAGACAGCCGATGTTTTGGTAGAGATTGGTGTCGGGATTTTGAGCGCGCAGCGCAGCAATGCGGTGCTGGACATATTCGGCCACGGAGGTTCGAATCTCCATGCCGACGACCAGTGTGTCTGGTAATACAGGGGCCAATGCTACGAGCAAGCCGCCAAATCCGCATCCGATGTCGACCACCTCGACTTCTTTCGTCAGTTTCTTTGGAGATGGCGAAACGGGATCCGCTGCGCTAGTACTGGTTGATTGCGATGCGGCGACAGGATCTGGGTTGGCGACGAAGGCAGGGAAATAGGTGTCCCAGTCCATGTCATCGGGAGTTTTTGGACTGTGTCGCATTATTAGCGATATGACTCAGCAACTTCTTCGGAGACGTGGGCGGCATACTAGACTAAGTTGTGATCTGAGAAGACATTGGCATGCGCTCGCTGTCGGTAGAACTTCTTTCTGGGCAAAGCACATGCCGCATTTTCCTGTTGAGCTTGGCGGTAGTGCGCCCGCTTCTGCTTCTTGTTGAGCGGTTCCGTCATGTTTCTCCCGTACTTCAGAGAACCTTGGATGTTGAAGTTAAGAAGTTAATTCATCGGGGGAAAGACGTGGGCGTGCCGCTTGACAGTTTGTCGCAAAGAAATATTTCACTCCCGCTAGTGTAGGTACGGTAGCTAAAGCTGCGAAAGATGGCGACAGAAATATCAAGACGCGCCAAGATAGAGGTACAAAGTCTTGTACTGTCTCAGTACCGTGTAGAAGCCTCAGACGTACGGTATTTAACGTGCGCCTGATTAGGGATGAGACGCACCGTGCCGATGAGAACCTTGAGGATAGAAGACACGGTGTGAGCACTTCTAGTAGGTAGGTAGAGGAGGATGCCAGCATTTCAGTGCAGGCCGATTAGATAGGTGGGGCCATGGTGGGGGTTTGAACTCTTGACAGCGGCCCGCACTGATACCCACCTCATTGTACTTCGACTAGATACGTAGCGGGGCTTGAGGCGTGTTTCCGGGGCAACCAGAAGTGTTGACCCCAACTCCTGCATCATCATACCTTACCAGGTTGCTCCATGTGGATCCCATCTGCCTACCAATACCTACCTTGCCTACCAACAAAAGATCGTAGCAGACGTGGACAGTACCTAGACACATCGACACGCTCACATTTTTGCTGGCATCTCTAGTGCGACTGTTTTTGCTTCCCTTTTCTATTCCTCGTTGCCACAACTCGCACCACTCTTCAACAATATCCGTCTCGTTCGGTTCACACTGGACATACCCACCAATGTTCGCCGTGTAAAAAGCACTCGCATACCTACCTCGCTCTTCTCCCTATTCTACCTGCTCAATTGCTTTGTCGGGACTCTAGGTGGTATCCAGAGACATGTACTACAGACGCGTTTGGTGATCCAACTCGGTTGTATCATTTAGCGTGGCATCCATTGATAGACCAGGCATCCTTTGTTTCACTACTACCTATTTTTTTTTTAATTCCAAACAGATCCGGCATCTGTGGGGCCATTCCTCTTCGGCCGTCATCATGGCCTCCACGAATCAGGGCATTACTGATGGCAATGATCGTCCTCAACGACATCAGCGGTCTCGGTCCAACGTCCTAATGTCCTTTATGACCCGACGAAACAGCCCAGATAATCCAACGCCGATGCCCGCCGGACCAAGACCTCTTTCCATAGCCATCCCTCAGAACCCAGGCCAACACGACACGGCATATCCCAACTTCTCGCGCCCCAACGCGCTCGGCGAAATCCAAAACCAAGCCGACGCCGTGTCCCGATCGCCATCCAAATACGATGTCCCTCGATCTCCGACAAAGCAAGGGTTCATGTCCACATTTAAATCGACCACTGCCAAGGGCACCGGCAAGGTGAACCCTGTTGTTACGAATAAGGATGATGCATCGTCATCGATTCCGAAGAAGACCAAATCTGCGACCAATCTAGTGGCCCTTCTAAAACGCCCGAAAAGTTCAAAGAATCTAGACAAATTGGCAAGCGAGGAGGCGACACAGCCTAGGAAAGATAAAGAGAACCATACACCGCAAGAAACCTCACGACCACCGATATATGCTCAGTTCTCCAGCGGCGTCTTGGAGCGAAACGATGAGTCGGTGAAGAGCAACGAGGATCTCACCAGTGGCTCTTCCGGAGATAGATCAAGCAATTCTGGCGTGAAAGAACGCCCCAAGTCGCTTCATTCTCAGCACACCACGATTCAAGATTACCAGTCGGCCAGAAACGCCAGCGGAAGCTCTGGAAGTCCAAAGCTATCTCCCTCCAAGCTCCAACGAGGACTGAAGCTCTTCGCAAGTGGCACGGGATCCAGAAGCAAGCATCCGTCCACGGAATCTCTAGGGTTCAGTATCGATCCCAAGGACATTGATGAACACCTTGAAGCCATGCTGGACCGGCGGAACATTCCTGAGAATCAGAGATACAAGATGCGAAACCTCGCCAACACGGTCAAAATGGAACTCATTCGGCAAGACTGGGCCGAAACGAGGGGCATCAACGCTACCCGGCCCGGCAGTCACGATAGCGATGCGAGTATAACCGGCGCACCCGCCCGTGAGAAGCGATCACGAGGACGGAGTTTCACCTTGTCGCGGGGCAACGGTAAGAAGTCCGAATCTCGCTCGCCCACCAAGAAGTCTAAAGGTGAAGGCACTCTGGGTAGACATTTCCGATCCCGATCTACAGACAGTATCGCTAGTGAACGTCCCGCTTCGGCTGGGTCAAGCACAAGCAGCAGCATATTTTCCAAGATGAAGTTACAGCAGGGCCCGATGGACTATGTGGCCTATCTGCGTAAGGTGCAGAAGCCCGAGTCCGTTGAGGTCGGCAAACTACACAAGTTACGACTGTTGTTGCGAAATGAGACTGTGGCTTGGACTGAAGAGTTCATTCGTCAAGGCGGAATGCAGGAGATTGTCGGCCTTCTCCATCGAATCATGGAAGTCGAGTGGAGGTGAGTATCTCGTGATCCCAACGGGAAGTCGAATCGAATAAGTTTTACTAATACTGGAACCAGGGAGGAACATGAAGACGCCCTTCTGCATGAGAATCTTCTATGTCTCAAGGCGCTGTGCACCACAGCTTTGGCGCTTCAATATCTGAACTCGATTCAAGCCACCTTATTTCCGGCGCTGTTGCACATGGTCTTCGATCCGGAGAAGAAAGGCCCCAGCGAATTCACCACCCGCAGTATCATCACCTCGGTGCTATTTACATATATCAAGTCGGCCCCGCCACAGGATAGACCCATCCGGGCCAAGACCGTGCTTGCCCACCTCCGGGATCCTGAGCCCAAGGAAGAAGATCGACCTCTTGGGTTCGTGTTGGAGATGCGGAGGGAACGCCCCTACCGCGTGTGGTGCAAAGAAGCCACCAACGTCACTAAAGAGGTGTTTTGGATCTTTTTGCATCACCTGAATGTCGTTTTCCTACCGCGGGATAAGGAGCCCAAGGAGGGTCGCGAACCCTCGAACATGGATAGTATGGCATATATGAAGACTCACTTTCCAAAGGAGCGGCAACCGGTACCGGCCGCCCCTTATGTCGGAGGTGTAGAATGGGATGCCACGAATTATCTGGCCTCACACCTCGATTTACTCAACGCAGTCCTAGCGTGCACGCCGACCGCCGAAGAGAGAAATACGCTTCGCAACCTATTCCGGATCTCGGGATGGGAGCGCTGTATGGGTTCGAGTCTACGACTTTGCAAAGAGAAATTCTATCCCGGTGTTCACGACGGCCTGCGGACCTGGGTCGCTGCAGCTGCTGAGGATGGCTGGAGTGTACGAGACGTTCGCTACGGGCCACCGGCTGAGCCGAAGAGTCCTTCGAAGAACAGACCCAAGAGAGAAGATCAGCCTCCTCCCAAGATCGAAATCCCGAAGCTTAGTTTCGGATTCGATGGCTTGAAGGATATTCCGAGTCCGCTGGTGAAGTCGACCGAGAATTGGCTCGCTTAACGAGAGTCATTCTCGCAGCACTCATATACAGGTCCCGGGAAGGAGACCCGGACCATGATTAGGGGACGTATCCGAGTACGCGGCGATCGTTCGAATCCGTGTAGCTTCAACAGTGGCCTTTTCGGCAGCTTGTTTTTCCGCTCAAACCGAGTTGGGACAAAGGCCGAGCAACAAACCAGGGGTGATCAAGGTGTGAATCTTGAACGTGTGTTCTTTCAGTTTTATGTCTGTGTCGGGAAGGTATTTTTGTCATGGTTCATTTTTTCTTTTACTCCTCTGCTATCTTCATCGGCTGGGGCGTCTGACAAGTGAGATTTGTGATAATGGGGAAACCTTGTTTTCTTTTTACGGGGAGTTTTCCGCTTCGTTTGTGTTGTCCGTTCGGTCTCTCTCTCCCTCTCTCTCTATGTTCGGAGCAAGACAAAAGAAAAAAAAAAGACAACAAAGTAATGTTCCCTGGATCCATGCCACCTCTTCCCCTTCCCCCCCTTCTCTATATGCTTCAGCCCCCTTTACTCCCTTTTGGGAAGGATGCTTGCTGTATGAATTCTGGGAGGGTATGGGCATGGCTTTAAAAACAACACACACACTCGCACACACATCATATACACAGACACACGGCTAGAAATTGTGGTTACATGGGACGTTATAATGAGAAATGACACGGCATGAATGAATTGAAATGAGAAAAAAAAAAAAAAAAACCCCCACTCCTTTTCGAGTCTCGTTCCGGTTCCCTTTGCATTATAATACAGAGAGGAAAGTCAAACGTGCCGTTTCGATAGATAGTCCCCGCTTATAATAAGAAGTAATGTAATGTAATGTAAATGTAAATGTAAATGTAGCTGTAGCTGTAACTGTAACTGTACAGCGTTGTTGGCCCGACTCGTCATGTGCATGAGACGTACGTAGAAGTATAGGTAGTTTCGATACCCGGCCCGCCCTTATCGAGAGTCTTTCTCTCTCCGAGAGGTCTGGAGAAGAGGGGAATACCTCCCGGTTTCGCGGGAATCGAGGCACGGGAATCCACGTGTCAGGTCAGCTGGAGAGATTTTTTCTCACGACGGACTGTTCTAACGGGGGTCGGGAAGGGAATTTAGATGAGTGTTAGTCTTACCGATCCATCTGGCGTCCGACCTGTCAAGACTTCACCGAGGGCAGGCAAAAGCAGTTATGAATAGAAATAGAAAGAAACAAGGAGGTGTGGGTTTTTTTTACCTACCCTTACAACCTACCTACCTACCTACGTGTATGAAAATCTCTAATTGACTATGGGCCAACCTCTTTTTCTCTCAGTTCCCAGTGGGCCAAACACCCCCCGGGCCCCCTAAGTTATATCGAAAAGAGGACCGTACTTCTCCGGGAACCTGGAAGACCCCAGAGATCTGCTTTGGCGTTGATTCGTGTCCATGTTGATGGGCGACCTGTCATTTGGGCCTGCAGTTGGAATTCCGGATTCACTTACGTACATACATTGTGTACCGGATCTGACTTTGACCACTTTGGTCACCAGCCGGGTTTATCATAAGTAAGTTATGTACGGACGTGTACAAGGCAGGTATTATGAAGTTCCCGGATGAAGCTCCGGATGAATGAATCTTCAAACTCAAGTCTACGCATGGGCGTTTCTTTTGGTACTAGCTTCATAGGTAGTATAGGCAGAGGAATATAGGTAGGTAGACCGTGTTGGCGTGAACGGTGAGTTTCCGTCGAGTCCGGCGTCTTCTAAAATGTAACCCGCGGTTTATCCTGTCACTTTTCCTCCACCAAGAAGAAGAGGTGTGATGAGCGGGTAACGTCAGGCCGATACTGGTATGCAGTACTTTATTAATTTCTGCGTCCCTGGTCGGATGATGGAAATTGTACTAACCTTAAGTAGATGGAAATCTCTCGTCTCCATCAACCCCATCGTTTTGATCGTTTTTAGAGTCCCCAGTTTGACATTATGGGGCATAAACCCACTCCCCACCCTCTGTCTCTTTCGGGATGTCATGCCCCGTCCCGTCGAATCGGCCATTGCATTGTGTTCCCCTATTCAAGCCGCTGTACAGGACTGGAAAGTCGATACGAGACCCGAAACCGAACCACGAGGGTCCAGCATAGCATAGCCGTGTAAGTTTGCATTGCAGGTGCAGCGCCGTGGCCACTTTGAAGGCCGTAACTGGTTTGAACCGACCCCTTGTGACAATTGAACAATGAGAGCCGAGCTAAATGAGGTAATAAAAGGTGATAGTCAGTACGAGGGGTCAGTTTTTCTTGTTTTCATCCACGTTGGCCTTGCCTTCTTCACCTACTCAACCTCCTTATACTCCGAAGTGTGAGCTGGCACCTAGCTTATATGGGTTCTGGTTGCAACTTGCAGCAGACTTGTCATTACCCAAGAGAGGTTTCATTCAAGCATCCGGACATCCGGACATCCGGACATCCAGAAACCATCCAACTGCGAAGTGTGCCAATCGGCTGAGCTCTATCATTGAGCCGTTGGGTATGATTTGGCGTGTGTCTGCTCCCGCTTGGTGAGAATGTCGGTACCCTTAGGTGCTGTACCCACGACGGGACGATTGCCTACCTGATAGCCTACCACCTAGATACCTTACTTACCTTGGTGGACTCGTAGTAGGTGCTTATAGGGCATCCCTAGGCGGTAGGGTAAGGCAGCATAACTTTGATGGACTCTATTCTACTTTGTCGTCAGCTTAGTTGTAGGTATCATAGAGGCCTGGGTCGATGTGAACCGTACAACATGTCCTACAACATATTGGAATAAAGTCGTTTGGATCGAATGGAAATTCACCAAAGCTTAAATTTCTCTGAGCTGAAACCAGGTCGCCGCCTCAAGCATTCTGTTCATCCTAGGAGGCAGCTGAAGGAAGCATTGGAGGGGATTATCATTGAACGGCTTATTCCAGGAAGTTTCGTAAATCATGATTGGCTACACTAAGCTCGGTATACTCCGCACTGTGTGTAGCCCGGTCGGTTAGCTGGGTAGCGGAGCACTTGACACTGTGTCTGGAGGGTTCCTTTTAACTCTATTGGTTCACCTCGCCACCGATACAGAATGAGCCGATCCGGCCGAGTGGGCAGTCAGCACCAGATCGGTTGCCTGGAATGACGAAGACAGGCGACAAAAACATAGGACAGAGTACCTATTCCCAGGACCCACATGTCTGTAACTTCGCAGGTGCAACAGTGAACACAGTTGAAGATGGGCTTGTAACACTAACGGCATGTTACACTACAATCTCAGGGAAAGAACAATACCTATATCACGCTGAATATACTAGAATTCAGAGGAAAGAACGTTGCAATTCGGGGAACTCGGGACCGAATGTTATCGACGTCTCAGCATTTTCTCGAGACCATAAAATATAGCCCTGACGTCAGTAAGGACCAAAAGGATGACACTAAAAAGGGACTCAATCGGAGTAAGCAGGTTCGATGTTAACTTGACGGTTGAGCCTGCCTTACTTACTATGTGCACTAGATAGATAGACAGTAGACTACTTAGGTAAGTATTTTAGCGCCCCGGCTACCTGTAATCGTACAAGTTCTGTCACACAATGTCATCATGTAATGTCGCCATATCCCGATATGACTCACAGTAGACAGAGGTCACACCCACTGTGACTCACACAGTTGACAGAGGTCACACCCACTGTGACTCACACAGTTGACAGAGGTCACACCCACTGTGGAGACCCAGCAGTACTCGGTTAGCACACACACACTGTATTGTTACACTGTACTAGTTGCCAACTGGCAACATAGCCTTAGCTAGGATTCCCCAACATGATTAGAAGGGAGGGGATCATCAAGAATACAACATATTATTGCCAGAGATTGAAGAGATCATCACAAAGTGGTAGCTAGCGATTCGTTTTTTCGATTCAACGGCCTAGACTTCCCACCAGAGTACGATTCACCCGTCACTCACCAGAATCACCCACCAGGACTTGTCCGCCACGGGATTGATTCACCACCAGTTACCCTTCCCCTGCCAATGCCAGTCCGCCCAGCCCAGGACACACTATTCGCTCGTCAATTGCTTAGATTTAGTCAGACCACGACCTCTAACGCGGCCTTCATCGACGCTGACGATCTACTCTTTGCGACACGACTGGCACCGGACCCGGAATTGCGTGTCAACGCTCTTGAGCTTGATTACCCTCTTGACTGGGTAGATGTAAAGGGACGCGCTAATACTAGCGACCGCTAGTCTTGAAAACTCTGCTCGGCTATCGATCGGCGAACGCGTGGCCACAACGTTGCGATCTATAGCCGAAACCACAAAGCGACGTTACTAGTCGGAAGCGCTATCGGAATTACTACGTGTCGGCTAGGACACCAATCCTGTATATACCGTAGCCCAGCCGCCCAGCGGCCGGAGTTCGTTCTTAGTTCTCTAAGCTGTAGTAATTCCTCAGTATCTACGTTTTGGTCCGACACCACCTTGCTTAATCCATTTACGTGACAAACCCCCTTACACTCTACAGCTTCTACTTAACCAAGTAGCAACGCGATGTCGGACCGCCAGGAGCACCGTATCACCACTCGGTCGAAGACCAGGGACCGCCAAACCCAGGAACCCGAGTTTGGACCACAAGACCAACTCATGGACGACACCTCCAATCGGGACAACCAACCTGGAGAACAACCTTCCGGAAATGCACCTCCACCCGGTCGGCAACCAGATGGCAACCCCCCTGACCCAAATCCCAGCTCAGGACCGGACTCCTCAGACGACATCATCCCCCACACCCCTAGCACTATCGACATGGATGATTCTGACGACTCTCACGGACCCGCATCATCATCCTCAGAAGCGGGATCCCCAAAACCTGGACCCTCCGGACAGCGACCGGCCAAGCGCCGAACGGTCACCGGCAACCAACCAGGACCACGGGGACATAAGGCCCGTCAACGACGTCGTGAACGCCCTTATTCCAGCAACGGGAGCATTCAATCCATACGCTCTCCAGGAAAACGCAAATCTAAGGATTCCCGGAACATGGACGCCAACGAAGTTCTCGTGAATCTCACTCGCGACCTCATTCGCTCACACCAGGAAAACATGATGGCGTTCCTCCAAGCCCAGAACGAACGCATCGACAAAATTGCGGCCACCAGCCGCTCAGGCGGAGACGACACTCGGATGCCCAACTACAGTCTCCGCAAACTACGCAAGGACGCCACCGCCGCAGAAACCGAACAATGGATTGCGGCAATCCTCGAAGGAAATCGACAAAAGCCCAACCGCCCTGACGAGGTTCAAATCTCTTGGGCCGTCACCCAGGCCGATCCCGACGTGCAGGAGGACTGGAGAGCGTACCGCGACAGCCTCAGCTACACCAACCCCCTACAGGAGGCCACTCTCGAGGACTTCTGGCGTTTTATTCGGCGGGAAGACGTGGACCCCGACCTTTTCCAACGCACCTTTCGGAAATACCTGGAGGACATGCGCCAGGAGTATAACGAAGCACCTCGCAAGTTCTACTCTCGGTGGCAAGTCGTTACACGCCGCCTGGAAGTCAACCCTTCTCTTGACGACGATAGCCGATTAGCCTATCATTTTTTCCATCGCCTTCAGCCCTCCCTCCAACGGCAGATCGTTCGCCAGAACGTCAAGATTAAGGGCGCCAGCGCGGTTAGCCACGAGGCAGAACGACTATGGTCCTTGTGGCAAAAGGACAGAAAACCCGACAACAAACGAGGACGGTCTGATAGCACTGCTGCGACCCCAACAGCAGAGGTAAACGGTATTACAGACTCCTCTAACCGGCAGTGGAACTCTGATCGCTCTAAGTCCAGTCGGACTGATCTTTCTAACACTAAGTGTTACAACTGCGACCAGCTGGGACATTTGGCAAGGGACTGCACTAAACCTCACCGATCAAGGGGAGAACGCTCTCAGCAACAGCCCCAATACTCACAGAGACAGGCAGGCCGAACCATGTCCCTACCGGTCATGGAACCAGGGCAAACCAGTCGCCGAGTGGCGAGAGTCGGTGCGGACTGGTCTGATGCCAGCGAGGATTTAAAAACCTCGCCAGAGTAAGAGAATACGTCCAATCTACTCTGGCTGACTCATATAGGGCGCAAGGTTTAGGAGGGGCAACTCGCAAGTCAGCCACAGTCCAACCATCCGGCGAACGTCAAGCGATTAGCACCTTTATTGACCTAGATACCGGTGCCGATGTCAACACTGTCTGCAGAGACTTCGCTCGGAAAAAACTCCGGCCCCTCAACAATCTGATTCCGATCCTAAAAAGCGCGGACAACACTATCATACGCTGCCACGGTGTGTATGAAGCCACGGTAACCCTGACTGACTCCAAAAAGGTTACGCGCACTTTCAGCCAATTGTACTATGCGATCAAGAGAGATCCATCGCAGCCCAAGCTCCTGCTCTCACGGCCGGGCATGGGGAAACTAGGTATCGTTATTGATACCGCCACGAATGAATTCACTTTCGGCAAGCATGAAGAGGTGGACCCGGAGGAGTTCGCTAACATGGTCTTAGAAGGGGAGCCGGCTTACCTCGCAAACCTTACCAGCGTGGAGATAGGCCCCGACCCTTGCTATGACAAAGACAACCCCAAGAAACCCCCAGAAGACGACCCTACTGTCATTGATCTTCCCGCTTGTCTACAGAAATTTAGGGAAGTATACTCCGAAAAGGCGGCGAAGGAGCTCCCTCAGCTACCTGACGCAGAACATGCCATTGACCTGATAGACGGGGCTAGAGTGCCGTTTGGGCCAATCTACCCAACCACGCAAGATCAACGGAAACTTCTCGAAGAATACATTGCTGAGAATATACGGAACGGTCGCATCCGGTACTCGAAGGGAGACGCAGGGGCGCCCATCCTATTCGTTCCCAAGAAGGATGGCACTATACGGTTATGCGTTGATTATCGCGGGCTCAATCGAGTCACTGTCAAGAATAGGTATCCCCTACCCTTAATCTCGGAGATACTAAGCCAGCTGGGCTCCGCCCGAGTGTTCTCAAAGCTCGATCTCAGAGATGCCTATCATCGTATTCGCATTAAGGAATCCGATCAGTGGAAGACTGCATTCCGAACGCGTTACGGTCACTTCGAATACACGGTAATGCCTTTCGGGCTGACCAACGCCCCCGCAACGTTCCAAGCATACATGCACAAGGCACTGGCTGGGCTAGTTGATCACATTTGCGTGGTCTACCTTGATGACATTGTGATCTATTCGCAGAACGAGAAGGAACATGAGAAGCATCTCCAGATGGTTCACGAACGTCTGGCGGAACATCAACTCTTCGCGAAACTGTCTAAGTGCGAATTCTTCAAGACAGAGATCGAATTTCTGGGATTCGTCGTTAATACACAAGGCATTAAGATGGACCCCCGACGGGTCGCCGCCATAGAGGAATGGGAAAGCCCTCAATCCGTTCATGATATCCAAGTGTTCTTAGGCTTCGCTAATTTCTATCGGAAGTTCATCTCCAAGTACTCACACATCACGGCGCCTATCACGGCCTTACTCAAGACCAAAGATGGGACGAACACCCTTTTCGAGTGGACGAAGCAGGCCGAATTGGCGTTCAGGACGGTCAAGGCCGCTTTTACGTCGGCAACCGTTCTGCGGCACTGGGACAACCGGCTCCCTACCCGCGTTGAGACGGACGCCTCCACAAGGGCCATCTCGGGAATATTGTCTCAACTTCACGGCGAGCAATGGAGACCGGTCGCCTACTTTTCGCGAAAGCTTACTGACACCGAGACGCGGTGGGCTACGGGTCAACAAGAACTTCTTGCCATTGTGGAAAGCCTCGAACACTGGCGACAGTTTTTGGAGGGAACCAGTAAGACTTTTGTGGTATGGACTGACCACATGGCTCTCAAAGCCGTCGTCGACTCGCCGGCAAGAGATCTCCGGGGGAGACTTGCGCGATGGGTCTATCGGCTCTCCCAGTTCGACTTCGACATCCAGCATCGGTCCGGAGCTTCGAATCCGGCAGACGGTTTGTCTCGTCGCCCTGACTACATGACGGGTGAAATTGAATACGGTGACGTTATCCCTACCCTTACCAAGAAACTCCGATTACAAGACGAACTATCTGCGACCATTCAGAGAATCATTGCCAACATCCCCGGGGGGGTAACGAAAGAAGTGCTTGAACCCAGACCGTACTATGCCGGGGGCAACTCTACGGGTAGACCTACGGCGGTCATTGGGGCAATCGGAGTTCATCCGGAGAACACTTGCTGCAGGGCAGCGACCTGTACGTGTCATATACACAGATTACGCACTGCGGAGACAGTCTATGTATCAGCCATCACCAGGGCACGTCAGGCCGGGGCGCCGACGACTCAACTCCGGGAGGAGTCTCAGGGAGAATTCGATGATGTGTTTGACGAAGTCATTGAGATCATTCAGGACCAGTATGTTACACGTCCTCTGGCCTCTGAACTGGCCAAGAAGGAGACGGCGTTTCGGCCTACACCCTCCGACGTGTTTTACGACGTTGTGAGAGAGCTTCAGAAAAAGGACTTGACGATCTGCGAACTGGTGGAGATCGCTAGGCAGAGGGATGGCACCAGGGGTGGCTACCACGTCGACAAAAATGGCGTACTGATGTTTCGAGATCGTCTCGTTATACCAGGGCAGGGTGCCTTACGTCGGGAACTCATATTCCAACATCACGATGATCCACGGTCAGGGCACCTGGGGAAAAACAAGACTTCAGAGCTGTTACGAAGGAAGTTTCACTGGGAAGGCATTGAGCAGGACGTTCGGGACTACGTCGCCGAATGCGAGGTCTGCGAAGGCAACAAGATTCCCAGACACCAGCCATACGGCGCTCTACAATCCCTTCCACTACCCAGTCAGCCATTCCAGGAGATCAGTCTCGACTTCATCACCGGTCTACCTCCGTGCACCAAGGACGACGGCATCACCTACGACGCTATTCTCGTTATTGTAGACCGATTCACCAAGATGGCGCTATTCATCCCTACGGTGAAGACTCTCAACGCGGCGGAGTTGGCTCGGATTATCTACGAGAACGTGGAATGTCGATACGGATCCCCAGAGGGAATTGTGAGCGATCGCGACAAACTCATCACCAGCAACTTTTGGAGGGAATACTGTCATGCACGGGAGATCAGACGGCGACTGTCTACCGCCTGGCATCCACAGACCGACGGACAGACGGAAAGGACAAATCAGACGCTGGAGAAATACCTGAGATCGTATGCAGCTAGGGAGCCGAATGCATGGGCACGAGTTCTACCGGAAGCCGAATTCGCTTATTGCAACAGCCTTCACGCCACTATAGGGTGTTCCCCATTTGAAGCCCTCTATGGTTACCACCCGAGGTCAATTGAGTACGTACCTCAGCGAATGCAAACAAAGGTGCAGGGTGTCAAGGAACGCTTGCAGAAGACGGCGGCCGTTCGGAGAGCCTTACAAGAACACTGGGAGAAGGCTACTGAGACAATGCAACGAAACTACAACAAGCGACACACTCCACACGAGTTCAAGAAGGGGGAAGTCGTAGGGCTATCGACGCGCAATTTCCGATTCAAGCAAGGGAGGAAACTGGCTCCCACGTTCATTAAGGTCGTGGTCACGGAAAAGGTTGGACCTTTGGCCTATAGAGTACAATTACCGGAAAAGTATGCCAGGGTGCATGATGTGTTCCCCGTGTCGTCGCTGGAACCTTGGAAGGGCCGGCCACGGGATGGAGACTGGGCGGCACTGCCCGATTTGGAAGACGAAACCGAAGAATGGGAAGTCGAGGATATTGTGAGGCATCGCGATGATCGCGGTCAAAAGGAATACCTCGTGAAATGGGCCGGGTGGCCTGTTGAATACAACACGTGGGAACCCGTGGGCCACTTGGCCGGAGCCAGGGCGCTTGTATCTAAGTACGAAAAGAAAGTCAGGAAATCGCACCCGAAATGGGACGATTAGCCACATGAGTCAATACAGTCACTACGTTCTGGGAACGATCGGAGTACAATTGCAATCGCGTGATGAGCTAAATGTGATGTAGAGCAAGATGAATGAGCTACGAAAAGCGGCGACGGTGCTGCCGGCCAGGGAGCCGAAAAAGAAGAGGTTGCCCGTGGGCGTAAAAAGGGAGCGGGAACGCCGCACGCGCAGATTCCACCCTACCTATATAGCGGTAGGACCGTGGATAATAGAAAATAGAAGTAAGCCCAGGGGGCAACAAAAGCCAAGGGTATCGTACAATAAGCAAGACCGCACGCCAACCAATTCCCAACCAACTTCAACCTAACGAAACTCGCCAACACAACAAGACTTCAATCCCCATGGCGACGAGGGCGACGGCGGAAACCACGGGTCCGGTTGCCACCACCACGGCGGGCAATGCGCGAACGGAGGAAGGACGGACCAGTGGCGGTGGTCGCAAGAAGGGCGGAACCGGTGCCACTCCAGAACGAGTGGGCAAGGCTGAAGAAATACGCCCAGTCCTGAGGCGGGGCGCGACGGAATTCGGCCTCATAGTCGTGAATATCGAGGTCCGAATTTTCTTCGAAATTTCGGTTGGCAATGAGGTGGAGAGCGGAGGCCAGGCGAGTGTAGACGGCCGAGTTCAGCTCGTATTCTGGCAGGGCCAGCTGCATTAGGCGCGCAAACTCTACGCGGGGCATGGGATGGCCTTCGATGAGGCGCTAAAATATGGAGATCAGCCGCCGGGCAATAGGAGGTATTCAGGGAATAAACAAACCTGCTGCATCTCCAGTTGGAGAGCGAGAAGACGGCGATTGGAGACGGCCTCAGCGCGAAGGACGGCTCGATGCTCGGCCTCACGTTTGCTGAGCAGGGCGCGGTGCTCCTCCGAAATACACGCCCGAAGGGCAAGCTCGGCCTCCTCTAAAACCACAACCTTGCGGCAGAAACGAAGAAGCGCGGGGCGAGGAAAAGGCAAATCACCGGCGGGAAGCTGACCACCATTGTCATTGGCCGCCTGACGGGCGGCAAGCAAAAGATGCTCGGCATCGGGGAGCAAAGAGGCGCCAAAACGGGAGATAATCTGGGCGGCACCTCCAACGACGGGGGGAATCTGGGATAATTAATCAGCAGGCCAAAGGAGAACGAGGAAAGATTGACATACGGAAAGGCAGGCATCCTTGTCGAGGTCGGCCTGAACACAACGATCTTCCTTATCCTCCGTACAAATACAGCGCAGGCGGAGGTCCAAATGCATCTTGGTAACACAACCCTGGCATGGGGCATTGGCATGGACCCGAACTTGCTCCATGACTCCATTGTCATTGCGCACCTGCACGTTGCGACCGAGGTGCTCCCATCCGCCATCCCCATTATAGGGGTACTGAAGACCAAAAGAATCCCGCGTCGTCATGGTGGCGGCAAACGGGGGGAAAACGAGGGAAGGTTTATAAATAAAGGGGGAAGAACGAGAGTAGAAAAAGAATTGGGAAGAAGGGCGGAAGAGAGGAAACAACAACGATAGGAGGTCTGGCGGAGGCTGTCGGCGAAGACGAGCGGCGGCACAGGATCGAGGTTGTTGAAGAAAGAAAGAAAAAGAGAGGAAGAGGACACCGGGAAGAAACTGACTATAGGCACAAAAAACGCCCCACACCGACGCCGAAAGGGTCGCGACTTCCCGAAGAACGGGCTGAGAGACCGAGGAGGTCGTGCCTTCCACCACCACCACGCCGACATGGTCCGCGATGAGGAAACCAACGGGTAACCACGGCAACCGACACACGGCCGCTAACCAATCTAAGAACGCTCGGCACACAAACGCAAAAGTCGAATTATTCATTTTCACACACTAAAAGACCGGCACGCTTACAACACCCCGATTTATCGCTGCTAGGGACTAGCAGCTTTTGGAGGGGGAAGCAGTGTAAAGGGACGCGCTAATACTAGCGACCGCTAGTCTTGAAAACTCTGCTCGGCTATCGATCGGCGAACGCGTGGCCACAACGTTGCGATCTATAGCCGAAACCACAAAGCGACGTTGCTAGTCGGAAGCGCTATCGGAATTACTACGTGTCGGCTAGGACACCAATCCTGTATATACCGTAGCCCAGCCGCCCAGCGGCCGGAGTTCGTTCTTAGTTCTCTAAGCTGTAGTAATTCCTCAGTATCTACGTTTTGGTCCGACACCACCTTGCTTAATCCATTTACGTGACAAACCCCCTTACAGTAGAGTCTCGGTCCAAATTTTCTTCCTTTCTCCGTCGGTGGCGCCTCCGCCAGCTCGATTACCAGGAAGACAACTTTTTTCAGTTGAACCCGGAACGGCCGCCCTCTGTCACCCAATCCGAGCGACGCGCTCTCGAGGAACTCCAGGATCGGAATCCGTCCCAGGACCAGGACCCGGAACACGGCCCCCCGTCTGACATCGGCACCCGTGACTCATTCCACACCCCCGAGCCATCGACCTCGGAACCACATTCCACTTCAGAAAGCGGCAACGACTTTCCCCCACAAGCCTCTCCTCCCGACACCACGATGGCGGACCAGCCTCATCAGGCCCCTGCCGTGGCCCTAACACAAGAGGCCGCTGCTCAGCTGTTGCGCGAGGCAGCAGCTGCTAACAATCAAAACCTGGCTCAAATGCTGATCGCGGCTCAGAGTTTACCCAAGTCTGGACCATCATTACGCTCCCAGGATGTGGGCTATTTTGACCCATCAGCGAACGACCCGGCCAACCAAGGCATGGTGGCCGATGGCAAAATTACCAAATTCACGGACGTCTTCTCCTTCACCGAGAGATTGCAACACTTGGCCCAAACCCATTCAGAGGACGACGTCAGGAAGGTCTGGACCCAATGTCTCCTGGGCCCCGCCCTGTTATGGCATTCCCAGATCCTCTCCGCCACGGATCGGGAACTCCTGCGAACGGCGCCGGTGACCCTCATCTGCAATAAGCTCATCGACCGATTCAAACCATCCTGGGCTACTGCATTTGCCCGCCTTCAATCATCGCGATTAACCCTGGAGGACATACACAGAGGTCACGATATTCAGGCCTTTGCCCAACGCGTCATTCGCCACGCCAAGAATTGCGATCAGCAATATTTAAATCAACTCAAAGCGGTCTTTATTTCATTTGATTCAGACATACAAAGCCAACTAGTCATGCCCACCGAGTCCACTACGCTCGAGGAGTTTACGACACAGCTTCGCGAGCGCGAGCCTATCCTTCAACAGATGGCCGCGACCAAGGCTCGCCAGCATTCACAGACGTCATACCGTTACGGTCAGCGTTACAACACGCCCCGTACATACAGCGACTCCCCGGGCTATTCCCCGCACATCACTTCTACTACTTATACAAATAACAACAACACATATCGAAGTGACCCCAATCCCTATCGGGGTGGCCCTAGGTTCCCCCCACAGCAAGGCCCATATCGGTACACCCGGGACCACCGTGACACTCGCCAGTTTGATCGACACTCCGGGACTGACCCGGCGGCGCGTTCCAAGCCCCAGGACAATCGGGACACTAAACAACCTGCACGACCTGTTCCGTCCCATTATCAGCCTCAAGCAGGTCAACCCCTCTCTAATCAGGCCAACCCATTCACCGCACCGCCACCGACGGACGTTCGTCGTGGTTATCCCCACCGTCCTAACCGACAAAAGGCCTACTTTGCCGATAACGGCGACGTCCCCGTTGACGATACCACAGCTCCTGACTGGGCAGCAGACTATGACGCCCACTTTCAACAACAGGCCGAAGAAGCTCCTACTTGGGATTTTGGCCACGAGGACTTTGCCCAGTTGGAAATGGACTTGGCTCAACAGGACCCGGAGACACCTGAGGACAATTCCAACTTCGCCACCGTCTATCACGCGTCAGCAACTCCTCAACACACTTGCCGCGATTGTAACACGTCATTTCCCAGCAAGAACAAGCTCCATAAGCACCTGGAGGAACTCCACGGTAAGACCCGTCGTCTGGTCAATTGCGTCCACCACGGTCTGGACGTCTCCCACGACTCTGTTCCGCCGGCCACGGACAAGCCTTCACCGGACACGCGGACAGCCACATCACCTCCCACCGTGACGCCCACTATCATCACGTCGCCGGTCACGTCCGTCGGTTTGGGCTCAGGTTATAGTTTCCGCTCCTTCAGCTATTTGACGTTCTATATCACCCCAGATCCCAAGTCTCTCCACCAGGAGGATATCTGTGGTGATACCGGCTGTTCCAAATCCCTTGGGGATCGCCGCTGGATAAAGGCTCATTACCCTCAATTAGAATGGCGCAAGCGTGCCACGCCCGTTACACTGCGCGGTATCGGCACTGCTCGCCACACTACTGATGACTATGTTATCCTTCCCCTCTACTTCCAGGGCAAGTTACAGGACGACACCCCCGCACTGGCCCATTTTACTAAGGAAATATCCCTGGTCGATGATTTGCAGGCCAACATGCTGATTGGGACCGATATCCTCCAGCCAGAACGGTTTGATATACTCATGTCCCAAAAGACAGCCATCATCCAATCTTGTGAAGTGGCTATCCCGATGACCACAGCACCACGGCAGCCGCCCCAACGAGTACCGGTCCATACGCAGTCCAACGTCCGTATTCCCCCACATTCATACCGCGCCATCCCCGTCCACCATTTGGCGGCTCCAGATGGCCAGGACCTTTTGTTTGAACCGGCAGCGCTTCCAGTCAGCTCGTTCGCGCTGCTGACCGACGCCACAATGAAAGAGGTTCTCGTCCGAAATGATACCACCTTTCCCCTGGACTTGACTCAACACCAGACAGTGGGCCACCTCATGACCCTCGACCCGGACTGCATCGCCTATCAGGTTGACGAGAATCACGCCCCCACTGCAGCGGAATTTGCCATGCGTCGTCCCATTCCGCGAGAGGACCCTCAGCGCCCTAGTTCCATGCTCAAAAACTACACCACGAGCACCATCAAACATCCGCGCACCAACGTCAGTATGTACGATAACCCGGAGGACCCTACACAAGTGCCGCGCATTTCCGCCCTCCTCGATGAGTTCGAGATGGTCTTTCGCGATACGGGCTTCGCAGACATTCCCCAGGACCAGTGGATGCGTATGCAACTCAAACCCAACTGGGCGGACCTGGTGTCCAAGCATTGTCGCAAATACCCCCTCAACAGCAGAGGCGAAGACATCGTCACAGACACCGTCACCAAACTCCAACAGAACGACAAGCTTTACCGCACCACTCGCTCAGTACCATTTTCGTTCCCGGTCTTTGTCGTTTACAAGGCTCTCCAAGCCAAACTCGCCGACACTGCGTCCTAGACAAACGCCGACGAGCCCAAAATGTCTGGTCGCATGGTGGTGGATGTACGCCCTTTCAATGGGATGTGCATCAATGATGCCTACCCGATCCGTACACAGGACGAGATCCTCCAGCACATGGCAGGTAGCCGTTACCAGACAGTCCTCGACGCCATAGCTTTCTACTACCAATGGCGCGTTCATCCGGACTGCCAGTGGATGTTCACCATCTCCACCCATTTAGGCCAGTTCACCTTTAACTGCGCCGTCATCGGTTACAAGAACAGTAACGCCTATGTACAGCGTCAAATGGACTGGATGTTGCAGCATACCATTGCTCGGTGCTATTGTGATGACATTGTCATCCCCTCTAAATCCTTAGATGCGCACCTTCAACATCTCCGGGAAGTCTTTACGATCTTCCGTGACCGTAACATCAGCATCGGTCCCGCCAAATCGTACGTTGGCTATCCCAGCGCCATTATATTGGGCCGCTTCGTCGATGCTTTTGGCATGACTACTACGGCAGACCGCATGGAGGCCATCAAGCGTCTCAAGTTCCCAGAGACGTTACGTGACCTGGAGATTTTCATTGGCTTCACCACGTGGCTGCGTACGTCTTGCCCTCTGTATGGTATCTTGATCAAGCCATTACAGGATCGCAAGACTGAACTCCTCAAGCGCGCCAAGAGTTCGCCTTCCACCAAGCACCGTAACAAATCCGCCCGCAAGTCATGGACCATCACAGTGGCCTTCACATTCCCCTCCCAAAAGGAACGTGCCTCATTCAACGCCATCAAAGCGGCGTTGCTTGCCAATATCACACTGGCCTTCTGTTCTCCCGATCGCCAGCTCTTCGCGGACTTTGATGCCTCCGCGGACGGCATCGGTGTCGAGGTCTACCATGTCAAGGACGAATACCTGCCCAACATTTCTCGCGACGGCATTGTCACAGATTATCCCCCTCGCAAGGCCATAGAGACGATTGCCTTTTTAAGCCGTCCGCTCACTGACGCTGAAGTCAAATATTGGCCCACCGAGATGGAGCTTTGTGGCTTCGTCTGGCTGTTACGCAAATGCCGACACTGGATCCACGCCTCCAGAGGACCACCGCCGGTGATTTTTACTGACTGCAAAGCCATCGTGGGCCTGCACACCCGCAAGGCGGATATCGCCAACTCCACCGCCCTCAGCGCGACGAACCGTCGCATTATACGGGCCCTGGAATACGTCAGCCAATTTGACGTTCGTGTCATCCACAAGCCAGGCAAACAACACATCGTTCCAGACGCCCTCAGCCGATTGCCCCGGGCACCATCAACAGCCGACCCTTTGCCATCTGACCCGGGCGGCCTCGATGAACTCCCTGACGATCGTGACGAGCACTGGACATTGCATTGGCTTCACCAAGTTTCCTCAGCTTCAGCCTACCCAGCCGCGGAGGCGTTTCCTCCCATGCGACTCCGAGCTGACCCTGTCGTCGACGTTAATGTCCCGCTTGGCCCCACGACTAGCCCTGCGATTCGCATCGCTCAAATGAGCCCAGACTACAAACAACGTCTGCAACGTGGATATACAGAAGACCCGTTCTTCCGTAACACCCTGGAAATATTGCGTACTGAGGCACGTCGTCCCGTCGCTGATCGCACGGTCCTGCCCTTCTATCTCCGCGACGGCGTTCTCTGGCATCGCGCCGACGAGGTGGATCGTCTTTGCATTCCCCGCTCTTGTGTTCCAGAATTATGGGACGTCATCCACGGGCCCAGCCACATCAGTTATGGTAAACTGACTTCGGTCTTACAATCCTTCTATGTGCATCGTGGACTCAAGCGCCTTAAGGAATTTATCCGCGCATGCCCAGAATGCCAAATACTTCAACCACGACGCCACAAACCTTACGGCAGTCTCCAACCGATTCTGGCGGCACCTTGCCCCTATTACCAGATTACCATGGACTTCATCATGGCCCTGCCACCCTCTCTAGGTCAACAGTTCGACGCAGTCCTCCTCACGGTTTGCAAGCTCACTAAGCAGATCCTTCTTATACCCGGTTGTAAATCCTTCACCGCCGACCAATGGGCGGAAGCCCTCCTGGCCGCTCTATTGTCTGCTAACTGGGGCATCCCCCGCATCACCATATCGGACAGGGACCCCAAGTTTCTCTCAGCCCTGTGGACGGCTGTCTGGACGAGATTGAACACTCGCCTCCTCTATACCACGGCCTACCACCCTCAGGCAGATGGACAATCTGAGGTCATGGTGCAGACCGTTCAATCGGCTCTACGCTATTACATTCACGCACTGATCGACCCTCACACATGGCCCGAGGCCCTACCACGCCTTCAATTCGAACACAACAACACCAAACACGCGGTGACCGGCAAATCTCCCAACGAGCTGGCGTTAGGCTTCACCCCCGCGGGGATCGCCGATGTTCTCGTCGCCAAACCCCCCCCTGACGAGGCTACCCGCCTCCTCCAATTACCGGCAGCCCGGATCGAAGCGGCCGATTCCATCACCCTCGCATCGATGACCATGAAAAAGTACTACGACCGACGCCATCAACCGCGTTTCTTTAATGTGGGTGATCGAGTCTATCTCCGCCTCCATAAGGGTTACAATATCCCGGCTACAGCCACTCTCGGTAAAATGACACAGCGCTATGCGGGCCCCTTTCGTGTCCTTGAGCGCATAGGATCCCTCGCATACCGGCTGGATTTTTCCGGCTTCAATTCACGAATCCACGACGTTATCACAGTAGATCACCTTGAGCCTGCGGTGTTCGACACTTACGGCCGGGTCCTACCCCCTACCGGTCCCATACGACCCTCCGACACTCCTCGCGAAAAGATCATCGCCACCAGGACCGTCCGAGGCACTCCGCAGTACCTCACCAAGTACGTCGGCCTGGGCCATGAATTCGATGAGTGGCTGACAGCCTCCCAATTGGGTGCTGACGCTACGCTGATTCAACGTTTTCAGGGGCGCCATTAATCCCCAATGCAGGACATCGCTATCGCTATCTACACGGCGCTTTTTGCTCTCATTCTCTTTTAGGCTCCGGGACGTAGCATTTTCTCCCCGGTGTGGGCAGATTGTCACACAATGTCATCATGTAATGTCGCCATATCCCGATATGACTCACAGTAGACAGAGGTCACACCCACTGTGACTCACACAGTTGACAGAGGTCACACCCACTGTGACTCACACAGTTGACAGAGGTCACACCCACTGTGGAGACCCAGCAGTACTCGGTTAGCACACACACACTGTATTGTTACACTGTACTAGTTGCCAACTGGCAACATAGCCTTAGCTAGGATTCCCCAACATGATTAGAAGGGAGGGGATCATCAAGAATACAACATATTATTGCCAGAGATTGAAGAGATCATCACAAGTTCCGCTGTAACGTCGTCGTGTGCACTTCAATTCACACTGTGAAGACGACCTCAGTGCCCCATTTTTGGAGCTTGATTTTGTACCGTCGCAATCCATCTCGTCATCCCGACAGGCTACAGACAAACCTCCATCCAACCATCGTCACCCCACACAGAAATACTTGCCCCGTTCTCCACCACAACGCCGTGAATGCGCAGGTCAAGCGTCCCAGATCATGACCAATCCTCAGCCATTCCTACGACCTAACTAGGGTATTCCGAACCGGCTCGCTGCCATAAGTTCCCAAGTGACACGGTGAGCCTCAATCCTTCTCCTATGATTCGGTTCCTTCGGGCCAATAGCAAGCGGCGTTAAGAAGAGACGGGGGGAGCTTCACCAGCTGGTTATTTCAAGTTGCTTCCTAAATCCCAGCCATTGTTCCCAGCCATTGAAGTCAACCACTCTCCTACGCACATTCATGTTCTTGGTAACCCAATCAGCGAGGTTAGCCGAGTCCTCGTCAGCCTCTGCTCACCAATGCTTGCCCTCCACCTACGGCGTACGCCTACTACGCCTACTACGCACATCATTCTTTAATACGAAGTTGATCGGGGGGCAGGTTGGTGCCATCAACACGTCTGTGTCGTGCAATATCGTACAATCCTCACATCTACATCTACGGGGGACAGACGACCTTTCGACAACGTCCTCCGTTCGGCTTAGACTCTCGTCAACCTTGCCATGCTGGCCCATCCGCTACTCAGCATCGAGTCACTCATACCACTCACACCACTCACACCGACGCTGTTGTGCAGCTCAAGTGCCTGTTCACCATTCCATTTTCAGTCGTGGCATCCAACGTCTACACTACGCGGTTGCAGCTCTCTCTAGTGGCCCACAACACTCGCGCTACCTGGTCGGCTACCAACATACCTCTACCTACACTGTTGTCTTTCGATCCGGCGCAGAGCAAACCGACCCGAACTGCAAGTCATGTCATCCTGGGTCCCGTTCTATAGCCGCACATGGTTTATTGACCAAGCCTGCTTTTTGTCCCACTGGCGAATGCCGGGGTGGCCTGTTGACGTCCTGCACGACCCTTTCTGCATCAGAATCAACCGAGCCGAAGCTGACTTGTCACCGCAGTCTAGTCTGAATATCTCACAATGTCAATCAAGTATGGACCCTTCTTTCTTCTTCGTCTCTCACCTTTGCTCTTTTCGAAAAGAAAATAGCGCGATTTTCTTGTCTATTTGAGAGGCAGATGTAGTACAAGTTGGCACCTTTCTCTCCCCTGTGAGCAACGGCCTCGGCCTTGACTACCTCTCTTGTGTGTTGTGCAAATAGGCCGCTACTCGGCACTAAACCTTAGCATGGATTACGGACTATACGAGCAACATGCCTCATACATCTTGAGCCAAGGCAGCCAGCACGAGGAGGAGACTAACTTGGATTTTAGCTGGGTCATGCTGTCTCGATCTGGGGAAATAGAACCCCTACCACACGAGACCATACTGTTCAAGACCAGAGGCCGGGTAGCCCTCAGTATTACGGCGCCAAACCAGCCTCCCGGCGTAGCTCCCCTCTCCATTAAGAGCGAGAGTGGGACTGCTTATATCACAAATCAAAGGGTGAGCGGTACCAAAAAAAAAAAAAGAAAAAAAGAGCACCGAACGCATGGAACTAAAGACAGTCATAGTTAATCTACCTACCTGTCGCTCCCACGGAGCAGTTCAAGTCATTCTCCACCAAAATCCTCGGATGTCTGGACGGCCGCATGCGATCATCCTGGGTGGGACCCTGGTATTGGGAATCCAGCGTTCGGACGGTGTCAAATGGCAACATTTCCCCAGACTTCCCCATGGTCACCCTGAAGTTGACTTTCAAGGACGGTGGATTCAGCGAATTTGAGTCCAAATTCGTTGAAATTAAAGCACGTCTTCATCATGCTGCACAGATTGCTGCGGAGTCAGGCCAGCGCAACTGGGCTCTCAATGTCCATGATGAACAGTTGCCGGCATACACGGTAAAGGAGGGCCAAGGCAATTCCGGCTCTATACAACCTGCTACCGAAGAGGCTACCCAACCTACCAGCAATGTCACGGGCCGAGCCGGAACAAGTCAAGTGACGCCAGACGAACCCCCACCGGGCTACGACGAAGCCCAGGCCCAGGCCCTCAACATGCACTTCCAGACACGACCCGGGGACGAACAGAACAACATCCAGTGAAGCTAATACCACTTGAACCCTCGGTCCACCCACCGTTGCATGGAATGATGGAATGTACTTTTCCGATCGCGACAAGGAGAACTGGAGAATTGGCCAGCAACGATATGACCTTTCATCGAGAATCTCAGCAGCCACCTTCAATAGTTATACAGGCGCGCACCAGTCAACTGCGCGTCTTGATAGAGCCGAGCCTTGTCACCTTCGCCGTGCTTTTCGAAATCCGAAATGAAAGGCTATACGGTGGCTGATTCTCGGGAGGATAATTTGATACACTGTAAACTTACAACCAGCGATGGTATGGATATGGCATCCAGGACGAAGTCCCTGCCGGACGGAAAAAGTAGACTGCACGATAGGACGGATAATTTGCCTCAAATTGCTTGATACTCTACAAAATCGGCTACGATAACTGCGAGATCACATTTTTAGTTCGCGAAGATTGCTTACTAATGACGAATATTGCAACTTCCAAGTGGCGTGAAACGGATTCTGGATTTTCCCTTTTCTTTTCTTGTTGATCCCGGCCCTGAAGTCAGCCTCCGAGACATGCGTACCAAAGGAAGCGTACCGGCGAAGCAGAAAAAAAACCTGGAAAGTCGTTCGGAAAAGGGGCGTTTCATTAGACCTAATTTCGTCCGTTGTCGCCCAACGACGAATGCTGCGGAATCAACAAAGTTCGTCACCATCACACAGACAGACCGACGGGGCACGTTTACCGCGCACAGGCTTGCGAATGGAGACGAAACAAACTGCATCGACTATCTACAGTAGGGTAGTGTAGCAACGCGAACAAAAACCCCACGGAACCCGCTAATGCGCGCCCGAATCGAGAATTTGATGTCGATCCATCGTCTTATCCTGGTTCCTTGCATTGACAGCCGTCTCATCTACCATATAATATAACTAGTTCATCCTATACATCGGTATACTAGATAGGTATACCTACACAACGTGGTGATCATGTACACACTACACTACGCACCACGGAACGGGACGTCTGCAAACCTCGTCGTCCGATCGGCGAGCCGAAAGGGTGTATATTTAAATGTGTATCACATGGAAGTATTCTAGTGAAGTCTTCTATCTTCTCTGAGTTCGGCATTTGCGCTGCTCGCTAGCGGGATTTGCTTTCCGTCACAGTCGTTCCCGCGCGCGGGTGACGTCGTGAGTGAAGCGGCGGTGAGCACACCTACTTATAGTGATAATAGGTACTATGAAGCTGCGTGCGCATACATGCGATACCTACCTACCTCGGTTGAGAAAGATGTACATATTGGGCCGGTTGGTTTCGAAGTATTATACTGCTTCAACAATAATAGCCGAGTATCTTCCCGTTCCCGCCTGTCCGACCCGCTCGCCTGCGCCGTAGAAAGAAAGGTTCAGGTTCGAAAGTTGCTGAGGAAATTTCAAAATTTCTTCATTCCCGGAACGGGATTCAAATTGCTGATCTAGAGAGTACATAACTATAGGTAATTTGCCAAACTCTTCGGCGGGGGTGAGCTCTCCGCCGTGGAATATGTGAGAATGGTTCCGTGGTGGCCAGTAGTTATTCTTGGCGATTCACATGCCGCAGATCAACATCCACGACCGCAATCGCAACGCCGTATCTAGAGTGCACTATAGACAGGTTATATCATAGGTATTAGGTTCCAGTCGATATTACCGGGATTTTAATGCTTTGTTCCAGGTTTTTCCCTGATGATGGATTGACTTCAAGGTTTCAACCACAAGTGGATGGTTACATATTCTCAAGTCTGATGGTATGAACGAGCCAACTCGAGGGGAATAGGTAATTGGATACCCAGCTGGACGGCACAAACAATAAAAGCCAAGTCGCCGTACTATGTACATTTCACGACCATCCACATGTGAAGCGTGCACGCCACCGGAATTATTTCCGGCGGGTCAATATCTGGTCCGTCAAAGTTTGCAGATTCGCCGCCGCCACAATCTGCGTCAGAGCCAGGTCGACACCATATTCTCTCTTCATCCAATTTCGAAGCTCCACAGAAACCAGAGAATCAAGCCCATACTCGGACAAACTACGAGTAGCCGTGACATCCTCGCGATCGATCATGGTGATGGACGAGACTTTGCTGATCAGCGCATCCAGCACGCTGTCTTCCCCCGTTAGAGTCTGTACTGACGCCTCGTGATTCTCTAATCTTTTCTGGCGGAGAGATAATAGGTAATGGGATTTCTTCTCCCAGTCGAAAGACAGCTGTGAGTCATTGCGGATAAAAGCGATTGTTCTAGCGTCTTGGTTCAGTCCGGACGACGCGCCGATGATGGCTCCCTTGATGATGTCCTGGACGTGGGCGATGGGCAAGTAAATACCCAGCGAAGCGTCAAGTTTCTCGCGCAGGCCCTCTTGCTGCACGACATAGCCGACATCATCTACGATGGGTAAACTAATGGATACCGTGGGCTGTCCCCGAATACTCCTCCACGCGGCGAAGGCATCCAGGAAAGCTGAGGTTCCGGTATAAATGGACTGCCCGATATTGCCGACGACATTAGTTGCCGACGCCAACGCGACGAAAAAGTCCAGATCGGGAAGAAGTTCGTGGAGATGCCAGGCCGCGTCGATTTTGGGACCGTTGATGGCGCGCCAGTCCTCGAAGGTGGCGTTGAAGAATATTGAATCCCGGAGATATAAGGAACCGTGTATCACACCTTTGACTGGGGGTAAATCTTGAAGGCTGTCCAGTGCGGCGATAAGGTCGGCTCGTGAGGCGACATCACACTTGATTGCGCGGACACTGATGCCGCTGGAGGGATTGTTGTACTGGTTTATGAGATCTGCTACGTCCGGATTGGAAGCGCCTGATCTCCCGAGCATGATGACATTAGCGGCGCCGTTCTGCAGCGCCCAAGGGACGAGGGATCTCCCGATGCCGCCAGTACCGCCGGTGATCAGATACGTCGCATCATTGCGCAACACGTCGGCTTTCCGATACAGAGGCGATAGCTTTTCCGCCATGACTTTCTCGCCTTTACCCATGACGGCAACAACCTTGCCGATATTCTGCCCGCTCTGAAGAGCGCGAAGACCAGATACAAGCCGAGACACGGGCACTTGTTGGATAGGTTGAATGGGCTGTATAACTTTCTCTTCCAACAACTGCGCGATCCTGGCCAGGCAATCCTTTAAACATTCAGGTCTTCGAGTAAAGTATTGCATGAGATCGATGCACGAAAAAGAGACATTACGATAAAACTGCCTCATACTTAGATGGCTGTTGGCGAGAATATCTTTCTTGCCGATTTCTATGAATCGGCCGAATTCAGCGACGAGGGACCTATGAGGCGTGATGTTAGCCGTGTTCGAAAATCCCCTGGTAGAAGTTCTGAACATACCATGTCTCCTGGAGCAACTGGCCGCTGAGGGAGTTTACCACGACATCGACACCGCGACCGTTCGTTTTATTCCGTATGCCGGAAACGAAGTCTCGAGTACGACTAGAGTATATATGATCCCTAGGGATTCCGAATGTTTCGTGTAAGAAAGCCCGTTTCTCCTCTGATCCGGCCGTCGCGAAGACGATACCTCCCATGGCCTGCGTAAGTCGGATACAAGCTTGACCAGTGGCGCCTGTACCTGAATGGATCAAGACTGTCTCACCGGGACGTAGTCGAGCGATATGATCGAGGGAAACGAGGGCGGTTGAATAGGCAATAGGAACTGAGGCAGCTTCCGCGGGAGAGATGCCGGATGGTATTCGTATCGCATGGTCTGCTGGTATGCGAACGAAAGTTGAGAAGCCGCCGCGCTCGACCATGTAGAAGACGCGATCTCCTGACTTTACGTGCGTCACATCCGCCCCGGTCTGGACTACAGTTCCCGCGCCCTCGATCCCGGGCAGACTCCAAGGAATCGTGCCGAGGAGTAACAGCACGTCTCGGAAGTTAACTCCAACAGTATCTACCTCGATGATGATCTCATCAGGGCGTAGCGGGTTTGCAGTGCTGAGTACACTATGGCGTTCAAAGAATATGGAATCCATATCGCCCTGCGTATCAATCGACATGCGCAAGGCATTATCTGGTCCGGAACCTTCCCATATATTCTGCTCTTCACGAACTGAAAGTCCGGATTCAATAGCGAACGTCTCCCGTGTCTTACGTAGTTTTCGAAGACGCGGGACTTTAATCAGACCCTCGGACCATGTGAATTCTTGTTCTAGGAGAGCTGTGGGAGATGTATCCGCCACTAGCTGACTTGCAAGCTGCGTGATGATGTCGGATGCCTTGTTTATGTCCCTGGGGACATTATCGAGATGCCATAGCTTTTTCGTCGAGTCTTCTAATCGGAGTGTACGAAGGAGACCCTTGATGCGAGAAAATTCGGGACTTTCAGCGTCGGGAGTCACCCATAAAAGACCTCGTGTATCGAGGAGAAGGACTTTTAGGAAATCAAAGTCCTCTCGGGAGGCCAAGTTCGTGAGATAACTGACCTCACCAAAATCTAAAAAGACGACGAAAGTGTCTCTGGATTCTGATTCTGGCAGTTCGGAAAGAGGACAGACCCGTGGGGAAATAGTAGTCCCGGGAAGCTCTTCTAGGTCGCTGGACAGGGCTTGAGCTATTAGTTTGGTCTCATGCTCCGGTGTGATTATGATAGTGACGAGGCAGCGTGGTGTATCCTCAACCTCTTCTTCTTCTAAAAGCCACTCGTCGTCAGCATCTTGATCAGCGGCCCTGGTAGACCACATAGCCGTAACGCGATGTTCAGCAGCGCCAGGCCAATCGTCTACCGCGCCCTCCACGCCCGACTCCGAGAATCCAGACGAGACGAGCACCCGGTCCCAGACATCCGGGGTCAGAAGCGGCCCTTCTTCCGACCGTCTCCAGCTATCCGAGGCGAGCCACCAGCCCGGGAGTATGGTATACGGAAGGAACGCGGCATCAACGCCGTGCGTCGTCTCCAGGAGAGCCAATTTCCCTGTGCCTGATTTTAAAAGACGGCCGACGTTGCGTATTGTCTCCTCGATATCGGGTGTTGCGTGCAGGACATTGTTAGCGATGACGAGGTCATACGCACCGATTTCAAAGCCTTGGTCTGTTGGGTTGAGACTGATATCTAGCTTGGTGTATGTCACCTGAGGCCACTTCGACAACTTCTTGCGCGCGTCGTTGAAGAAACCAGACGAGATATCCGTGAATGTATAGCTCTGAAAATTAGGTGCTGAGGCTTCATCTTCGCCAGATAAAGCCTTTAGGATAGGAAGTGTAGCGGATCCCGTTCCTCCGCCAATTTCCAAAATCCTGAGGTCTGGATTCAATTCCCCTAGACCAGCAATGTATTTAGCGAGCGCTTGATTCCCTCTCCGCGTGGCTTGGTCATCTTCGTAATGCCGCATCAGGAGTCCGTCTTTCATCATGACTTCTAGTGGCTCGATTTCACCGCGCAGGATTTTAGGGAGATTCTCTCCTACTGCACAGATGAGTGCTCCGGTGGCACTTCCTTGAGCGACTTCATTGAGTAGTTCGGGACTAGCTGGTATGTAGTCCGTGACTTGCTCTTCGGCCCATGTTAGGAATCTGTCTAGATGCAATGGCATCGAGTCCCGATCTTGGACACTCGCAAGCGCACGAGCGAGGAAATATTGTCCGACAGCCGTTTGTTTTTGTCGAAGTTCCAATTCCTTAGCATCGAATGTACGATCCGAAAACGAAGCGGCGAGGTTCCCGCCGTCAGAGAAATTCACATGCGGGATAAACGTCTCGTAATAGCCCTCGGGTAAGGTCTGAATGCGGTGATCCGTATCGCCGGTGGTATCGTTGATACACGTGAAAGTAATATCGACCTCGAGACAGGGTATACGCTCCTCCGGTCCGTCCGCGTAGACGATATAGGTCACTTCAGCACGACCCGGTTTGGTTTCCAGAGATCGCCGTACTGCAACGGTAGTGAACATTTGTCCCGGGACAGTTGGGATGGTGTTGGATATGTGTAGCCGAGCTACATACGTCGGGACAAACGCCGGTCGAGGATCAGGATACGTATCCCCTGAGACTAAGATGACGGAATGAAGTAAGGCGTCGATCATGGGTGGATCGACCGTGATATGAGATCCACGCTCAGGAACAGAGAGGAGCTGGTCGATTTCTCGTAGTCGTGTTCGTTGCACGGCTTTGCCTGGAGCTGTCCATAGCTCGACCATGTTCTTGAACGTGGGTCCGAAGTGGAATCCCGACTTTTCGAGGACATCGTAGCCAGACTGGGCATCTTCGCAAGTCGGATTGGCTTCGAGAAGGAGTTCTTCAGCATCTCGCCATGTCGGACTTGCCACTCCCACCCCCATATCCCCAGTCCCAGTCCCGGCCTCAATCCTCCCATGAGCATGCGTAACCCACCCATTGACTTCCGACCAAGTCGATATCTCCAAGCTCCAAATCGACGACGAAAAATGACCCGTGCCCGCCTCAGCAGGTCGGAGTTTAGTACTGATATCGACCCGTTGCTCTTCCCTGATCGGCAAACCCCTCTGAACATGAAACTCCCGGATCAAAACACTCTGTATGTTGTCGGTGTTGATAATGCACCGAAAGGCATCCACAGCCAGACTCATGAACCCCGCGAACGGAAACAGGACGTCTCCAACGACTTTATGATCGCGAAGCCAGGGCATTTCGTCCAAGGTGAATACTTGACGGAAGACATGCTCATCACGACCTCCTGACGGTTGTTTCCACCCTAGTAAAGGCGTGTAGGTGTGCTTGGGGAATAATTTGGCCCCTGTTATCCAGGATGTATGGACATACCTAGATTTCTTGTTCCATTCATAGGCGGGGAGGTCGGACATGACGTGACCTTGTCTCCCGTTCGTCGGTTTGTTGACGGCGGAAAAGTCTAAACGCCCTCCTAGGGCGAAATACCGCGACGCGAGAGTGAGGATTGATTTGTCGTCTTCGGTACCCCGCACCAGGCTGGGGATGTAGATAGGTGAGGCTGACTTGTTCATGGATTGTAGGATTTGGTTGATTGGACCCTTCAGTGCGGCGTGTGGTCCGATTTCCATGAGGATGTTGATTGGCGTCTCTGGGGTCGAAAGTAAAGTGCTGATAGCTTCGGAGAATCGAACTTGGCTGACTCTAGATATTTCATCGTCAGGATTTTGTATGATAAACCATTTTAACGGGGGGGGGGGATTAACTTACAAGTTTTTCACCCAATACTCCGGACAAGCGACGACATGAGCGGATTCCAAATGCCCGGTAACAGAAGAGAAGAAAGCCACTTGATCAGAATTCTGGCTCGAGGGTTCAGCTGCAAAATACGGCTTGATAGCGGAGAGATATGATCCAGCAACAAACTCCATGTGATGAGAATGATATGCCACGCCAACTTTGAGCCGGCGGTTGAATAAGCCTTGGGCATTAGCTATGCGCTCAACGGCGTTGATTGCAGATACGTCGCCTGATAAGGTCACGCTGTTGGGACTGTTGATCGCGGCAATACTCGCCCTGCCGTGACTGGCGGTATGTTCGAGGAGTGCTGTCGCGGTGTCGATATCGGTGCCTAGAGCGATCATACCACCTTGAATGGATTCGCCCTGCTCTTGTAAGTTGATCGTTGCCTGACCCCTAAAGAATGCGACCGCCATGGCTGTCTTGAAAGATATAAGCCCAACTGTGTACGCAGCAGCTATCTCTCCTGAGCTATGGCCCGTGACAGCAGCGGGAGTGATACCCCAACTGCGAAGCAGCTTCACCAAAGCGATCTGAATAGCAGTACAAGCCGGTTGGCTGATTTCCGCACCGTTGATTCGCGATCCGTCGGTCTCGGATTTACTCAGTTCTTCAGTCAATGACCATTTCGCGCCGAATTCTTGCAGATAGCTCTCAGCGTCTGTCATCGCTTTGGTGAAGAACTCGTATTTGCTCAGATCCATCGCCATACGAGCATGTTGAGCCCCCTGACCCGTGAAGACGAAAGCGGAAACAGGCTCGTGACCCGCACCGGCTTTCTCGATACTAGAGGGCGAAATCGAGGCCAACTGTTCACGTAAGTTCTCCGAAGAACTAGCGACCAGTCCGACCCGATGAGAGAAATGAGTCCGTCTTGTCCCGAGTGTGAAGCTCAGATCACTCATAAAAGAGTCACCACCAGGAGACTCTCGAAGGTATGACTCCAATGAGGTCAAGTACTTGGATAAAGACGCGCCTGACTTGGCGGAAAAGGGGTATAGCCGTTGTTGACAAATCGAATCATCCAGATCTTTCGAGATGGCATTCCTCTCAATAAACTCCTCGAGTAAAATCGCAGCATTGCTCCCACCAAAGCCAAAATTAGTAACGCAAACCCGTCTGGGCTTCATTGACACCCACGGAACCGGTTTTTGCGCGACTATCAACTTGGAAGCGTCGATCTTCGGATTCATCTCGTTGAATTCCGCATTGGGGAGGATCGTTGCGTGTCGTAACATCAGTATTGCCTTAATAACAGAGAACAACCCACTCGCACTCAACAAGTGTCCGAAATTCGATTTCAACGAGCCGATATAGACTTTTTCCTCTCGTTCTTTCGCTATCACCTCAGCGACTGCACCAGCATCAATCGGATCGCCTACTTGCGTGCCTGTACCGTGACCTTCGACAACATCGGTATCGGCAGGCCGTACCCCGATTTCAGCATGCAATTGCGTGAGTAATTCTTCCTGAGCCCGTTGCGAGGGCATAGTAATCCCTCTCGTGCGTCCCGAGTGGTTCGTAGCCGTGTTCCGAATAATGGCGTGAATGGCGTCTCCAGCTTCGACAGCATCGTCCAGTCGTTTTAGAATCAAACATGACGCGCCTTCTCCTCTCCCGAACCCATTCGCCTTTGATTCGTACGAGTAGCATTTCCCATCTGGGGATAATGCGCCCATGGTATCAAGCTGTATCAACACGTTCTGGTTGACGATCAGTGAAGAAGCCCCGACAAATGCGGTATTGCATTCACCCCTGCGCAAGCTCTGACATGCCATGTGTACTGCGTATCCGCTACTAGAGCAAGCTGAGTCCATGGAAATGCTGGGGCCGGTGAGATCGAAGAAGTAGGAGAGTCGGTTGGATGCCATGCAACCGGCTATACCTGTGACGGTATACTTCGTCGTCGTGCTAGAAAGCGAATGCGTTGTTAGCAGCACAGCAGAAATAACGAAGGGGAACTGTTCTCACGGGAGGTCATCCGTCATTTGTTCGCCGTATTCACTTCGTTCCAAAGCAGAAAATACTCCTGTCTTGGACCCAACAAGTTTGTCCAGTGGCAATCCTGCGTTCTCAGCGGCTTCTAGTGCACACTCGAGCAGCAGTCCTGGTTTTCCAAGGGCATGTCAGTGTATTTCATATGCAGAATATAAAAAGGATGAAGAAAAAGGGCAAAGGGAAGATGAGAAAAAACTCACGTTGCTGAGGATCCATAGACGTCGCTTCTTCCGCATTCATATTAAAGAACGGCGCGTCAAAGGCGTAGAGATCATCCTTCAAAAAGTACGCTCCCTTGGCTGATAACACACCAGCCTTATTCGCGTCGTTGTAGAAGTAAGACTCATGATGGAAGCGATCCCTCGGGATTTCCGAGAAAGCTGATTTGGCTTCAGAGAGAAACGTCAGGAGTCCTTTTCTTCCCACACCCGGTGCCCTGTATGCCAGTCCGATCACGGCTATCGGGGCTGGCGATGAAGAAGTCATGATGGGCCTCCTTACTCAGGTGAATGGTGCGAGGGTTGACGAAGGTTAGGTGACTGGTCGAAGTGAACAAGGGTGGACAGGCTGGGTTTGGTTGCTCTTATACCCGGAGAAGAACCAAAAGGCAATCTTTGGTTTTGTCCCAGCCCCGGTTGGTAATAACAGACCCTGCAAAGCGGGCGAATCCAAACACAAAGTGAGGCTGCCTGAAACCCAACCTCGCCGATCGTATCTTCATCTGCAAGCGCCCACGGCGCACTCCGTGATCGCTGATCACGCGGTTACTCGGTGCCGACATTCTGCTTATCCTTCCGCATTAAGCGAGTTTTGTCGATTCATCACCGCCTCCGAATACCTTCGGCCGAAGATCAATCATACGGCCAAATGCCATAGCTGCAAGTAAGACTAACATGGGAGCCGCCCACTTTGTCCTTGTTTACGTGTATGATAGGCGTCCCACACTATTTGCCGCCATAAGCGCAAAATGGTACGATACGTAACGCTGACAGCATAAATGAAACCGAAATAAGAGTTAGTTTCTTCACTCTTCACTCTTGGCGCCTGTTCGCTTGAGGCCCAAAGGGAATTTTGTATAAAAGTAAAGTTGACGAAAGTCGGAGATCTTGACCCGGTCCGGAAAGCCGGGTCACGTATCGTTGCAACGCAGCAGCATTCAGCTTGCCACTTTTTTCCGAATCCACTCGGGGCTAGACCACATTCTAGACCTGAATGTCAATGTGAAACAGAGTTACCCTGCGATGATTCACGACTGTATCTGGATGTTCCGGGCACGGGGAGAATGTCTCCGCGGAGGTGTATACATCGTCACGCCGAGAACTTCAGATCCGTCTGCCACTTGCGATAATATGGGCATGAGAATGCGAGGTCGCCGTATCCACCTCACTATACAGACTGATGATTGCCGTGAACAAGAGCCCACGTGCTGTTGAAATTCAGCTTCGGTCTGTTCACTCAGCTTTTGATAGAGCGGATTGCTCCGCAGGCATGCGTCCTTCCATTCCGCCTCCCCCTGGGTATGTGATTAGAGTGGCATAAAAACGCGAGTGACGAGATCCCTCGGAATAGACCGGAGAGGTGAGGAGTATATTTCGACGTGGGAGTTTGCATCGCTTTCAACCTTCCAAGGCTATTATGTTATCATCGCTTCTTAGCAACACACTTACACACTCGTGAATATCTTCCCCCATCGTGAAGTCAATCTATTGTGCCATCCACGGGTTGATGTGCTTTCATCAAAATGGCACATCTCGGTCTAGACGACGCCATCCTGGCCCAGATCTGCGAGCAATGCCACATATCCAGCCAAGACATCGAAGACGTCTACGCCTGTACTCCACTTCAGTCGGGTATGCTGGTGGACTCTGCGCTTTACACGCACGCTGCCATTCATTCCCTCGACTCATCTATCGACTTGGATCGACTATGCAGCGCTCTCCATCAAGTCATTGCGCTGAATAGCGCTCTGCGCACAAGAATCGTCGATTGTGATGCAGGTCTGCTTCAAGTAGTCTTGAAAGAGGCACACCTAGTTCATCGCTCTTCGGAGACGGACCTTGAGAAATTCTTGGAACAGGATCGTTCTGTTTCTATGAATCTGGGTACACCGCTGGCGAGAGTCACTATCCTCAACAGGAAGAAGCTGGTGACGACATATCACCACACCATATTTGATTATCGCGTGCTTGAGTTTCTCTTTCAGGATACGTGGAGTATCTATCAGGGGATGTCGCCGGAGGCGCACACACCTTTCAAGAAGTTCGTCGAATATTGTCATGGCATCAATGAGAAAGCTGCAATCGCATTCTGGAAAGGTCGTTTCAAGAGTGGCACATCAACCACGTTCCCGTCAATTCCACCAGAGCACAGCGTGCTAGCGACGCTGAGAGCCACTCGAGAAATCTTACTCACCAAAGCACCACCGTCTGCCCTGATGCCTGCTTACGTAGAGGCTGCCTGGGCATTGACAGCTTCCGATTACTCCAGCAGCGACAGTATTGTTTTCGGCTCTGTGCTTTCGGGTCGTCTCGCCGGCTCATCAGGGGCCGAGACGGCCTTTGGACCGACAATAGCGACCGTCCCCATGCAGATAGATCTCAAACCCAACATGACAATCCAGCACGTCTTAAAGTCAAGAGTCGAATCACGGCGAACGCTTTCCACAAGTCCATACTTGCAATACGGCCTACCCAAGATCCGCAACGTGAGCAACGAAGCTCGCATAGCATCTGGTTTCCAAACAGTCTTGAATATTCTACACAAGCCAGCAAGTGTGAATACTCCGGGTTTTACTCTCGAAGGCGAAAATGAGACCCGTCATGCATACGCCCTCGTGTTAACGTGCACGTTGGGCGAGAAACACGTCAAGGTCAAAGCGGTCTTTGACGGCGCCGTGTTGCCTGAAGGTCCAATGCGAAGAGTCTTGCGACAATTCGAGCATCGCCTCAAGCAGTTGGTCAGCTCCCCTTCTTCTACTCCGCTCAAACGACTTCAATGTCTTAACTTTGGCGACACGCTTGAGATTATGGACTGGAATGGAGACGTGTCAAAACCTATTGAAAAATGCCTCCATGAGCTGGTTGCTTCTCGGGCCTACGAGTACCCTGATGATCCAGCAGTCAAGTCATGGGATGGCGAGGCAACGTATGGCGAACTATCAGTCATGGTGGACAACCTTGCTCAAAAGCTCCTGAAGGGAAGAACCTTCGCGGCCGAATCGCCCGTATGCTGCATCTTGGAAAGGTCTCTATCGCTCGTCGTTGCTGCTCTGGCCATTATGAAAGTTGGAGGAACATGCGTGCCCATAGACATGTCTCTCCCAAAAGCTCGCAAAGAAGCCATCGTACGCATTAGCGGAGCCCGATTGATCCTGACATCTCCAAACTATGGCGAAGAGCTCGAGACCAGTTGCGATATGCACACCATTGCCCTCAACCGAGAGCCAGTAGCTGTGACGAGCGCGTTGCTTACCAACGTCAAGCCACATCAAGCCGCTTACATCTTATACACCAGTGGAAGCACCGGGCAGCCCAAAGGGGTCGTTTTGGAACACCGGTCACTGGCGAGTAGCTTTACGGAATTGGAAAAGGCATGGGGTTGGACGAGGGGCACCCGAGTTTTGCAGTTCTCGGCTCCAGCTTGGGATGCTTGCGCACTGGAGACAATAGGGACTCTTCTGAAAGGTGGATGTGTCTGTATACCTTCAGCAATCGAACGCGAATCAGGCTTGGGAGAATACATCAAATCGGCCGGGGTCAACTTCGCGATTCAGACCCCGACTGCCCTTCGCAACCTCAGACCTGAAGAGGTGCTCCCGGGCTTGCAGACGCTTGTTTCGGCTGGCGAGCCTATGCCCCGACAGGTTTTTGACACATGGAGTTCCAAGGTACGCCTGTTCAATGCCTGGGGGCCGTGTGAGACTTCTGTCTGTGCTGCCACGGCAGAGCTCGCTCCCACTTGCAGCTATCCAGATACCATCGGGAACCCAGTAGGCTGCCGCATATGGATTGTGGACCCCGAGGATACGAGTCGGCTTCTACCTATCGGCGCAGTGGGCGAGATGTTGGTCGATGGCCCTGGCGTGGCGCGAGGGTACTACGCTGAACCTGCTAAGACTGAAGCTGCCTTTATAAAACTTCCGTCTTTTGTCCCAGGACAAGGAGTTAATCCTCCCCGTGTGTATTGTACTGGCGACCTAGCAAAATACAACACAGATGGGACCATCTCGTTCATCGGGCGACAAGACAACCAGGTTAAGATTCGGGGTCAACGATTTGAGCTGGGTGAGGTTGAAGAAGTTTTGTTGAATCACCAAAGGAACTGCCAGGTTGTCGCCACTACCCACCAGGCTCCCGATTCTTTCAACAAGGACCTAGTTGCAATTATCACCTTCGGAAGTGGCTCGGAACAATTTCGGAATTCACACGACTCTGAGTCTGAGTTGCGGGAGATCTCTCTCGACGAGGACGGCCGACGGCAACTTGAAGATATACAGAATCATGCCAAAGCCAGCTTTCCCCCGTACATGATACCTACGGTCTGGTTTGTCGTGGCTAGCTTGCCACTGACGACATCCATGAAAATCGATCGCAAGAAGATCAAGACCTGGCTGGACAAAGTGAACATCTCAGCTAGTCGAAATACGCTTGGGAGAATGCCCCGGACCTTGACACAGCCGGAAACCCCGGCCGAGGTAGCTTTGCAACTCGCTTGGTCCTCAGTGCTGGACATTGAACAAACCAAAATCGGACGCGAGAGTTCGTTCGTAAGATTAGGGGGAGATTCCATCACTGCAATGCAGGTTGCAACTCGGTGTCGAAAACAAAATCTGCATATCACAGTGGCAGCCCTCCTGCGTAAAGATACGCTCGCCGAGTCTGCAGTGGAGGCAAAGGTAACCCAGGAGGCACCACCTGTGCTAACCATGGACACTGTCGAAGAAATTCGATACCGTCCCTTATCCCCAATCCAGACATTCCTTGCTGAGAACGAGGGTCCTGCATCACACAGTCACTTCAATCAAGGATTCCTTTTGGACTTCAACCAGAGCGACGCAATTCCGATTGCCCGCATCCGCCAGTCTCTCAGCAGGCTCGTTAAGCACCACTCAATGCTGAGAGCACGCTTCTCACCCTTCAAGGACGCAAATGGTAACAATACCCTCATTCAGAAAATCGTCCCGGACCACCAGGACGAGAGTTGGCATTGGCGTGTACACCATAATATCAACAACGAAATTGATGTCCAAGCTATTGTTTCTCACTCTCAGGGCAGTCTCGATATAGGTCTGGGGCCTGTATTCGCCGCGGATGTCATCGTCACGTCCGAAGGGCAAAGTTCCATCTTCCTAGTCGCTCACCACTTGGTCATTGACTTGGTGTCGTGGAGAGTCATATGGGGGGACTTAGAAGCGATACTTCGCGATGACACCTGCTCATTGGCCCCGAGTCTTCCCTTCCCTTTGTGGCTACAAAACCAAGGGGTTATGCTAGCAAGGAGGGTGCGAATGCCGGCAACAGAGGGGAAACGATATCACACCCCGTGGCCAAAGGCTGATTTGGCATTCTGGAACATGCAAGATAAGACACTCAGAACCGCAGACTTGATACAAATACGACGATCGCTCAATCGGGAGCAGACGGCGCGACTCATGGGGGAGGCCTGCAACTCTCCGTTCAATACGACACCCATAGTTCTAATGCTGACGGCAGTCATCGTTTCTTTTCTTCGCGTCTTCCCCGACAGAGATATGCCCGCATTATACAGTGAAGGCCACGGAAGGGACAACAATGACAGCTCATCGTCGGCTGATCCTTCACGCACCGTGGGTTGGTTTACCAGCTTGTTTCCCCTGATCCTGTCAGGCGTGGGCTCAAACACCAGCCTGGAAGACGCAATCACAACTGTCAAGCACTTTTACCAGGATGCTTCAGACGGGGCAGCAGAGAAATTCGCGTTGCAGGTGCTAGGGTCGGATTCATTCAAAAGAGCCGATGTCGAAATCATCTTCAACTTTGCCGGGTATATGCGGGAGGTGACCCGCCGGGACGCCCTCCTGAAGCTGCGTAATAGTCCCTCGATACAGCTTAATAACGCGGCAGATGACACCGGACATGTCGGCCTTCTCAGCGTCTTAGCCTCTATCGACGAAGATGAGACCCTTATGTTCACCCTTCACTATAACCGACATATGGCTCACCAAGACCGGATTGCCAGCTGGGTGCAGGAACTCATCAATTACTCGGGGGAGCTGGCCTCCGAGCTCCCTGGGAAGCCTCTCAGACTGACAACGAGCGACTTGCCTCTCCTGAGGCCCAATGTAACAAGCCTAAGACATATCCGCTCATGCCTGGACGAGCTGGACGTACCGCAAGAAAACGTCGAGTCAATGTACCCCTGTACGGGCGTCCAGGAGGGCATCTTGTTTGCACAGCTGAAAACCGACTCGAAGGAAAACGAGTACCACGATCGCTTTGCATCGAAACTGTCCTCTAGAGTGGGTGAGGAGATAAAGTTTGACCAAATAATCAATGCCTGGAGAGCCGTCTGCCAAGCTCACCCGATACTGCGTACCATTTTCACCAGCGGTCTCTCCGACCAAGGTGCATTCCAGCAAATAGTCCTCAGACACCATGATCCGTCTGTGTCAGTGCATCAAATGCCAGGCGATGGCTCGGCTATCTCCCAGGTTATCGCACGGCAGAAAAGACCCAGCTTAGACATGGCCAAGCCACCTCATCATCTCACCCTCTACCGCGAATCTGCTTCAGTCGGGTATGCCGTCTTGGAGATCAGCCATACGATACTGGATGCCAGAACATTCCAACTCATATGGTCGCAGATTGCACAAGGCTACTCACTCAACTATTCCGGTATCGCTCAGGGTAATAATTTCTCGGATTACGTCTCGTGGCTGCAGGCTCAGGAGAACGAGGGATGGCAGTACTGGAGAGAATATATGGCCGGAGTTGAGCCCTGCCTCTTCCCGCGAGACCCATCGGCACTGCCACTTGCCAGCAACAGATGGACCCGCGGGCCAGAGGTGCCCTTCACCGATGCCCGCCGGCTGAACCGCTTCTGTCAGAACCAGGGTGTCACGGTCGCCATGTTCATGCAAGCCGCATGGGGTGCCGTCCTGCAGCTGTATACCGGCATGTCCATAGTGTGCCTGGGCTCCCTTCGCTCTGACCAAGACGCATTCCCAGGCGCGGCGGACATCCTTGGGCCTCTGGTGTCCATGTTGCCTTGCAAATTTAGTTTCAACATGGAGACAACGGCCCACTCCCTGCTCGAAACCGCCCGAGAGGATGCGTCTAATAGCATGAAGCATTCGGGCTGCTCCTTAGCCCGACTCCACGATGACTTGGGCCTTGCAGGGTCGCCTCTTTTTGACACTGCTATGACCATCCAGCGCTCCTGGCCGTCCAACTTGGGTGATGACTATCTCGTTGTTGAAGCCGTCGAGGCCGAAGATCCTACTGAGTACTCGATACTAATCGGTGTGCAATACTCACACGAGAAGTTGCTTGTGCGAATGGCACATCATCGTTCGCGGCTCTCCGACTCGTTCATGAAACAAGTTTCAAACACGTTTGCCAGGGTTATTGACACCATGGTATCAACTCCACAGCAGCCCCTGTCGCACATTCTAGATCCCGTGTTGTCCCCTAAGTCATCCTCGGGCGGACCGATACATCCTCTTGCGGTGGGAACAGAAGAATTCCGCCTCTTGAAGAAATGGAATGCGAAAATTCCAGTTGCGGTTGAAACCTGCATCCCTGACATTTTCCGGGCGGTGGCTCAGTCACAGCCAACTGCTCCCGCCGTCTGTTCCTGGGACGGCAACCTGGATTATGGAAAACTCGACGCGCTGTCAGACTGTTTGGCGTACCAGCTCCGGGTCGACCACGGCGTGGGGACCGGCACAATTGTAGCTTTCGCCTGCGAGAAGGCGGCGAGCGCAGTGGTGATTGTCTTGGCTATATCGAAGGCCGGCGCCGCCTTTCTACCCTTGGATAATTCTCACCCACCTGAGCGTCTGAGGACGGTTTTGGCGGATGCAGACGTTAGACTGGTACTTGTCAATGCACCCGATCTGATGGATAAAATGACCGCGTGTTTTCCTGACGGTAGTGTCGCTCTGGTTGACTTGGCGGAGTTGGAGCAATATACTGCCCGGAAAGTAACTCAACTCCCCGAAGAATTGGCTCATTGCACCGTCGAGCCGCAGCACGCCGGCTACATCGTCTACACTTCGGGAAGCACAGGCAAACCAAAGGGTATTCTGTTAGAGCACAGAAACATCGCCACGAGCGCTGAGCACCACGTAAAACGTCTGGGCATGACGACCCAGAGTCGCATCCTGCAACTCTCCAACTTCGTGTTCGATGTTGGTCTTTTGGATATGATCTACGCTTTTTTCGCCGGAGCCTGTGTGTGCATGCCGTCAGAGGCAGAAAGGATGAACGACATCGCCGGAGCGATTCGGCGCATGGGTGCCAACTTTGTAATGTGCACGCCAACCTACGCTACTCTATTCAATCCTCAAGAAACGCCGACTTTGAAGACTGTCGTCTTGGCAGGTGAGCCCGTGAAGCAGGAGAATGTGGATACCTGGGCTCCCCATGTTCGCTTGATTAACGCATATGGCCCAGCCGAAACCGCTGTGTCAAGCTGCCAGGACATTGCCGTCGGTAAAATAAGCCAGGATATCGGAAATCCCTCGTGCTGTCGATATTGGATTGTGAACCCCGAAAACCACGATGAGTTGTGTCCTTTGGAAGTTGCCGGCGAGCTTATCATAGAGGGACCGCTTGTAGCCCGCGGATACGTCAACAATCCTCAGGCGACAGCCGCCGCTTTTATTAGTGCACCAGCATGGACGCGTAATATCGAGTTCGCAGGCCTAGGACTTGGCCAGCATCGCTTTTACAAAACGGGGGATCTTGTCACACGGGTAGGGGAGACCTCCATCATTTACCAAGGTCGGAAAGACACTCAGGTCAAGATTCGGGGCATGAGGATCGAGCTTGCTGAGATCGAAAACCACCTGAACCGCGAAGCCAGCGAGGACGCAAGATGGGCAGTGGAGCTCATAAAGCCAAGAAATGGTGAAGAGGCCTGCCTGGCGGCATTCTTCCATTTGAAAGACTCCGCCGGCGGCTCCTCAGGCCATGGACTTCTGGAACCTGCACCGGAGACAGCTTTAGCTGCGCGAAAGGTCCTGCAGCGAGAAGTGCCCGCCTATATGGTGCCAGACTACTACATCCGGCTGCAAAAACTCCCAACGAACTCGTCGATGAAAACAGACCGGAAGACTCTGCGTACCATAGGGGCTGAGCTGCCGCAGGCCAAGCTGATGGGTTACCGCACCGTGGAGGATTCTAGCCTCCCTGATGGATTGCAACGAAGTACTGCTGAAAGCGAGGACGATCTCGCCGGTACCTCAGCCTTGATGCAAGAAGCGTGGGCCGGGGTGCTCAACATTCCAGCGTCATCTATTCGGCTCGGCAGCCATTTTTTCAGCCTTGGGGGGAACTCGATTCGTGCCATGCGGCTAGTAGGAAAGCTGAGGGCCTCGGGATACCTGCTCGCCGTCAGCGATGTTTTCAAGTCACCCACCTTGACGGGCATGGTGCACAGCATTTCCCACTTGCCTGGTCAGAAGAGCAAGCCGAATGGCGTCGCCACGCACAAGCACAGCATCGGCATCGCCCCCGCCGAATTTCAGCATTTTTGCGCGCTGGCTAAGACCAGGACATGGTTGAGCGCAGGCAATATCGAGAGCGCCGCACCCGCAACTGATGTCCAGGCCTGGATGCTTTCAGTGGACCAGGTCTCAGACAGTGGCTGGGAGGCCGTCGTTTGCCTAGAGCCTTTCCCGGGACAGAGTCTCGATCTTCTTAGACTGCGTAGGGCTTGCCAACAAGTCGTTCGCAACCACGCAATCCTGCGAACCATCTTCATACAAGACGGGTCCCGGCTCCTCCAAGTGGCGCTACGGAGTCCGCCTATCGAACAGGTTCATGTTTACTCATCCAGCCCCGGCAACATCGAACCCCAGGTGTCAGTCTCGTCGGACATGCTCCAGATTCTACCTCGCTTCCACTTGACGAGCGATGGTAGCTCGTCTTGCCTACGCATCGACATAGAAATTCACCATGCACACTATGATGCCATTTCCTTTAGCCACCTCCTGCACGATCTCAATGAAGCTTACGCGGGAAGGACCATCTCTGTGAGGCGGCCGAGCTTCCACGAGTGGATATCACACGCTACTAGCGAGGAATTGGCCAGCTCGCAGGAATTCTGGAGGAGGGTCCTGAAAGGTTCCATATCTTGTCCCTTGATGCCCAGCATAAAGTGGCCCCTGTCGGGTGGTCAAGTCAATTCCCAAGCTCGGACGACGGTGCCCCTCGCGAATCTCAATGCGCCCCACGGGACCCCTGCCACGATCCTGAAAGCCGCATGGGCCTGTGTTCTTTCGCAAATTCTAGAGAGGGAGGACATTATCTTCGGCTATGTAAGCGCGAACCGCTTTTCCAATCGTCTGCCGGATGTGGAGCAAGTGCCCGGTCCATGTATCAATTTACTGCCACTGCGGGCTTTCCCAGAGAGCCAGAAGACTATAGCAGTGTTAGTCACAGAACTACAACAGCAACTAAGTGACTCGCTCCCACATCACCAAATGGGCTTCCGCTCCATTGTCAAGAATTGCACGCGGTGGCCGACAAGTCGGTTCAACTCCATCGTATTATTCCAAAATCACGAATCACTCGGCACCGCGGTCAAACTAGGCGACGTCGAGTGCATGTCCACGGGCCGTGGCCAGGCCTGTGACTCCGCCGACATCTGGATCGTTGCCGCTCCGGAGTCAGACCAATCGCTCGGTATCGAGATTGGATACTCAACAGTAAACATACCGATAGAGTTCGCGCAATGGACTTTGTTCTACCTCGAGTCTTTATTGCGCGCCTTGCCCGCAAATTGGGAGAGAGCTGTCGGTGACTTAAACCGGGAGGTCCTGGATTGCGTAGGCGCCAGCCCCATCTCCCTTCGAGGGACTGCGGCAGACATGCCACAGCAAAAACAGTGGAGAGAGAGGACAAAAGGTGCGGATCCGAAGGATGTTGTTGATATGGTGCTTGCCACCAAGCATTTCGAGTATCTCGGAGATTAGGTCAAGGTGGCATATGCTAGCCTATTGCCTCCAGAGCTTTGTTCGTGAGTAAACGGGCTGATACCCGAAAGTAGGCGACAGTGCGTGTCATGATTAGGTAGGATGGACTGCACACGCGATATAGTGAGAGCAATTGGTTCGCATCTGGATTAATCGTGTATACCGTGATTATTGAGGCGGGGCCGGCCGTCGACCCATGGGTTTAAGTAACAGGTACCTGTGAAGAAGCCACCTTCAATATTTGTTCTTTTCAATCACATACATTGAATTCCGTGACACGGATTTCAAACAGAATGTTGACGTGACACCCTTGAACAAGTGCACTCAGTATGAGGTCCTCATGGTGTGAGAAGGTGAGGGTGAAGCTTGAAAATGAGCTCTTTATAGCAGGGACATGGCACGTGCGCTAACTGACCCCGCTCTCAATCATCGAACCAATCATTGCTACCATTCAATAAATACTGACCCCTTACGTAACTCAATGGGTCCGACCGGGACATCACGTGATTTAGAGCTACCTTGACCCGGCGGAACCAATCGTATCAACTCAATTGCTGATGCCCGTTAATTTTCTCAAAGCGAGCAGTTTTGGGAACAACATATCATCGCCTGTCGTTCCGCCACAACAAGAAACCGTTGGACTCGTGCAGTTCTAAGCCGATCGCCATGGGTGTCTGGGACGTTATCACCGACCTCGTCGAGGCCGCCACGCCATGGGCTACAGCCGAGGCCGAAGCTCCGGTCGAGGTAAAGGTACGGTATTACACATCTTTCAACGTCTGTCCAAGCTACGTATAGCTACCGGAACCCGATCCCGCCCTACTACAACTCCGCCCAATTCATCGTGGATGCGGAAAACTCGTGCGCCTCTTAGCTTCTGTCGGAACGGTATGACTAATTTGGCGCAGGAGACCACTGAGAGCCAAAACGAGGGATCCGGAGAGCCCAAATCCGAACAAGCAAGCACCGAAGCCGTAACTGAGGAGGCCGAGAAGGAGGAGGAAGCACCAGAAGAGCCGGAGGCCGAGGAAGAAGAGGAGGAGGAAGAGGAGGAAGAGGAGGAGGAGGAGGAGCTCGTGGACCCCAAGGACAAATTCGAGGAAGGTCAGTATGAATCGGGCACCATTGCAGACGACACGGAAACATGACGCCATATTGGCCCGTTTATGGCATCCCCGCTGGATTGCGCCCCGTATACAGAGGTGCAAATGCCGCATGGAATATCCGCTGACGTCAACAATAGAGTGCAAGAACTCCAAGCAGTGCGCCCCGGCGAAACACCACTTCGATGAGTGCGTTGAGCGGGTCACCAACGCCTCCGAAGACGATGGCGAGAAAGAGGACTGTGTCGAGGAATGTGAGTATTTGCTCTGCTTGCCAGGTCACAGTCGAGATTCCCCCCTTCACGACATGCCGGCTGCCCCGCGGGAAGGCCGGATTCCACGAGAAACCAACGTATATCTGACCTTGTCGCAGTTTTCCACCTCGCTCACTGTGCCACCCAATGCGCCGCGCCCAAGCTCTGGTCCGTCCTCAAATAAACGAAACACCACATGTACAATCCTCGATCCACTCGCGATGCCCAATTAGAAAAAGGCTACCTCTCCCGTACAACCCCTCTAGATTCCTAAAAGTTCAATGGAAGCCTCTCTCTCCACCAGCACGTGGTGTTGTACCTTATCACGACTTTTCGCGTCGGCTCGAAATTTAGTGGATGACAAGCAAAAAGCGTTTCCTCGGTACTCTCTCCATCCCTGGCACTAGCTGTCCGGCTTCTCTTGTACCAATATACCGCGTTCAACCTCCATCCCCCTCGCCCTCGCCCTCCCTCTGACTACATAGATCGATGTCTTTTCTCATCTTAGGTGTTGTCGACCTGATGAGGATTGCTTGCAAGAATTATAGAAATGTATGACTATTGTCCCTCAATCGGCGCTAGATGGTACACCCTGGCGCAGCCGCGTGATCTCCGGTCTACAATTGCCAGACTAATCCACCTTCTCCAGATCTTGTGAGCGGAATTCAATGTTGTTAGTCGTGCTAATATTTGCTTCGTAGGGGACACGATTGGCGGGCGATCACCCAAGGCTACTTCTGATTCAATGTATCACCCATATGCTGCTAATTTCTTATGGGGTAGTTATTTCATGCAGAATGCTATCACGTAAAAGTACCTGTTTACCATGTGGTATTGACTTGTCGTATCGTTTGCTCATTTTTTTACTCACTCCACTCCTCCGTGAGCCAGCCACCTAGGGTCGCAAGAACGACATTCTATGTCATGTATTTCGCGGTTGGATGGATAGCATTTCTCAGAGGTATACTCTGCCATTGCATTTCGAGAAAAAAAGGAAAAAAGGGAACCACGTACTAAAAAGCAAAGTGACGGAGCTCGTAGTTTAAATGCAGTGGGAGTGCCCTCCTTTTTGGGTCGGACCTTTCCCAAGCTACTGCAGGACCGAAGGTTTGATGGTTTCCCGACTTTTGGCTCGATGGATATAAATATATATTCATGTTTCGTGCAGCTCGTCGATTTCGATGTCGGTTCGTACGAAACGGGTGAACCGCTTAGATCGAGGGTTGCAGCTCGTGCTGTTGTTGTGCTGTTGGAGGGTGGATCAGTCGGTGGAATGAGTTAGGCCCCATCACGCGTCTCCAGAAGCCATATCTTGGCAGAAGTGAACACTGCATTGTGTGATGATTACGATTATGATGGGATTGAATCTGTATTTCTGCGCAATTCATTCTGTTGTATCTAGGTTTTACATTTCACCGTGCCTGCTCGAACCGCGATCCACGAACCACGAACCACGAACGGGATGTTTATCACCTGAGCAGTGCCGCTTTAACCTCAGCCTGGGGTGAGTCGACATGAGTAAAAGCAGCGATCGGGCTAAATATATACCGAAGGACCGACCCCTTTTCCGTACTATACCTAGGTAGGTAGCATGTAGAGTAGCGTCTTTACTGCAGGTGCATTCAAGCCACACAGAGCACATTGGAGATTCAATGAACGGGATGTATGCTCTAACCGAGGCGGACTGTGTAACTTCCTCATCGGAGGGAGTTCTCGTTACGGCAGGTAACAGCTTGGTCGTTGCCGAAAATGAGAGGATCTGCGAAGCGCCCGCTCATCTCGCTTCCAACTGCATGAATAGAGGTTGGAAGCAGAATCATCACGAATGGACGAAACAGCAATGAATCACAATCCTAGTGAAATCTAGAGTGTATGCCAACAAGAAGTCGCTCACTTCCCGCTCACTTCTTTTTTTACTCCGGGGATCATTCTTACAAAGATCATGCGCCGCTCGCTTGCTTGAACGGGGAATAGGGCAAACTCGGCGAATACTAATGGCGACTACTCACCAGCCACCGGAGACGACCGAGTCGCGCCCCACCGTGCTGACTCGAGCCGGCGCCGACAATATTAGTCCCGACAATGACAATGACAACATCCGCGATGTCGGTGATTCGGAGGTCGACGATAAGATTTGTGATGCATTTAGCTTCGGAGAGATGCGGGGCACGGGGCAGAAGGATGGCATCCAGCGCCTGGCCTCACATGCTAATGACGCCTTCGAGCATGGCAACCGATCGGTTGTCACGACGGAGGTCATCGAGAATGTCGGTGGCACAGCAGCCGGAGGAGATGATGGCGACGGCACAGTCCAGTATAAAGTGTACAAGAGAAGATGGTTTGGACTTGCGCAATTGACGCTACTCAATATCATCGTGAGCTGGGATGTAAGTCTGGCAGATCTCCTTGTCAAATGCCCTCCCTCCGTCGGACATTGTGCATATCCTCATCCGTCAACGGCACCGTTGAAGGGTAGCATATTGGAAACAAAGCAAAACAAAACAAGACACAAGACTAGATAAGACATGAACCGTCTTACGACCTAACGCGACGGTGACCGCGAGGGCAAGCAGGAGCCGCTGACCCTGAACCTACTCTAGTGGCTCACTTTCTCACCCGTCTCCCAATATGCCGCCGCCTACTACGGCCGATCGGAGTCGGACATAAACTGGTTCTCCACGGCCTTCCTCTTCGCCTTCATCGTCAGCTCGCCGCTAACCATCTACATGCTGCACTGGGGGCCGAAGCCCTCCATCATGACGGCCGCTGTGTTCACCATCCTGGGCAACATCGTGCGCGTGGCCGGCTCGCACTCGCGCGGTGGCGGCATCTACGGCGTCGCCATGTTCGGGCAGATCCTGATCGGACTCGCGCAACCATTCGTCCTGAGCGCACCGACGCGCTTCTCGGACCAGTGGTTCACTGATAGTGGCCGTGTCGCCGCGACTGCCCTCCCGAGTCTCGCGAACCCGCTGGGCGCCGCCCTTGGCGAGCTTATCGTCCCTTTTTTAGCTACCAATCCTGCCGAAGTGTCAAATGCCGTAATTTATGTGACGATTATTGTATGTTCTTACCCCTTTTCTAGGTATTCCCTTCTCCCCTCATAACACCTCCTCTTATGTCAATCCGGATTCTGACGGGTTCTAACGTTTCTTCGGAACACAGTCTATCGTAGTCTCCCTCCCGGCCTTCTTCATCCCTGCCTCACCTCCTTCTCCACCAGGCCCGTCAGGAACGGTCCCCAAAGCATCTCTGCGAGATTCCCTCTCGCTTCTAAAATCCCTGGAAATCTGGCTCATCCTAATCCCCTTTTCCATCTACGTCGGCTTCTTCAACAGTATCTCCTCCCTTCTCAACCAGATCCTCCTCCCCTACGGCTTCAGCTCCGACGACGCAGGCCTAGCAGGTGCCGTCTTGATCGTGGTCGGGCTCGTCGCTAGTGCCATCACCTCCCCGATCCTCGACCGCACCAAGGCCTTTCTCCCGGCAGTGAAGGTAGCTGTCCCGATAATTGCGCTGGCCTATCTCGCTTTCATCTTCGTCCCACCAACACGTAGCCTCGCAGCGCCCTATGCCGTCCTCGCTATCGAGGGAGCCGCCAGCTTCTCCCTCGTACCTGTCGCCCTTGAGCTGCTTTGTGAGTTTGGCCATCCCATGAGCCCTGAAGTCACTGCCACCATCGCCTGGGCGGGCGGCCAGTTGTGCGGCGGTATCTTTATCATTATCTCCGATGCCCTGAAGGCGCCGCCTGACGCTGACCCGCCCGCTAACCTCAACCGCGCTCTGATCTTTACTGCTGTATTATCGCTCGTCGTCGCGCCGCTGCCTATCTGCCTTGGTCTCTTCGGTCGCGGAGACAAAGTCGTCCTGAGACGCCTTAGAAACGAAAGCAGTGATAACGGCGAGGATACATCACCCACTCCCGCCGCTGCCACTGAAGTCTGAATGAACATGGAACCTGTTGTTTCCGTCTCTTCTCTTTGTTTTCGAACTTTCAAGCAAGCTGCAAGTACAGTAAGGCGTTAGGGGTCATGGTTTTACGCGTTGTGAACGTTTTCTTTCCTTCTCTCCTCTTCTTTCTGTTTTTTCTGTTTTTTTTTTTTGCCCAGCGATTTTAATCATGAAGGTTGATGAATGAGTCTGTTACTCAATGAAAAACCGGGATAAAGTTATAAGGGATGGGGTTATGTTGATGTCTATAGCCACACACACTCAGCAACCACACACTCAATAGCGACGCAAATGATATCTTTGACTTGATTTCGACTTTGATTGGGAACTTTGTAGGTGGTAATATTATCTCGTGCTATTCTTCTTTCGTCTCTTCAATTAATTTATGGTCATCGATACATATGGTAAGTCTTGGTGCTGTATTAAATCACGGTTCCGGCGACATGACGCTTCATATTGGTTGGTATGTAGGCGTGATTCTCTCATAATGTCCCCTCGTAATGCTATCACGTCTCTTTCCGGCCAAGCGCAGCCGCCCACGCAAGCCTAAGCCTCTCCAACTCCCCCCAACACCGCCGTCCATCGGACTCAAACCCGACCTTCTGCTCCTCGGTCAACGGCGCGGCATCCCATTTCCGGCCTATACTCTTGCGCAAGACACCCTTGGCATTGTCGCGTTTCAGCGCCTCATTGTCTTCAATGATGCCCTCCCAGCCCCAGCCTTCTACCTCCGTTTTCTTGGGCGCGGACTGTCCGAGTCGCGAAGCACTTGATCCCCATTTACTCTTCTGCGCGCTTATACTGTCGAGAGACGATTGGTCGGCTAGCGCTAGCCAAGTCGTGGCGCACGCGCCAGTGTAGATGTCGATGGTGTGCCAGGGGGATCCGCAGAAGCGTGAGATATGCATTGTCACCCAGTACCAGAAGAAAAGGAACCAGTTGAGCGGGAACATGGGCGTGCAGACGATGCCCGGGTGGCTGACGTAGAACCGGGGCTTCACAGCAAGCGCGGGTGATGATGAGGGGGGAGTGAAGAAGGATGCAGAGGCCTTCTGTACGCTAGGTAGTTCCGAGGTCAGGGCGATGAGGTCCGTCATGCGCTTGCTGCTCTCGTAGGGCGCCATATACTGCCGAGCTTGGAAGTCGTCGAAGTCGAGGTGGGCACGACACGCGTCGATGCTGCTCGTCCAAACGACGCGGCCCGGAGTCTCGTCGGCATTGGCCCGGCTTAGAAGAGGCAATAGCTCGTGCGCGAGCACATAGTGTCCGAAGGTGTTAGCGCAGAATACCTCTGCTAGCTCGGGGGGCGCCGGCTCGGACTTGGGAACATCGGACCCGATGAGTTTCTGCGAGTCTAGGACTACTGCTTTGGGGAGGGCTCTCTTGAAGGACGGGTATGTGGTTGACTGGAGGAGCCCATGGGCGGCTATTTGGAGGCCGAACCCGAGCCAGTCGAAACCTTCCCACCCTCCCTGGCCGGCGTTGAAGAGCGCAGCGTCGATACGGGGTATTCTCACGTCCGCGATGACACCGGTCGGGTCGGTGACTTTGCCATGGACTAGTTGGTCGGCGGCGGCGTAAATCGATCGGATATCGCATAAATCGACTTGGATGCTCAAGACATGGACCCTGGCTATCACGGACTGAGGATCATAGTTTGGTCCTGCGCGGGCCCTGAGCGCCTTCGATGTGTGGGCAGTCCGACGAAGGTGTTCGCGTAAGGTCAATACGGTAACTTGAGACTTAGTCTTCGAGCGTGTCGTCGGTATGAGGACGAGATGCGCAGTGGGAGGGCGTGAGGTGAGGAACTCGTCAATGATTCGCTGGCCAATACCCAGACCGACACCGCTGGTGCGAGGGAGGCGAATTCGTCAGTCGGAATTGCATTTTGGGAATAATTATGTGAGATGTGAGGCATCTATCCGCCCCATTGTTAAGAAGATGGGCGAGAGGCGTAAAACAAACAACACACGTACCTGTTGGCCCCTGTCAACAGAACACAATAGAGGTCATCGCTCGAAGCTCCAGCCCATGGGGGAGGCGTCATATTAGCAGCCATGGAGGGTAGGGTGGGGGAAGATTTCAGATATTAATAGGTTGACTATTTTTGTCACGCTTTGAGAGGAACGACGAGAATGAATCAGGCAGTGCAACTAGAGGAAAGTAACGCCGAACAGAAGAGGAAACAAAACTTTTAACGAAACGGCGCGTATAGCGTTTACTACCGGTCGCGGAGTTCGAAAGTCGGAGTGGTCATTGTTAAAAAAAATATAGAAACAAATCTGTACCGTCGGGTACCATCGCACCATCGCTACGAGATGTGAATTAGGGTGATAGGCAAGGGTTACATTAATTACCGCCCTAGGTAGTGATGAGCGGGAAGATGCACTGGCTATCCGAAGATGAGCATAACCCGTTTTTGGACAACGCTTCGATTGTTAGTACTGCATCCGGTTAGTCTAAGATAGGTATCCCGCACATTCGGATCCGTAACATTGCTGGTCTTATCTAGTGACACCTGGTACCGGTACAGTTACAGTCCATACAGTTGGGGGTATGTACCGATATCACGGGATCACAATCGTCTCATCAACAAACAAGCACCTGACCTGTAGACTGCAGTGGACGAGTAATTGGAACTCAGTCTCCGGGAATGGCAAAGCCGTGTACGCAGTTATTAAAACTGATGTTTTTTGGTGCCAGGTAGCATGGGTACACTTGTAGTACCTGCCAGTTTAATCGGATTGCAAACGTTTGACATTTGTTACGGGTCCATCACCAAAACAGGCCTAGGTACCTCTCAGGGCGGCAGTTACACTGGAACAATTGTATTCGTCGCCCCCAAATCCGGCATTCGGCGGCTGCCCTGGTGGCCCGCCCTGCCCCAATGTCTGTCTTTCTTGCCCTGAGTTTCTCAGCCATCCTCTCCACACACAGACACATACACACACCTACACTCTGTACCTACAGCATTCCAGCATGACGCTGTTTCTATTTGAGTTGGGGCAGGGTTGGCACACAATCATCTTGCAGCCCTCAGTCACAATTGCCGGGGGCCATCACGAACTCTCATCCATGCACAGAGATTCGTGAATACCTTAATTTGGGTAGCAACCTAGTGCCTGACCCGACATCTCACATCAGCGTCATCGGCATCAGCGCCATATCTAGACCCGTTCCCCTTTCGCATCCCAAAGGCCAATCATCAGTCCTAGAAGCGCTCCCGTCCGATACCAATCGCGCTAGAGAGGCATCGCACCCCTGATCGCCAAACCGGCCTCATTTCGTGTTATTTGGGCCCTTGGGATGCCGTGTTCCTAGGCTTAGCTCCACCATCCCGACTAACCTGGGCACTGTATTCTGCTTTGCACTTACACACCTACCTACCTCTCGCTACGGCATCCACAACAAGCGCTCCATCTTGTATAGAATCCCGAGGGGATTTACGCGCGAACCAACAATGGAGCAAATAGTGACTCGGCTCGAAGCTACTTTTTCGAGCTTGTGGAATATCGTGCGCTGGATTACCTTCTTCTTTGTAAGGCCGAGCGAGTGCTGCGCATAGCAATCTAGCTCTTCTACCCCCTAGCTAACCTTGATTCCTCGTGTAGAAACTCGTTAGCCTCGCGTTCGTCGTTCCCGTCGCCGGTTTAATTATATTCGACTTCTGTTTGTGGCTTTGGAGAGTATATCGTCCTTCCTTGCCCGCAGATTCACCTCGCGCCATCCGACTGCCCGACTATGTGCAATCACCACCTCCCACTACAGCCAAGGCCTCTAGCACCGCCATTGATCCCGGAGGCAGCCTCCGCACTGCGGATAATGCACAGGAGAGACGAGCGAGCCGTATATGAGAGATTAACAAGTGGTCAAGAAGCCCGGGAACGTCACATTCATACAAGACCCGGTTGTAGATAATTGATTCTATTGAGTTCGATTGTGAATCATGTTTGGTCTCATACAATCTGCGATAACACCTTGATCAAATCACTGGTGACACCCATGGCTGTAACCTCACCACCCGCGCCAGCACCCTGGATGATAAGCGGATTACCGCCATATCGCTTCGTATAGAAGCTGATGATGTTGTCGCTTCCCTTGAGCGCTGCGATCGGGTGCGACCTATCAAACATTTCTAGACCAACCTTGACGCTCTTGGCAGCCACGTCGATACTGCCAACAAATCTTACAACCTTGCCCTGCTTTTCAGCTGCCACCTTAGTCTCTTCCATTTGCGAATCGAACGCCGGCAGCTTTTCTAGGAATTCGTCACCACTGGCAACGGTCTCGAGCTCTTTCGGGATGAGGCTCTGAACTGGGAACGACGTGGGGGATTCCACGGGAAGGCCGGCTAATCGGGCCAGAATCGTCAATTTCCGTGCCACATCTAGACCGTTAAGGTCATCTCTGGGATCGGGCTCCGTGTATCCCAGCCCCTTTGCCTTCTTGACTTCTGCAGACCATTGCCCGCCAGCGCCCTCGACCGGTGCAAATGAGTTGAACAGGAAAGACATGGTTCCGCTGAATACACCCTCGATTTTAGTCACCTCGTCTCCAGTTTCCACTAGGTCTTTCAAAGTCGAAATGACGGGGAGACCGGCGCCAACGGATGATTCATGGTAGACCTTGGCCCCGGAGGTGCTCGAAGCTGTGAAAATATCCTGCCATAGCTTGTACGATCCTGAGAAGGCCTTCTTGTTTGGCGTAACAATGCTGATACCACGACTCAAGAAGAGCGGGTAGGCATCGGCAACGTCCTGGGAACTGGTGTTGTCTACTAAGACAACCTTGGAGGGCGCGGCGGCCAGGTAGTCGGCAACCTGTGGCAGCAACATAGGGGCCTTGGAAGACGCGGCGAGTTCTTGGAGAGCATTCTCAATACCGATCGCGGAGTAGTCTTGGTCGAAAAGAGCCTTCTTGCTGGTTGATATGTAGCACAGATTAAGTTTAGGTGTCGGTCGGCGGGCCGCTAGAATGGTGAGCTGGGACAGGAAGCATTTGCCCACACCCCCCGCACCTATTGCGTTCAGTACGTTAGTTTGAGCTTCTTGATGCTCTTAATTCTTAATGTAAACATGATGGGTAATTACCGATAATAGCGATTAATACTTGTTTAGTCGTAGTGGCCATTGTGACGATGTTGCTGAGCTTGTCGAGGAAAAGAGCTGTAGAATGCCACCGCGTCTCACGGATCAAGGTAGGTGGGTAGGATATCAACGTGGGGTAAATGATAAATCCGAGCCCGCCCTTACCTGGACGGACGGCCGATTACGGGGGCTTGCCGTGCGGAATCCCTATCGGAATTTAGATAGCTACCTATCTAGTCGGATGGACAGACGGGCGCTAGCATCTTCAGTGGGTCTTTTTCTGATTGATTTGGCCCGCATAAAGGGCCCACTTAACATGAATGCAAAGTCGTGTGTGGGTTCTGTGTGGAGCTCGGACTCACTTACCTAGATACCTAACCTTAGATAGGATGCCTATCTATCTAGACTACCTGCCAATAGCACCTGTAAACTTCTCTACCTGAACACTGCCAGCATTTCCACCCAGCCCACCGACTGACGGTTACCGTTAGAAAAGCGCCATCGCCATCCGAAAGAATGCCGCAAGACCCAAATCTATACGGGCAACGACCCGCCAAGAAGCAGAAGAAAGAAATCCCGCTCTCGAGTTCCCTGGCCTTCACATCGCAACTCAGCTCGCTGATAACCGCACCTACGTCATCTACATCTTCATCGTCCGCACCGACCTCTTCCCTCTCTGTCGCAACCTCGGGACGTCCACGCCCCTCAAAGACTAAGGATAATATATTCTCTTCTATAAAAACGAAGCGCAAACCGGACTCCTCCTCCCGGGATAGAGGGACCGCTAAGCCCCGTGTCAAAGATGACTCTGACGACGATGATAACAACCCCCGCGGAATCAAGCTTAAGCACGTCCACAACACAGAAGACGAAAAGCGAGACTTCGCGCGCGCACGACGGAAGATGGAAGAGAAAGCGCGCTTATACAACGCCATGAAACGCGGGGACTACGTCGCCAAAGAAAACGAGGCCGCGCCCCTCGTGGATTTCGACAGGAAATGGGCCGAGAAACATCCCGAAGACGAAGAGAACAGATATTCAAGTTCGGGGAGTGATAATGACACCTCGGACTACGAAGATGATGTCGCTGGGAAAGGAAGAGCTGAGATTATCGAATACCAAGATGAATTCGGACGCACGCGCCAGGGCACAAGGGCGGAAGTACAGCGGCTACAACGAAGAGAAGCGCGCGCGGCGCTTGGAGCTAAGGAGCTGGAGGCTATGGCTGCGGTTCCTATTGCGCGACCGAGTAATTTGATCTACGGCGACACGATTCAGACAGCGGCGTTTAACCCCGAGGCAGAGACGCGCGAGGCCATGGCTACACTGGCAGCGAAGCGTGACCGCGAGCCCACACCACCGCCTGACACACACTTCGACGGCAGCGCAGAGATCCGCACGAAGGGAACGGGATTCTATCAATTCTCAAAGGAAGAGGAGCTGCGCGCGAAAGAGATGGAGGAATTGAAGGCTGCGAGAGAGAATACGGAGCGTGTGAGACGGGAACGAGAAACGGAACGGGAAAAGAGACGGAGGGAGATTGAGGAGAGACGAAGGGCGATTGGTGCTAGGCGTGCGGAGAAGCTGGCTGATAACTTCTTGGATGGCCTGGCGGTTGAGTTGGGGATTACTGGCCAGGCCAAGGACGCTGGCGCCGGCGTCGGCGAGGCTGGGGAGAAAGAGCCGTCGTGAGATGTGATGGTTTAGCGCTTTTGGTATGAATGAGGCTATGTGCTGATTCTCTTATGGGCACTCTCAGTGTCCGGTCTGGGGTATGGACCCCCCTTTTTGGAGCTTGTGCCAACGGTATACCCGATGATACCGTCTACCACATGAGGGGGCCATGTCCCCTTCCCGGTAAGTCTGTGAGCCGATATTAGGCCGGACGAGTACTCTACGTTGACGTAACCCGCTCCATATTCGGGGCCGCTTGGGCCCCGAATAGAGGATTGCCAAAGTTCGCAGCATGCAACTACAAGCAAGGCAAATATCCCTGATTCATATTGTTGGAAGGGGACGACCACCAAGTCCCCGATATCCGGATATCCATAGCACACATAGCTAGCCGCGATATTCCTGGCTTAAATTCGTCTGCATATATTATAGCCTTCAGATCCAGAAAGGGCATGCTGGCATCGGGACTACTCTGCTATGGAACAACGTTTACGACTGTTCATGTTTCGGAACAGAATAACCACGATGTCGACTGGGTTAGGAATAGGGGGGGGGGGGGGGAGCAAGACTCACCAGCCCCCCTCCCTCCCAAGTTCTTAACGAACAAAAGCCGGGCATTTTCAACTCCCAGGGGCTTTCACCATACAAGATGGAGCTCCATTAGAGAACATTGCTACCTAGATATAAACAACTGAGCGAATTATCCGCGCAAACAATCAAGAGAGAAGACAATATAAGATTTATCCATTCAAAAGTTGTCCCATCCGTTGCTGATACCCTATTCTTCGCGTTCTGTAATCACGCGGTTTTGCAAATCAAGCCATTGCCATATTCCAAATAACTAATATGTAAATCGTCAAGCATAAAAGAACCTCGCCCTCCCCTTTCCCCATCAATACTCCAATTTTTGATCGTCTTTCTCTCTTTCGTTTTTTTCGTTTTGTTATTTTGACGCAAACTCCCCCACATGGGAAAACACGAAAGCCATGATGAAGACAATGTGGTTTAGAAGCCCTTTTTTTTACCTCTACCCGTAGTCATATCGCTTCATCATCAACTCGGCAAGTTGACTAAAAAAAAGTTAAGGCTAGGTTGGATAGATAAACTATCTCCAAGACCTTGTCTACCTATGTGTTCTCTTCGGGAGGTTCCTACCTACACACATATACATATCCAATCTGCCCATGCCCATGCTATCAATGAATCAACCATAAGCAGATTCCCTAACCTAGTTAAAGAACTCCAAAAAAAAAGAAAAAAAAGAAAAAAAAGAAACCAATCATCACTTCTCAATCTAGGTATTTTATTCACTTCATCAACATCCAAACCATCCCATCCACTGACTAGGTTAACTAACTTAACCCTGATATCGCATCACCATCTTTCTAAGATATAAATAGAAACCTCTTACCCATCTCCCTTGCGCTCTCAATCCCCGTACCTCGCCCCAGCCTTCACTTCGCTTTTCGCCGAGGCTCACTAAGAGACAGGAAGGCAAAAGCACCGGTACCCTTTTCTTTCCGTTGCTGGTTCCCTCACCAAAAAAAACCAAAAAAAAACTTCTCATTCTCATTCGCGGTTCTTCCACTCCATCTAATATCAAATACCGCCCAGAGGGCACTCACCCTCCTCACCTCTCCTCCCGAACAAACGAAACACAGTCCCAAACCCCCTCCCCATTTCCTTCTAAATTCGCAAAAAAAAACCCGCAGTGGAGAGTTCCCGCCAAACAACCAAACCTCACCGATCCACACTCCCGTCCGCTCCACGTCTCCAAAGGCCCCTCTCCCTCCCTCCCTCCCTCCCTCCTTCCCTCCTCTTCAACGACTGCTTCCAACCAGGCGTTAGAGTACTCAAACCAGCATTGACTCTCCAAGTGATATATGCCCAAGTATCTATCAAACCTTTATCCCAACCACTTTACCTCCTCATAATTCAAGCGAGTAATGATCCATACGGACTTGACATTGAATTCAAAGTGTAGGTAGAGACCCCTGATATCATATGCATACGCATTTGAATCGGCTTGTCATTGAGTCAATAACACCCATATCGCGCCCCCGGAAAGCATGTGCATCTCGAACCAGTTATACCGTGTACAGCGCCGATAGATCAAGGCATATGAAAGTGGTAGATAGTGTCAACTTACTTAATTACTCAGGCACCGGATGACGCATTGCCTAAGAGTCAAGACCACGTGAACTTTGGACAGTTTTATATTGGGATATTGTTCATTATGTTTTCCACGTAACCGATACATACGGCAGCCCATGGTATATACAAGTCAGATTCCGACTTCGCTCCGTCCCCCATAGTCTAGCGCCTTCTTTTATACCGGCAGCTCGTTGTCTCCGGAGGCGCTCATTCATTATGCGCCACCTAGACCTAAAGAGCCACTCACTGTTCTAGCTGTCGCCCTAATGACACGCGTAATGCTAGTCTACCGTTGAATGGAGATCCCGAGAATATCATATCTCGTTAGTCATAAATCTAAGCCTTGACTGCGTAGTATCGCTTGAACATGTCGTCAACCTTCTCTAAGTAGTATGTACCAGGGGCTAACGTAGATACGTCGCCCTTGGGCTCAAAGTTCTTCTGTAGATGGGCGTCGTGGCGCAGGGCGCAGAACTATATAGCCAGTTAGTCTCACGTATTTTCAAAGAAGCGACGGAAACAACTTACAGCTTCGTAGACATCGGGTGAAACACAGCGGCGAGCGGCTAATCTGTTGGCGATATCTAGAGACTTGGAAATATTTGCGGTGCTACCCTTGATCCGCAATGACATGAAACTTGACGCGAGTCCAGAGCCGTAGCTGAAGAGACCAATTCGCTTGCCCTGCAGGGCGTCACTGTCGACGTGAGAAATCAAGCTGGCCAGCCCACTCCAGACACTGCCGCAATACATGTTGCCGCAGTTCGTGGCCACTTGGATAGCAGGCGAGAGACGTTCGGCATATCGTGTCTTGGTCAAATTCATAAAGGTCTTCTCCACAACCTTGTCAGAGAGCGACTTCTGGTAGTCCATATCCCGGATGTCACTAGGAACCTGAGCAAATTCGGGGCTGTCGGGGTTGGCGAGGTAGTCATGGTACAGCAGACGAGCGTATGACTTCTGTACGACCTTGCAGGTAGGGGAGTGGAAAGCCATGTAATCGAAGCGATCCAGGGGAGTCTTGTTGGCAGAGGCCTCGTCCTTGGCGTGGCCGTTCAGTTGTTTAGCCTCACGCTTGCAGTAGTCGCGGTAGGCAGCATCCAGGGCCTCGGTATAGCAGTTGACCGAGTAGTGGCCATCGACGTATGGGTACTCGCTCGTAAGGTCGGGCTTGTAAAAGTCGTAGACGTGAGACATGTAGGTGCCGCGTAGACCGGGCTCGAAAGCAATGGGGGCGTCAGGGCCAATCAACATGGCAACGCAACCAGCACCTCCAGTCGGGCGAGCATTTCCCTTGGCATAGAGGGCAATGTCACCGGCGACAACAATTGCGTCTCGGCCGTCCCAGGCAGAAGACTCAATCCAGTTCAAGGTGTTGAATACAGCATTGGTGCCGCCGTAGCAAGCATTGATCGTGTCACAACCCTCCAGGTTGGTGTTCTCACCAAAAAGCTGCATCAGAACAGTCTTGACGGACTTGGACTTGTCGAGGATGGTCTCAGTACCAACTTCAAGTCGGCCGATGGAGTTGATGTCGATGTTGTTGTTCTTAAGGAGGTTTGAGGTGGCGGTCAGGGCAAATGAGTATATGTCTATGCCGAATCGTTAGTTACCATGGTACACGTCCGCTGGCGGGCTCTGATTCATTCCCGGTGCCCAAGAACACCACTTACCTTCCCGGTCATCGCAGAAAGTCATCTTGGTCTGGCCAAGGCCGATTGTGTATTTGCCGGTGCTAACGCCATCGTGCTGCTCGAGGGCGCTTTGTTCGACATACTGCCCGGAGGGTTTTGTCAGTCGTGGAGCTCACATCATAGTGTCATCCTCTCCGTATTTCTCCCATGCAGCGGGCTATCCCGCGCCTGTTCGTGGCGACTACAATGCACATACCTGACTGGGAAAGTACAGTTCGATGGCCTTAATGCCAATGTTCTGGGGGCGGGAGGCCATGGTTCCCGAAAGCGCGTATTGTATTTGGCGAAGCCGGTCGTGGTGGACTCGAGGAAGGGGAATCGAGGTGAAGGTAGGTGAAAGGGTTAAGGAGAGGAGTGGGAGGGAGGCGGGCTAGGGAGAGCTAGAGAAGGAGGAAGGAGTAGAGGGAGAGACGGAGGATAAAATAGGAAGGGAAGTAGGTAGACTAAATGGCCGTAACAACGGATAGGAAAGAAGGATGCTTGTGCAGTGGTTTCACCGCCAATTTGTCAATCGACCGGAGGCAGGTTGTGGGCATCGAAAATCGGCAAGAACGTGGGATGCAAGCATGGAAGGGTAGATCCAGTACGAAACAGAGTTGGGTATTGTACATCAAGGTATTGCCCGCGGAGGATTAGGCGCCCGTGGTACACCCATATACGTAATATTGTATGTGTATGCAAACTTGCTACTGCTCCTGCTTGCTTGGACTGCATAACAAGGTCCAAGGAGTCAAGTACAATGGTTGGCGGCAGTAGTGGCAGGACTTTTGTGGGGGTCGCGCTAGGTAATGCGTAGGTATTGCCTGGGTACCAGTTCCGTGTCCGACGGAAAAGTCTCACGAAACCTTCTACCTACACCCATAACTAACGGAGAACATATCACCGTTTTCCGTCTTACCCCTTTTATGAGTAGGTACCTAGGTAGGTAAGTCCAAGGGAAGAGTTCCAAGTGTTGCAACTCCAGCCTGCGAAATCCACTACGGTTTGCAACTTGGGAGTAAATCGCACGAAACATAATCTGTATTCTACTTGAATTAATACATTATACCGCCCCATGCCTAGATCCTCCCAATACCATCCGATAATCTAGGTAAAATGGGACATGTAACCTCTTTGTTGAAGTCAGATGTCTTGATTGGAAGAGGAAATGAGGCTAGAACGGCGGCGTATTCGGTTCCTTCGACGTCAATGTGTACATACCTGGATGTAGGTAGCTAAGTTATACCGTGAAAATGTTGGGCGTTTAGGTTGCGTTTGCCCCTCCATTATTGACCTGTCTGATAGTCTGACAGCATGCCTCAGTAAGTATCTGGCACCCCTCACTACTTATTGAGGCCTAGTGTGGGCAAGTTAAACGCCTAGCAACGCCTACGCAAGGTAGATAGGAATTAACCCTTGTGTCCTTAGCGTATGCACCGGTAGTTAACGTTGTGGTCTACAAAATGTACGTGTACATTGAAGACTGGATATATGCTGCCTACCTATGTGCACTACACCTCCAGTCTTCAGTTGTTGTTTGTTCGGTAACCTCGTTTCTCATGCCCCGGACAAGTACGTTATGAGACAAATGCAGTAGTGTAACCACATCACACGCTTATTCTGGCATGCTTTAACTTGGGTGATCGGCTACAAGGTGAGATAAGAAGCTTCAAATCCACCTGCCTGCACTCTACCTACCTACCAAACTAACGTGAGACGGGCAAGACTTCGCAAGTCGCGGCTTAGTCATGCATAACCAACTCTGTGCAACCGTATCGTATCTAGATAGGCCTTATCTCTTATCGGATACCGTTTTTATAGCACACTTGCGGGTTCTATAGTATAATACCTAAGTAGGTGTCTAGGGCCTCGTCAGTGACAACTTGGACGCTGGAACATTCCATCTACCTAAGTACACAACTTCAACTCAAAGATCAAGTCAGTCACTACTTCGCGAGCCTCACATCTCACCTGCATGAGAATACCTGCACTATATCCCTGTCGACAACCACCAAGCCATAGTTGCAAAGATGTGTACACTAATAGCACGACCTAACAGGAAATAACGACATACATAGTAAAGACGACCACAATTTAAACTACACCCGGCAGCAGCTATCTAGCTAGGTACACGATCAGCAGGTACTCCATCCGCGCCTGTCATTGATTCGGCTACTCCCGTCCACGTATTCGGACGTCCAAACATAGACATCCGCAGCCATCCTTTTTCTTGACATCTCACATCTCACATCCCCGTTACCGAAACCGTCGCTCCCCGCATGTGAGAGGCTCTTCCTAATGGCCTGCCTTCGCCGAAAGCTGTCCCGTTCCCGTCTTATCCGTTGGCACAGCTGGCCCAGCACAGAATGTGATATTTCACTCACTCGGCGCTCTGGGTTGGTGTCCTGCAACGTCGACATCTCTCACCGATTTCGTTCGGCTCTGTAGTAGCTACAGCTGCGCCTTTGCAGGACCCAAATGGTGACTGCTTTCCGGAGTACCGAACACGAAGTACCTGCTTACCTATTCCGTCCGTAACTGGTTCTCAGTTCGGCTGATTACCTGATTAGGTACCTACCGAGTTGCTCGTAGGTCATATCTTTCTTCCGCATGGTGATTGACTCGGGAAGTCTTTCTGTGCACGTACATAGGTAGGTAGTAGAACGTACCGGTATCGTTACTCCGTACCTCACATAAGCTTAACCACCCCGGCAATTGCCATTTCGGTAAAGTGGGAATTGATCGGACAGGCTAACCTAAGATTCTAACGTGCCGAGACTGGACTCACTGGAGTTCAAGTTTCCAACCGTGGTCCCCATCCAATCAACCCGCAAAGCTGATATCCACCGTCATCGCCGGCCTTGTCGTTGTCATGTACGCGCATACATACCTAGTACTGGCCTGGCCTTGGATGCCTACACGAAAGGTTTATCACTTCAGCTGGCGCCATCGGGACGGCGGCTCCGGGGCAGAGAGAGGGATATGGGAAGTGAGCCGGGGATGGATACGCGGTACCGGATCCACTTGCGGTGCGATGGATTGCCTCTCGACTGGACTACCTACCGGTACCTACCACAATGAATATGCACCCAGTAACGCAATCGTACTCATAGTACTTTCATAGTACTTTGTACATGTGAAGGGAAAAGGTCGACAAGCAAGCCGAAGATGCCTATCACCTACCTACCGTAGCATCTGTGCCCGGAAAGGTAGCATTGAGATGCGGCCATCAATCTCTCAGAACCACGGGTAACACATCGTCACCTACATGAAGCATATCGGTCCTTACAGACCGTAATGTAACGGCACATAGGAAGGAAAACCTGCTTGTTGTTGCCTATAGGTAAGTACAGGTAGGTAGTGTAGTGTACCGACATCACGGTAAAAGCACCAAAACCATCGACAGCAAATGCAGGGATAATCCCCCATCACACCAGAACGCTTGTTTACAGCAGGCGTTCCCGCTCATGTACCTACATCTGCAATGGGCGTAGTCCGCACTACATTGACAAGCTAATCGTCGCTAGCATGCCAACGTCTAACATTGGCTTCCCCGAAGGCTAACGAATGGCATTCACATACCTACCGGTACATGGCTTACTTACTTAAGTAGGTAGTCTACGCACTATCTAGACGATCGAGCTACTAGGTAAGGCAACGGGTTGCGGGAATAGGGGTAACTGATGGGGAAGGGGGGAGGGAAAGAGGGAGAGTATGGTGTAGGTAGGTAGATAGGTAATGGTGAGTTTTTTTTGGTTGTTTTTTTGCGCAATTGGGTTGTTCGGGTGTGCTTGAGTTCCAATTATCGGGGGTTGCTTTGTTTCTTATTCGTTTCTTATTCGTTTTCGTATTTCTTTCTCAACACCACACTACCTACACCTACACTACTTACTCTCCTTATACTACAGGCGCTACACTACCTAGACGGACAGGCCGGTAACGCTGCAACAAATACTTAGGTACCTAGTGTAATGAGATGACTGTCTTTCCCGTACGCAGCTGAAGACACCCTATCTATCTACGTGATGCACATTTTTTACCTTATTCCAGCCTCAGCTCGGTCGGTCATCATTTGCTTTGGTTTTGAGGACAATTTCGTTTTCGTTGACCGGGGAGCTTGCTAATTACACTACACCAGGTATCTACAGTCTGTATACTACCATCGTATATAACGGTTTTTTTTTCGGAGATACATAATTACACAGGCGGATTCTGGGCGGAAGCCGATAATTATGATCTTCGGAAAGGTCGCATGTCACCAAAAAAACCCGTTTTTTCAAAGAAAAACTGATGCCTATTAACTATGTAATCTGTAAGTAGATAGGCCCGCATCACCTAACTGCAGTACGGACTATCTAACTTACTTACTTAGTCCGTAGGTAGGCACCTATAATATAATATATAACATAGATCTTAGTAAGCAGGACACGACCACGTCATGTCATAATGGGGTTCGCCGGCGATAGTTGAACTATCTTCTACTTAGTTAGGTATGTATGTAAAAACTCTCTGCCCGTGACGTGACATGTGATGGATTCGAGGGACGAATGCGTTATGTACAAGGAAAAAAAGCCAAAAAAAAAGCATTTAGGTCGGGTATTTCATCTTACCTAACCTAACCTTATGTGATTCCATTTATCTTAATTACTTTTTTTGGGGGGGGGGGGGATTCTACAGACGTACGGTACATACATACATACGTGCATACGTGCATCTAACATACATGACGACGACGGACGCAAAGGAAAAAAAAAGGGACGGGACCCGAGATGTTCGGATTCGTTTTGACTCCTTCTCGGACTCCATGCTTCACCGCCCCCCACCCCCCGTTTCCGTTCCCCATACAAAGCAAAAAGAAGCGAAGAGTAAGGAGTTTTGGTTTTTGGTTTTGGTTTTTTTGGCCATGTCAGAACTCGGGGGAGGGGGGGGGACTTTTGGTTTCTCTCTTCTCGACCTTAGATGAGTACCTACCTATGCATTTCTAACCTACCTACCTACCACCTATGATCCGTTCTTCTTTTTTTGATCCATCCCAAGTCACGAATCGCGTCCCACCGCCCGCCCGCCCCCTTTTTCCCTTACTGTCATGTCGTTTGCAAAAATGTTTCTCAGCAAAGTTATTTAACCTAGGTAGGTAGGTAGGCAAGAGTGGGTATAGGTATACATCTTCTTCTTAGGTGCAGTTGTCCACGTGGTCATTTGTTTGTTTGTTTGTTTGTTTTTTTTTAAAAAAAAAAGTAAAGAATTTTTAGATATAAAAATATAGTATTTAAGCTCAGGTTTTTTAAAAAAAACTAAAAATAAATAAATAAAAGTTCCTCACAACTCATCACTCGACGGCGTCACATAACCTGAATCTGGCCGTGTGGAGCCCTTGTCGTGGTCGCCTGCCGGCGGCTTGACAAACAGCTTTTCCCCGGCGCCGCTCTCTATCCCCGGGACATCCCGGCCCGGCCTCGCATTAACAACTGTAGTAGTAGTAGCTGTCGTCGTTGTTGTTGTTGTTGCTGCTGCTGCTGCTGCTACTACTGCTGTGCGCTCGACTTCCTCCTCTGAGCCTGCATTTATTCTCCCAGTCGCGGTGTTCAACTCTGACACACCGCCTAGTTTATTATCATTAGTGCCGTCGCCCCGTTCCGTTATCGCCTTTGCCTTTTCCTTTTCCTGATCCGTTGCTGTCCTCCTCTTCGCCTCCTCTTCCTCGGCCGCCTTCTTCAACATCATCTCAGCTTCAACCCTTTTCCTGATCTGCTCTCCGAATTCCTTCTGAATCTCCTCTTCGACCTTTTTCGTAATCTCCTCGGTCTCTTTTCTCTTCGCTTCTTTCGCCGCCTTTTCCTCCTCGTCCTCCGTCTTCTTTTTCGCCTCGGCCAGCTTTTCCTGCTCGGCTTTCCTCTTGGCTTCCGCTGCTTTTAGTTCCTTCTCTTTGTGGTCGCTTCGTGTCTTCTCTACGAATTCCTCGACCGTAGCTACGGCCATTTCGGGATTATGTTTATGCTTCATGAGATGGCCCTGGAGCTCTGCCGGGCTAAATTCGTGACTGGGGATCTTGTCGGCGAACGCCTGTGCTAGTTCATTGATCCTCGCGTCGTGGGCCGCTCGTTCTTTCGCCTTCTTGTCCATGGCTGCCTGTCGTTCCTCCGGGTCTGTATGGAAAGTAAGGTCGGTGACAGGGCCGTCGTCGCCTTCTAGGTAGGCAAAGATATTCTGAAACATGTTCATGCTCATGTAATTATCCGCAAGACCAAACTCCACGATCATGTCGATACGTCCGGGCCGGATTAAGGCCTTGTCTAGCTTGTCCACATGGTTGGTCGTCATGATGAGGATTCGGCCTTCTTGTGACGCGACGCCGTCGAGGATGTTGAGCAAACCGGACAAGGATAGCCGGGCGTTGTTGGTATCACCATTTCCTGGAGTAATTTGTCCCGGTTCCATTTCATTGCTGCCTCCGGACGAGGTTTTCTTCGTGTTTTCACTCTCCTCCCGCGTGTGTGTGAGGCCAGCCGTGTCGATGTCCTCGAGGAGAACAACGCATCGGCGAGGGAGCTCCGCAAATAGACCGCCGAGCGTCTCCTCCGTAGCATTTACCGAGTTGAGACTGACTATGTAGATTCTCATCTTGAAGTAACCTGCCAACGCTAAACTGAGAGAGCTTTTGCCGGTGCCCGGCGGACCGTGGAGTAAGTAGCCCCGCCTGTAGGGTATGCCTCTGTTGGCGTACCAGCGTTGAGTAGCCGGGTCAAGGTAGTCGGAGACATCGTCGATCAGTTCCTTCTTCATCTTCTCGGCGAGAATGACGGTCGAAAATGGGCGAGATGCCCTCGACATGCATCGCTGCCAGGTCGCATCGCTAGACATAGCTTTCGTAGTCCCACGGTAGATTTGCGTCTTGTGTTCGTCCTTCATCAGATACTTTTCGCGGGCCTCCAGGAGAAGCTCTTTCAGGATCCATGGGTTGCGGCCAAAGCAGGAAATCGATATCTCTTCACGCTCACTGACACCCATGAATGCGTTCTGCTCCCGATTGGCGGTTCGTCGGAATAGGAGCAGGCGGCCGCGATACCAAAAATAATGCTTACCGAAGCTAGGCGTGTAAGAGAGCGCCTTTTTATTCTTCGACCTGTGATCTCCGCCCTCGTATCCCTCGTCGTCCTCGTCGTCATCCCAGCGCCAGAGGTACCAACTCCGTGATGACAGACTCGTATTGACGACAAATTTGCGAGCGCCTTGGGAGAATCTCTGAGCCGCCACCCAGGCCATCAAGATGTTGTAGATTTCATCATCGATTCGGATGTCGACGACGGACATGAAATACTTTTCGACCTGCTCCCAGATGTAGTCGCTAGTGTAGCTCCAGCACAGCATTAACATGCCCACTGACAGCAGCAGTGGGATGTAGAGATTGAGGTCGATGTGCAGGTATTTTTGCACCACGCCCGCGAACATTGAGAATCCAGGGAAGAACCAGTCGAGAACGGCCAGTTGGGTCGGTGGTGCCGCGGAAGGGGTATGAACGGAGCCCGTCTCGCATGTGCGATGAGGGGACGTCCCTAAGGGATCTGCCATTACAGCAGCGGATAGAGGATCTGATTATACGCGAGATAAGGCAGGGAGAAGTGTGATTCTTTTGGGACGGGATTAAAAAGAAGTAATGGGTAGGAGAGAGACACAGCAGGTACGCAGATGACCTGGCGACGTGTGAGAGAGAGTTCCAAAACAAAAGAAGTGAATGATGGAATTGGAACGGGCTCTGCTTTTGTATTTGAACTCTTCGACAAAGACGAAGCTGGTGAAGAAGAGAAGAAACTAATAGATATCTGTACAAGCCACGGCAAGTGATTCATAGCTCTAGATGCCGTTCTACGCAGTCCAGGCAACATAGGCACGCGCCTATATCCATCTCACGCCATCTGTAGGGCACTTGCTACGCTGACATGAACAAGGGATGAACGATGGGGGCCGGGGCGCGGCAGGGCAGGGCAAATTCGGTGAATGACACACGACCTTACAGCTTGAAAGTGATTGGTCAGTTCGTATAGCTAACAACGAGCAAAGATTCCTTCCGGCAATGGGTAGTATACGAGGGACGCCGTTTGTAAAGCTCGGAACAGGGAGTCCAAGATGACGGGCGAATGAATGGCTGATTTACAACCGGCGATGTTCAGTAATGAGTGGAGATGAAGGAATAGCATGTCGTCAGCCTGCGTCTACGTGCAGGTTCTTCTGGAGATATTGCGGGAGGGCCTCAAGAAAGTGACTCGAGTCAGGGCAACCCCATGACGAGTGTAATCGTGAATCGTGAATCGTGAATCGTGTACCGTATATCGTGTATCGTGTGTCGTGATTTGGGGAGAGACGAGAAGCCTCGTTGTGATGTGTACGGGTACATTGCAGGTCTCAGAGCCGGCATCTGGAGTAATCTGGAGTAAGATAGACAGTACCTATCGTGTCTGTGATGTCCTGTCATACCGTACTAGTTGTTCCAGATGGATCATATCATCGAGGCATTAAAGAAAAAAAGCCATGTCATGGGGTTGATATCATCTAGTGTATACCTGGAGTGTGTAGGGAGTAGGTACCGGGCCCAGAAGAACACAGAACATAGCTTTGAAGAGCTACCTATCCGGTGTTCTGCTGTCTCTTGTCTCGTATAGTGCCGGTCTCCGGACTGTTACCGAATGGCCGGGAGCGGTGGCCCCAGCCCGCATAGCCTACAACCACGACAAGGGGCCATTGAGGCAAGGGAGAGGCCAGCGGCCGGGTTCATAGAGTGACAGCTGGCGCCTCGCAACCTAGAATGGTCGTCCGGCGGGTCGAAAGCACGAGGAGAGAATCCAATAGGCAGAAACACGGCTCCGTGCATGTAAGGTTGTAGACAAATTCATGGACAAGGGTTTGGAGATGCAAGGTCCGAAAATTTTTCAAAAAAGCAGTGGTTCTTTCTTTCTTTTTTTTTTTTTTTTTTTTTTTTTTGGTTTTCCTCTGTGTTGGAGTTTGGCCTCGTCGGGGACAAGTCTGACTCTTCTTCCATCAGCAATTTTGCACAGAGTTCTATTAGTAATCAAGAGTCGCGGATATTATTAGTAATTATGTAACCTAGTCTAGGGCATATCAAGTTAACTATTTCAATCGGCAAGGTCTGATTGGTTCAAAGAGCCCATCGTGATATGTACTGTGTGCACTGTATTATATACTGTGTGATATACCCGTGAGATTCGGATTCAACCACGGACATCTCCATTCCCCATTTTCCATCATCATACGTGCTTATTCGCCTCACTGCACGAAGAAAACCCTTACGACAAGGCACCAACTTCACGCATTCTTCAGAACAGTCGTCACCGCCCGACATCATTCTCCATGTGAAATGCCGATCAGAATTATAGACTGTAAGAGGAAGACGCGAGATCCAAAAAGCACAGCCTCTCGGGTCCTCTCACCAGGTATTGATCTCACGGTCACCTCCAGGCCTAGGCTCTAGATAGCTGGTGCTTCAACCAATCAGTAACTACTTACCTACTAGATACGCTAACAAGTCACTTCACCGAGAACCGTGAGATAATAGCATCTACATACCAGCCTGCCGCCGTCATTCCAGCGGATTTCCTTCCACTGGGTGACTCAGAGCAGCGTCATAATTAAGCTAAACAAGCCTGAAGCCCGTGTTCTGCCCGTTGCTTCGATCATAGTAGAACCCGTTAATCTGGTAATTAACCCAAAAGCTTCGCCTTGTTCTGTCGCTGTGTTCGGCGACTACAATGTTTCTTTCTACCTTGCACTGCCCGGTGGCTAATTGGTACATGATTGGTGCACAGGTACGTTCTCGTATGTGTTTTGAGAAAATGGCCTCATTAACTGACGATTGTATTTACATAGCACAGAAGAAAATGTATACTTGGAGGCAAACAAGCCATGAATCCATACATACGAGGAATTTCAGCTTGTCAGCACCAATGTCGCGGCCCGCAAGCAGCTATTGCCTCAACAACAGAAAAAAGCGAAATAAACAAGCAAATCAAAGTAGGTGTTGGCCCAGATCGCGAGAAAAGATGGTATTCCCCACAACTCCGTCAAACCTGGTACCTATGTAAGTCCTGTCCAGTCTGGACGCCTCAAACGCCAACGCAAATAAGGGTAACTCTCCAGATATCCTATATTGGGTATCATGACAAAAGAAAAACGGTGAAAAGTTTAGACGGGCGAAATCGCGTCGTCTCACTCTCATCTCTCATCTCTCATATCTCATCATCATCATCATTGTCGTCATCGCCACGGCGAGAGCGCGGAGTGACTCATAAAATCGCATCAGTCCCATATTTCTGGCTCGCCATCGTAAGGTACTTCGTGGTCCCATACGATGTCAGGGTGTTGCTGATGTGCCCCGCCGCCACCGCCTAGCTGAACAAAGCCAGCTTCGAATCCAGGGTGCGGCGGCTGTCCAGTCAGGTGTGGTGGTGGAGGAGGCCTCATACCCATGTTTGCACCCATGCCCGGACCCATTCCCATGCCCATTGGCGGGGCATAATGAGGCCTGGTATCAAATGGCGGGGGGTGTTGGGGGTGTTGGTATTGAGGGTGGGGAGATGTCGGATAGATATGGTGCGGAGGCGGGGACACCGGCGACGACCCTCTCGAGAATTGTTCGTGTCTCCGGGTGGATGAAGACGATGCAGAGCTGGAACTGTAGTTGGACTGGGTGTCCGACGAGTCCCCGTGGTAGCGATGGCTGCTGTGCTTCTTAGGCTTGTGTGCAGCGAACGGACCGCGGAGAATGTGTGCGGCGAGACGCACACGGCGTTCATCCCGCCTGTCATCTGCGCGGGTGACAGCGCCCCGGATGCCTTCAATTCCTGGCCCCGCCCAGTAAGGGTTGTCTGTGTAGACGACGGATGCGGAGTCCGTTGCGGACCAGACCGAGCCTGCTGAGCTCGTATAGTAGGACGCAGTGTCCGAGTCAGCTCGGTAAGGACCCATCGTGGATGACGGCACCTATATACTATAGGAGAATGGGATGGTGGGGAGAGAAAAGAAAGGTAAGAAGTGTGGTAAGAGCCTGGATGCTGCTGTGCTGTGCTGTGCTGTGCTGTGCTGGGCTGTACCTAAGACAAGCTTAAGCTGACTGGGGAGTTTGACTCGATGGTGACCAGATATTGGTGTGCCACCTTGGAAGTAGTCTCACAAGATGTGATGCGCCGCAGACTGACGTTCTTAGGTGAAGGTGCAGACCGTCAATTGATACAGATCTTGAGATCCGCCGTGTGGAATAAGAGGCTGATGCAAAAGGCTTCACGCTCTGTTGCTTGCTGTATAGAGAGACAGCTTGCGGGGGGAAGAACGAGGAGCTAGTCGCCAACACTGCCAGCTTATATGTGCGGGAGGTGAATAGTAGCCATGTCATGATGCTTCATGGTCTCACCAATGCGCGTGGTGTGGAGAGAGAAGTAGGTAGTCGCCCGACTACATGGGACTTGCATCGTTGTCCGTCATCTCCATGTTGCGATGGGCGATGGGCGATGGGCGATGGATGATGGATGATGGACGATGGGCATGTATGCCTTATCCCATCTGCTGATGCTTGGGTAGACTTGAGTCGGTACGTCATAGTCTTCTCTCTGCACACAGCTGACTGCATTGTTGGGTAGGTATGCCTACTCGGTATGCCGGGCATGGTCAAACGTCTGTCTGCCTGTTTAGACGCTGAGGTGAAATGGCATCACCTAGAGTTGTATCGGCAAGCGCCCTGCAAACCAGATCATACACCATAATTACACCACACACCACACACCACACACTACACACCTCCTCCAAGTCGCAGTCTCGGTACGCTAACTTACCTGAACAGATGGTCTACTGCAAGAGACGAGTTGTCCTGCATGTTGTTCATGCACATTCGCGACGAGCGTGAAGAGGAGAAGAGCTACTGGACGGCCGCAGGTCTTGGTCGAGCTAAATAAACTTCTAGGTAGGGTAGGGTAGGGTAGGTCACCACCAAAGCGAACAGAAGAAAACAGTTCTTGAAAGTGGGAATGAGCTGGTCTCTGATCTCTCTCTCTCTCTTTTTTTTATTTTTATTTTTTTCTTCTTCTTAGAGTTGATTATCTTCTCTCGCGCAGTTGACTACTGGCCTCAACCCTTGCTTTGCTTTTTTTTATTGTATGTTTTCGTTAACTATCATTTCACCAATTTCAGCCACCTTGGAATCCTCCTTGGCCAATCATCCCATCATCAATCAAACCCCCCTCCCCCCCTGTCGACCATCAGCGCGCCCCCTTTTCGCCCCGTTTGCTCACTCACCTTAGGCCTTCAGAGCAAAGGAGAGGCTAGGCTAGGCAACCATATTCCCCTGCATGGGCATGCCATGGCACACAGGATAGGTACCTCGTTGTCGTGATGGTTGTAGTGTAGGGTCGGGCGGACCCTGAAACGACCACGGCTTATATCATCTATCTATCTATCTATTCATACACCGAAAATGCATGTGCTGGTCATTGATTGATTGATCGATTGATTGATCGATTGACTGATTGATTGCCTACCTACCTACCTACCTACCTTATGCCCACCCTCCCATTGCAGGGCAAGTTAAGCCGCAATTGTTCTTACGCCCGGGACAGGTACAGCTCGATAATTGAGAAGATGTTGCTGACTGACTAGAGATACGGACAATGCTTACTTACTTAATACTTACTTACTTACTTACTTGCACAGCCATCGAGCTTCATCCGGTCGGGCCAGGGAGGGGGGGCAGGCGACGAACAGTTATGTATGTCGTGTTGTTATGGTTTCGGGTACTTCGGGAATGAAGGTTCAAGTAGTTATCCGAGTACGTTTCTCTCTTCCAATGTCTTCGCTGTCTTGATCGCGTGCGATTGTCCTCTGTCTCGCTTTCATGCAAAAGGTAGGAGAGAAGCAGGTACACATACACATACACATACACACGTGTGATGCGAGAGGTGGCAAAGAAAAGAAAGAAAAGAAAAGAAAGAAAAGAAAAGAAAGGAAGAAAAGAAAGAAGAGACGTGCTTGGAGAGTTGGATGGTAAGTAGGTAGGTAGATTACTGCATCCCCATGGGCGTGCATTTTAAATTAATTATGCTGGTTGTCCGTGAGTCCTGTGGATGCCGCCGTTCGTTTGGCTGAATGGTTAAAAGACATACATATACATCAATATAACACCCATCTACCTACGTACTCGCAGTTGCATCTTCATGTTCGCGATGATGTATCGAGGGACGAGACATCGAGACTAGAGGGAAAACAAACAAAGTTCTCATTCTGATATTAGGGTTAAGTTAACTTATCATCTTTGTCTTGTTTACGATCTCTCTCTCTCTCTCTCTCATTTTTTCTCCCCTCTTTGCCTCGTTGCCTCGATTTTTCTTTTCTTTCCTTATTACTTCTCACACCCCCTCCCTAGATAACATCTCACACGAATGGTGCGCGAGCCCCTCCAGATATATCATCTGCAGAGACAACCACAACCTCACTTCTTTGCGTCGCTCGTCCCCGTTAGACAGCGAGGAGCGAATCGTCAATAACTCCAACCAACAAACGTACAAACACGTGGTTCGAATTCCCATCAGGGGAGGATGGATCCCATTCTTTTTTTTTTTTTTTTTTTTTTTTTTTTTTTTTTTTTTTAATATAGATTTTGATTTTTTTCGGTATTCTCCGAATGGGCGTTTCAATTACCCGAATAGAAAAAAACAGATTCAGAAGTACCTAATTCTACACTAGACTACCCATCTTTTTTTTTTTTTTTTAAACTGTTTTCCCTTCATTCTTTCGAAGGAGTGGATCCGACTGCTCGGCTCCCTTGAAGAGAAAGAAGTTCTTACCTTGATAGAGAAACCCTTGTTTCTATTCTTGTTTGTGTTGACTCACTTTGAAAGAAGAGGGAGTAGACATATATATCATCTATCCATCCTATCTTGAGCATTCAAACATTGTTGACACTCTTCTACAACTAGGTTCTAGAAAAATAATACGAAGAAAAAGGAAGAGAGGGGCGAGGTTCCCACCACGTATGGAACGGCCTTTTCCTCGCCGTCCACTCATCATCTCATCCATAACTTGGGACTTAATTTTTTTTTTTTTTTTTTCTCTCACAAAACTTGACAAGGGCAGTAACATTTTGATCATCACCTCATATTTTCTTCTAAATCAGCTCTGCCCAAACCCCCCCCCCCCCCCAAAAAAAAAAGAAAGAAAGAAAGAAAGAAAGAAGTCCAGGAGTTCTTAATCGGGATACGGCAGGCGTTTTCTGGGTCGAGGGGTTTCCTGAACGGGAGCGTAAGAGCCTGATGTTTTTTTTGGACAACGATTTAATTTTATGTACAATCGAAGCGATGAGCTATCTAGATTAAGCAGAAGCGCGCTTGTCGCAGTTTTTTTTTTCTGATGACGAAAATATTACTTCCTAGGTATGATTCAATTCTCTACAGTTCACAAAGTTCAACTTTTAAAAAATAGACGAAATCCCGCACTCACTTATTATTATGTGTAGGTAGGTATTGTTTGATGTTTTTTTTTTTTTTTGGTTTTTGGTTCTGTGGCTTGATGTATGCATATTATGGGCTCATGAAAAATCTAATGCTCTGCCCCCCAAGAAGCCACGATATGTGTCCAAAAAAAAAAAAAACCTGGGACGTGTGAAGTCGGCGGAGAATGTTGTATAAAGTTTTGAATGCTTCTAGTCGGGGGCTTGAAAAGACTTGTGAGGTTTTTTTCTTGCTTTGCGAATGCCGAAAAGGGCCTCGCACATGAAGTACTCGCTGGCCAGAAAGGAAAAAGATGGGAGCTCGGGGCTTGGGCGTTATCATCGGACGTTGTTGTCAACTATGGCGCCGCGTGACTGAGTTTCTGGCTTTGTCTTCTTTTAGTCTTTGGGCAGGGATACATGAAGACGAAGAGTAAACTTCGGATTGGATTAGGTAGGTCGAGATTATGGGTTTGTTGGTTCCCGGGAGGGGGGGGAGACCAGAAGTACAATACATATTGCCCACCTACAGCATGACATGGCATGTTATGGAAGCGAATATGTAGGCGTGTAGATCTGGTGTTGTGGATCATGGCCTGTTCGTTTTGAGCCATACCCAAGTTGACACCGAGCTGTCAACGTGAGTATAGTAATAGTTGCCTCTATAATAACACGCAGACGACCACAACGACGACCACAACGACCACACGACGGGACTACACAACCACAACGACGTAGGAATACTCGGAGAGTGTTGGGGAAACAAGTATAGCGAGAATGGCATTATGCTTGGATACCAAGCCTATTTCGTACTTCTTTACAGACGCGATACGACGAAAGAACTGTACACACTGGGAAAGATGTGTAGCAAACTTGCTTCGTACACGATGCACCTCCATGCCTTCGTGCCATGCCATGCAATGTGCTGCCAAGACATCCGGCCAACGCCCGCGACCGATGTGCCAAGCACGGTCACATTTTTGGAGCATTACCAACGCAGCAAGGTCCAACTCTGACGGGACTTCGCTACGCGGCAGTTCGGTGGCTTTACTTCACTCTGGTTGATAATAGCTAACCATACGCCGTAATTAACTATCAGCTTGAACATGTAGGCATGCAAATCTGTGAATGTGACTGACTAGGTACATATACGTACGTAATGAAGGTCCCATGCAGACAGGTATTATAGTCGTGCCGTATGGAACATAGAAGATGAAGATATAGGTAACGTGTTGGGTAGGGAGGTCAGGTCAGGATCGTATTCGGGTTGAAATAGCATCAAGTCGACTACTTACCTAAGACATAATAGATAGGCACCCGTAATCATGAAAATCCGTAAAGCCGGTCAAATAAGGGAAAAAGGAGGGACCGCACAAAAGGCAAGCTGGCAAGTTGGCAAGCTGGCAAGATGCTTACTTAGGTACTGCATCGACATTCCTCGGGGTTCCTAGCAGCATGAATGGCGGAGGCGGACATGAAATCAAACTTAAAAAAATCCCATCAAGCGGTAGGAGGTTTTGGTCCGCCCAGAACTTTTGGCGCTCGTCTTCGCCGATTTGAACCCCACAGGAGACGGGGCAACCGTTCTATGGATACCTAATGCGAAGGCGGGCAGAACTCAGCATAGGGGGCGACAAGGTGCCTTCGACCGGACGGACTCTTTTGCTTCCTAAGCCCCTCACAACCGGGCCTATCAATATAGGTGATCTGTCTGCTCTTGTCCGCCGGCGCTGGCCACGCTGTGTGGGGAGAGATGCGGCCGGCGGAAAACTATTGCGGCCAAGTCTTAAAGAGGAACTTTTACTTCATCGACTTCATGGTTGCTACCGTGGCACGGGCATGACCATCGGCTGATTACTCTCGGAGAGCGCGCCTATTTACAGGAACGGCGGTTGGTAGATGCGATGCAGGCAAAAGTAGGCATAAAGTTTGTTTGGCAAACTTGTCAGGAGCAGCAAGTCTCCGTGTGGCCCCGGGCGCCATTTTCCCAAATGTCTTGCGCACGCTAGATGAGATATTTTTACTCCTTTTACTTGCATATCTTATCAATCTATCTCTCACATTTTTGTGTGACTTCGATTACGTAATGCCGGTGATGGAAGTATCGACCTAGATAGGTTCGAGCTTAGGTTTCCTTCCTTTCCTTTGCCATAATTGAGATGATAGATAGGCCGCAAAACACTCGGCTACCTTCCCCTGGATACGAATTCACTGCAATCAGATCGATGGGATGGATGGAATGTACCTAGACCAGTCTTACGAAATGCATTTGTTAAACCAAATTCATCTGATGGAAGCGAACGGGCTCAGTTTGAACACCTTTTAGTTGCATAGGCGGCGAGCTACCTACTTCAATATGACGATAATCTGATCGTCTTGACCTCTTTGGCATGCGCAGCACATTTTGATTGAGGAACCGTGCTTAACTAATAATAGTAGGTCCCCACTGCGTACCTGATAAGCTAGAGTGGGGATACGTCAGGGTATCCTTGTCGTCCCGAAGTCCGAACGTCGCTTACACCTTCCGCTAGTCCGTATGCGGAAGGCTAGGAGTCGCCCAGCCCCGCTCAGAAACGTCTGATTGGCTCCCCAGTCTCGAGAACCCCTAGTCAGGGGTTCCACTGTGGATTCGCTAACCCGGCCCACTCTTAGTCCGTATTAGTACATTGTACGACTGAAACCACTGGTTGTTCCTTCTGCTCAGGAACACTGTTCTTCCGCTATACTTACCTCTGCACAACACTCTGCGCCTGCCATTCTGCGGTACGACGTTTCCCGGATTCGAACATCCTCAATCCCTCCAAACCAAACCAACCCAAACCCAAACCCAAACCCAACCATACCATACCATACTATACCATACCATACCATACCAAACCCAACATCGACGCCAGCACCACCACAACCTTCGCCCTGTCCCGACAGCGACCGGCTGCCACCGCACCCGTACGACCCTCCGTATTGATACACATACACAAACACAAACGACATCGCGCGCATCGGGCGTTGATGAATTCTTCGAATATCGAAAAGTAACGAGCGATAATTGACGAGGCTTTCTCGATGATCTCGCCGACTTGACCCTTTGCGCCCGTCAAGCCCCTTGGTGCTGTGAAGCATCCACGCTCGCCGTCGCGATCCGGTCCGCCGATTCGTCCATCGTCCCCGAATCGCCGCAGCGATGAGTGAACAAAGGGACAACGATTCATCCGAACCAGGTCGCCGTGCCCCCCGGACAGACCCCGTACCGCTGTCATATGACCTCGGGGATGATGACGATGATGATTATGACTTACAAGCATACGGTATCTCCGACGGCTTTCGCCCGCCGGAAGTCACTCAAGATCAGACCGCGCCCCCCGTCGCACGGCCTTCCATACGTTCGGGAGACTACCCGGTAGCTCGAGCCGTGTCTCCTCGTCCTTCCAGTATATCCAAACCATATCCTGCACATGATGGACATGGACATGTATCGCCGAGATCGTCCGGCGGGGGTACCGATTCTCCCGTCATGACTTTCGAGGTGCCCTACGATGGACCCACAGGTCCCTTGCATCCATATCAGATGTATCCACAAGACGTTCGAGCCAGGACTTTGAGCTCAGCAACTAGCTCAACTGCATCCGTCTCTGGGCGGTCATATAATGGACCTCGCCACCCAGCCCATCCTTATGGTATATATCCACAAAATGTGGTATCCGGCGACGACGAGTCCGGCGACAATTCACAAAGACAAGTTCAAGTTGGGTTCCCGGGCAGAAGTGACCCTTACCGGAGAAGACTCGGTCCGGATGGGGAAGAAGCGGCGGATATGATAGGTCCTGATGGGCATACGGAACAATTACCGCCCTACACGAGGTATCCTCAGGAGCCTTATGGTCTGAGGATCCCAGATATAGGCGCCGTCGAGTCGACACCAGTGCCGCCTCTAGCGCACCAGAACTTTGGAATCCCGGGGGCTGGCGGCATTGGCTTGGCAACTCGAAATCCCGAGTTTGCATCGATGGAAGATTTAAGTCGACTCACTTCCTCCGATTCTCGTTATTCCGTCGCTAGCAGCTTTAAATCCGCTGACCACTCAATTAATGGTGCTGCCCTTGTTACCCCCAACGAGAAGGGCACCGGGAACTGGAAACAAGCCACAAGACGCAAAGTCTGGGGTTGCATCCCATGTTGGGCCGTTGTGCTGGGCGTCGTTGTCTTGTGCATGCTTGGTGTTGTTGTGGGAACTGTCATTGGCACGGTCATCGCGCCTCACTTCAACAAGGGCCAGAACAAGTATAGCCTACCGCCCCCGTCAGCTTTTTGAACCGATTTCTAACACTCTTTGCTATAGGCCACCTTCCTTAGACCCAAGTTCTGTCCCGGGTTATGATCCTTTACCCACCGTACCTCTAGACTTACCACCACTACCCAAGGGTCAATATACGCTGCCCCTCTCCAATCCCACTTCTTCGAACAAGTGTATTCAGGATCTAAGCCAAATCAAGGCATGGAATTGTGATGCCATATCAGCTCAATTGGTTATGACAATCGCTCAACAGTCCGGCTCGGCCGACAGCCCAGCATACGCCTTAGATTTCACATATAACCATTCTTATACTCTAGACTCTTTTGTCTATTCATATGGTGTACAACCGCCGTCCCTAACCGACCAGCAGCTTCAGCTCGTCGACGATACCTTTCAAACCGAATTAGGCCCGGCTTGGGCCTTCCTCCTCCTCTACAACAAAACAATCATCCTTCCCGACTCATATCTAACACCAACTAATGACGCGTCGACGGTCAGCGTCAATAAGCGTAACCCAGGAGGCTTTCAACAGAAAGGACTGGCGCAAAGCGGCGAACACCCATGGATCTGCACGTGGCCGGACACCATTCTTGAGGTCTTCATTTTTACAGACGAAAGCAGTAGTCCAAACGCCACCTCAACAAACACTAGTAGCAGCGCAGTAAGTATGCCTACGGCTGCGGAATTAAGCCATAAGTACCGCGGAGATGTGGCGGAGCGACAGTACGATAGTACCGGCCATCAAGATGAAGCAAATGCTCAACAATATTCTCACACTTCTCTGCCGCCAACGACGACATCATCGCAAACATCTACCGTGCCTTCGACAGCACAACCGACGTCATCGGGAAACCAAGACAACTTCAACCCTCCTCCAATGCCGCCTCCCCCATATCCACCATATCCGAAGAAGGTGAAATTCCAAGAGCGCCGGGATCCCGGAGTCGGCGGGCCTCCGCCAACATGCCGTCAAGTGGAGATTGTTGCAGATGGTTTAGCAGCCATTCAACGATTCAACGCGTCGGGATTTCCCATCGAGGTCCAGATTGCGGAAACAATGCCAGGCGATGAGGTGAAACAACAGACCTCATATCTGGAACAACCCTCTCTTCATCCACGCCCGCTGGCTCGGTCCGATGATGCTGATGATGATGCTGATGACCACGAACTTGGCGATTGTGGATGTATATGGTGGCTATCATGAGGCCCCCAAAAGCGGGAAAAGAAGAAAAAGAAAAAAGAAAAAAAAGAAAAAGAAACGAACCAGTACTTTTTTGATACGAATCCCTGTGTCCCATATTTTCATTAATTTCTCAAAATTCCCAGCAACAACGGCAGCAACAGCAAAAATAGCCTCGCTTTGTCTTATGGGGGAGCCGGTATACGGTACATAGCGCGGGAGAGGGGATTTGGGGTTGTTAGGCATCATCATATATCGGCGTTGGCAGGGGCGGCGAGGGTGGAAAGATTCTTTTTTTTTTTTCTCAAATTTCCAAAGAGATAACTGTGTGTTATTATTATCAATATATTGAGGCGAAACGGGTGCCAGGCAGAGTGTAGGGGGTTGCCCGTACACTCCTAGGTCAAGTGGCGGCCACCACAATATCGCTACCCAAGGAGACTAGACAGCCTAGCACTTCCAAGGGATTTGAGGCAGTAGTAGGCAGTTTAAAAACGAATGGCATTGAAATGATCGAAATAAGTAGTAGTTAATACAGGTTGAAAAAGAGTGTAAGAAAGGAATGTATGTATGTGTGTGTGTAATCCCCCCCCCCCCCCCCCGTCTTCCCTGAAGTCCTGGTCGACCGAAGACCTACTAGAATTTATAGTGATGATGGGCCGGTACGTTCTTGATGCTAAGACAGCGACATAGGTAACTAGTAGGAAGATTCTCCCGACATTCACACCACCCTGCTTTGATGAGTATATATATATATTTATGGGTTAGGTCTGATGATGGGAGAGGGGACCTTTGGTTTATATATATGACATTATATATATAAAGTTTTTCCTAACTAACTAACTAACTAGAAAGAAAGACGACTTGAGAAGCGGGGCGGAGCCCTTTTGGGGGTGATCTAGGTCGTGTGACATGGATAACATAGGTAGATATTTCTTAGTATTGTATTGTAATAGTTATCTATTTGTATATATATATGTACACGTTTTTGTAGGAGAGACTTAACCTACCGAGGTACCGATGCAAGGCCGGAGCACGATGAAGAAAGGGAGGGAGGAAAAAAAAATATTGGGAAGAAGTGGTTTGTGGGTTTGAATCTTTATCGTGGAGGGGATCTGGGATTTCGATGGTGCTTGTGTATACCCGTATTCATAATCGTATTCATGCTCATAGTCATAGTCATATTCATACTTGCATGAGAGAGGTAGGCAGGTGGGCAGGTAGGCAGGTAGAGCGGGAGAGAAGTGAGTGTATGTGTATGTGTGTGTGTGAGAGAGAGAGAAAGAGAGACTAGGTTCTGGGTGATGTTGAAAACAATGAGATATATAAACACATTGGCGGTTTTCATTCTCTCAAGACTTTATAAATCTGGTGAGTATCGAAAAGGGAGGCGGCGAGCACCCGGCTTTCATCTACATATCTAGCTGGCCGGCACCCGAGAATCTTCCAATAATTAGATCGGTAACTACCTAGATATGGAAGCCGGCCAAGTTTCGTCATAATATATATATATATATATATATATATACTCCGCTTCCGGCCGGGCCCTATTTAGACTACCTATCTATCCAGCCACGGGTAAAGTATGTATGTGTAGGTATGGCATAGGTAATTACATCTGACTTGGCTTCCTGAAGACTCTCTCACGCCGCCCATACACGGCCCCACGGCTCCACGGGGATATCTACTTAGATAGCGGTCGCTCACGGGAATCCTTTCGGTCGACCCGTCCCACCCCGAAACCGGATGGGGCACTTTGATGGCGCTGCTTTGTGCTGATCTGATCTGATCTGATCTGATCTACTTACCTACTAATATACCTGGTCCGACTTGCTACCCGATGAGAAATACTTACTTAGATGATAGTTATCGACTACCTATTCGGATAGTTGTGTCTATCTACTTGGGATTGTGTTAAAGTAGAATTACACTAGGTATCTAGATGCCTTTAGCTAGGTTAGGTACGTATGCGAGGTCATCGTGTCTCTGTTTGGTGAAAAAGGATCAACCCCACACGCAGAAGTGGACGACGGAGTTAGGAAAAAAAAAAAATAAAATAATAAAAAAAATAAAAAAATAAAAAAGGATGCTGAGACTGCCGAGATATTAGCAAATAGCAGTAGCAGTGGAGGTGGCTGAGGATATAATACTATACTATGTGTATGTATCCAATTACAACTGAATATGTAGATAGATAGATCCGTCGGACAGCAACCACACGTCGTAGTGAAGTGTACCGGTAGGTAGTCCCGACAGGGTCGTGACGTTGCGTTCGAGACGGTGTGAATGAATATGTAGATATCCGTACCTAACCTAGGTATTTAGATCCCTAGGTTATCTACTCAGGTATAATCCAATAGTTATCTCACAGACGGCAAAGTCCTAGTGTAAGCAGATAATTGCAATTTCTCCGAAATTTTACAAAGCGCACTAAGTAGGTAATCTTGGTTGGTCGGTCGTCGTGGCGATGACGATCTTGGTGATGGTGTTGCTTAGTCTTGTTTTGTTCTGTATGTATTTGTTGTTTGTTTTTCAGCTGGTCCCCCCCCGTCGACTTGGAAGTCCGAACTACCTACCGGTATTGGGCAAATCCCGGCCCGGGAAACCCGCTCATTACATAGTAAGTAAGAATAGATACGGACTAACTAGGTGTACGTCCGTAGATATAGTCTAAGGTTACTTACTTAGGTAAGGTAGACTAACCTAGATAGTTTCGGGTATCAATGGCAGATGTCCCGCTAGTCATCGAGAAAGACTACCTACCTAACCTAAGTAGGCATCTAACCACTTGTCCTTCCTACTTTCTTACCTATCTAGTCTATCTCCTCCCCTAAACTGCACCGGGCATCGGGAATCCATTAGTCATGACGGTCTTGATCTGAATCGGCTTAGCTACTGAGCTTCAGCTCAGCTCTCAGCTTCCCACTAACTAAGTAAGTAGGTTAGGTATCTAACTAGTTGTCGTCAACTCTCATTGCGGTCAGTTTATCTACTTTAAGTACTTCGATAGGCAGGCTTCCATTTCCATTCAACGTCCCCGGTATATGTGGACAACAAGACAACAAGACAACAAGACAACTTAACGCGCACGTGGCAGTGTGCCAATTCACAAAGCCTAAGGCCGGTCGAATCCTTGTTTATTTTGGTAGTAAAGGGGGAAGAAAAAAAAATAAATAAAAATAAATAAAATAAAAAAAGAGGGCCTAGGCACTGAAATTATCAGCTAGGTTAGGTAAGTAAGCAAGAGAGGACCTTGGTGAGCTTCATGATGAGGATCGTCAACGACACGCCAAGGCAAAAAAAAAAAAAAAAAAAAAAAAAAAAAAACCATTCGCGAGCCCCCAATTCCTCTGCATCTACTTACAAGATTACTATTCTATAGACTATCGACATATCCACCGTACACAGTTACATGGCAGCTGACTAACATTAATGATCTACCTACCTACCTACCTACCTAGATACTGCGTGTTGCCTACCTGGGTAGATGGGCCTAAGTAGGTAGGTAGTAGACGAAGATATCTCGGTAGTGTAAGTAGTGTACATCGTATTAAACAACTCCCATGCCCACATACACTACGTAAATAGTGTATTATTATACCTAGTCGTCGCCAACGACGGCGTGTCTACTACTCAAGTAAGTACTTAGGCCTGGTAGATCATGAAGATCGGTGAGCGTGTCATCAAAGGAGCTGAGAATGAAAAAAAAAAAAAAAAAGTGTAACTCTACTTGAGCCTTGATGAACAGTGGCCGACTGACTACCTACCTATCTACCCTACATACCTCTTCAAAGTCGTAAATGAGTATCCAAATTACATAGGTAGTTTAACCCGAGTTGTTTACTTACTTACTTACTTAGTTAGCCCTCGCGGTTTTTTTTTTTTTTTTTTTTCTTCTTCTTTTTTTCGAATAGAATGATGGATAATCACAGAAACCAAATAGTCCATCTACACTACATATCCAATAGTCAACGAAGCTGAGACCCGGGTGGGGTCATCGGTCGGTCGGTCGGTCGGTCGGTCGGTCGGTTGATCGTCGTTTGGCCTTGCCTCATAGCTTACCCCAAAGCCTCTAACTTACATAGTAAGTAAGTAGGTAGACGAAGCATACCTTTACCTTACCTTACCTTCACCTTACCTTACCTTACCTTACCCTCACCTATCTAGATACCTACTACCTGGTCTAAGTAAGCGGCGCGCCGGTCGTAAGTAAGCGTTAGATAGCTTGTGTATACTCACTAGATAGTGTATATAATACGTTGCCAGCTGAAAGAAAAAGTAAGTAGGTAAATAGTGCAGTACATAGTAGGTAGGTTAGTTATATCCTAGTGTAGATCGAGTCAACGTAGCTAGTTTAACTGTATGAGGGTATCTAGATAGTAGTTGATACTGAATACTACTGAATGACACCGTGCTTAGGTCGGCGACGACAACGAAAAGAAAGAAAAGAAAAAGAAAAGAAAAATGAAAGTTGTGTCTTGGCATCTTCGTATACTTACTTACCGCCAATGATCATTAATAGTATACTCACAATGGGAACAAGCGGGAAACGGAGCTGGATGGGGCCTTGAAACGGTCGGACGTAATCTAGCAGATGGAGACTTTGAACTATTACTAGCTACGCCATGATGGAAAGACGAGAACAGAGAGAGACAGAGTGAGAGAGCTCAAACGAATATATAAACCTCTAATCATCCCCTCCTTGACGACGTTTTCTTCCCTCATCATCATCCTCATCATCATCATCACACACACAGCTTCAACTCACTCAAAACCAACCAACCACTCACCTCTCCAACTCAACTCAACTCATCTCCCAGCTCTCTTCAAACCACCATTTCCAAGATGCTCTTCTCCAAGACCTTCGCCACCGGCCTCGCCATGGCCGCCACCGCCCTAGCCACCGCAACCCCTCAACAAATCGCCGACGGCCTCGCCTCCATCACCAAAAAGTCCCTCGCCCTCCAGGCCCCGGCCCAGAGCGTCACCATCGTCAACGCCGCCCTCATCGTCATCGGCCAGGGCCCCTTCCCCTCAATCATCGCCGGCTTCAACGACATCGTGGACACAGCCACCGTGCTCGCCAAGTCCATCGGCGCTGCTCCTTCCAAGCGGTCCGCAGATGATAACAATGCTGCTCTTGCTGCGGCCCCCGTCGCCGTCCCCGTCACCGTCCCCGTCAAGATGCACGCCCGTGATCTCATGACCCGCGACGCCAATGCCGACCTGGTCGATACTGCTTTCCGTGAGGTAAGTAAAGTCAAATCAATTACTCCCCCCCTTTCTTTTTCTTTTTCTTTTCTTTCTTTTTTTTCCCCCCCTTTACAAAAAGGACGATAATGTTCTTTTTTCTAACACGTCTTTCCCTGCCCAGTTCGTCCGAGTCCACCAGAATCTATTGAACATCCTCATCGGCAAAGCCGACATCCTCACCTCCATTCCCATCGTCGGCGCCCCGGTCGCCCAGGCCCTCCGCAACGACGAAGGCATCCTTGACGTAAGTTGATCCCCTATCAATCCAAAAAACCAAAAAAAAACACACATATCCAACATTCAATATTCCATTTGCCCACAAACTTGTGCTAACCAAACAAACAGCCCATCGCCATCGCCCTCATCAACCTCTTCCCGGCCCAAGCCCTTGACATCCAGGTCCAGGCCAACTCCCTCGGCGGCACCCTTGACCTCGCCATCTCCAAGTACACCAACCTCCAGGCCTAAGCTGGACGGACCACTTGAGTTCTTGAGTTCTTCCGGGGTCGAAGGGTCACTCTTTGCACCCTTTTTAAAGGAAAGAAAGCTAGGCGTTCTTTTGGGTTGTTGGCCCCATAGTCCTCAGCTATCTAGAGTAATCAATCAGGCGGTGGGGGAATGAGCTAAGAAGGCATTTGTGTTTTTGTTTTTTTAAAGGGGTGGTTAAAGGGGGGTGCATTGGGGAAATGGGGTTTATGATGCAAGATACGATACGCAAGCTTAATTTTGATAATTTTATTCGATCAGACCGATGACCGATGACCGATGACCGATATTCGTGATTGGTATTGTGCATGCGCTTAGAAATTCAAGCCTCGCATTCTTTTTCTCTTGATGGAGTAGGCGAAAGCAGTCAGTCAAAGATTGAGCAAGTTGCCTCGGAACGACATTTCGTTGTCGGTCGATGTTGAGCCACATGACCTGCTTGGCACGCCGCCCACGGCCGCCGCAATGCACACCCAATGTCCCCAGATTTGTGATCCCGAGCCGAGCCAAGCCAAGCCCGTACTCGCAGACCTGGAAAGCAAATCAGCCTACCGAATGTTTCGTCTGCAGCTTCTTTCACAAGTTTATACCTGTCAGGTCCATCATAAATCTCTATCATACATGCATCACCATACAAGGCATGGATCCGATGTGATGTCCTTTGCACATCAAAGACACCGTTGTGAGAGGTATATTTGTCTGCAAATTCCATGCGAAGCAAACTTATCTAACCTAGTATTTCAACTCCTAGCGCCATCTAGACCAGTGAGTATGAGAGCCCGTTGGCGACGTCCAAGACAATGTCTCGCTTTCTCTTTCTTTTCGTTACCTTCATCAGAGATCTTTTATGATGTCTTTTCCTTCCCGCCAGTTTGCCTCCATCTCCAGGTAGCAGACCGATGAAGCATGTAGTCCTTACTCTGGATGCCTTGCCAGATGCCATAAAGGCCGCCAACAGGCCACAGGCTCTTGGCGAATGGCACCCAGCCCGTTTCAGCCGCTTCGTCTTCCGGCCTGACCTTGACCTTGACCTTGTCGTAGACGCTCGGCAGACTCTCGGCGCGGTACTTCTTCCGTAGTGCCTCGTAGCTCGCGCGTCCGCCATACGCCTCCCAGAACTCGGGCTCGTTATAGTACGTGTGTGCGTACAGCCATTTCATGCCGCCAAGCTCATTGACCTTGGCCTCGAGAGCGCGGTTGGCGCGCACAAAGTCGGCCTTATCCTTGGGTCCCCACCCCCAGACGCCGATATTGAGCATCTCCGTGTCCGTGCTAGCTCCGTTTTGTAGACGGCGCACATGTGGGTGAAAACTAGGACCCTTGGGCGTCTTGAGAGGACAGAGCCACAGGGGCCAGATGTTGAGTGATTCCGTCGTGTACTTGATGAACTCCTCGGCGGTGTCGTACGGGATGCCCAAATCCTGCACAAAGAACCGCCCACTCTCGCCGCTGGCATGCAGGGCACGGTACAGCATCCGCGTGTGTAGAAAGTCGTCTAGGAACCAGCGGAAGAAGCGCGTGAACGGTATAGGAGGAAAGTAATCGAAGGCAGCCTGCCCAACCCAGAAACCACCACGATCATATCGGCTACGATGCTTCTGATCAGCTAATTCACTTGCGAAAGCAGTAAGGAGAATAGAAAGAAAGAAAGCATCTACAGGAAGCCTTTACAACGAGAAATGTGCGACTGAGGAGAATTACTTACAACAAATACTCAGCTAATGGGATGTACTCAGTGACAGTACCTTGGGACGCAATATCGTTGGACGCAGAGGCGGAGGAGGGAAGCCCCTTGGTGAGGTCACGCACGTGCATATAAAACCACGGATCCCAGGGGTTGCTGAACGTGCGCGGCTCTGTGCCAGCGGGAAGCTCATCGGTCATCTCACCGCTGACAATCACGCCATGACCCTCCGAGAACAACATGCCGTCGACATAATCGTTACCGGGCTTTGCACACTCTTCCCGTACGGTGTGTATCGCCTCCGCGGCGGTATTCGTCCGTCGATACGTGGTGCGGACGAAGCGTTTCGCATCAATCAGCTCGAGTTCCAACAGGGTGGTGATGCCAAGAGTGCCGACGGAGCCAGCAGCGCCATGGAAGAGATCCGCGTACTTCTCGGGGTCCTCACCGGGGCCAAGCTTCGTATCTACCAAATCCTTCTGACTTGTGCTCGCGTCGGCTTGCAGGTCGAGACGCTGTCGTCCCGGCTTTGCGACCACAACCTCGCCATCCGCCAGCACCATCTCGACAGCCTTGACCGTCTGATCGAAGTAACCGTGCTTGAACGAGCTGCTCTCTCCAGCAGTGCCGGCGAACCCGCCGCCGGCGGTGATGCCTGGAAACTCCATGATAACGGGCGGCACGAGACCGTGCTTGATCGTGTGCTCAACAAGACGGTCCATGGGCACATTGGGCTCCACGAGAGCGACACGGCGTGATGTATCGACCTCCAGCACGTGCTTAAGCGCGCCGATGTCGACGAAGCGCGCCTGCGACTTCAGATGGGCCGGCCGGGTGGAATTGGTGCTGCCGTGCATGATACGGAAGGGAATCGACTTCTCGAAATACCCGCGCACCGCGGCGGCGATGAGGCGCACCGCTTGCCGGTGTCCCTCCATCTTGTCCGGTGACCCAGGTGGGATTTGTTCTGTATGTCCTTTCTCAGGACGGGAACTCTGTAACTGCATAGTCTATTCTCGGAGGAGGTTAGTAAGGAAGACGGAACGGATGGACTAAGAACGGGACCCATTGTAGACTAGGTAGGATGACTAACTAGGTCTTCCTTGAGCATAAAAGAGTGCTTGACGTCGGCTTACCTATGTCTTTTTTTAGTGATCCTTCAACTTGGGTACCTATCTTCTCACTTCGGCATCATATGGATCCTCACTTGACCATCTGCTACTACAAGAGAAGAGTAAACTTCAGCCAAGCATTCAAACCTTTTTAAATCATCTCTCATGAAGAAGGCGAAGAAGAGGGGGGGGGGGGGGGTGCCATGTTCGGGCTTTCCATTTTCTTTTCTCCCAAATACCTGTGCGACATGCGTTGACGGAAGTCTCATCCAACCGGGTGCGATGTCAGATCCTGCGTGTTAGAATGACACACAGACACAGACGATACCATCGCAGTTGCCACCCGATCAACCCGTGTTTGCCCTTTGAGGGGTTTGGTGGCTGTCACACCGATGGAAAACCTCTCATTAGTAAGTTTTCTCTACCTGTTGCGTATGCCAAGGTGTCACGACGGCGTTTGCGCTTTCTCCTTGACCATCACAATAAGATGGTGGTTCCTTCGGTTTTCGGTTATCATCGCGCAAACATGGATGGGTTCGGTTCAACTTGAATCAATATTCCCAATATTCCATTTCGGAAGCGGCCCCTGGGGCAATATGGACAAGCGGAAGCGGAAGCGGAAGCGGGATGGATGTACGCGCGCGCATGAGATATTGAAAATTTCGACAGAGAAATCGACAAAGAAATTATTGTAGAACCTCGTGTTTAGACCAGGACATGAAGTAGTCCACATAGCAGTCGACATAGCACGTTGACGTATGTATGCTTACCATCAGTCAAGTTCATCTCATCCTACCTGATTATATCTCCTGTTTGAAGGAGGTAATAGCGGGCTGGCAACTGATGCCGGAAGCAAAGAGCCTAAGCTCAAAGCTCCAGTTTGTCACGTCGGGAGTCCGAATTGATAGCATAGATCAAGAGGGCAGTGGACGCGAATGTCTCACCAATGGTAGTAAAGCCATCCGCGATCTCATTCATTCTGAAGTCTCACAGGGTATTGGTGGTTGTATGTAATTCGTGACCAGATAAAACTCAATTAGCCAACATACATGAGCAGCATCAAAAACCTCGCTCACCAACCTCCCAAATCCACACGTCGAACCAGAACAAGTTGCTCCGGTCCCTCATTCCTCCGGCTCCCACCCCGCGCACCGAAGAACTCGCCAACCGCCCGACTAAGCGTCTCCCGCCAAAGCCCAGCCACAAGATCCTTAAGCTCATCGCCCGTCTGTCTGAAGTCCGGGAACGAATTGACCTCGAGGAGATACACGTGCCCGGTAGCATCAACCAGGAAATCTAACCCAAAAATCTCGAATGCGTTCCGTAGCGGGCGGAAATGCATTTGCATCGAGCGGGCAGCGGCTTCGAAAACTTCGCCAGTGACTTCGCAGATCTGCTCGAATATATTCGTCTTCGCGTCGACATCGGATGAGGATGATGAAAGTGGTAAGTCCCAGAATGGCCGCACGGTGTCTTCTGCCACGGACCGCTGAAGACATGTATTCGTTAGATGCGCCTCTAGATCAATGTCTCCCACCTCCGCTTCCTCGTTGGATTGTTCCTGGCGGTATACGGGGGTCACGTAGGGTTTCGCAGCGAAAAGCGCCAGCATCGGCTTATAAACATAGACGTCGAGGTTGCCCACGCACGCGACGTACGTGCGAATATGGAACTTGCGACCGTCTCCGGGAAGCAGTAAGGGTGAGTCAATGTACGGCTGAGCAACGAAATGGCGAAGCTGGGACGTGGTTATGAAGTCGCCGCCATCGCCTGCTCCAGCTTTACGACCGCCATCGTCCTCTTCATCCCCGTTCTCTTCCTCTACCTCGTCGTCGCTGTCCGGCCGTTCGGCCTCCCAACCGTCGAAAATGGCCTGTAACTGAGCCATAGTGCAGAAGAGACGAATGCCCTGTCCACGATCGCTCATGCCCGGCTTAAGGATCCACCACTCAACGCCCTCGGCTGCTGAAGCGTCCCCCGCACCCTCTAGTATTGCTTCGTTCTTGTCTAAACTGGCTCGTAAGTCGAATGATTCCACCAGAGCGTCGTCGAGAAACTCGGCATAGTCCACCTCAAACGCCTCGGATCGTTTAACGTGATCTTTCAGCACGGATTGCGGGCGCTTGGCAACCCATTGCTCCACGGTCGATGCCAGGTAGTGTTTCCGTATGAGCGCTTTGCGTAGCATGTAACTGTTAATGAGGCATGTCTCCCGATGGGCAGCGACGAAGTCCCAATCAACGGCCTCGTACGGTGTGATCTGAAGCATGTTTGCTTTGGGGTTGGGTAACAGTGCCGTCAGCGATATGGGTTCGTCCTTCGCGGCGCCGGCGGGTTTCGAAAGCATGGTGTAGGTTTCTGGAGGAAACAGCTTCTCCAGTGCAGAGATGATTAGAGGCTGCACGTATTCATCCTCGTACGCGACAAGTGCGTAGAAATGGTCCTTGGGGCGCAGAACTAGTTCCGACTGGCCAGTCATGCCAGCGACGAGAGACGAGGACGGCTTGTCTTTCAATAAGTCTTGAATTCCCCTACAATTGACCTGAGAAGTAAGATACATAGTTCCAGTGGCAACGAAGGGTTGTAGGCAAATGCAGCTCTGTGTGACAAAGACAATGCGTAGAGAGATCCCGAAATGACTTGCTCGAAGACAATACGAGCTTCCTTGGAAATAGCGATAGCGCCCGCTCTAGGTATGTAGACGAAGATAGGGTCGACATCTTACTCTAGCCCTTATCCGACCGGCGTCAGGACCGGAAAGAGAAGTCACAGAGAGAGATGTCGGTTTATTTATTGTCTGATGACATGGTCCTATCCTCGCAATAAAAAAAAAAAGAAATAATGCAGCGAAATTCGGTGGGCACTCACAAGTTTAACTCCGTTCCGTGTAAATGTGACGCTGCTTGCCAGAAGTTGGCCTTCATCGGTGTGATGCTGTAACCAGCCGTCAGTCAGGAATCTCAGGACGGAGATGAGTCCATTACTGGGAGAAGAAAGGCATGACATACCTAGTATGGCCCTCCTTAACCGCCCACCCATCATTTCCAGGAGGTGCCTCCTCAACACTTCGATAAACGTCCTCGAATCTCGGCTTCCATCTGAAGTGCCGATGTATTAAACCCTTATTTTCTCCCTCCTCCTCTTCCTCGAGTGTCGTATCGCCGTTAACGCCTTCATGTTCGACGCCATTCTCGTTTCCGCGAATGCGCTCTTCTTCTTCGTCTTCGTCGCATGCACTGCCCTCGACTTCAATGAAGCATGTACCGCCATCACCCCAGTAATTCTGCAACATGGGCGTGAATAAGGTACGCCGTTCCTCCAGTCCGGGCAGCAGCGCCACATTGACGGTATACAAATCCACGGAGCCGTCAGTAGGCCACTGCGCAGCCAGCGCCTCAATAACACGCACGCTATGTCTCGTCGCACTTTCAATGATAACCGGGTCCTTGGGATCCTGGCGGTCCTTAAAGTGCGCCCAGCTCAGCGCGATAGCGCGATGTCTACACACAGCCGCCTCGAGCGCAGCGCCCAACGTACCCGAGCTGAGCGCAAACAGCGCCGTCGAATTACGACCGAAATTAGGACCAGACACAACAAGATCGACAGCCCCGCGCTCACGGAAAGCATGGTGCAGTCCGATCTGAGCACACGAGGCTGGCGTACCATCCACAAGGACCCATTCCTCAACGACATCGCGGCCACGGCTCGGTCGCGCGTGGGTCGTCCCCTGTAGTCGCGGCGGCGAATTTCCGTCGTCTGCGGCCTGCGTGTCAAAGACTGCTGGCGGGCGGTAGTACACGGGCTTCACCGTTCGTCCGATCATGTGGGCTTTGCCAATCCATGATCGTTGCGTGTCGGGTAGACATACGGATACCGTGTGTCCCGCCTTTTGGAGGGCTCGCACCAGGCTATGGACGTAAGGGGAGGCAGGGCCAGGTGGGCCGTCGTCGTTGGTAACGAGGATATGCATTTTTCTGTCCCTTTCTTTCTCTTTTGCTTTTGCTTTTGGCAGTTGGCTTATGGATAGATGGGTTAGTTAGATAGGTAGTGATTCGTTCGAAGCCGCTGTTTCTATACCTAGACTTGTAGGCCAGTTAGGAAATGGGCCCGCCCTACATGTATTCGCCTCTACAAAGAGCTAGGTGAGACAGACGTACCTAATTCGCCGACAGAACGTTTTCCTACTATCGGGACGTCCCTGCAATGGTATCCGATCGGAGTGTTCACGAGGTGGAAAGGAGGAGGAAGCGAGATGAGAGAACTAACCTAGGTAATTAAGTACCTACCTAGATAACGTTATGGTGGGGGCGGGGCAATCGAAGCTGCTCAGCGTTTAGAGTCGGGAGGATTGATTGGGTGCCTCTAGGAGGTATGTACCTAATATTACTTGTGTCGCTGAATGTCGCTGAATGTCGCTGAAATGTCGATTACCTATTGGAGGCAAGACACTGTAATTGCACTGCATTTCCGAACATTGACTCTCATCGGCTTCATAACTGCCATCCGAATACTGTTATGTAGTTATTGGTTGTGCGTCAGATAGAATAAAATCCTTAGGATCTCCATGGGCATCATCACTCAGCATCAGGATTTCATGTAAAAACGATCGATTACTACCTATTGACTGTTCTGATACCTGAATCGCCGACTCATACTAACGCACCCCTCCTCGAGTTCACATTCTGGCGAGGGAAACAACGATGACCTGCGATGACCTGCGATACCTGCTGCGTCCCAACCTTCGTTCTCGTCATGGCCGTATGGCAACACCTAACGAACGCCAAACGCCCCTAGACTAAGCCGAGCCTTTTCGCCTTTCCATTCTTCCTTCACCGTAGACGCGTCGTGAGTAGTCGGAGTACACAATAGGAACGAGAACAATCAAAGCCTCATAAGGGAAATAATGGCGCACCCCTCAATCCTGAATGCCGTTACTGCAGAGACATCAGAACCCAAAACAGGTCGTATGGTCTTCGTCAGAATCATTCTCCACCACAGTCTACGAACGTTGGCGTTTGGAGCCAGCCGGGTTCTTAACGAGAGGTTCTCCTTCTCGCTTCTGACCTTGGAGCGAAGCGCGACTCTTAGAGCGACGCCAACTATCAAAGGGACTCTGAACCTTGCCCTCCTTCTTCAGGGACTTGTCGGCCGATCGTGTAACTCTGCCGGTGCTGGGTGGTGAAGCTGGAGCGAAGCGAGGAGCATCAGGTGTCTCGACCTTTTGTTTAGGAAGCTGGGTAGGAGTTTTGGGGACCGATCCCTGGACGTCCTGGGAGGCGTGGTCTTCTATGTCGGTGAGAGCTTCCTCATCTTCATCAGTCGTGTTGGCAACCTGCTTTCCCTTGCCTGCGGCGGGGAAAAGTAGGCGGGGTTTGATCGATGAGCGAGTCATCGGACGATGACGAATTTGGTCGTTGCTTTCGAGATCGCTCTCTTCGTCTTGCTGGCTGCCGGATTCAGCATCATTGCATTCGGAAAATTTGCGGAAAATCTTCTTTCCTCGACTGGGTGAGACACATATTAGTATCATATCATAATGTGGGGTGGTGTATATGAGAAACTTACAAAACTACGAGCACACCATCGTCGCGTCTGACGGCATCATCGACAGATTGCTTGCCGGCGCCGGGAATGACGACGGACTTGCGCTTGCTTCGTCGCCTGATCGGTTCAGCGACGGATTGATCACCGTAGAATGGATTCTCAGCGCTGTCATCTACCTCGGGAATGCGATCGCGAGAGTCAGTGAAGATCTCGATGGAATCATCCGCATCGTCGGCTCTGAAACTGTCGAGGGTAATGCCCGTATATCTCTTTGCCTTCTTCTTAGTAGAAGGCTTCATGGTGTTTCCAGGCGCAAAGATATCGCGCGCGATGTCTCTAGAGGCAGCTTCCACCTTCGCGTTAGGTTGCTTGCAGGGTGTCTTGGAAGGAGTAGGAAGCATGGTGCCAGCATGAGATGATCGGGCAACTTGAGGCTTTTGTTGCGGTAGTTTGGGACCAAGTCCTAAGGCATCGCTGGTATTGACAGTGCCCTCGGCAGTCAGATTGTTGGATGCGCGTCGCACGGAATCCATGGCGGGCAAACGCTTCTTCTGAGGCGAGTTTGCGGGAGTCGAAAAAGTAGTGGAAGATGTTGCGGAAGAGCGGGTCGATTTTTGGAAGGCGCGCGGAGAAGGTGTACGGTTGGTGGATGGCTGCCGAGAAGAGATGCGGGCAGATTTGCGTGGTGAAAAAGGTACCCACGAGTCACTGTAGCCGTGTTTTGGGGTACCTGGGGTGCGGATGCTCCCAGGTGGTGACGGCGTTGAGAAGGAGAGACTTGAGGTAGCCATCTTTGTTTCGTATCAACCCGGTATTGGGCACTAAGACCACAGATTCAACGGAGAATTCCTCCCAGGTCACCCAGCTCTTGATCTTTCAGTTTCCACTTTTAAGATTGGAGCAAGTGTTTTTCTCTTCCGCTATCGCCAAAACACAATGTTTTCGATCGCTTGGGCTTTTTAGGATAATTACTTAAGTGTAAACCAAAGCCAGTCGTTCACGAACACTGTCGTCGCTATTCGTATACAATCTGATGTGAACGAAGCTCCAAGACAAGTCGGCAGAATTCGTTTTTGGTAGGAATCGGCTCTTTGGGATTCACTCAGAGCATTTGTAGGTGCGCGATGGTACTGAGATGAAAGGAATAGGTTGAAAAATAGTCTATGATGGGGGTCTTGATCTTTGAATACGTCAAGAGGAATTATGCGCAGCTTGATGTATATTCTATCAAGTATGGAATGCAAAAGCAAGGCTCAATTAATAGAGTGCAGAGTGGTAGCGATTATCTGAAGGAGCAACAGAGGTTGCCGGATGATGTTTGGGCAACAAATAATTGGCTAGGTGATGATTGAAAACATTGTGATCAGACGTTGGAATTTTAGGGAGGATTGAGTTCAAGGCTGGGAGGTGAAGACCAGTGGGAATGGGGTAAAGCAAAGTGGCTGGGGCATGGCAAAGTCACTGACTGACAAGCCGGGCATGCACGTCCTTCAGGCTTGCCGCTTTGGTAATGGAGGGACCCACAGTGGCTCACGAAGATGCCCTGCCCAGGAAGGAACGATGGTACCCAAGTACCTTAATTGGCTTACATAATGCAAAACAGTTGGGGTCACGGGTATCTCAAGAGATTCTGTACAGAGAAAACACCCCATTCCACACCTCTCTGTCCGCAAAAGAAAGGTACTGATAAAGTACTCACTCACACACACTTGTAACTGCCTGTTGTTTACATGTACACCTCATAAGCCACCACGACGCGTTTCATTGACCCCTGTACGCGTTATGAGCGCGTCTAGCCCTACTAACGTAGCGAGTCTGTCCGCTAACCTAACATGTTAGCCTGTAACTCATCGCTAAAGGCCCTAAGGGCTCCTAAGGGATAGGGTCTCCAGGCCCTTATACTCCTTATTCGGAGTTGGTTTAGGCGTTGCAAATCCCATTAGGCGTCATTCCCCCACACCCGCACAACATTCAGCAACCACATGTGCATTGTGCCAATGTCAACAAAAGCCCTACCTGACACCAGTACCCGGTAGCTGCTTGATCCTTGACCCCAGCCCAGACCGCTTTCGTGGCATGTAAAATTGCTAGGTATACCTAGGTAGACTGTACGTCCGTACCTATACGCTACGTCACTGGTCTAAGAGTCTGAGACGGTTCGGGGCGAGACACTTCAGTCAATCCCACCTTTTGGCTACTATTCTACCCATCCAAGGCTTTTGGTGTCAACCCCCACCACGACTTGTACTTACATACAACCTGTCAAGTCAAGTCAAGCTAGTCCATTGTCTGGCTCAATTTGTTCCAGGAAAACTTCTTTGAACATTGCATCATGGCCGACCACCAAGAAGACTCAGACCACGAGGATATCTTCGCATCACCCTCGAACCGCAAAGCCGAGACGCAGCAGTCAGACAGACCAAAGTCCCAGACCAACCAACATGGCCGATACGGAGAATCTGAAAGCGCGCGCGAAGCCGGTTTGCGGCGGGAATTGGATGGTGTCCGGAACATCAACGAGTTGATCGAGGGTGTACTTGGTACTCTTGAGCGCGCGAAGGGGAACATGAAGGTAAATGGTCTTGCTCAATTGTCTTCACACCTTGAATATGTATACGGGCCAGTAATAGCAGCCCACGCTACCCTATAATACCACAAGAATCCAATAGTGACGTTCTAGCTGACCAACGCCCACCCGCCAATTACATAGACTGTCTCCAATACTGTCAACACCGCCTCGACCCTGCTCAACACCTGGACACGCATCCTCTCGCAGACCGAGCACAATCAGAGATTACTGTTGAACCCTTCCTGGAAAGGCGCATCGCAGGACCTGGCAGATCTGGAGAATGAGGCCGCCGCCAAAGCTGCAGCGGCCGAGCGCAGAGCGGCCGAGGAGGAGAGACGGCGTGCCGAGGTTCGGCGCAGGGCAGAAGAGGAGCAGAGACAGCGAGAAGCCGCCGCCAGCACAAGTAGTGCTAGTTCGACGCGTGGAAGGGCAGGTACTCGGGTGGCCCGGGGTACGTCGAGAATCAGCACACGTGGAAGAGGAGTTGGGGGATCAAGGCCTACTTCGGGGATGGGTACAAACCCAACGGCAGATACAACGTCCTCGAGCGTCTCGAGTTCTAGGGGCAACTCGAAGATAGGAAGAGGAGGATTTCTACGAGCGGGATCCAGGGGGGCACGAGGGTCGTGAAAAGAAACTAAAATAAATGTCATGTTTGCGCATCATAGGACTGAGCTCTGATTGCGCTGCTGATCTTACATGCCCGACAACATTCATATATCCATAGTCACCTCACGGCGGCTATATAGACAGCTAGATACACGTGCAAACCCAACCAATCCAAAAAAAAAAACGCCTTGATGCTATTCTGGTTCATAAAAGCTAGTCGAGAACAGAGAATACCCATCAATCCTGCAATCCCAGTGCCTTTATTCTTTCTATTAGTTAAGCAATAACACCCCGCATCCTATTAACACATCCATGGATATATTAGAGATAAATTTCTCATGCCTTCTTTTTGAAGAAATCGCTCATTTTCTTCATGCCAGCCGTGTTGACCTTTTTGAGGTTCTTCACACCACGAGACTCGCCGGCCTTCTTGCGCTTCTCTTCCTCCTCTTTCTTGCGCTTCTTTTCCGCGCGGTCGGCGAGCTCCTCGTCATCGACGGCCCGCTTCCGTGAGTAATCGCCGGCCGAACGGGCCGTGTCTGCCTCCTGCTTCAGTCGGCTGAGCTCTGACATGTATGCGTCGAGAGGCGCGAAGTCGACCTCCGTGGACAGCGTTGCCAGTTTTGTCTTGAGCATGGTTGCTAGTGACAATGGCACGTAGCTCGAACATAAAAAGTTGAAGGCTGTGCGTAGTCGCTGGAGGGACACTACCTCGGCAGAGGCGATCATGGCGGGGAGTAAGACCTCATCCGTGACTTGGCTCTCTTCCTCGGGTGGCGTGACGGACGTAGCAGGCGTAGAGGTTCCGGTCTTGCCGGCATCAGCGGATGAGACGGACGAACTCTCGCTAGCCTCTGCTTTCGGCGTCGGCGAAGCGCCCTGGACCGTCTCCGCCGACGTCAGTTCTTTCAGGACAGTAGGTGACTCCCTCTTTCTTCCTAATACCGGCGCTTGGAGCGGCTTGGTCACGAATTTCTCTTCCATGCTGCGCGGTAAAGGCCGGGCACTCATACGCCGGGCCTTGCCCAGAACTTCGCTCGCGAGCTTATCCTCGCTAAACCGGAATACGCGTTCATCACCCGCCTCCACGGTGTCGCAGACGACTCCTAAACGCGCCTCGAGCAGGCTGCGGACCCGTCCCTCACCCCAGCGCAATATCTCCCATAGATGCGGTGAATCCGCCTGGATTCGGTCGAAGTGGTCATCACTCGAAACGTATCTGCGCTTCTCGGACTTGCCGGGACTCTCAATTAACGTGGGTAGGATGAGGAACAAGGGGTCGATAGGCGTCGCCACGAAAAGCTCGGCACCATTCGTTACGTAAGTCCCGAAATTCCCGTTCTCGGTCGTTTGATCGGATCCCTCGCCATCGCATTGTATCAGCCAGCTACGCGGTGTGCTATTGGGTACGGATATGCGTGTGAATTCGTAGAAACCCGTCTCGGGACATACGAGATATCGTGTGGGTTTCGCGTAGCGGGGATGTAATAAACACACGATACGGGCTTCCTTTGTTGCTTTATTGGGGAGTATGAAGATTTTTGGAGGGTTTTGGGCTGGCGACGAGAGAGTGTATCTCGATGGTGAACTCGACGACGATGTGGTGGTATTATCTGAAGTGGCAGTGGCTTTAGTAGTGCCTTTGGATGCTCTTGTTCTCGCCATCCCTTATAAGTGTCTGTGCATACAGCAACAATAGCCGTTAGATGGAGTAATTGGCAACAGGAAGGCCAATTGATGTGCTCTTTTCAATTTGGCGCGTTTCTACTACGTCCCTGATAGAATCGCTTATGGCTGTTGCAAGTTCTCAAAATAGCTACCGATTCAGGTCTTGCAATCTGTAACCCGTCAAGCCGTATTGAGGAGTCCTAGCGATGTATTCTGTATGGGTAATATATGTACCTAGGTACCTATTCGAGATCTTCCGTCGCGATGCGCGTTTAGAGACCCACACGGAAGGTGCTTTGACGTACTGGTACAGAACCTGCACGCAGAATTATGTACACGTATTATGCAAACTGTGCGCGATGTTCGTGCTTACTAAGTAGATTATGTACTGTACCAATTTGTACATCAGCACGTCGCGTGCGAAAAGCCCCGGGAATAGCGCGTTCCCCACGCCGCCAACCCTCTCAATCCAATCATCATTCCCAGTCACCAATACCTACAACCACTGAGCATCCTCAGCCAACTTCGCTGGTACCAAACTTGAAAACTACGAGGATATCGATACCGCTACATATTCCTATCTTTACCACACTAACGGCCTGTTCACTCACACCTTGACCTTCCGATCACCTTGCATTAGCTACCGTAAACTCCGATGAGCCGCCTAGAACTGATAGAACCAGCCTCCTTGACGATTTTCAGACCACACTTGCGCCCGCCCTCGAAACCCTTACAGACAAAATCTCTGCTACGTCTACCACTTTTCCAGCTTGATCAAAGCGATAAATTCATACCAAATCTCTACTCGTAATCTGTCGTAATCGATAAACCATATCAGATCTCGCCGATCGCACCTTGGCGCATAGTATAGGTAGGCCGGTGGTCGCCCACGGCGGGGTATTATATCTTGCGGCTGATTAAAACATAAGACACAGATGGTGTGCGCATAAGTGTAGCATCATGCCAACAAGTATGTCATGACATTCTCTTAACTACGGGGTTTTGTTTTATCTCGCAGATTAACTCGTAGTTGGATAGGATTAGGAGCCGCAGCCGGACCAGAGCCAGAGCCGCAATGGCCGCCGCGATCGCCCGCCGAAGCCCTGCTAAGCACCCCAGGTGGACGCCAACGATATCTTCAGCTAGCCGAGCAACGATCACCCTCAGCATCCCCGTCTAAGCGCGCCCCAAGGCCAATCTCTGTCCTCTCCCAGTCGCGGAGTATAGGGGCAATAGGGCACGACGACGATGGGCTAGACTTAGATCTTGATGTCGACAACGATGACGACGACGAAGAAACGCTTCAACTCCAGTTGGCCGCCATACAAGCCAAGCTCAAGTTGAAGAAGGTTCAGGCAGCAAAAGCGAAAAAGGCGCAGGAATCCAATCCGCATATAATACCCCTCGAGTCAAGACGCGCTCTAGATGCTGCGATATCAAGCCGCGCCCAGCTCCAACCCGACGACGTAAAATCCAGCCTTCCTGCTCGGCCACAATCGCAAGGCAATATTCAGGTCCCAGCGTCGCCTGTAAGAAGAGCGCAATCATCGCTAGAGACAACGTCGCCCAGTCGGGTACGGTTAGGAATAGACAAGGGACTTAGAGCAAAAGATGTTTCGCTAAAACGTGCTCCCAATCTGACGAAGACCTTGGATGCCGAAAAGGGACCTCACGGAGGTTATCTTCGACGGTCAAATACGCCAGTACCGGGACTCACAACCCAGGACCGACCTAAAAGCTTCAGTGAACGGTTAGCAGCCGCAAGAACGGACGAGCAGGCCCGGCGTCAGCGACATGAGAAAGTACAGCAGCTTAGGGCCAAGGCCTTTCATCTCGGCCGGGACGAGATGGAAGAACTCAAGAAAAATGCAACGGAGGTGCCCGACTTGCCCACGAAAGAAGAGGAATTCAGTAGGGAGGATGTTATGGCCGGCAAGTCCTTAAAGAGAGAACGCGCCATGCCAGGATCTCCGAAGCAGGCTCAAGGGAGGAATGAACTCACAACCGAGCCAGAAGCAATAGAATCGGAGACACGCAAACCGAAAGTTGCACCATCTGACGTCCCAGAAGATGAGGCGGTAGCTTTTGAGCCGTATTCTAGTATTCACCTCAAAAAGCGAATCATCCCACATTCGATCCTCTCTCGCAATCTCGCCAACATGAAGACATTTGGAATCCAAGATCTCCTGAGACAGGTTGTAGCGCCTGCGTTCGAGTTACCCGACGTCGAGCAGGACATAGTTGTTTTTGGGATATTGGCCTCGAAATCTGAGCCTAGAACCCACAAAGATGGCGGGAACAAGATCAAGGAGAAGGAAGCAGCGGACCCGACGAGAACGAAATACATGGTCTTGACGCTGGTAGATCTGAAGTGGGAACTAGAGCTCTACCTCTTCGGCTCCGGCTTCGAAAGATACTGGAAATTGACCCCAGGTACACTCCTCGCCATCCTCAACCCCAACATCATGCCGCCCGCGCCAAATAAGAAAGACACAGGACGATTCAGCCTCGTGATCAACAGCGGCATCGACACGATTCTGGAGGTAGGGCTGGCGCGAGACCTTGGCTTCTGCAAAAGCGTCAAGAAAGACGGTGCACTCTGCAGCAGCTGGGTTAATAGCAAGCGCACGGAATTCTGCGAGTTCCACATGAACTTGGCACTGTCGAAGAAACGCCTCGCCAGACAGGACGTCAACGCATTCGATACGGGTCTCGGGCCCACGAAACAGCAGAACTCGCGCCGGCTTCATAATTGGGATAATAACGGCAATGAATACGGTAAAAAGCGGCGCGGGAACTTCGACCGGGAATCACAAAGTGCCTTTTTCGTGCGAAAGGCTACTACGGCTACTATGATGGACAACGAGGTCCTCGGTGGAGAATTCGGGTCCGCTGCTAGTACTATCGAGCGCAAAGAGGCATTACGTCGACGACTTGCGACCGAAGAAAAAGAGCGAGACCTGATGAAAAAGCTAGGCGAATTTGGCAAGGGTGCCGGGAAGGAATACATGTCAACAGGCCGGCCTACAAAGACCCGAGGCGCGAATCAATCCGGCACAGGCTCAGGTTCGGGTTCGGGTTTAGGTTCAGGTTCAGGTACTATGGATGATCCGCGGCCAAATCGTGACGCCAAGAGTCTCGGGCTCATATCCGATGGGAACAGCAAAAAGATGCACCTCAGCCCTGTCAAGAGGAAGCGTGGAGAGAGCTTAGTATCTGCTCGTAGTGAGTGCGTGCTCGGCTCTTCTGCTGGCGGCGCCGGGGCTTCGGCGCCTAAACTTGCTCTAGGCTGGGGAGGCGGGCTGAAAGATAAATTATCCCGCATGAAAGAGGGCGAGAAATTGAACGGCGCCAGGGCTCGGCATGATGAGGAGAACCCGAACCACCACACTACTACCCATAATAACAGGAACAACAACGACAACAACAACGACGACCGAAGCAGATCCCCAGCCCGCAAAAAGACACGCTTCGTCACAGCGAAGGGAATCCGAGAAGCTGGACGGGAGAGCTTAGGCGATGAACTGGCTACCACTGGAAGAAGAACAATACCCCCACTACCGCCGCGAAAAGATCGGGGAATGATGTATTTGGATGATGATGACGACGATGATGACGAATTAATCATTCTTAGATAAGAGTTTTCTTTTTTTTTTTTTTTTAAAAAAAAAGAAAAAAGAGGCGTGGAAGCGAAGCTTTGAAGTGTAATAATAGTAACCTAGAAAAGAAAAGAAAAGTTTCTGCTACTCCTTTTTCTGTTTTTTTTTTTTTTGTTTTTTTTTTTTGGTGGCCAGGACTTGGTTGGGATAGCCTATGGATGAGAATAAATTATCTAACCTTAGTTAACTACGGGACAGGGTTAGATTAGGTAAGGTTATGGAACTGAAAGCCTGTGACATCTTGATTTTTTCTTCCTTTTTTTTTTCTTATATATATATATATATATATATTCTTTTTGCCTTGTCTCTGTTCTCTCGTAGTTGTCAAAGCATTGCTTTCCTACTTTCGCCAACTCTGTTCCCATGCCGTCGACGTAGTGTAGCTACCTAGGTATGAACCTCCTCACCTAATTACCCAACGGATTAAATCAAATCAAATCAAATCAATCAACCAAGTCCACAGTCCACAGTCCAGAAAGCCTCTTCAAGAGATCATCAAGACACACCACTCGTCGAAAGAAGGGCAAGGGGAATCTCTCTTTACCTCAAACCGTGATAGAATAGTAGTAGCACATCCAAAACCACGACATGAAAAAAGTGAAATACGTCAAGAAATAGTTAAAAAAAAATAAACCTCCATAAACTAATAAGAACAGCGACACTCTTCATCGCCCGCAAACTAATAAAAAAAAAGGCACCGAAATCAACCTCAAAGGCGCGACACGCCACTCTCTTACGAGAATGAGACGAGCTGAAACCGCATGATCACGCATCTATCTAGGTCGGCAGTCAAGCTCACAAAACTGACGACAAAAACTTACCTCAAGCACAAAAACCCTATCTAACCCAGTCTACATCTGCTATAAAAGCAGACCCGACCAAAAAAAAAAAAAAACTTTCATTGTCTCTAACTACACTACACTACCTACCTACTTCAAGCACACACAATGTTATGATGAATACCTCTCCCTCAACTCAACCAAGTCAAGCCAAAGCCGAAGCCAAAGCTAAGCAAGGCAACTTCCAAAGAGCAAAACAAAACAGTGATTTTGAGGAAAAGAGGGAAAACAGCACATGGATGAAATGCAAATAAAATACTCTGTTTAATACATGACCCCAACGACAAACATCTCTTTTTTTTTTTCTCCTTTCGATTTCTCGAACAATGTATCCTCTCCTCCACATCGACATACCCATCCAGATCGATCACGTACCATATTAGAGATGAACTGGAAAAAAGTCGAGGAAGCGTTCAGGAACAAATCCGGCAAGGGGCCATGGCATCTCGCAAATCATCGTGCCGACCAGTTTACGGTGTAACTTCGCCCTTGACCTCACCTTCCGCTTTGGTCTCATTGTCCTCTTCTTTCTTGTCCATTACCTCCGCTAGGACGGACTCGCCAGCCGTGGTCGTGATAGGTGGTTTTGTCTCCTCGACTGTGTCCTGGGCTTCACTTGAAGCCGGCGTCTTAGTCTCTGAAGTCTCGCTCTGAGCCTCCGCAACCTTTTCACCCTCATGCTTAGGCTGTTCGATCTCTTTCTTTTGAGCCTTGGCTTCTTCAACCTTAACCTCTCCGATCTTGTCCACCTCCCTGTTGTTATCTTCACTCGTTTCTTTCTTCTCGGGGACCTCTTGGTCATCCGGGTTGCGGTGCGCTTCGGTCTCTTTCGACTCAGTCTCCTCTTTCACTTCAGTCACCACAGGTGCTTCGGGTTCGGTCTCTTTGACTGTAATTTCCGGTTCATCTTTCTCCGGGCCGAGGTCATCGACCGTCACGGTGCCTTCTTCGTCTATACTCCACAGAGTCCTAGTCATAGAGAATGTAAGGACAGGGTGACCGTTAGAAGCAGAAGACGGCGGAGCATTTTCTGTTCTAGCACCCGCACTCTGAGTCTGGCTTGGGGCCCTTCGCTGAGGACCTCGAGCGCGTCCTTTCCTAGCATCAGACAAGGGGGCTACAACTTTTTGCTCTTCACTTGCTTCTTCCTCCACCGATGCTTCCTTCTTAGGAGCCTGGGGGCCTAAGCGCAGCCGGTTGTTCAGGTCAGACATGAATCCAGCTTGCAGCGCGGCGATCTTACTGCCCATAGGTCTAGCTGGCACGGCGGGTTTCGGCTTCACAGCGCCCTCGGCGGGCTTCGGTTCGGGAGTTGACTTCGCGGGACGAGCAGGAACTTGCGGCTTGGGGCGATTGGGAACCACTGGTTTGGCAGTGCTTTCCTCTCCAGAGCCTTGCTTCTTAGCGGGGCGAACAGGAATGGCGGGCTTCGTAGCAGCAGCAGCAGCAGGCTTCGTCTCTTCTTCGGCGATTGAATCCTCGGGCGATTGTGGGTTAGACACAGTCGTTGTAAACTGAAGAGAGTCGGGCGTGTCTTCCCATATATCCTGACTGGGAAAGCGTGGAGGCATATGGGGACGGTTGCGCAGCTCCTTGGTGACATGCGACTGCTTTTCAGCCCGCGGTTCAGCCCGCTGTTGTCGATTTAGGAAGCTGTCTGGCGTGACGGCTTCTCTCTCGGCCAATTCTTCTTGCTTTCGGGCAAATGCTTGAGCCGGCGTTTCCGTATCCTTTTCGGGCAATTCTGCCGATGCTTTACGTTGTCTGGGGGACGCAGCCGGTTCAGGTGTCGAAACTTCGGCCGTGGTATGCACGCTGTTCGGGGCATCCTCCCAGACGTCCCGACTAGGGAATCTTTGGTGGTGCTCCTTTGCCTTATCGGCCCTGGTCTTCGGCTTTTGTTCAGTTTTCTCATCCTCCGGGAACAACGGCTCATACTCTTCTACGTCTTCCAAAGGAGTCGAGTGCAACTCAAGTGGTTGAGAGTTGTAGATACTCGTGGGTCGAGACGATGGACGGCTTCTGGGCTCGTCACCACCGCGCCAGTGGGGAGGAACAGCGGGTTGGAGTTCGTAGGGCGAAGGGTTTTTGGCTACCTCATCAGCCGCCAGAATAGGCCAGGCATCATCATTTGATGGGCCACGACCATCGGCAGACTCGTCGTTGCCATACTTGACAAAACCCTGATGTTGTCCAATCTCATCAACGTGAATGACGTCTGTTTCCTTACTATTCCCAAGTTGAGAGGAACCACCGGAGTGCGATTTGACAGACTCAGCCTTGACGCCCGTCGAGGATGGGTGCGGCGAGGATACGCGCATACTATACTCATCACTGGCTTGGAAGGCGACCTGTTCACTAGGGGTCCCATTATAGTCTGAAGTACCTATCATGAATCATTAGAAACATTCCAAAGTTTGCTGGTGGCTTGCGTTACCAAAACCAGCACCACGGCTAGCGGTATCCCGAACGATTTTGTTGAGATTTTCACTGCTCATAGAGTAGTCACGGACACGATCGTGAAGGGCATTGTAAAGTTCCTTCTGGTAAATATCCGGGTGCTTTTCATAATAGGCTTTGTCTAGCTTGTCCGTAGATTCAACACCATGGCCATGAAGACCATAACTTCCCGGGGGAAGGTCGTGGAATCCGCCTCGAGAGCTCGTTCGGCGGGAATGGTGACGGGCGCTCTTCGTGCTGTCCACGCTTGCGGCTCGCGGCGGTGCCGGTGAGGGAGCTTGCACATCGCCGGCATATGAGAGCATGGGCACTCTTTGGCCAATCTCGGGAATTCCATGCTCGTCGTCGGTGTAAAATTCGCTGTGATGAGACAATTGACTTGTCGTACTGCCTTTCTTCTTCAGGCTGCGTGCGTTTGAGTAAAGCGGCTCCACGCTGCTGGGACGCCCAATACCGAAGGCAGCAGCGCGATCGGAATCAGTACGGGTGACCGCGGCGACACGCTGTTTGGCACTGGAGGCAGGTACAGTGGGCTTGGGGGCGTGTAATTTGAGATCATCGGCGACACTACGAGTCTGCTCTGGGGAGTCGCTGCGACTCAATTGAGCTGGTGATGAGCGGAGGGCCTCGATGGCGGCGGCATATTCCTGACCCTCCTCGCCAACACCGGGAAGGTCAAGGCTCTTTGTTTGCCTGAGTTCGTCTCCGAGAAAGCCCTGGCTGTTCCGCTTAGCCTTGGGGTCGAGCAGAGTCTCGTTGAGAGGTGAGGGTGCGAATCGATCGGGATTGGGCGAAATTGGGCGATTGAATCGCTTGGCCGGGCGTTCGGGGATTGACGGTGCAGAGCCATTCCCCTCGGCCCGGCTTCTAGTAGGGCGAGGCGGGACGACCGGAGTAGATTGCATAGTGGCAGCGGACATGGCGTTGAAAAGGGCGGGAATACCAAACACAGAAAAGTCTGATGCTAGCTAATATGTTCGAAGCTGTCGTAGCAATTCGTATTGGGCAGAGAGGGATATTGCCTGGTAAATCCGTCACGAGTCATTGTCAGCAAACGGCACATTCTTAGAATGAGTCAGCGCCATCGTGAAACAGTTGAACACATACCGCATAGAAGTCCAGAAGGTCTAGATGTTGTGGAGGTTCCGTGTAGCGACAACAAGACGGAAAACGGATTATATAGAATCTGGGGGAAGGTGTTTGCGGTGAGTCACCTTGAGTGATGGGGGGGCTGGTTCGATCGATGATAAAGGGGGAATAGAACCCAGAAACAATAAAGAAGTAGACTACCGGCAAATGCAATACCTAGACGTTGAAAAAAAGGATAGGCAAGACTTAGGAAGGGGCTACTTACGTGCGTTACCTAATTATGTAAGAATACCGCGTAGTGACGTAACTACACGCTAGATATCATATCAGGATTAGCCCAGTCTGATTCCCGATCAAGCCGATGGCATATGATTGCTGTCCAGTGTCGAGAAGCTGTCTGTGCGTGAAGTAAAGAGAAATGGTGAGGGGATTGGGGGTCAACAGGTACCTACTGGACGACAAACGGAGGCAGATCAGGTAGATAAATGGACGAGTGAAGGATTTTTCAGTCAACGGAAACGGACGAGGTTGTGACACAACCCTATGGGATACCGTCGACACCATTTATCCCAACTGGGGATAGGGACATGTGCTGTTTTTAGTACCTGGTGTAGGTACCACTTGGGGTTGCCAACACTCCCGGCATTAGTTCTAATACGCTACGAACGACCACCTAAGCAGATACTGTACCTATGCAATGTCATACGCTGAAAAGCATTGTAGGGGTCAGTCATGAAGCGGGGATCGAGGCCTCGCGAGAGACGGTCTGGACAGACTATTAATTAACTACCCTACTTCGTAACAATGAACAGAGGTTGGTGTTTTTGGAGGGTCACGATATCAATCTCAGCCTGATGCCACCGCCACTAAGGGGTAATAGTCAGGAAGACCGGTTGGTATCTGAGAAAAGAATTGCCTTGGACCGATAGTATTAGGTATTGCATTGCGTACCTACCTAATGTACTTAGCAACACCGCTGACCGTTTCTTCCATGTTGTACAGACTGTAGGTGGTTTGATCATTGCATGTACAGATACCAGCAAACAGTGTCTGTACTGTAATAGAAACGGCTTTCTGGCCATTATTTCACGGTCATCGACTCATCGATTGCTCCAGCCATTCAAGGTTCCCTCCCATTTTGCCCCGCGGTACATTCCCCCTTCGTGCGGTCTCACCTTTCATGCCAGGGAACTTCAACTGCGAGAGATCTCGGTTGGCGTTTCGTGTGATGTGCATTAGGAAAGAAGTACCACCAATATTATGTGTGCCGCACATCATGTGTCCTCTTTCCCCGCATTGCCAACATTTCTAACCTACGGAAGACATGGCCGTGACTACTCAAGACATCCGAGAAAAAAAAAAAAACAAGACAAGAAAACAAACCCGAACGCTCGTCAACTGCAACCAGGCAACTAAACGGCAATGTACAGCTACCTAGGTACAGACTGTACAGACGTACCTATCTGCTCCATGCAGCCAGGACGATGCCCTTCAATGCCAGATGGCCGCGCTAAGATGTGACCACCGAGCGGGACAAGTAGGTATCTATGACAACAGCTCACCGCCAATGACGGCATACCCAACGGAATCCGCGGCAACCAACTAAGGTTAACATACCTACCTACGGACATCCGGGCAAACTCCCTCGCATTCTTGGACAAAAGAACTTTCAGGTGATAACCAAAATTTCCAAGGGATTCCCACTAGAGAAAAAAAAAATTTCCAGGGCGAGCGAGGAAAAAAAAAAATTTATTTAGAACCGAACGACCGGTATGATCCGATCCGGTTACCTCCCCTCGTAATGATGCATAACCCGAGCGCGAACGGTTGAACCCCGTGACCGACCAATTGGGTTCGGGTTGCCCTGCACCGCGCAAAGATCTTCCTCGTCTCGTGCGCCCTCATTTCCTCTTTTTCTTTTTCCTAGCTTAGCATCAAGCATTCGGGTTCGGTTGCTTGTACGTAATTACCTCGGTGAACTGCGAGAGAGAGAGAGAAAAAAAAAAGAAAAAAGGACAAAAAAGAAAAAAAGAAATGCTCTCGCTATTTTACGTGAGCCACGTTTACAACACATCACTCTAGGCAAACAACATTGCATCGTCTCCGTCCAAAAGATCGCTCCCTACAGCACGACAACACACCTGGTCAACGAAGCCCAAAGGTACAGTAACAGTGATGGATAAGTAGGTAGATGCATACCTAGCCCTAGACAAAATAGCCTAAAGTCCCCACCCAAAACCCACACGTAGGTATCTAGATACCTAGACGAGACGCATGCCAGTCATCCCGGAACGTCGAACTTTGCTTCACCTTTCTTTCGCCCAATCTCATTGATTTCGTCGGCTCGAATTGCTCTTACAGGTTGGGCCTATTTACGAACCTACATTGTCTCTTCGCTGGGTATTGCCTCAATTCCCCCACAGAATCCGGACTCTAACGATAAAAACCGTGCCTGATTCGCCCAACGCGGAGCTGATGTACACTATGTCGCTCGAACACCGCATAGATGGGGAGGATGGGGAGAATGGGGAGCCCTTCTGGCATGCCTAGATGAACAGGAGGTATGCATGGCATGCTGCAAGATAGTCTAGTAGCTTGGGTTTCACAACGGTTCTTTTTAGACGATGGCCTGTCCAGATTACACCTGCTCAAATAGGTAGGACTGAGGAGACATGCTGCATGATATCCGTACCGTTCAAGGCTCATCAGTCGGTAAACTCTTGGGCTAGGATCAGCTTGCATCAGAACATTTTGATATATTCTGTCCAGACATCAGCTGAAGGCATAACTTGGTCTCATTCAGTCAGGAAGAAAAGATAACCTCCACCCCTCTCTCCCCAACGGTATCTCTGTCGAATCAGTACCAAGATTGATTTAGTACTATCCGAGTACAGAATAGAAAAACACTAGGCCTGTCCATACAATATCCGTGACGCCAATACACCAGTCTTAAATGCTTGACGTCGTTGTTTTCTTTTTTGTCTGTCGCTCCCCCTTACCCCTTATCCTCCACGGTCTGACCTTCGTCAACTTAGCACGCCAGCTTTCATAAAGAGAGCCCCCTTTATGTCTATTACCGCCCACATCCCCGGTGCCAGCAGAGTCATCAAGAGCCCTCGGGTCAGATCAGGTTCGTTCCATGACAATCGTTCCATCGATTATATGATCATCTGGGCGACACCTTGGCCGCCGAGCGTCTTACTGCCAACGAAGGCTTGGCCCTTTAGGCCAGCAAGGGCATAACAGAATGCGGTAAATGTGAGGACGATGGCGGAGGCAAGCAGACTGCTCGGCGTGATAATAACACTGAGGTACTGAACAAGGGCCATGACAAAGTACGTAGCGGCCCGCATGTAGTTCGATGAGACCTTGCGAATCGCGGCATCGAAGGCAGAAGATGTAGGGCAGATTCTTAGCAGAAGAGGGACTTCGAGGAACAGAATGAGGAAAGCCGATATCCTGATTTACAACTGCGTGTTAGGTCATCTGGATCTTCAGCGGGTTTCCCGGGGTGCTCTAGCGACTTACAAGGAGAGGATGCCGAAGATGATGAGAAGGGGTCGGAAGAGGTTAAAGAAGTTGGCAATGCCCAGCGCGAAACAAAGGATCATGGACAGGATACCCAACCTGTCAAAGATCAAACGTTAGCTCCCGATTCCGATAGGCTCCGCAGACTTTATTCGAAGCTTTTTTCGACCATGCCAACGCGACAGAATAGTTACAGTCCTGGGGCGAGGAGCATGGGGCTTGCGACTATTCGAGGCACTGGTTCGGCGCAGTGGCTTACCATTGTCCGTAGATGCCTAGAGAAGTAGATGACGATGGTTAGCTCGGCCATTTTTCGCACGCGTGGGAATAAGATCCGAAAAGAGCGGAGAGAAGAGGGGCTTACTGAAGTTTCTTGTGGCAAACTCGTCTTTGATCGACATGTTGAAAAGTGTGCGATGTGAAGCTGTGCCGAATTGGATTCAGATCAGCTCGTGGCCCTGTTGGATGCCGTGAAGAATGCCCAGCTACTTTCGACTCCGACACGATGCGCGGCGCAGTAATAGACGATAGTAGGTAGGCTGTAGGAGAGACGAGTTGTCGGTCGTATACCTAGGTAGCTCGTCGTGGGTCCTAACGGCAGTCGAGATGATAGAGCGACGGTGGTGTTGTTACGGCGGAAAGGCGTCCCGATCGTTGAAGAGTCGCGATTGTTGTTTTGGCAGACTTCCCTACACAGATGTGTCCAATTGATAGGAGCTTCTGAGTGGATCTTCGGAGCAACCAAGACGACACCAATGGGTACGCAGGCACTGACTAGCGCAGGTCCTTCCTGCCCAGTGGATGCCCGTAAGTCACAGGTGCTCTGTACTAGCGTATCAGCTAAATATGCAGTGCAGGAGGTACTGATCAGGCCTATCTATGCTGTTTAAGTACATGGACAGACAGCTAATAAAAGAATAGCTTCGGTATAAGGTACCTGCAATGTACCTCCCCAACGCAACAAAGACATCCATCGGGCCGCCGGTCGCAATCAAGGTGTCGCCCGTACACTAGGTAGACGACTGCAGTACAGGCAGTCACCATAAGTAAGTTATACGAGCTTTACGAAGTGGACGTACGGACAATAACCTAGAAGCTCCCAACTGCCTGCACGCCGAGTAATCTCACCCGTGCCGGCCAGTACAGATGTTGTCGACAAAAGAACAGAGGGAGACTCGCAAGAACTTCATTTGCTCGCAAAACAGTGGGCCGCACCCCTAAACTACACTATAAGTATAAAATTTCAGGGGTCCATGCTAATCACGACTTCATGTACGGACGTACAGATTAGGTATCAAAACTCTGGGTCACACGGTGTTGTTTCCTTGATGGGATTCCTAAGTACGGTCTTCGCTTTGGTCGCCAACTTTGATACCTCCTGCATACTAGACACTGGAACCTTTTTTTATATATATGTGGCTTCACGTTCAAGTTGGACCCCACGGGGGACTGTATCTTCCTATTGACAACATGAGTTTTCGTTCAGGGGATCTAGATAGGTTGACAGTCGTCCTAGGTAGGTAGATTAGAAAAAGAGGCAAGGGGACGATAAACGCTAAGTGGATTCAGGGGATCAGGAGCGCCTTCCTAGGCAGGGAGTCAGTACAGGAGGGAGCAATCGAAGAATTGGGATGGAGCGTTGATTCTGTGCGACGAGGAGTACCGACTTCGTAAGGAAGTCGAAGGCGAGAGAACTGTGAAGGGGACGCAGGTATCCCGTCCACGGATTTCTGCTAGTTCGAGAGCTATAAAGTGCCTCGCCCGCCATCAGACAATCTGCTCGCCCTCATATTCATTATTTCCCTACCCGCGCCGCGAAGAAGGTATCGAGCCTGTTCGAAGTCCAATGACAGGTCTTCTGCCTGTGCTCGTAAACGACGACCATCCCTCGTGACACACGGACGCGTTTGCGCTACCTTCCATCTCTCTCAGTGTCATTGGCTTTTGGGTCACGGTCCCTTCGAGATATGGGCACCTTCCCAAGTCACAGGCAATCTTAAGCGTTGAGGTCAGTCGTGCTGGCCAAAAGATCCGTAAGAGTCCATGACTGTACGACTGTCTATCGTATGTCCTAGTGTTACGTCGGCGTAATGCTCAATGCTGTGTCCAGCCGAGCTAAAGATTGTTGGGAATTCAAATGCCTACACAGGTGCTTCTATACCGATATCAGCAATGAGGTGTCATCAACCAGGGCCATTCCACAAATCCCACTCAACTCATTTAGCACCCTGTCCAGGATCGAACTTACGAACAGGTATCGCCTACAGTCTGTACAGTCGTGATGATAGGTAGCTGTGGTGTGAATTTCCATTCATGGACTTCATGGACGGTTCATCACAGTGGTCAAGACAGTGTGCAGTTTCGCCGCCTGCTGCGGGGAACCTTTGGCGACAGGAATACAAATTTTTGTTATATTTGAAAAGTTGAATCATTCATCGCTCACAGCACGGCCACTTGAGAGTCCCCGAACCTAGAAGAAGACTGGACAGGACAGTGACCCTGCCTCATAGTGACGACATCGTAGGCCTGCTAGGTACCAGCACTGGCCGTCACACTCACTCATCACGATTTAGATCCGTTTATATCAGTTTGTTGGTCGCGAAGGCTCAACAGGGTCTGGGGAATAGCATCGCTAAACCCAGAAAACCCATCGAAAACCCATCGAGGGAAGAAAGCCATATCGAGGTTTCGTTTCTACTCAACAGAAACATCAGCCGGTCTGGATTCCCCCTCCACACTCACTAATCCTTCTAGACTAGGTACTACAATCCCCATCTCAACACTGAACGTTAACGGCCCGTACGATTGGGTGCATGAAACTTCGTGGCTATTATTCTCACCTCACGATATACCATCTCATTACTTTCTTGAATCTCATGTGTCTTCACATTCCGACTAATAGCACCCTTGATACATGAATGAACAGCCACCTACTGACCGTCAGCTAGAAGCTCTGATGGGCTAATCCTATGATTGCCAACAGGCTTGTTCCGAGATGGCCTCCTTTCCTGAGTGGTCTCTGTCACCGATATCAACATGCATCTCGATCATGGTTGTAGCTTATGCTGCGATGTATCGATACTCGACCCGGAAACTTGATGCCAGAGAGCCAGAGATTGTTACCTCTGGTGTTCCGTTTGTTGGGCATTTGTTTGGGATGGCTCTATACGGAGGGAAATATATCAAAAATCTGGGGTATGAAGCCCTACTTTACTAACACGAGGCTTAACTTCTTCTGACCACCTAGACTCAGGCTTCGGAATTTGCACTTTCCTATCTTCACTCTGCCGGTGCCTGGCTCTCGTATTTACATCGTGACAGAACCGTCCCTGGCGACTGCAGTTCAGCGAGCTTCCAAGGCTCTGTCCTTCACGCCTATCATACCCGAGGTCACTGAGCGCATCCTGGGTTTGGATAGGGCCACAATGGACATTACCCGTAAGAACCTAGATCCTGGCCCCGGAGACGAGCGTGGCTTCTTAGCCGATATCCAAGATCTGGTATATGATTGGTTTGGTTCAGGCAATTGTCTGAACAAAATAAGCCTAGATGCGTGTCGAGATTTAAAGAACGAAATCCTTGCGTTCGCCGCCTCCCAGCAGGGGCAACGTAGCCGTGGGAAACCAACGGATTTGCTTGAATGGGTCCGACATATCGTCATTTTGTCAACCGCAAAGTACTTCTATGGCCCTCAGAACCCTATTGCCCTGAACCCTGAACTTGAGGGTTCTTTCTGGGCATTTGATCATGGCCTCGGAAAACTGCTCATAAACATATTTCCTTCTCTCACGGCACGCGAGGCGTATATGGGTCGAGAGCGTCTAGTGAAGGCACTCGAGGAGTACTTGGAAAGGGGAACTCACAACACGGCCTCAGAGATAATACAGAAACGAGTCGAGATTGCTCTTCGGCATGGCTGGACCCTTCGCGCCACTGCGCGCTCGGAGCTTTCGTTCTTGTTTGCCGGCATCGTCAACGCGACTACCTCTTCGTTCTGGATTCTGCTCCAGATTTCTGCGGATCCCCAGCTTTTGTCTACGGTGCGCGAAGAAGTTATCCAAATCTTGAGGGTAGACGAAGAGAGTACCGAAAACCCTCAGCCGGGGAATTATAAGATCCGTATGACGGATCTCAGAGAGCGCTGCCCTATTCTCGTTGCCATTTACCGAGAATGTTTGCGCTTGGGATCCGACAACTACTCTACGCGAATGGTCAAGGAAAATACAATCCTGGCCGACCGCTACTTTTTAAAAAAGGGTGCCGTCGTCCAGATTGCCGGCGGCGTTATACATTCTAACCAGTCGATATGGGGAGACGACGTTTTAGCCTTCAACCCGCACCGATTTCTCGAGGGCTTCTGTCGTAAACCGGGGGATGCGAAGCCGAACCAGGTTCACCCGGCTGCCTTCCGCGCATTTGGGGGTGGTAGAACACTCTGCCCAGGCCGGCACTTTGCCATGAACGAGATACTGAGTCTCGTGGCCTTGGTTGTTCTCATGTTTGATATCGAAGCTCCAGATGGGGATAAGATCAACGTCCCCGGAAAGAACGATAGTGTCATGCCCGTTCATATCCTTGAGCCCGTGTCCCCAGTCAAGGTTCTGATTTCCCCGCGCCATGACAAATACGCGAAATTTTGTACCGGCGTTGAATTCGCCCTGTAGCTGCCCCTGTCTTTAGATCCAATCGATAGACGGGACACCGCAGTTCTGATCTTCTACAAATATTCTCGACGGCTCGCTTGAATATATTCTACATCAGTATCATGTACGGACCATCAAGGGCCGGTGCACAAGTCTTGTCTCCTGCCGAGATGTGGTGACTTGACCCAGGGGACTGACTGTGTTTTCGAAACTTCTCACGGTGACCTTTTGATTGAGCGGTGGATTCTATCAGGTCGGACCCATAGGTAGCCAGTCATCTGTGAGCCCGACTCGACGACTCGACAACATGAGAGCGCGCTAGGTAGATAGATTACTATAGGTAGATGGGTTTGAATTGTTTCGGCGCTAGGGTTCCGGGAATGATGGCACAACTCTGCAAGTGCCAACTGGTGGCTTGTGATTTCGCGAGCTTGGTTTTGTGAGAAGTTATTCGGACGGAAGTGCATATGGTGATTGAGGATGTTAACTATTAACCAATAGGTAACGCTCCAAGGGCAGAACAAGGGTCTCTAACTCGTCGATCATTCTACTATGTAGGGACCTGTATCCGTCTGGAACACGGATAGGCATCAAAGCGACCGACTCACAACTGCGTTCTATTTTTGGCCCTAAGCTTTTCGTCAAGGTACCCGTAGGCTAGATACAGTAGGTGCCTCAGGTAGGTACCCTAGGTAGAGGTACCTTAGGTAGCTTGCGGGGTTCAACTTTCCCCTATACATCTTGAACACTGACCAGAAAAGTCATAAGTAGGTAATTAAGTACTGGTACACATGGGTAGGCGATATGTACACTAGCTACCCACCTACAACACTCCCTCCCTAAGGTAGTGTACGCAAGTAGATACCTACACTGCGGTTATCGTGTCCTACATAACTACCTCTCGTCTTTCAGTTTCTCAGTTCGTCGGCATTTTCCAAGGTACGACGGCGTCAAGCTTTTTACCAGCAACCACAAGCTTATAGGTGGCTCACCGTCTACAAAGCTGCGATTGATCCTCTTCTCATGGAGCCCGACCCGACGTCTTGCAACGGCCCGGACGGCAGGCCGCAGTATATGGCCACATTTGACAGCGAATTTCGGTGGGTGCCATTCAAGATTCCATCCACCATTCAAGTCGAAAAGGTTGAAAGAGGTATCAAGAGGGTGTTGTGGTGTAGCGGCAGAATACCGGTATGACATTAGGTACAATCTGTATCGTAAGCGCCAACACGACGAATGGCAGGAGGGGCTCGAAGCAGAACAAGCCAATGAGGGTTGGCTCATCTCGGATCTAAAGTGAACAAGGGCCCACTGATATGTGGGATCCCATCCAGAACCCAGAACCCATTCTCGCGGGGTCCTTGGCGTTTCCTGGTCCTGCCTGATCCTGCCTGGTGTTTCTCCCCTTCTCCCATTCTCCCATTCTCCCATGCCCCCGTTCCCCCCGTTCCCCCCTTCCCCCCTTCTGGCCGATCAATCATCAGACGGCGGTTGCGGTAGGTACCAACATGCTGTAATACACCACGGACAGGACACGGACAAGGAACAGGAGTCGAAAAAGTCATCACATAAATGACCCTCTTAAGCCTTTCCGAAAAGCCGGACGGGTATCTGGCGGGTATCTAGTTCTCCACAGATCTGCATTTGCTAGTCTAGCTGCCTTTCGCTGTCTCTGCTGTCTCTGCTATCTCTGCTGCCTCTGCTGCCTCTGCTCCCTCGAGACCCGGCATTTCTTGCCCTCTCACGATATAATTCAAGTGCAGCCTACAGCCAACAGTCTTACGCCTACATGAGTATGCTGTCGGCGGGCGGATCCTAGTGGTGTCCTCTCTCACAAGCCCATTGGCAGCCCATTGGCAATCCACAGGCGCAACTTGGAGACCCAAGCAGACAGTCCGAACAGGCAGGCCGCCACCAACAGCGGGGATTGTCTGTCGCTCTCCGACCGCTACCGCTCTCTATTCATCACAATTGTATTCTATCTGTTCGGCGATTCATCCACAATACAGACTATACCAAGTGTTTCAACTTTCAACTGGGATATCTGCCAAGAGACTAAGGTTGGATCAATTGAACGGTATGAAAGCAATGACACGCCATACCTACTTTACCTACTTCATACCGACTTGAAATATAATACCTTACTCACTGAGATCACGTCAGATCAGACTCCAGGAATATTCCCTCGCATCTGCGCTCAAAACAAAGGCGAAAGCTGGCTCTTTTCGCCGCCGTGTCGCCGTCGCTCATCAACTTTTTGCCCGATCTCGCCCCTCATTGTCGCGCAATTAACGACTCAAACTATCGGAACCGCGCACGCGATCCAAGTGCTATGTGTTTTTTGTTTCGCGCCACTGAGGTGCAAGTCTCTCATCACTAGCGGCTATTGAGTTTTTGAGATTGAAGGGCCTCGATTTCAACGATGTCCAGCGCTCGCGATACTTCATCTCGCCTTCGTCAGACTCTCAATCCGTTGCTGACTTCGGCTCTGGGCTATCATAGCCAGCATACCCAGCTGAATGCGCCTCATTCTGCCATATCAACTAACTCGCCCTATGCATTTGGCGGCCTGACACCAGCCAGCTCGATACAGCCATATAATCCCCAAGAATGGATTCCCTCTCCGGCTGTTGGTCCTGAGCGGCCACATCAGTATCCAGCGCAGCCTCCATTCCGGGACTCAACTGGTAAGCCAGCACTTACTTAATTCCATTCGTACTAGCATGATTTACTCAGCTACTGCTATTGCAGCACCACCACCCCCATATTCCCCTCCGCGCCACCAGCGACCATCCGCCACGAACTATGACTCTCCTACGGCCAGTGCATCTACCCCTCGTGCACCATCCGGCTCTCATAGGCCGTCGCCGGAACCGTCTGCAACACAGAACTTCCCGCCGCCGCCAGGGTCGGCGGAGCGAAGAGCTTCCCGGGAGAGGCGATTCGGACTGTCTTCGCTCACGAGGCGAAGAGATCGAGATCAAGGAGAACCCACTCCCAGTCCAGACATCCATCCGTTGGCAAATGTTTCAAGGCCGCAGGCCTTGATGATCAATATACCCCCGCCTGTAGATCTTACCGAGAGTCCGATGCCAGTCATACCGCCGAATTCCCGTCGAGCTACCTCTGCGAGTGCCGTAGAGACACCTATTTCTGCTCGGTCTCGATCCGCGTCTCAATCGAGATGGGACCCAGCCATGCAACTCCCGCCTCCTCCACCTGGTCCTCCTCCATCTGCCCATTCCCGATCCCAAAGCCTGAACCGACCAAACAGTGCGAATCCTCCCATCACCTCGCCACCGACAAGACGACCGCCACCTGGAGGAGTCGCCGCCTTGGGGCCGGTACCGCCCACTCCGGCCAACTGGGTGGAAGAAGAAGTGCACCAGCCGCAGCGTGTCACGACACCTGGCCGGCGGGACTTGAATATTCAGACGTCTGACTTGAGCAATTCTCAGTCACCCGGGATGCCCCAGTCCGCAAATACAAGCCCGAACAATAGTCTAGCCAGAGCCGGCGCGTTAAGAGGTGAGAAGACACTGCGGGAGAGACGGACTGAGAGTCGAACTAGACACCAGAGGACCTCATCAATCACGGATGCACATCAATTATCGAATATTGTTGTTCCAGAAGGGTCCAACGTTTCCACTCACTTTTCAGTGAATCGGAACACACCTCGAAGTGCTGGGAAGACGGTATTTGAACTGGCCAGATTTACCAACGATAATGCAGATTCAAGACACTCAACGCCGCGAGCCTCTACAGGACTGCCGCCGGGGTCGGCCACACCTCCTTTCTCACCACGAATGCTCAAAACACCCTCTTCTGCTACCACAGAAACTGGACATCCCATGGCCCCGAAGGCCTTGCCAACTCCACCACCGCAAAGTCGTTCTGCCTCAAGCTCATCTCATGTCCCTCCTGAAATCTACAGCTCAATGAACAGTGTTGCTTCCACCCCCGTTACCTCGCTACCGTTGACGAAACAGGTTGTAGTGAGCCAAACGGCCCAGCAATTCTGCCAAGGGACAATAGAGCGTTTCCAAGCTTTCGCCGAGAAAGAAGCATCTGCCAAGACTGATGCCGACCGTGTGAAGCTTTTTGCAGATTTTGTTGTTACTGAGTCTAGATTGAGACGCGAGAGATATTCATCCGCTATCGGGGCCATGGGTTCTGAGATTCTCGATCTCACGAGAGATCTGTTTCGGCCTATGAAGACTCGACGAGAGTCTGGCGACTCGCAGATGAGTGACTGGGCGCCTCAACTTCCTGATGCTGTGTCGAACCGGAATTCGACAGGCTCGCTCATCCGAGACCAACAACAACTTAGCCCTGCACCAGGATCGGCGGGGCTCAGTGGACCTCCACCGATCAATACAAATCGGATATCGAATCAGTATATGCCATCGCTGTCACCGATTCTTAGTATGAGCGTGAGCGCACGTGATGAGGCCGATTCTCGAGGCCGGCCGGCTAGTCGATGGTGGGAGTCCGAGTCCGCGGGCACTGGCACTGGCAGTCGAGTGGAGAGATCGAAGCGGGAGTCGAAATACATGGGCGTGCCTAAGGAGGCAAGAGAAGCATTGCAGTGGGAGGACGCATCCGGCGCGGTGGCCGGTCCATCGACTTCGAACGAGGGATATCTCGTGGATGAATACCCACCCGAAAAGGCCGGTTGGCATGAACCCGAACCGGCAAAAGCGCCGCACCCATTCGCCCGCTCCCGCCTTTCCGTTGTATCATCAGCATCTGCGCCGAACACCCCAAATCTCACACACCTCGATGTCTCCCGTTTGGTGACATTGCCTCCTCCTTATCCGCGCCATCATCCCGCCCTCAATAACAATCACCCTGAATTAACCTCCATCCGGACTATCGTGCGGTCAATCAGCGATCTAAGCGAAGTCGAGGCCACCAAACAAGCATTTGTGCGAGACAGCCAAAAAGCGCGAGACGAAGCCACGGCGGCAACGTCGGCAAGGCGCCAAGCGCTTCGTGCAAACTTACAAGAAGAGATCAGTTCCGGCAACATGTCATACGCCGAAGCAGCCGTCATCGAAGCCGACACACAAGAATCCGAGAAGGCGCAAGCCAAGGATCTCGAGCGGGCCGAATTCGAGCGATTCCAAAACGCCGTCGTAATGCCCCTAAACGAACTCCTCACCGGCCGCATCGCGCAAGCGACAGCACTCTTCGACGAGCTGCGCTCACGCCTATTCGTCGAAACGCAGGCGCCGAACCCGAACACACCGCAGGAAGAAGGCGACGAGCAACCCGAGCTCCTCGAGAAGCTGACGCTGCTCAAGTGGATCTTCGAGGCGCGCGAGGCGCTCCACCGCGAGGTGTACAGGCTCCTGAGCGAGCGCAATGACCGGTACCGCGAGATGGTAGTGGCGCCCTACCGGCTGTCAGGGAACGAAGAGAAGGTACGTGGCGCAGAGGCCTTTTTCGCCGAGGACGCGGGGAAACGGCGCGCTGCGCTCGCGGACGAGGTACTCAGGCGGACAGGCGAGTTCCGCGACGTGGTAGAAGAGAACGTGACGCGGGGAGTCGACATGCAACTGAATGCCTTCTGGGACATAGCACCGCCGCTGAAGCGTCTGCTCGACAAGATCCCAGCGGTCATCGACGCGCAGTTCTGCGTGCAGATCCCGGCGAGAGAGTTCGCTGAGAGCCCGTCTTACCACGCTCACCCGCTGCAGTACTTGTACAGTCTACTATTGCACGCCGAGAAGAGCACGTATCAGTTCATCGAATCACAGACGAACCTGCTCTGTCTTCTACACGAGGTGAAAGAAGCGGTTGTGAGTGCGCGTGCCAAGGTTCTGGAAGCGGGGGGTCGTGATGCGCGCTCTATGTCTATCGAGGATGAGTGTAGGCTTGAGCGTGAGCGGCTCACGGACGATTTGAAAGAGAAAGTCCGCGTTGTCCAAGACCAATGGGATGGTGCGCTTGGCGAGAGCATGCGTGGTGTCAAAGAGAGAGTGGGTGAGTGGTTGCTTTCGACGGGTGGTTGGGATGAGAGTCTTGAAGATGGTGGCGTTGGCGGTGTTTAGACTTTACGAGTGTTTTTATTGCTAAGAAAGAAAGAAAGATAAAAAAAAAAAGATACCATGGGAGGATTATTGGGCATTTGTCTCGGTGTGTGTGATACCCAAAATTTTGTTATTGCGTCCTTTCTTTTTAACTAGCTGGGCTTTTCGGTTATGTTGGTCACGCATTGTAGGAAGGGCTTTTGGGATGCGGGTTAGATAGGGGTTTATAGGGATTGTGGGCATGGTGGGAAGAATCCATGTGTCCATGAGAATCAAAATGAGGGAATGGATAAAGTTGATGAAAAATGAAACCCTCCAAAAACAAAAAAAAGACGGATGATTTGTGGTAGATCTTTTTTTTTTTTTGGTGTTCTTTGTTATCCTATCGTACACTTTTGCGAAAGAAAAGAGAAAAAAAAAACACAAGATGATCGTGTTGCAGAAAGGGGAAAATATAATAATATACCTTTCTTCCCTCCCTCTTCAATACTTTTATAGAGAAGTTCAACCTAATGATAATAATACCCTTCGATGCAGTGTGTCTTTTGAAGCGGATAGAACCCGGCGAGTTTATAGAAAAATCCAGGTCGTATCTTCTAGGTAGTGGGGTGGTTGTTGTTGTTGTTGTTGTTGTTGTTGTTCTTCAAAAAAAAAAACATACCTAGGTACTTAATTCACGAAATACACCAAAAAAAAAGAAAAGAAAAAAGAAAGAAAGAAAGAAAGAAAAAGAAAAAAAAAATTACAAACTTGCTTCTTCTCTCCCATCTTATCTAAAGCGTACTCCCCTTCGCGAGGAACCAGGCCTTGGCGGTCTCGATGCCCATGCAGGTACTGATGAGCACGCGGCTCAGCTGGTCGATGTCGTCGGGCTCGACGCGCTTCATCGTGCTGAGGATCTGCAGCGGCCGGACGGCGAAGTGGCGCTTCTCGCGCCACGCGACGGCGAACTCGAGGGGGTCGCGGGCGTTCCACAGGTGCGCGGACAGCGTGATGCTGCGGCAGGATACCATGCGCGGATCACATCCGTCGCCGTCGAGGCTGGGGGATTGATGGAGGGCTTTTTGCACTAGTGCTATGGAGGAAGAGGAAGAGGAAGAGGAAGGGGGAGAGGAAGAGGAAAAGGAGGAGGAGGAAGGGGAATAAGAAGAAGAAGAAGAAGAAGAAGAAGAAGAAGAAGAGTCGGCGGTGGTGGTGGTGGTGGGGAAAGGATGGATTACGTGGACGTCGGTTTGTAGGACGCGTTGGAGCTGTATGAACATGAAGGAGGCGAGGAGAGTTCTTCGCATGGACTCTTGGAATGTCCAGTCGTGGTATAATGCCCGTGCGGTAGTGGGAGGGTAGAGTGGGATATCGCGAGATGGGTGATTAAATCCCCCTCCGTTAGTGTTAGTGTTGTTATAGTTATTATTACCGTCTTCTTCGACGGGTAAATGCCGCACGAATTCCAAGAGGGCCATGGCTGAATCGCTGAGCGTCGACGCCGTTTCTATGGCGAGCGTACGCGCCATCCAGGAATCATCGAAGAAGAGCATGATTTGGTAGAGGATGAGGGCGTGTGTGCGGGCGAGGAGCTCCGGCACGCTGGACGTGGGGACAGGGGCGTCGAGGAGCTTTTGATAGCGTCGCTCGATGACGCGCTGGATCATGGTTGCGTTGGCTGGGTTCTTGGCTCGGTGGAGAGCACAGGCTGAGAGAGCATCTATATAGACGGGTAGGGGGGTTTATTTTTTTCTGTTTGTTAGTTATTTTTTTCTTCTTTTTACTTTTTGATATACACATAAAAACAAGAACCTCTCTCCTTTCGGGAGAAAAAAAAAGCAATATAGAGATGATCAGAAGAGATGAAATCAAAATAGTGAACTCTAGGAAATAGGGGTTTTCGCGTACCCTCGAGGCACGGGGGCATAGACTCCCGGAATACGGCGGGATGAATCCAAAACGTGCCGCCGGTACGGACCATGGATTCCGGCGATCCCTTCATTGCATCGACGCCGTAGCCAAGTCTCTTCTCAATCAGTTCCGAGATGAGGCTCAATAGCTGTATTCTCGACGAAGTGATACTGGAAGAGGAAGACTGGGGTGGCCTCAGGACCATAGCCATGGGATCGTCGAACCCCGACAGCGACGGTCCTTGTGTCTGTGGGATATTAGGCCCTGTTACCGCCTTATCCGGACTATGAGCCATGACTCCGTCGAGAAAGCTCAGTTCCCCTTGGAAAGTTGGTTCATTGTTGAATGTGACAACCGGGAGGGAGTGACAAGAATCACAAGACGGTCCACCACCGAATGATGGAACCGGATCCAGATTGAAGTCGAAGTTTGGATTTGTCTCCCACGAGTCCAATTCAGGCAGGATGTCGATATTGTTCATCAATTCTTGCGATTGCGCAGCATTGTTTGGGCTTGATATTCCCAATTGAGAGGAAAAGGAAGAGGTTGAGGAGGTTGAGGAGGAAGAAGAAGAGGAGGAGACCTGTAACTCCTGTTGTCTTTTCACTGACGATCTTGATGAATCGACGTGAGAAGACAAAGACAAAGACGAAGAAGAAGACGAGGTAGGATAACAACACTCGATTCTCCTCTGCGTGCATCGCAAGCACGAAGGTTGGCGGAGGTCACATCGCCGTTTGGCTTTGATGCACGCAGCACACTGCAATAAAGACGTATCGTCAATAAGATACCGGCCTGTTTAGAGGAAACGAGGCATGAGATGGATTCACGGTAGCTGGGCTGTATTTGAAGGGGCTCCAATCATGGGGGGCCACTTTTCACATCCGTTGATATCGTGGGGTAAATGAAAAACGATGGTTCACCTACGGACTTCCGCCTAGGGGGTGGGTTACCACGTTCTAAAGTCGAAAGCGATGGCGGTGGCGCCATGCTCAAGAAGTCTGATATGGGTAGTGAGGTTCTCAACTTTTCAGATTCGAATCGTGAATCAGACGCCGGTCTATTTTCACTCTTATTTGTGACGGTAGGTCATGCCTACAACCTCAATCTCGATGTCGATGTCGTAGCAGAAGACAGTCGGTTGAGACTAGATCATTTAGATCAAAGTCTGTAATCATCTATCTGCCTGGATATCTGACTGACTCTGATCCGTCTTACAGCATCTCTCTCAGGAGATCAGCACTTCGAGGTAGTCGGGGTTCCGTTGTCGTTGTTCGTGAATGGGGAAGCAATGAATATGGTAGGTATTTAGCTAGCAGATTTGCAAGCAAAGCCCTTATGATTTCTGTTAGATAGATAGTGCTTACTACATTCTGGCGGAAATCCGCCAAAGAGATATCTGCCCGGGCAGAGGAAGAACCAAGAAGGTCGGGTGCTGACTAGATACTAAATATACTAGATAACTTACCTTCCATCCATCCATCTATCTAGGGGGTGTCCTAGAATATCTTACGGACTGTATATGACTCTATCCCGTACGGAACATGCACCGTACCGTATAGATGCATACAACTGATTCAGGTTTTTGCGCATTTACGAATATAAAGATAGATCACGTGAGAGATTATCTCAGGGGCTTCGGGACTTTCCCCGTCAACTTCCGACTTCTCTCCGTCTTCAATCATCATCTCGCTCCATCTAGATAGCACGGACCTTGATGGAAAGTATACAAACACTGCCATAGCAGAGTAGGCACGCATTTTTGAAAAAAAAAAAAAAAAAAAAGACTATGAATTCGTATTATCTCTCTCGACCGTCAGACGTCCCATTATTTCTCATTCAAGTCTGCTCCAAGCCGTCTCATGAGCATCACCAAGTAACCCTCACCAATACAAGCTACTATAATTACGCAGCAAAATCACTAAATCGAAGACGCCATTCGCGAAATCTTACACTTTTTTTTTTTTATGACGAATCCGCTCAACTCCCAACAATGTCGGCCTACTGAGCCCCCTCCCCCGGACTCGTCGTCCGATAATTACGGGGTCCCTTCTCCAGACAGCCTCGGCGACCTCAACAACATTGATCCCCGTCCGGGAAGTCCTGGAGCAGCTTATCCGAGCGATCCCTCCCTTTCTTCTTTTCTCGCAGGCTCAGATCGATTGTCGGAATTATTGCTGACCTGATTGACGTCGAGGATTACCATAAGACCAGGAGACGAGTCACTTACATAATAAATGAGCGAGAATGACATTCCATGCACATATCATCACTCTACACGATGATGATGATGATGATGATGATGATAATACGTGAAGCGAGTCGACATGAGGAAAAATATCCATTCCTGTTTGAAAAGAAAAGACTGCTATGTAATTACTCTTTACAGTCATTCATGATCAGTATCTATCCAACCTGACCAACTCTGTCGATGGGACTTATACGTGCGTGTATGTTCGCAGAAGGAGACCGAGCAATCCTATTTAGAACCCGGCCTATTCATTCCCTTGATGAGATATAATCACATACGCTCATGAACTTGAATCTTCGTCCTGGAGTCCGTCCGTCGTTCGTCGTTCGTCGTCCGTCGTCCGTAGTCGTAGTCGTAGTCGTAGTCGTAGTCGTCATCGTCATTGTTGATGTTTATTGTTATTGTTGATGTTTATCGTTGATGTTGTAGGCCAACTTGGTCGCCAGTTCGGGTTGTTTGCTCGGAACATAAAGGTATGGATGATAAGGGACCAAAAAAACCAACGCCATCACCCCTAGATTTAGAATTCGGTTCATTCGATCCCCGAAGAGAAAAGAAAAACCTGAAGGGACCTTTTTTTTTTTTTTTTTACTTTTTTTTTTTCTTTTTACTTGTCTGTGCTTTAATATATAACCAGACGGATGGAAATTTTTTTTTTTTGGGGGGGGGGGGGGGCAGACTCTTCGACAACCCGTCGCGTGGGGCAAGAGAGAGAGAGAGAGAGAAGGGGGGAGGGTAGAAGAGGGGTGAAGAGGGTGTAAGCCAAATCACCCGACGCCGACCCTATCGATGAACATATGCTTTCTGCCGTCCCGGGACCCCCGCATAACCAACGTCCGCCGAGACCACCATTGTCATGATCTCGTACGGTCACTCCCGACGACGCCAGCGCCGGTGGTGATGGTGGTGGAGCCGAATGCCTGGTTAAAGAATGCATTAGACACTTAACATTCCAAAGCAAAAAAAAAGAGAAAAAAAAAACAAAAAAACAAAAAAAACATGGGATCCATCCATCGTACAAGGCATGTCCATGCCCGGAAAAAAGAAAGAGGAGGGAGAGGGGAGAGGGGGAGAGAGAGAGAGAGAGAGAGAGAGAACTCACCTTCCCCTTGGCATTGAAGTCGATTGAAGCTCCGTAGGCCGTGACAACAGCAATGACAGGGGTGAAAGCGTCCATTTTTTTTGCTTAGCTACTGCTGTCGTCGTCGTCGTCGTCGTCGTCGTCGGCCGGCGCGGGGAATGGGATCAGACGAGAATTGTTTTGTTTTGTTTTGTTTTGTTGTTTATTTATATATATATAAAAGAGGGAATGTTTTTTTTTGTTTTAGAGAAAGTCACGTCTGCACTACCGGGTGTATCCTCCTCCCAAAAAAAAACAAAAACAAGAAAAACAAAACTTACTGTCGGGATCCCGAACCTTCTCTTTATACCTGACCTGACTTGATCCGACCCGACCATGGAGATCGGGGCTACCTGTCTATCTAACTAAGGCTAGATGAACCAGATGTTCGATGTGGCTGGATTATCTAGTTACCTAGTCCAAGTCTTGTCTGTCTGTCTGTCTGTCTGTCTAACTATTCGCCTCATTGGAAATACAGCTTGGGTGCGTAAGTAGGTAATAGGTAGGTAGTTAACTACCTATCATTCATTCGCTGTGCGCGTTGCTGAGTTGGCCTTATTGACATGACACGTACCCATAACCTAACCGACACACTATTACACTATACCTACCCTACATAACTACACCGCACAATACTTATTGGACGAGAAAAAAGTATCCGTACGTAATGCAGATGGTACGTCGCAGTGTATGTACTCTACTTACCCTACACTAACACTAACAACTATCTGCAGACATGATCGACCCGAACCCCGCGAGCAAGAGCGGTGAAGTGTTGGCTCGGCGATTGCCGGAATTCCCCGTCCTCCACTTTCTTCCCTCCAAGTTCCTTCCCTCCACACGACCAGAAGATTGTCCCGGGTACGGTCAAAGTGTCAGGTATGTCAGGTATGCCGTGCAGCGCAGCAAAAGTCACGGGGGGTGGTTCTGCTGGCACTCTCCCATTGGACGGAGGGGTTACTTAAGTAGGTAGGTAGGTAGGTATCTATCTAGTCATTGAATATTAACAAGGAGATGGAAGAAGTCCGTCGGCGCGTAGGTCGACTAACTACATATCCGGATAGATAGATATATACCGATATTTACGGACGTACTGTAATCTGTATTGATGCGCTGGATTAAAGTGGAGCGGAGCCACTTATGACTTATCGGGTCCGGCAAAGGGTCAACGTTGAATGTTGTGGAGATTTCGGGCCTCCGGGTTACCCAAAGGCGACGGGCCCATCATTTAAATTTATATAGGTAAGTCCCTAGATAGGTTAGGTATATACGGGGACCTTTAGTAGTGAACTTCACGGTTGAAAACGGTTGAAAACGGTTGAAAACGACCAACGATGACCAAGAAATATACAGTTTAGATAGGAGTCGTTCAAAACACTGTAATTACATCATCATACCTAGATCACGCCCAAGCCAGCTCGCCTTACTATGATTTAGGTATTTATATACCTACCTAGATAGATAGATATGTAGGTACTCGGCCGAGCATCGCACCCCAACAGAACTGAGACTGACTGACTGACTGACTATGATATCAGGTCTTTTCTTTTCCAAGGGAATCATGAAAAATCACGATAATTAGTGAGGGGAGGGGGGTAAGGATAACACTAGGTTAACATACATACGCATCATCAGCCAGAGCAGAATGCGATATCAATTGATACGCGATAAGGTATCTATCTAGATACAGATTATCTAGGTGTAATACAGCGTAGGCGTCCGAGGCCGGGCAAGGTCCGCGATATGGGCCACGTTACAGTCGCAGGCGGCACGCATCAAAAGATTGTTTCATGAACAGGTGGACAGGGGATTGCCTCTTTGCGGCCTAGATGACAGTTTATTTTCTTTTCCCCGCCGTAGCCGCTTGCTTGCGTGTGTAGTTATTGCACAAGGTGCAAGCCTCTAACCTAGGACACGCGGGCGTTTGGGGGGAAGGGGGAAGGGGGAAGGGAGAAGGGAGAAGGGAGAAGGGAGAATATGCTTCCACATTGCATGAAAAAAGTAACCTGGCATAAATAAAACCGGGTAGATAGGCAGGACATTCAGGCCATTACGCACCATCCTGCTGTTGGTGGATGTAAGTTCATGTAACGGACCCATCTTGGCTGGCTGGGCACCGAGTCACAATCTCTAGACGGAAATCGGTAGGTCATTAGGTATTCGAGCAACTAGCAAGAGTGGCTTTATACGAGTGCGCAATGCGATTGGTGCAAGTAGGGAGAAGTGAAGCCCGCACTAAAGAATATGGTTCAATTTGTTCTCAATCTGTATGATGCTGAGGGGCGTTCAACTTATAAACATCCATCCGAGGGTGCTCCAAGATCGTGGTATCCGACGCAGAACGGCTACGACTTCCACACGCCGTAACGTCCATGTAGTAATACCCATAGCCGCTGGTGAGTGTCACGGTCCGGGTTACCGGATTGACCCTGAGACCCGGGTCATGCTTGAGAAGATTGCCAAGCTGATACGGCCCACAGCCCGCACCCGGCATCTGCTCCGTCGCCGTCTCTCTGAGACTCAACCCCTCCGGTGTCTGGATTAGGTCGTGGAGCAGGACCTTGTACTTCAACCATCGTAGAACCTTGAATTTAGGCTCCAATTCGAAGACCACATGATATGAATTATTTCCGCGGCCGGCTCCATCCTTTGTATCGTGGTCTAGCAACATCTGTGCGGGACTGGGGAAGTAGGCGCCGACTACTTTCTTCGGGCTACTTGGCGTCGCGTCGGCGGTGAATATCATGACGTATCCGGACGACTCATCCGAGAGCTGCATGTCTAGAGAATCCATCGTCATGTCGCGTAGAAAAGGCGCCATTGGAATTTCCTGTAGCGTGATCCTTGTCTGCTTGTCCTCAAGTCTCTCATGGTAGCCATTTGGAGTCTTGATATACGGTACAAAAAGCGACAGGGTCCCAGTAATGAGGCTCTCCCTCGTCGTTACGAATTTGCGTTGCTTCCCCCCGTCGGTACCCAAGGGTTGGAACAAGACTGCCCACAGCTGCTGGAACCGCAGGAGAAGATTAGGCTGCAGAAACGTGAGTGGACGCTCCGCTCAAGTCCTCAAAGTCGGGGGTCACGTACCATAATATCCACGGCTTTGAGAATCTCTTCAGGCTCCATGGTTTCCTCGCTCTCATTCCCGGCAAGACTGTCGACCAAGGCCTTGACTATCCCTTTGTCTGCCGAGGTGGTCTCCGTAATGTGACCGAGGGAGTAATATAAACCCCATTTCCGTTCCCGCAGCCTCAGACGCAGCAACAAGCTCAACAAGATCGACATATCCCCTCGTTCCACCGGACCTCGGGCGAAGATATGGCCCTCGGAAAAAAGCCTCCACGCTACCGCCCCAAGCTGCTCCCCAGTGGGAACCGCATTGGCAGAGTGCGGGACAACCATGACCAGGGCATCCATGGCGTCGTTGAGGCTTGAAACTATGTCGTCGCTCTGCTGCAATGTTGACTCGGCCCACGACGCTGTGTCTGGAACCGCAATACTTCTAAAGATCCGCGCAAAGCTGGCCTTGCGAAAGAAAGTGGCATCCTTGCGCCAGAACCAATCAAGTTCACAGGTGCCGAGGAAGCCGTCACATTGGAAGACGTTGAGCAAAATAGCACGTTCAAACGCCTCGAAATCAACCGGAGCACCTGCGACCTGACGGGGAAACGGATGGAAGGCGTAGAAATGAAAACTCCGCCAGAGAATACTAATACCTGCGTTGGAGATCTCTCTGTCGCCGTGTCTGCTTCGGATATAGTTTCGGAAGCACAGCTCGTTCCAGTCTGGTAATACTTTAATAGAGGTTGCTTGATCACCTGGAAAGATTGATACTCACATTTCTGCTGAGGCGAGACAGTGACGCAGTATTCATCAAACGTTTTCCGCAGGTGATTATTTGAGCTTCTCGGTTCCAGCGAAAGCTGTTCGCCTAGGTCATGACAAACCGAATCTATTTTCAAATAAGACGAGTCTGGCAGTACGCTGAATCCGCATTGGCACTTACCGCATGTGGCTTCATCGAGGTAACGTTTGACCCTTCGTTCCTCAGGTCCGCGGGTGAGCCCGTGAACGAGATTGGTGAGTGACGAGAGCATGGTGGGCGATAAATGAATGAGACTGTGGTTGTTTTGAGGACTAGGTATTCAAGGTAGTTATAGCGGTTAATCTGGGTAGTCATTGGTGTTGGTCTTGGCGTTGTTGCGTTATCTATCCAAACTTAAAAACAAGAAATCGCCATCGTCAATACATGAACAGCACACAGCACGTCTTCGGCCCATTCCATAGTCCGCGACAGGAGGGACCGGGGCCAACAAAAAGCCGTTGAATGAGAAATACAGCACCGGGTAACTGCTGATTAGCAAGGTACAGGGATGATTGATATCTTTGATGGAAGTAAATATGGTATACGATATGAAGCCTTCACGGCTATCGGTACGGACGCAATATCTCGTTCAGAGCATTGCAAGCTCGACGTATTTTCGCAGCGTTCTGAAATGGAACCAATACACTCAGCCGAGGGTGGGGACTCATGGTTGAGCTCATAGTTGAGGATGCAAGGTTATGGGAACATCACCAGGCATACAAGCCTCCTTCGGGGAACGGTATTGTTTCTCGGTATATTATACCTCTATTACACTTCGTGCATGTGATTTACAGTGTAAGGCTGTCATGGGTTGCTATCGCGTCTGACCGGACTTTTCGCGGGGCCGATGTCGCGTATCGAAGCCTAATAACTGATGCAATGCAGGGAAATGCGACCAGTTCCGTCCGGGCAAGAATCTTGTGCGGACGGTGCGCGGCATTCGACTCGTGCCGGATTGTACGGAACAGGGCCGTAGTAAATGCACGGCGGGGATGAGCAAAACAGTAACGCTGCCCCAGTGGCAGCCCCGAGTCTATATGCCAACCCTGGACATTGATCATGGCATCCATGTGCATGGGACGGACGAGCGCAATTCGCGACGAGTCAATCTTAAGCCTGGTTTCGGCCGTATTCTTTGGGGAGATTCATGCCGACTCTCCGCGCACTGAGCCTAATTCGCTCCGTTTCCATCATATTCATCCCAGGGTTATATCGTTCCAGCAATGTTGTGTATTGCCGTTGGGCCCGTAGATACTGTAATAATTGGTCGGCGTGAGCGACAGGGGTTCGGCCGGAGGCATCTTTAGAGAAACTCTGCCGCAGTTTTTGATGAAGAGGGGATCGAGAGTGTGCTGATGAAAGCGGCCGAGGGGGGAGTTCCCGCAGCAAAGACCGGTATAAGGAGCGTAGTTGTGCTGGCTGAGGCATGGCGGAAAGATTTGAGCGATTCAACTGAAGATGTTGTTGCTGAGATTATATGCAGGTAGTCAGGAAATGTGACTTCATCTGGAGCAAGAGTAGCTACATACATCGTAGGCAGAGTAGACAGGTATTAGATAGAGGACCAGAGGTTGCAGCGACGACAAGGCGACTAGATAAGATAAGATAAGATAAGATAGGATAATTGAATTAACAATGATAAGATAAGACTCGAAACCTTAAAATCACGGGCAATCGTCACACATCGGGGCTGGTCACACTGCGGGTAACAGACCGTACTTACCTTAGGTAATATGTACAGACTGTACAATCTATGATCATATTAGTCCCACCTCCCACCATGAAGAAAGCTCCGTTCTCGAGAACGACGCAATGATCCATGCCATAGGCCAACACACTCACGACACTTCATGGAAGAGGACCGCGATCAAAATGTGTCCGGGATAATACCGCCTGCATGATGACGTCTGCGACATCGTTACAGCTGGAGGCATTTCTCGCCATGCCCGCCGCGCTCCGGTCGGTATTGCTGAGCGCCTTCGCATCGTCCAAGCCACGGTTTCGATGCATTCATGTCAGGCAATTCTCGGCATCGTCAGGACATCACGGCCCGCTCAAGTATCCGAACGTCGCGGCTTTTGTGATACCTGAGTTCCGAACGTCCCCAATTGTCGACGTCGCCCCCGATGATCTATTCAAGTACTCGTCACTCTCCTTCGCACCTGGTCAGCCACTGGAAGAGGAGCTGATCAAACTGTACACCAAAAACCCGGCAACTTTCATACATGCCGAGTCTGATTTCTACAAATTAAAGAAAAACACGCGCGTCCCTGAGGTCTGTGTCTTGGGCCGGTCGAACGTCGGGAAGTCGTCGTTCGTCAACGCCCTCGCCCACCGCCCGAACAATGGCCTCGCATTCGTCAGCAGCAAGGCCGGCAAGACGAAGTCGATCAACGCATATGGATTTGGACCGGCTCCGACAGCAGCGGAACTGAAAGCCCAAAGCAAAAAATACATGGACGAAGATATCCCAACTCACACATTCCATCTGGTCGACATGCCTGGCTACGGGCATGCCTCGCAGCAAGAATGGGGCAGAAATATCTCGTTATACATGAGCAAGAGGAATGCCGCACAGGGCGCAATTGTCTTGATTGATGCGGAAGTCGGCCCCAAGGAGTCGGACTACCATCTTCTCCAACTGCTCAGCTACACACAGCTGAAGACGGCCATTGTACTAACCAAGGCAGATAAAGTCAAAAAGGGGTTGGAAGGACTACGTCAAACCTGCCAGAAGGTGTGGGACGGTATACACGCCATCGAAGCTAGGACTACCAAGCGCAATTGGGTGTGGGAGAAAGATGTCTACGTTACCGCGGTGGGAGCCAGAGATCCTGCCGTGGCGAAATCAACTATTACTACTGCGAGACTGGCCGTCGCACGACTAGCTGGATTGATCAAAGATGATCGGCCCAAGATCGACAGGAATCAGAAGTGGTCTGGCAAGATGGTCTCATTCGACGACTTGTTGTACGCTCCTCGCAAACCAGAGACCAATACCGAAGCAACTGGACCTGGCGCGAATTTACCTCAACTACCACGGGAGATCCCTTCGTCGCCATCAATTGCACTCAGCCCAGCCAGTTCCAACGCGGCTTTTTCCGATCTCGATCGGGCTGCGAAAACACAGAACCGCGGTCGGTTCCGGAGCTACAACACCAGCTCACGGTCTCGTCCCGGCTATAGGAGTAAGCGCCCGTACTCCCGCAGATTCCACAGCTCACCGATACAAATTAGCGAGCCCCCACTCAGAAGACTAACGGCCGAGGAGCTGAAAGCCGTCTTCAAAGAGTTCGTGAAGACCCTACGGATCGACTCGCCGCGCGATTGGGTCCGGCGACTGCGGCAGGAGCGCGAGCGAGCTCCGCCCCGATTCTTCAAGACCTCCTTCCAGAAATCGATTGATCGCCAGAGGCGCAAGTTGCAGCGCCGGCTGCCGGAAGTGACGACCCGGAGTCGCGCCGTCGTCATGCGGCGTCTCCGGATCGAAGAACGCCGGGCACGGGCCGCGGCTTATAAAGAGGCCCAGGCCCGAGCAGCTGCGTCGTGGACCACGTGGCGTGATGCTATGAAAGAACAAGAAGCCAGTCAAAATGGGACTCGAAATGAACTCGATGAGGCCTCTTCGGCCCGTTCCGAACCCGGGGATAGTAAAGACAGGTGATGAATATGAATCTGAGGGTATGGGCGAATTTTTAAAAATAAAAGGGACAGGGGCTCCTTGCTTATACAGGCATGGCCGGGCTTACACACAATGGAATGGAAAAATATTTTTTGGGGGGTGGGAGAACCATCTAATTAGGGTACTTGATTATAGAATTAGAAGGATGGGGGCTGTGCGTCATCCTATTGAACGGATCATCTGGAGCATAACCACTCATTGGGTCAACAAAAGTCACTTTATGTAAATATACCATGAGCATATAGATATGAACTCAACACACCTCAGCGATGTTTTTTTTTTTTTCGCATACCTGTGCGATGAAAGGATAATGATCTATGTACAAGTGTTGTCATGATAGTAATATAGCAAAGTCGAGTAGTATATGTGTCTTAAACGCTCTAACCTAACACCTCGCATCCCCAAAGTCTTTGATAAAGCAAAGCAAGGCAAAGCAAGGCAAAGCAAAGCATGGTGTAGTTAGTAGCCAGCCACTAGATCCGTGATTAACACTGGACTTCCCGTATCCAGAATCCGCACTATGGCTCTACCCGAAATGGGTAGTTGGGACTGAATATGTCGGTGAGGTTATCCCAGAATCCGATATCGTAGATGTTCTCGATATCGCGGAGATGCCAGATGCGTTCCCAGGGGCCCATTCCGGGCGCCGAGGGATCGTTTGGCGATTCGCCGTCGTCGGTGCGGACGAGGATCTGAGCTGGCTCGACGGGCCACCGCGTCCACGTCGCCTCGATTTGTGGATCGCGATTCCGCGGAATGGGTAGACGACGCCGGAAGGCGAAGCCCTCAGTCATCTCGGCCTGCCAGTCCTGCCACTTCATGCTCTCGTTTGTCGTCGTGCCGCAGTATATCAAGTAGAACTGATATCCGAGCAGACCCCACACCAAGGGCGACGTCATGAGGGCTAGCAGCGTTACCGAGCCGACGCCTACGTTGACTTGAATGCCGTAGCTGAGGAAGAGGAAGTAGTGATTCCAGGACTGGTTGGCGTTTTTCCACAGGGAAAAAGTATGGTTGTGTACGCGTGCGTTCTCTGCTATCATACCGAGACCCAATGCGCCGCCGTACGTAGTCAATATCGCAGTCGAGAGCAGGAGCAGGATGAAATAGTGATGGTTTCCATATCCCACACAGTTATTGATGAAAATGCAGTGATGATCTGACCTCGCGACACAGCACTTGCAGATAGCGCAGTGCTTGGAACGTGGCGGTTTCAATATGTGGCATGTACGGCATTCATGACCCGGGTGAAAGAGCGTGAAATCGTAAGGATAGAGTGACATGTAGTGTTTATGAGTTGCCGCCGTGACGATGCCCGGATCACTGAATGCTGCTAGGTATAAAAATACGTATGGTAGAACAATGGCAATGAAGCCGGCGACCCGATGAAAGCGGTTGAGCCGCGGCCATGCTCCCGGCAAGTATAGGAACTCTCCAACGGACAATAAGAGAACGAAGAAGATTAGTACTGTGGGATGTCGCCCGAACCAGATGTAGTTCCCAAAGTTGCCGAGGGATGTGATGATGCGGCCTCCCGTGAGAGATTGATCAAGCGCCAAGACACCGTTGGGTATAGAGACCCATATTGCGCGGTGCAGCCAGGCTATAGGAGTACGTCTTTCAAAGGGTAACGTCAGCGTATAATCTTTCACTCGGGTGGAGGCAAACCAGGAGAAGGGTTCCCGAACTTACCTTAATGCTGGTATCCGGCCGAAGAAGGCGACAAAAGTCATGAAAGAGATAGCGAATACGCCCAAGACCAGCTTCGTAAGTGCACCCATCCCTGCAACGTCGGGAAAAATATTTGTTCAGGATCAAAAAGAAATCCTCATCCGATGTTACGGTGTACAGGCCGGATAGCATATATTCGGCGGGAGACTTTCTGCCGTTCTCGATCCCGGTTACTGTTGCTTGGCCCCCCAATAGAGTGAAGAAAGGGAAAAATGAACGTCCATCTGGAGCGCGACAATTAACGGGGCCGCCTGACCGAGAGGGTTGTGATAATGAGCACCAAAATCGGCAGTCAAGAGCAAATGCTTATGAGAAAAAATAACAATTAGGGCATCGCTGCGATGATTTGCGGAAAGGAATGATTCGATCGGCCATGTGCTGAAGTTCGAGATGGCTGACTATCAGCAGTCGATATAATATGGGCAAAGAGACAACCTGCCGACTTCTAATAGGTAATGGATAGATAATTGTTAGTTACCAAGACCGGGAGGCGGTGCAGAGGGTGTGAGGTCTTGTTCACACTGGCAGCTGTAGCCCGTTGCCAAAGCTGGGTCTGGCACAGCTGCCGGCCATTAGGTCATCTCGCCCGCCAAGTCCATCTAGTTAGGTACCTACCTACTAGTACCTTATCTAGATGCTAATCTATACCTAGGTATATGCATTCAACCTCGTAGTTACATGGAGAAGCCGTATACAGTCTGTAGTTATGGATAAAACGGAACGGACCTATGGAATGGAGCCAAAGAGCCTGTTAGTTGCATGCCGGCACTGACCACGTGATGTCCCGTCATTGCCTTGGCTAGTTTCGTGGTGGGGGACGAGTTGCCGCCTTACATCACGCGTCTTGTGAAACCCTATCACTCTTATCACTTTACCTTACCACTTTACCTTACCACTTTACCTACCCCACGACGGGAGACTTATGCGACGGTTGTGAATTTGCACCTGCCTCTGCTCAATCTTTTATCTTTTTCGGTCGGATTAACTATAAGAGGGGCCGTGCGTATTATGTTCGGATATCTTTCTTTACAAAGGTGTCCCACTTCCGAAATTAATAATCGATCCTTGACTCTCCCACCAACATCCATCAAACAATTACGAAGCTCGGCTAAAACAAAGTAAATACCAGTCTGTTTGCAACCTCACCGGCGACGACGAACGCCAACGACGAACGCCAACGACGAGCGCCGACGTCGCGCGTCCTAAGTCATACTCATCAGGGATCGGCAAACTTTAATTTCTACATCGACAATCGACAATACCCTAGGTAAACTGCGCAATGCCTGCACCGGGGATCACTTACTCTGGCGCGCTTGCGAAGCGAGATGTCAATACGGACGAGGAACCTTCTGTATTTCAAGGCCTCAAGTTCTGGTTATCCATGCGAATCCCGGACCGTAAAAGCTGTATCGACACAATCATAGTAAGAAACATGATGATCATTGCCTAGTAACGCGTGACTGAACTGAGCTAATCCCCCACGTCTTAGAACAATGGTGGTAGGGTCGTGCCGACCGAAAAGAACGCGGATCTGCTTATTTGCGATCCCTCCAAGGATCCGGCTCCCCAGTCATATTCGTATCTGCTGATCAAAGAGGCCGTCGAGGCAGGTTCTCTTGCTGCTAAAGAGGACTACCTATGCAGTTCTCTGTCTTCATCGACCCCCAAAGCAAAGGCTACCAGGCACAGATTCACTCCAGAAGATGACAAACTCTTGACCATTTTTGTAACCGAAAAGGAGCGACTGGGTGAAGCCGTTAGCGGCACAAAAATCTATCGGGAATTCGAGAAACAGGTACGATTTCATGAAGCCATTAACTATCTCACCCCACATCTGCTCTAACCACTTTTCTGTTAAAGTACCCTCATCACACCTACCAGTCGTGGCGCGACCGTTGGGTCAGAAAGCTGAGGTGTATGCCCCACCCACCAGTCTCAGAGCGGGCTCAGTCCTCACAACCCAACGACGCACTGGCATCATCCAGTCGAGGAGCCAAAGCCGGCAAGGGCGTCGTCGCCAATGTTAAGGGGCGATTTACTGCCAATGAGGATGCGCTGATCCTCGAGGCGATTCGCAAAGCGATCCAAAACCACAGAGCGTGGAATGGATATGAACCGTATAAACGATTGGCTAATGAGGTTGGTCTAGTTGGCTTCTTGCGAGAGCGAGAGTCTTATCGATATCTAACGGTGAACAGTTTCCCCAACGGACCTACGATTCATGGAGAGAGCGTGCTCTCAATCATGTCGCGAAACAAAACATGGATCGAATCCGCGAATGGGAACGTGAAGCAGACTTCCGCCCGAGCAACGAAGAAGATGACCCCGCAGATGATGGCGACGAGGACCATGATGCAGCATCGTCACTTATGCATGGATCTCCTGGACGGCTACCAGATGTCCAGCGCCCCGTCCAGAACAATGCATCCAATTATTCGGCCATCTCCACGGCCACGACTTCACCAGTCCCGGATCCGGGTGTGTCGATTACAACTAGGGAACAATTTTATCGCGATTATGATATATTCCTAGAAAGCACTGGAACCGCGAATAGGGAGATTCCTAGCGTCGCCGGCAGGGCGATTGCGCTCTGGGATCTGTGGAGGGCCATCCGGTGCAGGGGCGGCATTGACAACGCCGATTGGCACACCATTTCGGAAGATTTGGGCTTCAATTGGGTAGAGATGGAATCGGTGCCCAATGACGTGCAGCAATGTTACGAAGAGCATTTGGCACCTTTCGCCGAGGCCATGATGGATTTCAATGATTATAGCGACGGAGATTCAAGCGAAGAGGATATCGCAGACAAAGAATCGGAGGACGCACTTCCGGCGTCTCCAGTACTCCCGGCGTTGAAACGACGATCCACTGCAATGGATTCGGTGAACAAACCCACCCGACCACAGCTCACGCCGAAACGACGCAAGATGGACCGCAACCGCGAGGTCCCGTCCACCCCTGATGATGTGAATAGCACGTCGCATCTTCGGCAAGCAGATGCCCCTAACAATATGACGCCCACCCCGGTGGCTGGTAAACGCCGGATTGTTGTACTTATCCCTAGTAGTCCCATGAACGCAAGCAATCCTGGTGATGGCCTGCCCGATGATGGCCTGCCCGATGATGGCCTGCCCGCGCTTCGCCCAAGACACAAACGACGGGCCGAACCAGAGACACAGGATTTCAATTACGCCGCCGAGACGCAGGCCCGGGCTGACGATGAGGGTCCAAACCACCTCGACAGTGATTCACAGATGGCGATGACACCGACTCGACAGCTTATTTTAGAATCCGACGCCGTGTCCGCGAGAACACAGCGTCATTCAGACGTTCTCGCGCAGCCCGAATCTGCGGAGGGAATTGAGGGTACCCCCACTCTACCTCGCCGAACCCGAGACGCCCTCCAACACGACAAGCCCGAAGCGATTGCACAGAAAGGAATAAGCAATTTCAGCGGTAAAGTTTGTCTCCCCCCTCTTCGTGTCCCTTCTTCAACCCGTGCCCTTCCCGCCCGCACACCCCTCCCTACCCTTGAAAACCCGAAGTGGCGAACTCTCCCTGTATCGCACAGATCTAAAGCAGTAAAGCTCACGCTTTCCGCGAAGTACATCCCGATGTCGAAGAAAACCGGTCGACAAGATCGGCCCTCGAGGGAAAAACCCCGTGCGAGATCCCCCTTGAAGCCGATGGAGGACCCCGAAGCGATAATCGAACGTTTTATGGACAAGGGCTACACGAGAGCGATTGTTGTCCAGGCCTTGCAGGCCACGAGCTGGGTCCTCGGCAATGCGCTGCAAGTCATGGAGATACTCAAGCGAGGCGACCCCATTCCGCGACGAACGAAGGCCGTCTGGACCCGACGCGACGACGAGGCGCTCGCGTTGATTTGTGGAGAAGCGGAGTCGGTCAAGGCCACTCAGGAGAGCTTGGCGAAAGAAGAGCGACGTCTGATGGCGAAACATGGAAATGAACAGATTGCTCTCCGGAAGAAGTACATGTTTAGAGGCTTCACGGGCGACTCGGACGACGAAGCTTAAGAAGTTGGGCACTGCATGGTAATCCGGTGGAAGGCGCAAAAGCTGCTCCTGTTGTGTTTTTTTTTTTCTTTCCTCTTCATCGTGGAGTGTGGTTTACGAGGCGGTGGGTGCATGGAACAGGTCTGTTTTGAGATACCCCAGTTTTCTTGCTAGGTGCATTTCGGGAGTTTCGCCGACGAGATCTGTGATCCCCTTTTTCTACGAAGGGTGTTGAGAGGGAGAAGGCATCTTTGTTTTTTCACTCTCACTTTGCTGTCCTGTAACATTACCTACATCTACCTGTCGGTTGCTTATGTCGTCAACCCAGGTAAAGAAATGTTTATTTTTCCGCGTGCGGGCTGGTAAGACTCGAATCCTACCGTCATTGGAGTGGACTCCCTGGGTAAACTGCACTATTATGTTCATGAACTCGCTTCCGAGCTTTTTGAGTTTTTTTGTCATAATAGGTGGCTTGTCTAGGTAAAAAGAGTGATACCCAGTTCCGCATTGCGAGTATTTGGTCCCTTATGGATTCTGAAGGTGTGAGCTTCCTGGGTTATCTAGCCTGGAACAATGAGACTTTTGCTTTCAGCTTCCGCCATCGTTTGATCTGAACTTCTTCCGCCGTAGACGTGAACGTGAAGTGAAGCGAAGCATTATCTAACGTGAAGCGAATCATGACAATTCCGCCCGCCCCGCCCGCCCCCAAAGTTAAGACCTATCTACCATGGTGATCCATACATACTACTTACCTACACTACTCACCTTCTAGACTAACTTAGGATAAGTGAGCAAGCCAAAGCAAAACTTACAGTTACCGTCAGGGGCATACCTAGATAGTACATAGTACATACGGACACACATGAGTCGAGGACTTGTTTCACCCTTCAAGGTTGACAAGAGCTGACGAACTGAAGCGAAAGACGAAAGACGAAAGAATTGCCTTGTCGCCATTTACCATGTATATCGGGTGCAATAAGGTGTACGTACATAGGTATCGTACCATCACTTTACTTCGCTTCATGTAATGGTAGTTGAGGACCAAACGTACCTCTTTTTTTTTCAAGGGGTCATGGTAGGTACTATAAGCAGTGTATTACCTAGTTTATCTACTTAGGTACGGAGTTAAGTAGAAAAGATGCTAAGTATAGCCCGCAAGGGCAGTGCAATTGTAGTTACAGTAGGTAGATATTAGTGTATAATATAGTGTGTGTGTGTGTGTGTGTGGGAGGTTCTCCAAGACTCCAACTCTCCAGCTCTCAAGTCATAAGCTTTCCCATTTCCTCCACACACACACACTCTCTCTCTCTCTCTCACCCCCTCCCCTTGACGGATGGCGCAGCTGTCCCATCCCAACGAATCAGACAGAACCAACGACTAAAAAGTAGGGGTCTGAATCGACCGGATTACAAGCCAAGGAGTTTCTAGCGCCAAAAAAAAAAAAACAGGGACCCCTCTATCTACCTACTCGTAGTAATAATCGAAACTCGACAACCCGGGGGGAACCCTTCTAGGTACTTACAGTAGTCACTAGTAGTGTAGTATAGGTACTATCCCCATCCCCATCCCCATTACGACCGTTGCGACCGTTGCTGCTGAGGTGAGAAAGAGGCCGCCCGATTCGTTCGCTCCTTTGTTTTCTTCCTCCTCCCCTTGGGATTATAATCCGCGCAGGACTTTGTTCCCAAGCCCAACCCAACAACAACAACAACAAAAAAAACCAACAAACAAACCTGTTTTGTTTTTGTTTCGGTTTTGGTTTTGTTCTTCACTCTCACTCCATCCCCAGACTTATTTTCGTGCTTCCTTAATCAGGGACGCGTGCGCGGAGTAACAATCCCCCCCCCCCCCCCCCCAGAAAAAAGGGAACAAGGCCCACAACTTTTCTGGCCCCCCCGTCTTAAGTCGCGCATCCGACCCAAAGAAAGAGAACACCTATCCATCTATTCATCCCTTTCGACCGAAGCACCTTCGGGATACGTCGAGAGAATGTCTAATCAAGGATACTACGGTGGTGGTGAGGGAGGCTACCCTTCTCACAACCAGTACCCGCCTCAGGGACAACAATATCCTCCTCAGGGACAGCAATACCCCCCTCAGGGCCAATACCCTCCCCAGGGTCAATATCCTCCCCAGGGCCAATACCCACCTCCGGGTCAATACCCTCCTCCCGGCCAGTACCCGCCCCATGCCCAAGGTCCTCCGCAAGGCCACTACCCGCCGCCTGGCCAGTACCCTCCCCAGGAGCACCGGGGAGAGATCGCTCCGCACCAACAATACGGCGCGCCCCCGCCGGGCCAGCACTCGCCCTCGCCTTACCCTCCCCACCAGCAACAACCCCCCTACGGCGGCGGCGCCCAGCCACCCTACGGCTACGCTCCTCCCCCACACCAGGGCGAGGCCGACCGGTACATGCAATCCGGCCAGCCCTACCCCTCACAGCAGTACGATCCCAACCACCCCCAGGGCGCCCAGGGTGGTGAGCGCGGTTTCGGGGGGCTCGCTCTAGCCGGCGCCGCCGCCGCCACTGCCGCTGTGTACTACGGCACCAAGGCCTCCGGTCACGGAGGTCACGGCGGCCACGGCGGCCACGAGGGTCACGAGGGTCACGGTGGTCACGGCAGCAAGCTCGGCGGCGCGGCCGGACTCCTCCCCATCGGTGTTGCCGGTGTCGCCGGATACGTCGCGGGCCACCACGGCAAGAAGCACAAGGAGCACAAGAAACACAAGGGCCACAAGCGGGGCGGTAGCTCTAGCAGCTCTAGCAGCAGCTCCAGCAGCGATTAAGACAAAAAGGGAAAAAGCCTTTGGAGTGGGAAAGGGGGGAGTTGCTCATGATAGGTATGCGGGTGGAAAGCGAGAGAGCCGATGATGCATCGGAAGGGGGGGAAAGAAGACGGCGTTTTCTTGATATATATATATATATATATGTTTGAAATATGGCGTTGTGCTTCTTTTTGCTTCCTCTTCTTCCCTGCAGGATATTTCAAGACACTCCATACCTTACCTTGTCCGCTCAGAGTTTATTCGTAGCCGCCAGGTGTTTTAAAGAGACTCTTGGTTGCATGCTCGCTCTCGCTCTCGCTCTCATTCTCATTCTCATTCTCATTCTCATTCTCATTCCGTCTTTTCGCTCATGAGTCTCGTTACCGTGTGTGTTTCCCGTAAGACGTACTCAGTATCGAGAACCCTCGAAACTAAATCGCGAATGCTTTCGCGTCGCCAAAAGTTTTCGAAATTCGTCTTGTGGGTGGCAGTCGACCTTTCTTGTATGGTTTTCGGGCCGCTTGCTTCACTCGTAATCCGGTTGAAAAGCGATACGAGGGACTTTTGAGCAAAGAGTCCCCTCCCAACACTAACTAAACTAACCTCGACAGGATCCGAAGCCATCCGCTCCCACAGTTGACGATGCCTTGCGCACCTTTACCGATCCGAATGAGTCCACCAGACCCGAAAAGTTCAGGCGGTCTCGCAACTCTATCGCAATAGGTGCGAAAGCGGCCTGATCCTGCTACATGCTAATTTAGCAAAATAGTACGGAATAGTTTGATGTTAGAGAACCGTAGTGCTAATGCCGCATAGTAAGAGAACACGCTATTCATCGTAGATTCTGCCGACGCTTGCCGCGAGGAATGTGATAATGCGCGAAGGGTCGGTTAGTATCCAGGTCTATTGCTGCTGCCTAGGAGGAATGAAAGATCGTAGGTAAGTAGGCGGTTCAGTTTGGGTATGAATTTCAGTCGGAAAAGTGTAGGTGCCGAAGGGCTTGCCACTATTCACACACATATCGTCTGTCCCTAGATAGCAGCGATACTAAATTAACAAGGGCAACCCACGATTCGGCTCCGCGGGGCGATGCTTCACTCTCCCGACGCCCTTCGAATCGCAACAGCAGTGTTAGGGCGCCATGAACGTGATATGCAAAATATCGGAAATTAATGTGGCATCGAAAGACAAGTCTTGGCCCTAATACGCCGTCTCAGTTGTTGGCGAAGTGATAGTATGATAATGACAGTATGGTGGAGGTGGGTTTAGGATCTAGGGGGCAGTCTGCTTGAGTAGGTAGGTTGGCTTTTGGGATCTGTGTCTGATCGCAGGATCAAGCTCCATGGAAACTCCGCGGACATGTTGAGGAACTATCCGTATCAGCGGGTGTCTAACATGACACAACACAAAGACAGCCGGAGGAAGTAAATTGTATCCACGGTGATCATGTTTGTTGGCTGGATGGTGCAAAGCCTAACGTACTATGTATAAGCTCTGTCCTAACACCCCAAGTAGGTCCCTTCAAACGGCTCTGCGACGCCTTGGAGCCGTGCCCCCGTGGAGTGTGGAGTCAATAAAAAAAAAGTTTAATGACCAGATTCAGACGAGTCTGACGATGTAGATGATCGCAGTCTCTTGACCGCAGCGGTACTCGGCCGCGATTGGGGCACCTGTTCCGCCATTCACATCGTCAGGAGGGCCGGCGCCGCAAAACGTCAACCTAAAAGTAGAAATCATCAGCATGTGGATCCGTGATGTGTCAGCCAACGGGCCCCGATCATCGGTCCCATGCCGTAAATTAACCCCTGATTATGGCTTGGATCGTAGCGTCGTAGCCAGCAGCTACTAGTGTAGGCAACAGGATAGAGTCCCATCAGCCCTACTTGTTCTTTTTTTTTCCGGCAACTAGAGGGCGGTTTGGTTGGTGGTTGGTGGTTGGTGGTAGGTAGTATTTGTTCCTATGTTTGCTCCTTACTATCGATTGAACCAATCGCCAACACGAAGAATTGAGAGTGGTAGTGTAGGACCGCTGCGTCTGTACATCTGTACGGACTACGGACGTACGGAGGTAAGTATTAAGTAGAGACGTAATCTACTACCTACGCCATCGTGGGGTGCGTGTATTTTTGTGAAAAGTTTCAACGTTCAGGGGCGACGGGTCATATTCTCCCTGGCGGGTAAAATGATAGGGTAAGGTTTGCGCAATGCGGACTAGATTATCCCGCTAGGCTAGATAAGAATAAGTACCCACTTCTGCCCGCGGAATGGATTCTGTTAGGGCCCCCTGCCAACGCCACGTGATGCGAAGGGACCATTCTCATTCTCGTTCTCAAACGGAAAGCAGTGATCAGCCGATTAGGTAAGACTTAAATTTGGGGTCTATATTCGTTTACGTACATGGTAATTAAACATACGCGAATACGCCTCAAGCGTAGGATGTATATGTATGTTATGTGTTGTGTTGTGTTGTGTCGTGTTGAGGGTTAGAGCAGCAGGCTGTGGCGAAGCGACACATGTGAATGAAGATCGATGCGGATTCGTGCTATGAAAAATGATCCGGACACTTAAAAAGGGATAACTAACTAACGTTCGTAAGACATAAGACAGATCTGCGTAGATCGACGGGACCTTTGAGTACAATCATGAGCCAAGGCCAAGGCCAGCCAGAGTGCAAGGTGTAAGCCTGCCGTAACCTTTCCTCGTAGCGCTGGTAGATAGGCCGTAGTACGGCAGTGGTAGGAACGCCCTGATTGGCACTTTCCTCTGAAACAGGATTCCCCTTGTGGTAATTCGGTCACTATCTAGCTAGTCTAGCCAGGTCAGACGCATACTGTACCGACACTTACCGTATTACGCCGGTACCAGCCGACCAAAGTTATCGCAAGGTCAGGTACTACGTAGTTAGGTGGTTAGTCTACCTATCTACCTAGGTAGCCAGGCACTACAGACGGATACTTGTACCTAGCACCGGTACTTGCAGTGCCACAAGTACCTACCACAAGTACCTGCCTCCTCGTCTCCGTCTCCTATAGTATAGGGGGGCTGCGATGAACAGATTGACAATGTACAACCGTAAAGGTGGTCATCATCACATCCAATGTCCACCTTAATTTACCGTTGCTACCCTGAACCAATTGGGAGCGTGCTGCCTGGACAGAACCTGGACTGGACGCTTGATGCCGGCTGCTCAGCTGCGTCATCAGCCACTGCTTGCTCCTATTTTAATTTCGCCTTCTAGAAGAAGAGTCTTGCAAGTAGCTGGTATTTACACGATCCCTTTCCCCACGACACGACACGACACGACAATTCGCGCCAATTCGCGACGTACGCACACTCCCCAACCCACCGCTTGATCCCTCGCCCTCGCACACAGTCTCGTCGAGATCCGGAGAATCATGGGATCTCGCTCAATGCCCGCCCCGTTTAGCTTTTCATGAGGTTTCCCACGCGAGGAATCGCCACCACCTCGTCCGCAGCCATGTCGTCTCAACCGCTCCAATGCCACCATATCGTCCGGGTCCTCGCTGTTGCCGCCAGCATCATAACGGCACGGCACCTGTTCGCAATGAGCTTCCACTATCCCTTGCTCATGTTGATCGCCCACGTGGCCGCCGCCGTCGTCGTCGAAGGTCTGGGCGTCTGGAGTAATGAATCTAATATTCAAAAACAACCGCGTAGCTGGACTACGCGGTTCTGGCAGGCCGCATTCGCTGTCGTTGCGGCTGTCGGTCTAATTTTCACATATCACAGCTTTCTTCATAATAGGAATACGACATTGGGTGTCATGCTGCTGGGTCTGGACTGGGCGGTCGTCATGGGCCGCGCAGAGAAATGGCTGCGTCAAGATGGGAGACGCTCTGCCGACATTCCTTTATCCATCATCACCTTCTTTCTCTGTATTGTAATAATGTTATGGAAGGAGAACTGGCTGGTCGGCAAGGGAATCGAGGTATGAATTCGCACCGCTCATTTGTAGGCGACAGCGCATCACTGACACTGACACTGACACTGACACTGGAATATATAGTATCTTCTCGTCGCCGTTTTCTGTATGGCAATTGCCAGGCACCTGTGGGTTAGTGGCTCAGTGGAGAATCCTATCGAGTTTAACAACGCTACCATAGACGCCTACGGCGCCGTACTTGCTGTCTGCCTGCCACTGGCAGTCTTTATGCTTCTCGTGACGGGCTGGTATAATCGAAGGGACTTCGAGGTGACAGGCCGAGCCGAATTCATACTCATTAGCCTGGTAACTGGTTCGCTGTCGCTAATGAGCGACACGAGGCTAAGCAGCCTCACTTCGCTCTTTCAAAATGAGGCACCTTTCCATACTGAACTTGATCTCACCTTTGGGAGCCCAGTGTTCTCCCTGATCGTCATCGCGATCGTCGAGATCGACAATTGCTGGTCGCAACATCGGCCATCAACAACGTCAGCCATACAATGGCTGGCATTCGCCATAGCCTATGCCTCGACGACCGATATCGCCTGGATAGCGCCGTCGCCGATAGAAGCCGCTTATACGCGCATTCCGGGGTTCAAATCCCCCGATAATACCGATAGCATCAAAAGTCCGTCGCCCGAAGAGACAGAAGCCATGTATCCGCCCGATTTCATATGCGCCGAAGATTCTTCATGGCTTCGTCGCGTATCGCTGGTATGGCACACAGTTTTGAGCACCTTTGCTCTATTTTTGGTTGTTCAATGCGCCGTCGGTACACCCCGTATAGAGCCTAGGAGATCTTGGGACCTAGATATAGTAATTGCCTGGTACGATGAGCCTGTCGACCAAGTAATCGAAACCGCACAACTGGCTCTGGATCTCCCCAATATTGCCGGAAGGAAGGTCAGGACAATCGTGTACAACAAAGGACATATAAACGAAACAGGCCTCGAGGCCAATTTTCCGATTCAAAGCAGTCTCACCATCAGGCGGCTAGAGAACGTCGGGCGCGAAGGAGACACATTTCTGGCACACGTTCTAGACCAGGAACAAGATTGGGCCAGTCACACCCTATTCATTCAGGCCGAACCACATGATCCCGCCTACCTCCAGGTGCGGCTGGAAGATTATTTCGTCGAGGAGACCGGATTCCTGTCACTTTCTTACGTGCGGAACTTTTGTTCGAGCTGCGACGAGTGTAACGACCATTCTGGCTGGAGTGAGGACGGCGCGCTATTGCGGGATATATTTGAGAGGTCGAACCCCGGCCGGACATGTCAGGATCTCAGCCTCACGTACAGGGGCCAGTTTGTGGTCTCGTCGCGCAGGATGAAGCAGGCCAATCAGGCGCTTCTCCAGGATTGTCGGCATCGCGTGGCAGTCGACGATCACTTCGGTTTCACGCTTGAAAGGTCCTGGGGCACTTTGTTCCAATGTCCGACGATATCGGAGCGGTGTCCGACATTATTGTCCGGTTGGATGGGAAACCGCGCGGCGGCCGAGGATTGTCAGTGTTTAGATAGATAAAATAGATGGAGAGGATCCGTGTAATGTTGTCTTTTTAGCATCGCAAGATACCCCAAAGCTTTATGATTGTTCAAAGTATTTTGATCTTTAATTGTCTTACGAGTGTTGTCGTGGTAGACAGAAGAAGTACGCGGATTTATGCACAGGTATGCGCTTGGTCGGAAGTCTCGGATATCGCCATTCGAAAAGTGCTGAGGGAATGTTTTCTTTTCGGAGTGTTCGGGGTTTTTAGACTAGGGCATCATGGAAATGTAACCAGTATCTAGATAGATACTTATCTAATACTTTAGGTAATCGGCGGGGCAAGAGGACTTACCGGATACTATCTAACCTCCAAACTATCGCAAATATGGAATGGTTAAAGTACGAAAAATCATTAGTAAATTCTCCAGCCCCGACCTTTCCAACCAACCTCTATCTAACTAGATACTACCTACCCGTATCTGCGCTGCAACATTGGGAGTCAGGAAGGGGGTGAATACTAGGTAGGTACTTATGCTCCAACAAGTATTCCGTCTACTACGTGTCCTGTTCGAATAGTTCCACGACACGGCGGGGTAGGGATGCAGGCCAGGATTTCGATCGGAGAATGGGTAGCCGATACCTAGATCCCGAGGTCCGTTTGCTTTGCAGCGAAACGACTCACGAGGGACGGCCCGGTCGGATCATCCCGAGTATGCGGCCTCGCCTCCGCGGGAATCGAATTACGTGTTTCCTTGTGTGTGCCCAAGAAAGAAATACGCACGTGTAGGTAGTGAAAGAAGTGCAAGTATGGAGGTATGTATCTATCCCCCTATGGAACCGAATTAAAGTTTGCCCGGTGTGTTTGGACTTGATTGATTGCCCGGGGACTCCTACTTATTACGGCATGCCGGGGCATGCAGCCTCTCGTGTTCAGGGCCCTTCAGCACCAGAGCTCCATAGAAAACGAAAAAGGTCATACTATTCCATCTTCCAAGGGGACGCGCGTCACGTAATCGATGTAGTTAGGCCGGACCTTGTCGTAGTTGGAAGACGGTTGCCGGTATGTAATCAGCTATGACAAGACGAAAGGCTCCAGGAAATCGGGAAATCAGGAAAGAATAATTCGAGAACCTTCTAGGTCCCTAGTTCGATGAACATGAACAGAACAATCGCCGATTGGGGCCGAGTGGAACACTAATCTGGGAGAACTTGGGAGCGGTCCCGCCGGTGCTCCGACGGTCACTTATACTACGGTGCGGAGCGGACACAAATCTCGGAGTTCGGAGATGGCGCGGGGATGGTTACCCCGGATTGCTTTGTCTTTGGAAAATTCGAAAAACGTCACTGGGCATGGCCCCAAGCCTACCACTGGATCGGTCAGCTTATCCGATGACTCGCGTTCTTTCTCCATTTATTTGTCTTATTTTTTGAAATCATCACATTCCTCACCGGCTCGGAGGCTGGAGTCTGGAGGTTGGAGTCTGGATGGAGCCTGTCTCAGGTATAGACGGGTAGATATCTAAGAGAGTCGATACGCACACTTCATCAAATTACGTGGTAGTACTTCGGGAAACCGCATGGGTATGGCAAGTTCCATCCTTGACCTGGCCGTCGTCTATAATCACCATGTACGACATGAAAGATATTGGTGTCATCATGGCTCAATCACTTGTTCCTTCCTTGTATTCTCTCGGGCGAAACACGGAATGTGCTTAGCGATCGTGCCTTACAATCATCATGGATGGGTATTTGGCGAAGAAGGCACGAGCCTGCTTTTGTTTCATCTGTTGCTTCGGTGATTTTCTTGTACTGTGCAGACGTCAAGCGTTGGTTTTGCCGTCACGCGTGGTTTTTGCCGTTGCAGCGGTATTTTCGCCGTTGCCACCTTGCCTCTCTCCGCTCTCCGCTCTCCGCTCTCCGCTCTCCCGTCCTCCTAGTGAGCCTCGAGCGCACTAACAATCTAAAAGAATAAAACGAAAACGAAAAAGAAACAATGCATGGCTATCCAGAAACGTTATCTCTCCCTGACTTACTCGGAGCCTTATTCCTAGTCGGAAGTCCGACACTGTCTGTCCATTCCTCCTAATTGAGTTCCACTCCAGGAGTGCCCCCCTTACATTCACTGGTACTCTTAAACTTCTATAATTATTATTCAGTCGAAGCACAGTCGCAGTGCACCGCACGTCCCCTATGCTTCCGACATCACACTACGAACCTGCCAATATGGCTTCCTCTGAATCGTCACATCAGGTCGTCACCATCTTCCTCGTAGCCAATATCCATTGTCCTACGTGTGTGACGAGTATCAAGGATGCCGTGGGAGAACTAGACGACGTTGGACACGTCTGGCCCAACATCATCACATCGTGCGTCACCGTTGAACACTCTCCTGACCTCCCTATTGAGCAAATAATCTCCAAGTTGGATACGGTCGGGTTTGAGGTCTCCGGGGTGTTTTCGGGAACGACGTTCGACTCGAATGATCTACCACATGATAATCTACCGTCGTTCAACAGTCTTAAGAGTCCCGGCAATTGGTTTACTCCATCTGGGCGACACCCGCCGTCACCAGGCGCCATCTCTAAAGAAGAGAGGGCGAGCGCACATCTCAGCCACTGTGAACAATGCCGCGTCGCCAGCATAGACGGAACCTCCACTACGGGGAAAGAAACACTGGATGCAAGCCATACAAACTCGGCGCCCTCTGATACCATTGCGCCTACTTACCTATCCTTTATTTCCAACAACGATGCAGATGCACCCAAATCTTGGACGGCCTCACTAGCCATCAGTGGAATGACTTGTGCCGCCTGCTCCAACACCATCACAAGCGAACTAGAGAAGAAGGCCTGGATCGTGAAAGCCACCGTCAATCTAGTGTCGAATACCGCGGTTGTGGAGTACCTCGGGGAGAAGGAAGACATTAGTCGAGTCATCGAGAGCATTGATGATCTCGGCTATGGCGCGCAACTTGACCAGGTCAACGCCACCAACCGCGCCAAGGGAAGCGAAAACATATCTCAACGCACAGTACAGATATACATCGACGGATTCCATTGCTCGAATTGTGGTGATCGCGCAGTGTCTGGTCTTGCATGTTTCCAACGTGACCTGCGGATCGATAAGCACCCAACATTGAAAACCCCTATCCTCGAGGTCACTTACGTTCCCGAAGCGCCGATATTCACAATTCGTCATATTTTGACAGCCATAGACTCGAGCGACCCGGCCTTTACGGCCTCTATTCATCATCCGCCTACTCTAGAGGAACGGGCCAAAAAGATACAGGCTCAGCACCAAAAGCAAATATTCCTTCGAGTACTTCTCGTCATCATTCTCGCCATTCCTACTTTCATCATCGGAATCGTCTATATGAGTCTCCTTCCAAGGCAAAACCCGGGAGCACAATATCTCATGAGGCCGTGGGTATCGGGTATAAATCGCGCTCAGATCATCCTCTTCATCTTGGCAACCCCTGTATACCTCTGTGCGGCTGATGTCTTCCATCGGCGTACGATCAAAGAGATATGGCATTTATGGAGGCCGGGGAGCCAAACATCTATTTCTCGGCGTTTGTATCGATTCGGGAGCATGGATATGCTCATCACCCTCGGTACCACTATCGCATACATCTCATCGATTGCTCAGATGATAGCCGCTGCCGCTAGGAACGTCCATATGATCAACGACGGTAGCTTCTATTTCGATTCCGTGGTATTCCTCACTTTGTTTCTCCTTATTGGCCGATTCCTCGAAGCTTACAGCAAATCGAAGACTGGGAATGTGGTCGAGGCACTCGGGAAACTTCGGCCTATGACGGCTATCTTGGCAGGAAAGACAAGTAATCACGTTATCGCCAGTGATTTGTTGGAGTTTGGAGACATAGTCCGTGTCCCTTATGGCGCTTCTCCGCCATGCGACGGGGACGTCATTCAGGGTAGCACGGTCTTCAGCGAAGCAAGCTTGACCGGCGAATCCCGGCACGTCAAAAAGAATGTCCGCGATAAGGTCTACTCAGGAACTATCAACCAAGGCTCATCCATCCTCGTCCGCGTAACGGGTATATCAGGGCGATCCATGCTGGATCAGATTGTCAAAGTGGTTCGCGAGGGCCAGACTAAACGGGCGCCGTCGGAGAAGATCGCTGACACGATCGTCGCTTATTTCGTCCCCGTAGTTACTCTGCTCGCCATTACCACCTGGGTTGTCTGGTTAATCATTGGCCTTACCGACCATCAGCTGGCGATAAAGGAACCCGTCTCTTTCTCCTTGCAATTCGCTATCGCGGTATTTGTTGTTGCCTGCCCCTGTGGCCTAGCTCTTGCAGCGCCAACTGCCATTTTCGTCGGCGGCGGCCTCGCAGCTACGCATGGAATACTTGTGAAGGGTGGCGGAGAGGCCTTTGAAATGGCAAGGAGCATCGATTGCATAGTTTTTGATAAAACTGGCACCTTGACCGTTGGTGACGAGCCAAGTGTTACGGACTATGAGCGTTATCCGGAAGAAGAAAAGGGGGAGCATCATGATCGCGTGCTCGCTGCTATTCAGGCTGTCGAAGAGAATAGTAGTCACCCTATTGCTAAAGCTGTGGTGAACTACTGTAAGACGAAAACATCTGTAGCTACGACTGTCAGCAACGTGGAGGAAATTCCTGGGAAGGGCGTCAAGGCGTCTTGCGATGGCGAGAGTTTTGATATTCTGGTTGGAAACGAAGCACTGATGAAGGACCATTCCGTCGACATACCACCCACGGTCGCCGAATCCCTTCGGACATGGAAGACACAAGCCAAATCTGTGGCTCTGATCGCCGTGAAACCAAATTCAATGGCCGACGCTGAAGCCAAATTTACGCTCTCGAGCGCTCTTTCGATATCTGACCCCATCCGCCCGGAGAGTATCCCGCTTGTCAAGTCTCTCCGGGCTCGCGGGTACGATATATGGATGCTGTCGGGCGATAATGACGTGACCGCAAAGGCGGTCGCCCTTCAGGTCGGCATCCCTGGAGATAACGTTATCGCTGAGCTGCTACCGGCTCAGAAGTCTGACAAGATTAAATATCTCCAGTCCATCCTGAAAGCTCGCCATGGAGACAAGCATGAAGATGTCAGCCGTCGGGCTGTCGTTGCTATGGTTGGCGATGGTGTCAACGATGCGCCGGCCCTTAGCGCGGCCGACGTTGGTATCGCCATCGGCTCGGGTAGCGATGTTGCCGTTTCCAGCGCAGACTTCGTGCTGCTGAGTAGTAACCTCGCCTCGGTGAATATGTTACTCGAGATCAGCCGCGCCGTCTTCAGACGGATCCAATTCAACTTCGCCTGGGCTCTCGTATACAATGTCATTGCGGTCCCCCTTGCCGCCGGCTGTCTCTATGCCATCAAGGTGCATGGGAGCCATGTTACCCTGAACCCGGTGTGGGCTAGCCTCGCCATGGCACTGAGCAGTCTCAGCGTGGTCATGAGTAGCCTGGCCCTGAGAACTTGGATCCCCTGGATTGGCTTCCGGCCACGCCATGGATAGAAGAGGTGCGAATGAGATGGATAGGATAGTTTTATATCCTAGATAGAGATTGTTCCTTGAAACTGACGCCATGCTGATGTCTCCTCAATTCGTGAAGTTTCGTACCTTGGGTGATGACATGAGACTTCGCACCGCTATTACTCGTTATGAGGGTTGTCAGTTTGAAATATCATGTTATCGTATAAACCATGGTCTTTCTCTCTCTCCTTCTTCTTCATCATCTTTGATTCTTGTATTGATCTCTGATATAACAACACACACACACACACTCTCTCTCTCTCTCTCTCAAATCACCGCACCAACCGTCGTAAACATATCGAGCGTCAGAGCACATTTGTGTGTCCATGTTAAGCATCATGACCTGTTTTCAACCTCCCCCTTTTGCGTAAATTCAGTCCCATCTTCTCTCTCTCTCTCTCTCTCTCCCCGCGTCCCCATATTCCACCCCCTACTAATGAGAGAGAAGAAAAAAAAAAAAAAAAAAAAGTGTGTACGAGTAAATGTCGTTTTTTTCTGGTTTTTTTTTTTTTTTTTTTTTTGTTTCTCCCCCTTTCAAAGAATTATGAATTATGAATTAAACAGTTCCGAAGGGGTGTCTGCGTGGTCTGGAATATCCACCACATTGAGGCATTCTAAGCCTTTTTCTTCTCACTCTGCCTATCCACACTCTCGTGCCTCGAATGAGCCGTCGTCGGACGACTGCTGGAAGAGTTATTATTGGGCGTGCCAGGACGACTGAGAGTCCTTAGATGTTTCTTTCTGCCCTTCGTATCGAAAAGACTCTTGACTCGTCTCAACTTCGCCCATCGCTCTTTATCTTTCGCATCTCTAGCCGTCATGTCTTCTTCTTCCCCTTCTCCTCCTTCTCGCTCTACGTCCTCTTCGTCATCATTACCTGGCGTGCGTGGTCCGTCGCTGCTATCTTGTTTTCTATGTCGGGCCGGCGTACCTGGCAATGAAGCCGCAGATCGATGTAGGAAACTCCGGCGGACGGCGGGACTGCTGCTGCTGTTCTCGGCTTGTTGGCGGAGATAGGAAGTATTCTTGAGCGTCTGCGCTAGGACCTCCCAGGCGGCTTTTGTGTCCTTGGTCTTAGCGCCTGGATTCTGTTGTGCCTCTGCGTTGCGCCATGGGCAGAAGAATCTGTGCTCGCGCACGGGGTCCAGGTGGTCCATGGGCGCGGGGACGATGATCTCACCGGTCGCCTCGTCGATTTCTTTGCTGCGGAACATCCAGAGACCTAGTCTTCTCAGACAAGTTGCGCAGGTGGCGGAGTTGGGGACGGCACCGATTCTTGGGTTGGTTAGACCTTGCCAGCCTAGGAGAGCGAGAGCGAGGGCTACGTTATTGGGTGTGGCGGGGTTTGTGCCTGGGGGCTTAGGTTCGGTGAAGAATGTTGGTGGGAGCTGGGATTTGACAGCTTCTAGATCGAAAGTGGAGGGTAGGCGGAGATTGACGATGTAGGGAAGGAAAGAGGATCGTGTGCATAAGTCGTCGTATCGCTCGCGTAGTGAAGCTAGGGCGGACTGGGGAACGGGAAGAGGTAGCCTTAGGAGAGAATCTGCCGGTGTCCAGGGTCAGTATCTATTAACATATTGTGGGAATGAGGTTGACCAATTACCATCACAGCCATGTCTGCGCCAAAGACAGTCTTCCTCGTGCGCTTCGATGATCAGCTCGGAGAACCGCTTTGTCAGGCCTTGTTCGACGTCCGAGCCGACGACCACGGGGGCCTGTTTACCGTCTGTTGTCCTGGTATTCATCTTCACGACGACTTCTTTGTAGCAGAGGGTGCAGCGCACACGCTCCTTCCCCTGGCAGACCCAGCCTCGCTTTGCCCATTCTATCTCATTGACAGGGTCTGGTTTAGGTGTCCATTCAGTCAGTTCCTGGAAAGTCCCGAGGCGCTTGATGAGTTCCTCGCGGTCACTCGGGCAGTATCTTGGGGTATTGGTATTCACGTGGTTGTGCTTTGGTGCGGAGGATAAGATTTTCGAAGGCGCCCACTTCTTTATGCCCCCCTCTGACACGAGTGTTATGCTTGGTTTCTGATTCGGACTCGAGAAGTCGGGGACGCCTACGCGGCGTCGCTTGCTAAGCAGCTCGACAGTGGGGGACGGAGGTGCCATGAGTGTAGACGGCGATCTGCTCAGAGGCGAGGACTCGTAAAAAGTTGCTGGTAGTGGTGCCTCATCACGGGTGGGAGTGCGTGTGGTGATGGTGGCGGCGTCTTCCTTTGGCGACTGCGGCTGCCGGACACCGATCCCCTGAATAAGGGTGTTGAACTTCCGCTTGGTGGCATTCATGGTTTGATTTTGAATTTGATTTGGGGGCCTGGGGCCTGGGGCCTGCGGGCTTGCGGGCTTGCGGGCTTGCAGGATGACAATGCCACAATGGGGGGGTTTCGGCTAGAGCAGGTGGAGTTGTTCGTAGTGTTAGGGGATGATTGGATGCTAAAGAAGGACTCCGGTGGAATACGTAATTACGGGAGTGCAGAGGCGAGACGGCGGTTTTGTGTTTGCAAGTGCTACGGCAGCACTGTACGACGAAGTAGGCACGGTCTGTATACGTCTGTATACGTACCTACATCCCACACGTACTGTGCTTGATAAAGAATTGACTGTAACCTTGAGGGATAATTTCAATACCTAGGTTAGGCAGTTAAGCGAGATTTGGGGGTTATGCCCGGCTTCCCCGATTCTCTTGAACAGCAGAAGTTTTCATGGGCCGTGGTGTGAAAGGAATGCTGAACGTGAAATCTCAAGCAAGATGTATACCTACTATTGTTTTGTAGTTTCTACTTTCGGTTGTTGACATGAACTAATTCAGTGCTATCGTCGGATGGGCGACAGATTCAAACTTAAGGGCTATCTAAGTATACACATCTAGGCTCCTTAGGTACCTATCTAGCTTGGTCACGAAGCAGTCACATGCATGGAAGTGCAGCGCCAGCCTGGCGTCTAGACACCCGATATCTACCTAACCTATCTACTTAGATAAGTACCTAACCTAGATAAGTGTGTCCTCTGTGAGTAACGGTAACGTTTGACCAGCTCTGCATTACTGCCATAGGTACGAACTGTAGGTAGTTTCCATCCAGCTGTCAACCCACTACTTACTGACATCATTCCTACTCGCTGTTTCAAGAACGTAAAAAAAACCAAGGGCATGAGAGGCAAGTTAGATCCAAACAAACCCCGAAACTCCCGGACTTCGAAACCAACTTGCACGAGGCCAATCGTGCTTCTTCTGTCCTCATTACTCGTCGCAATCGTGGCTGCCTATCTCTCCTCCAGAGCTTTGCCCCGCCTCAACTCACTAGCTTCGCACTTTCACCCCTCATCCCCATCGTTCCTCTTATCCTCACCCTCCCTCTGCTACTCATCACGCAATAAGCTCACCACCATGTCGCAATACGCAAAAGAACTCGAGATTGCCCAATTGGCCGTCCAGCGAGCCGCTATTCTCACCAAGCGGGTCTTCCACGAGAAGGCCAAGGGCACTGTCTCCAAGGATGATAAGTCACCCGTCACTATCGGCGACTTCGGCGCACAGGCCCTTATCATTGCCGCCCTCAAGCACAACTTCCCTGATGATGAGATTGTTGCCGAGGAAGAGGCCGCTCAGCTTCGCGAGGATGCTAACCTCCGCACCACCATCTGGGACCTAGTGAAGGGAACTGTACTGTCGGACGCCAATTCAGAAGCCGCGCTTGGCGGTGCTATTAAGAGTGAGGATGAGCTGCTCGCTTTCATCGACTACGGAAATAGCAAGGGCGGCGCAAAGGGCCGGATATGGGCTATTGACCCTATCGACGGCACTAAAGGCTTCCTCCGGGGTGGACAGTACGCCGTTTGCCTGGCACTGATGGTTGATGGTGACGTTAAAGTTGGTGTCCTGGGTTGCCCCAACCTTCCTATTGACGACGCCGCTCCTCTCTCCGCTGGCATGGAGTCAGGTCAGACCGACGAGGGCAGGGGCTGCTTGTTTTCTGGTGTGCTGGGCCAAGGAGCCACGAGCCGTCCCCTGACCACCGGTGCGCTTGCATCATCCCAGAGTATCTCTATGAAGGCTATTACACACATCCCCAATGCTACCTTTTGCGAGAGTGTGGAGGCCGGTCACTCATCTCACGGCGACCAAGCTGAGATTGCCAAGAAACTGGGGATCACCAATCCCAGTGTGAGAATGGATTCTCAGGCGAAGTACGCCTCGATTGCTCGGGGCGCTGGCGATATCTACTTACGACTGCCGGTCAGTGCGACCTACCAGGAGAAGATCTGGGACCATGCCGCGGGTGACCTGATTGTCCGAGAAGCTGGTGGTGCCGTCACGGACATTCATGGCAAGCGACTAGACTTCAGTATCGGCCGAACACTAATGAATAACAAAGGCGTTGTGGCTGCGCCCGTTGGTGCTCACGCCCAAGTGCTCGCCGTTGTACAGGAGGTTCTTGGGGCCAAATAAAAGATTGTTCGGTGTTCAGGGGATATATAAAAGGTGCATGTCTACTGGTGTCTAGTGCCTAACTCGGGCATGCATACGCAATCGTATAGAGTACAGGTAGAGGGCCGACTCGTGAGACATATTCCCAAATAATGCCAGGCTGTGTATAGAGACATGATAAGCAAATAGATCATTTGATCTTCTTTTGCTTGAGCTTAATAGTCTCGTTGTTAACAAATATACCCTTGCCCTTGTACGGTTCCGGCCGCCTCCACTCGCGAATCCGCGCTGCGAATGACATGACCTGCTCTCTGTCGATGCCCTCGAGCAGAACTCTGGTTGGCTGCGGTGTGTCGGCATGCATGCCGAAGGGCACTGGTTCCTCGACGGCATGCGTGAAACCAAGCTTGAGGCACACAAATTTCTGGCCTGGGTACTCCTCCTTCTTCGGTCGTTGCTCCACGGTCGCTCGGTATCCGACACCAACTAGTCTTAGAACCGCCGTGTGCCCTTCTGACACGCCCATAATGTAGCGATTTAGATACGCCCATGTTGTCCCTAGTCTCGCGCGTTAGCTAGCCTGTTTCCCTGAGTTCCGCACGTTCGTTCGAGGGTCTTTTTATTGGCGTTTGCGCCGAGCGCGCGCATTATTATCCATACGTACCCCACATCGCCCTCTGTTCCTTTAAATTCCGATTCTCCACGCTGAGTAATAGCTTTCTGGCCGTTTCGTCATGGTGGATCTTGAGGAAAGGGGGGATCACCAGATCGAGCTTGCCCAGGGGCCCCTTGACGGTAACGGTGCGCTTCGGTATCCTCAAATACGTTGTCATATCTTTCTTCGCTATCGGCTCGCCAATAGCCAACTCGACACCCGGCGGGACCGATATGGGCGTCTGACCGAGCTTCGATGGTCTGCTGGGCGTATTCGAGAACTGTCGTCGTGGCGATGCCTGAAAGGCTGGGACGAGGAATCCGGGTAATATGATGGGGCTACTCGAGATCGCCTTCTCGAGGGTCTTTGTCCGACTAGGCGAAAACATCGTGATCGTGTGTAATGGGCGCCAATCGAGCGCCCCGACTCAAGGACGAACGTTGTGATGAAGCTCGGGGTTTACTGGAGCTAACGAATGCTTGGCGTTCGCGAAAATCGATACATATCCGGTGGTAGGTACCTCATCACGTGAGTCATTATTGCATAGCGCTATGAAGCTAGTATTCTAATGGAGGACATTCTACCGACATTTGCATAATGGTACGTGCCGATACCCTGTGACGTAATTGTGCAGCTCCTGCCAGATATTATCACGTCCATCAAGATGCTGCCTTCCATCTCGACTGTGAATCACGCCTCGTTCGCGACTTCACAATTAGAAATAGGTTCTTTCGGAAGGTGCCCCCGAGCGCTAAAAGCGACTAGCACATCCTCAAACATGTCTACAAATAAACTCCTCGGTCATTCTTCCCATCTCTCAACCTCCCCTCCGATTCACGGGCTTTCTTCCTTTCCAAGCCACTTCTCGCGCGTAGTTCAACTGAACATAAAACCAAGTTGTCTCCGCATCGTCGTTGGTCAAACACGCACCTAATACTCGTATCTACATCTATTAAGTAGCGGGTTTGTTTACCGGCTCTCGATTCCAACCGAAGCGCAGTGCCTCGCTCCATAAGCACTGGCGCAACTATCCACTTTTCGACAACGAACGTATCACCACCTAGTATTCGTATCAATACGCCTTCATACGAAAAAGATTTTTCGCGCTCTTTGGCACGCGATCATCCGAACCTCGTCATATTTTTTCATCAGGATGATCGTTCGCCGCGGTTGCAAAGCCTACTCCAAGGCTTTGCTCATATACCTACTGATTCACGGCCATGTCGCATTGGCGTTTTCATGGCGAGGGCAATCCAGCGTTCAGTCAAGTTATCACTCAAGTTAGTTTAGCAGCTTATCCCAGCTTTACTGAGCCTAACGCGAGATTAGGTATAGCGAAGGAGGGACCCGCAGTTATCGAGCCGAGTAACTCGCCTTCACAGCTTCTGCGAGCCGGGAAACATCTGCAGACTTCGTACGAACTAGCCTTGAACGAACTTCAAGAACTCGAGTTTGAACCCCTATGCCACCGAACGGCGGCCAGCCAACTTGTTAATAGTTGCCATCTTCTCGAGGGCAAAGACGAAGCCACCATATTGACTGATAGCGGTCGGAAGACCAGAGATTTCGTGGACTCTTACGCTGCGAGTCTGGCGATTTGTGACTTGGAAAGAGGAAGATTTTTTATTCCAACAGAATGCGCAAAATTCCAGGAATCCGCGTTGAGCCGACTGCCAATTCAAAACACTGCTCAGCTACATGTCACATCCGCCGAGATTGATGCTTGTCTCTCCGGCCTCGCTGCCTCTGATTCTGCATGGAATACCTGGATTAGTTACCGGCAAAAAGCTCTGAGGTTCTGCGAGGCTGCGAAAGCCGACAATGACAAAGGTACGCCGAACGAATCACAAAAAAAATGTCCGCGCTAACAATCATTAGCCCAGAGTGTTCTTCTGTTTCGGCGCCTTACGACAATCATGAGCAAACTTACCCACGACATTGAAAGCGCAATGGAGCAACGGATGAATGATTTTGACCTACGGGCTCAGTTGGCGAGCGATAGAATTGACAATCTCTCGCCTTTAATCGGCAAACTGCAACAGGATCTCGAAAATACGGGCATGCTTTCTAATGGTCTTTTCCAAGGAATCAAGGTCTGTATTTTCCGGAATCATATCACAGAGCCCGTAGCTGATGCTTTATTCTTAGGATTCTCAGGTTCATGTTGATTCTGGACTGGAGAATGTATTGCGCCTACAAGAATTACTGCAGAGAGCATTGCAGGCTGCGACAGAAAATCAAGCCGAGACGGTAGCAGTTCATGAGCAGTCTCTACAGGTCATGAATCAACAAGCGGCGACGGGAGTGCAACTCATAGCCGAGACTATAGGGGCCGCCATGACTGCGTCAATGGCACTTCAACAGCAAATAGTGCGTCCGAATTGGCGACTATGCAGAGGGCGTTGTAACCGCTAACACTTCGTTAGGAAACCTCTCACCTTCAAGTTACGAATTTGGAATCTAGACAAGACAAACTGGAACAGGTCAGGAGACTGCAGCCATCATGTCGAGTGGAGCTAACGCTTCTCACTAGGGCATGCAACGTCTCATCGACGTCTCTGATAATTTAGCCAGCCAGTATGATGAACACAATTATCTTTTAATGCAAGCGAACAACATCACGAATGAGATCCTCGACACACTGGAAGATACCGCCGCATCAGCTACCAAGGTCGGTAAATTGTTCCTGGGGAATTACTCCCTAGCATCGTGGTGGCCATATATCTGGTGCCCCGCTGTATCCTTGGCGATGGGTTCATACGGACTCCCTCCCTCTATGCTGAGAAATCTAGGTTTGGTGGCGCTAGGTAAGGCCCATTCTTGAATCTTGGAGACTTAAGATCTATCATCTAACAATTTACAGGCGAGACCGCGGGTTTTATCATTTCGTATTCCCCTTTCCGCTTCGTCGACGCCGTCTATCAGCCTACCGCCAATCTATTGGGATCATTTATTCGCCCTCAACAAACGAGTGATGATGATCACAATTCTACGAATCTTACGCCTCAGCTTGAAATATTTTGATACATTTTCTTACGAGCTACCTGCATTTGCATTCCCTTTTAGGTCATCTAGAGCACGGAGTTTTGGTGATGGGGATATTTAGGGATTGCTATTGATATTTGCGGATCGGCAAGCCGCAGGCCTTGGGGGGTGGCTATTTTCAATTCTTTTCGACGGGCGTTATAGACAGATGCGTGCATGGGTTTCATTGAGTCATGAAGAAACGCATTATGAGGCTCACGCCCAAGTTGATTTGCAGGGTACTAGGAGTTTTCAGCGTTTGCTATTGACAGGGGCGGATGAGCAGGCCGTGGGACTTGGGGCACGGCTATTTTCATCTCCTAGACGGGCGCGTAGACGGGCGCATAACTGAGATTCATTAGGCCACGAAGAGACGCGCTATTGAGATTCATATCGAATCGTTACGCAGGGCATTGGTAGTACACAGTTAGGGGTTGCTATTGGTAGAGGCGGATGGGCAAGCCTCAGGATTCAGGAGGCGACTATATTCATCTGCTGGACGGCGCGTACATGGGATCCATCAGGTCTGAAAAACGGCGTTACGAGGTTCATCATCAAGTTGCAAGGCGTTGGGAAGCTTAATTCTTTGTTTTCTCAATAAAAAAATAAAAAATCATCCCAATGTCTTCACAGTCCCTACAGTCCTGACCCTTCGAACATCCCTCTAGTTAAGCTCTAAAGCAAGAAATGGCCTCTGCTCTCTACATTGACTGCTTATAGGTATTATGATGGAAACCACGCTTCTATTTCGGTAAAGCAGAGTGAGATCGAGAAATAAGATGGCAAAGTGAGAAAGATGGTGTTCTTTTAAACCAAGGGAAGAGCAATTCTTCACATCACAGACTTCACCGACATAGATTTCCCAAGTCCCTTTTCCGGTTCCCCGCAGACGTAATTCCTTGTCCAGCGGATCTGCTGCCAGTCAACTTCTTTAATACTCAGCACCGTGAAGGTCCAGCCAATGAGTGCTTTGGTGTCCCTGTTTGGCTTGCACATACACCGACAAAGCCGCGGTCCTCGACTTGTATCAAGGAATGCTAAGCTGTCCCGGTTAAGTTGACTGTCGGGTCTCCAATTCGTCAGGGTTGCGACCGGGTACGGGTGCTGGTCCTTGAATAAATCCACGAACTGGAAATGTTGCTTGCGGACCAGCGACTCGCGGTTCGAGTATGTCACGCGAGCGAATAGCTCGAATATCACGTCCTGCTGGTAGTTATGACATCGTGCGGTCTGGCTTATCATGGCGCCTATTCGGAAACAGGTGCGAAGCAACGTGTTGGAGGACATGCCGGGGACGGAAGGTCGATCACGGATTTTCTCGGGGAAAGGCGGTCGGACAAATGCGGTCATGGACCCTACCTCGTCTGTGCGAAGGCCAACCTCACTGGAATGGTTTGAGCAAGTTTCTGGGATCACACTTTCGGAGATGCTTATTTCATAGGGATCAGGGGGTGGACCATCCAAAATCATAGCCGTGTTGGTCATCACGGCATTCCAATCAACATCTTCATCTAGAAGGTCTTCAGACACATCTGTGTTCCTTGTCACGGATGCGGGCATCATTCTAGTAGCAACGTTATCAGTCTCTTGCGCATTAGGCGGTGAATGTTTGAGAGTTGGGTCATATTTTGTGGCTGACTGCGATCCATGGTCCCATTCCTGAACACTTGAAGGAGGAATATGATATCCCTGTACGGAATCAGGAGGATCGGCGAGAAGGTGGGCGATATCATCATCAGCGATATCGTCATCTAGAGGATACGCGTCGCTGTCGCTTCGGTCGTCTGTGTCACCGATATCTGCAATGTCGATCGCATTGACACTCGCCAAGGCATGGGCGTTTTCAGGCTCGAAAGTCTCGCTAAGGGCATTGGACGGCATGCACGGAGTAGTATCTAGCCAGTCGGAGAAACCCGTCAGCCCTCAGTTCCCCGCGACACGGCGTCTATGCGAGGGGATAGGTAGGTCGTGTCACCTTTTTCGGTAAAATTAGCGTCCGGAGTTCTGCCCAGGGGCTTCGTAACCTTGAACGAACACATGGAAGAACCGGGCGTCTGAAATGGGGTGATGGGTGCATTTTGGACACACGTTTGATCATCGGCATATTCAGATGCTGTCTTCGACCGCTTTTCCGCCGGCATCAGATACTCCGAAACTGTCCTTTTCATGGAAGGCTTGGGAAGGCTATTGGGAGATGTATGCACTGCACAAAGCAGGGCTCTGCTAGTATCACTGAGATCGTCCATCATGGGCCCTCCGTGGTGAGGAAAGTCCTTCATAGCCGGCGTCATTGGGTTCTATCACGTTTGAGCCTAGATAAGCAGGACTTGGACTCGGCATCTGCAGTCGCCGTGACTGGTCAATTAGCTCTGCCGATTTCACTGGCCGGACACTGACTCCCGACACCTGTTGCGGTATGGATAATACTCGGGATCTGTAATTGACGATGTTACCCTCGAGAGAGCATGTGATCGTCACTATGACAATAGGACAACACAATACGACGCCGCTTGGCCATAGGTATGCCGAGATCCTGTCATGCAAAGGAATACGAAAGAGGGTGAAAAACGAAGGGGGGCCCGGAGCGCGGTCGACCCCCTCCCAAGTATCCAGTCGAGTTATCCGTGGAAGTCATTACATATACTGTCGGTCATCGTGGCTTCCATCTTCAAGTTCGTTCCTGAGCTCTGCCCGAGGTATCTGTCTGAGATTGGGTGAGCATGAGCAGTCTAGAGAGTAGGTAGTACAAGGAGGGGCATGCGGGTACGCGTTAATTATGCAGAGCAAATGCCTAATCTGGTTAGCCTGTCCAAATAATTAGACTCTAATTAGTATTCGGAGACCATTCCTTGCAAATTACTGCCCGTAAATGCCCGGCATTCGGCTAAAACGACATCGTAGCCCTAGTCTAAACTCTAGGGGGTAATGATTACGCCAGGGTATCCGAGAGAGGGTCCTCACGGTTCGGAACGAGGACGTCGAGATAGGTAAGAAGTACCTCATACCGTTATATATGGTAGGCCACCTCGTACATATCATGTGTCTGTACTTCATCGGAGCAACCCCGCGATAATCAATCATTCCATTGCTCTTTTACTCACTTTACTCACTTTATTCACTTTACTTACTTTTCGGGAGCGCGGGGTCTTCCACAGGCGACACACACCAAAAATCGAACGCGTGGCGTCACTGCCCACTCCTGACGATCATTCACAGCGTGATCGGCATTCTCATAGCACCTAAAACCTACCACCTATTTCTACTTTTGCCAAATATCCCACGCCTTGTGTGTGTACCTATCTCTACTCTGCTCTCGTTCTCCACCTCTTTTAACACACGCAAGATTTACGAAATCCGGCCGGACATCTGACGTCACAGTCCTAGTCAGCTAGGCAACATCCCACGTTCGCCATGTTCTCTCAGGTAAGCTGCCTCTTCGCGGGATCGCATACGTCTGGTTCTAGCACGGCCGCTACAACACGTAGCCCTATTCCCTATAGCGTTGAAACCAGAAGAGTGGATACTGACTCTCAATGCAGAAGAAGCCGTATTCGGCTGTCACGGTTACAATTGAGCGGCTCACTAGTGAGACTTTCGATGAAGACGACCTCAGTGGCATTCCCGACCTTGTCGAGGTCATCAAGCTACAGGCATCTGGACCTGCCGAAGCTGCGCGTGCTCTTAGGAAGAAGCTGAAGTACGGAAATGTCCATCGCCAGATAAGAGCTTTGATCCTCCTCGATGGCCTCATCCAGAATGCTGGTCCGCGCTTTCAGCGGACATTTATCGATGAGCCACTTCTTGAACGCCTACGTGTCTGCGGAACTTCGGACTTGTCAGATCCAGATGTGCGGAAGAAATGCACCGAACTGTTTCGATCCTGGGCCGCCGAGTACAAGACGACCCCTGGCCTGGAACGTGTTGCCATGCTATATAACGTAAGTGTCCTACTGGTATTAACCGAGGAAGCATCAGCGCTGATTTTAGTCAGGAACTTCCTCGCCGGAAGCAGGTCGTGACCCAAGAAAAATCCAAAGTGCTACGTGAAACGGAGCAGGACCCTTTCCGGGATTCCGAGGACGAGGCCGAACAGCCCCAACAGTCTCAGCCACCCCAGAGTTCATCTTCACGAACGCCGCCGCCGCCGCCGCCAGCCTTTCAATCATACGGGCACACGAGGTCGTCATCCGGCGGTGGATCCTTATTTGGAGGCTCCAAAGATAAGAAAAAGAAGGACAAAGGCAAGAAGAATTCTCGACCTTTCAAGCTCGAAGCCGAGATGGAATCCATGAAGGTAGCTATCGCAGAGTCCTCCATCGCGGCTACCAACCTCAACAATGCCTTGCAAAGCATCAACCGGGAGAAAGAACGAATATCGGAGAACGCAGTGGCGGTAGAACGTTTCGACATTTGCAAGAGACTAAGAAGGAAAATCCTACGCTACGTACGTATTCTAGGTCTGTTCCTTTTGGTCATCATGGATGCAACTAACGGAGGCAGATTTACTTTGTCGAAGACGAACAATGGCTTGGCGGCCTCTTGCACGCTAATGATGAGCTTGTCTTGGCTCTGATGACATTCGAGCAATTAGACCGCTCAATTGATGCAGATAGCGACTCCGAAGACGAATTGGCCGAGCAAGCACATCTATACCGCAGTCAGTACCGCCCTGTTCATACGGCAAACCATAAAATGTAGGATACTAACTTTTCCTAGTGGCTGCAGAAAAACACAAGCAGTCGATGTCACCGGCCGAGCCCTCCTCTCCGTCGAGCCCTATAGCCAGCATGGCTAGCTTGAATCTCAATGCTGGGCCGACTTCGCCTCGTCGCTCGGCCCCTCCACGGCCTTCTGGGCAGACCAAGCCTCCACCCCCTCCTCGACCGATATCGCCACCTTCACGCCATAGCGAGACTGATGATTCCTCAGAGGAAGACGAGGATAACCCTTTTGCTGACCGAAATGCCGTGGAGACGTTTTAGAGGCCCCTGTATGGGAAGGGAAGAGCCTAGGTGGTACTAGCTCGGAGATCCGGGAGTGACTTTCCAACTACAACACTGCTGAGGCGATAGTGTGTGTCGTCGCGCTTGTTCTAATGAATCATTCTGCCATAGTTGATGGCGAGGGACATTTCAGACCCTGATCCCAGAATTCGTATTGTTCGAAACTGGCTAGGTAGATATCTACCCGTGTCCGTGTCGTCGGTTTTATGTTTGTCATCAAGTTGAGACAGTCGATGTGGGAATGGACGTATCTTCGAAGCTGGCTTGTAATCGCGTGAAGAGGGTCGTCGTGTTCTAGGTAGGTAGCAACTAGTATTAGCATCTACAATGATGAACGCGGATGAGGTTTAGATGACGTCGTTTCGCGTTTTCGCGTCTAGTGTACACGTGAGGAGTGCCGTCAGAGACATACACTGAACACGATGGAAGGAGAAAAGGACCTTGCATGATGATCCTGTAGGCCTTTCAAACATGTGCACATCCTGATGTGCATCCCTGGGCCATGCTGGTTCTTTACAGGAATCCTTTGATCGCGTCTAAGTAGGTTAGTTAGCTACCGGTAGCTACCTACCTTAGGTAATATCACACTGTAGGTAGTAGGTACTTAGTACCAGTTGGTTGGTGTCGACTTTGACTTGCCAGTTAGGTAAGGTAGTTAATCCGCACACGCAACTCACATGCCATGCGACCGTACGAAGAAATGGCCACGACTTTCATCTTTTCTGGCGAAATCCTAGGTACAGACGTACCTATGTACAATCTCTATTACTTACCTACCTAGGTACCTATTCCGCTATCTGGTTAGATAGCTTGGCCCGTCACCGGCGACGGCCGGCAGGGAATTTAACCTAAATTCCTAGATACATAACTACAGTAGGTAGGCAGTGGATACGGACGCGACTGCCAGGTAGGTAGTTAGGTTTGAGTGCCGACTAGCCCAGTTCTGGTAGGGATTCGTATCCAGTCACGTGAGCCGACACGTCCCGACCCCCGCTTTCGCGTTGATGACCGCCGGGTACCAAAATCATCACTGTCTGAGGTATACAAATGCCACGGTGCAACGCGACGGTACGTGTACAGTTCCGAGGTACCTTGGGCCTGTATTTACTGCCGTACAGTACACTGTAATCCGTGGACAACTCACTGAACTCACTGTCTGGCTCAAAGAGTGAAATTTATTGCCTGTTTTTACTCCACTCGGAGCACGCCAAGCACCCAGCATCCAGCACCCAGCATCCAGCATCCAGCATCCAGCATTCAGCATTCAACATTCAGCATTCAGCACTCAGCACCCAGCACCCAGCAACCTACTACCTACAACCTACAACCTACAACCTGCACTACACCAAACACTACCTGCACCAACACATCACCCGTATTGCCGCCAGTCAATTACCGTTCTGCTACATCACCACGGAGTGAGCGCACCCGTCGACGTGGGCACTTTCTAGAAGCAGACAGCGGTAGGTCGTTGAGCTCAATATCGCAATATCTGTGATTGTCTTAAGAGTCCGAAAGCACAGAAGCAAGCAATCCATCTCGCCACAATCAAGCGGGCTCGTCTGGTTGCAGGCACTTTAGAGTAGACTCCTGCCTTCCCGTTTGATCTGCTATTCGTCCTGATATTCAATTGGCGGCGCTCCGGCTTCCCTAGAGCACTCGTGCACCTTCTCTTTTCCCTCTGAAGCATCTTCCTAGCCACCGTCTTGTCGGCACGCGGTCTTCGTTCATCCACTGAAATCAACACAATCATCTACATGTCGACAACATTCAGCATGATGAGCATGTTAAACGGTGATGAGCCCTCCTCCGGCTTGAACGGGGACACGTTAGCAACACGGCTGCATATATATCGACAGACAGATAACGAGAGAAATAACCTTATTCAAGTGAGTATCCCTACCATCGTCGTCTAGCGCACGACTGGGGGCATGGGCAGCTTCCCCGTGTGGAGGCTCGCAACGTATGGCTAACATGCATGCGACAGACTATGGCTCGGGCTATCGATGATTATGCAAAACGAGTAGAAGAGCTGGAGCTCGATCTCCGTGATCAAAAGAAGTCCCGTGCTCAATACCAAGCCCAAGCCATGAGTCTCGAGACGGAGATTCAGCATTGGACCCAAAGACTTGTGCGTCCAACCTGCCGCGTCGATACGCCCGCTTGCATGTAGTCTAACCCACATGATTATATTAACATTTGCTTCAGAATAGTGGTTCTTTCGTTGTCGTACTTATTGATGGCGATGGGGCAAAGTTTCGCGATGATTTTCTTCGGGATCCTCGGCAGGGCGCGGCGAAAGCCGCTTGGAAACTCAAGGAGGCAATCAAGGAGGCCGGTGTCGATCATAGTATGCCGATACTCGTTCGCGTCTATGCGAATGTCAACGACTTGGCCAAGTCTCTGCGTATTTCCGGGGTCATCGACTTCGACGAGAACCTACAAACTTTTGCCGAACAATTCACCAATACTCATGCCGACTTTGACTTCATCAACGTCGGCAAAGGCAAAGAAAACACTGATTCTAAGATACGAAGTGAGGCCCCTCAGTGCTCACCCATAGTCCCGTCAGGCGTCCAAAAACCCCCCAAGCTGACCCGAGCAAATAGGACTGCTTGATCATTACTACATGAACGCACAATGCCACAAGATTTTTATTGCTTGCTGCCACGATAACGGCTATCTTCATGATCTTCGCCGATATGCCGATTCTGCGGACGGCAGGATAGCCTTGATTGAGACTACACCCGCCGAGCCAGGCTTCAGGTCTCTTGAGTTTCCTATTCTACGTTTCGATAGTGTCTTCAGGTCTGAGCCTTTAGGCAACGAAACGAAACGCGGATCTCAACTTGCCCATCTTAGAAGTCGGTCTCCTACCCAGCCAGGCTTAGGCCCGATTGCACGGCCCGTTCAGTCTACATATGTTCATACCGAATCTATATTCCCTGAAACATCAGACCATAGGACACATTCGTCGAGCTCTGTGGCAGCATCGCCGGTTCATGTCGCGAATACTTTGGCCGCAGTCGGAAGTGAACGGGTTCAGTCAGTGTCTTCGCCACAGGAAAACTTACTCGGCCAATCATTTGGTCGTACGTCGAATGTCATCAGCTCTGGTAACGGCGGCACCTCGATTAGCTATGCCACCGCCGGTGGAACTGCTGATCACCAAAATGTCACAGTGAAGCTTGCGAAGCCCAAAAAGCAGCCTAAATTTATTTATTACAACGAGGATAAATATCGTCTTGATGCCGCTACACAGCATCCGCCACGAACTCCAGCACAATCCTCATATCAAACCAAATTCTCAGCTATTAAGCCACGGGTCTTTTGCAACGACCACTATCTCAAGGGGAAATGCAAATGGGGAGTAAATTGCGACAAGGAGCATGAAGTAGAACTAACATCCGCGGAAGTGGCTATTCACCGTTACAAGGCCCGCACCAGTTTATGTCCTCAAGGGCCACTCTGTACAGATTACGATTGTTACCTCTCCCACCATTGCCCTCGACAGATGTGTACACGAAGCGACTCGTGCCCCTTCTATAATACTCCCAACTGGGGTGATTTACACTATACCAAAGAACAGATGCAGCCTAAGTAAGCAAAACTCTGGGACATATGCCATCTGATTTCTTTTCTGCGAAGCAGGATTACTAACATGTTGAAAAGGACCAAATGGACCGAGGGCTCGGATTTTCCCGAATATCTGGCAAATTAATTCTCGCAACCAAGACAAGCAAAGGACAAATCGATTTTGGTCTTTCATCCTATCCACTGCGTACGGTATCAGAATCAGACTTGAGCTTCTGGGGAGGTGTCACTATCTCACCTAGTAAACATCACACTCTTGTTCGAGCTTTAAGTAAGGCAAGATGATAACATCAGACGAGGATTGAGCAACGCGGCATGAGTCGACTCTGGTCGTCGCATAGCCGGCCCATCCCTTCTTCTCGTCCTATCAGAGGTACACGAAATTAATTCTTCAGTAATACACGAGAGGAGGGAACGCATCACTTTTATTGTTCCATCCGACAAAATCCAAGTGTCGGGATAGGGACTCAAACTAACATTGCTCCACGACGAGAGAAAAAGACGAAAAAATAAGTTGTCGGGGAGACCGGAGAGGATAAAAAGACTTTTTACCAAAAAAAAAAATCATTTGAGATGAAGGAGAAGAGACCAGCACGCGATGGCTCTTAGGACTGCTGAGTTGGGATGCAGGCTCGATGACAGCATCTGAAGCAAAGGGGATCGATAGGCGTTTCGTCACCACCAGACGATTGATGAGCTGGATAAGGTTGAGACAGCAAACGCAATCTCATGGTTGGATGATCTGCCAGGTTGGAGAGGAGGCCCGCGCGAGAAGGAAGAAAAAAGAGGCACACACAATCTTTCCAAGGATTTTTGTCTCATGCCTCTATCGTTCACACTTTCCCATTGTATTTTCCCCCTTATCACACCTTTCATTTTTCATCAGGGTATGTATGGTACAACCTGCAACCCATTCTTGCTACAACACTTCATGTTACTCTCCCCCCTCTCCAAATATCTTTCATTTTTTTTTCTACCCCTAATCACTACTTTCGTAGTGTGGATGTATTCATCCCATCTACATTGATGTAGCTACCCAGGTAGCTACATCCCTACTCTTTCGTAGTTCATTCACTACAGTCGCTCCTTTAAACTCTATGTTCCCTTATGATTACGTGAGATGAAAACAAGTTGCGGATGTGTTTTCCCCCCCCCCCCCCCCAAAAAAAAAAAAAAAAAAAAAAAAAAGAGTTAAGCTTATTTGATCGTAATGGAAGCAACCCAGCTCCGGCGACGAGTCCTCGGTACGTAGGACCCGGCCACGGGTGCCTGGACTGTATGGATATTATCTAATAAACGTCAAGAGAAACCATAGTCATCATCACACGTCGTTGAAGAAGAAAGTCCGTTATAACTCTTAACACAGGCAAGGTATTAATACAGTAGAAAGATCTTTTTATCACGAAAATCGACCAATATTGCTTACGTGCGAAGGATACTCACATTACGCAATGCTTAGGGTAGAATACCTACAAGGTACACCTCTCAACCATGCATGGGAATCCGCAGCAAACTCCCCTCCCCTGATCGAGTCGCCTCGAAAATAATCCTCTCAAGTCAGAAGAAGCCCCAATGTAACGCCAGCCATCCTAGTCTCCTTTTTCCTGAGTGACAACGCCAAAGACACTCCCATAATAAAGCCCATCTCTCATAATACACCACATCCGCCTCCTCAAAACCCCTCATTCGCAGCCCTCCCAATCCCTTCCTCACCCGCACGCCGTTCAAACTCATCTAGTAACTCCTGCCGCAGCTTCATAATAAGCCTATCAATGATCCACTCAGCCTCATCGCGCATATCCATGAGCGGACTGTGATGGCCGACCCACGACCACTTAAGATCCATGGCCTGCCTATCATCAGAGTCCGCCGAAGGTTGGGAGGATAGCTGGCCCCTAGCCACCGGTCCCCTGTGTGTCGAAGCGTCGCTTTCGTCCTCGCCTATCAAGCGGAGGTACCACGCCCTGAATGTTGGAAAGATTAGCGGATATTCACAATCATGATATTGAAATATTTTATCGTGTTATTTAGTGTGTGAAGGTAAAACAAAAAAAGAAACCCTTACCACTCCTGAAAAGTAAACTTTCGCGAAGGCGAGCTCTGCAAACCCTGCGACAAGCGGCGAATCTCGTCGATGAGCACAAGATGGTACTCGGCCCTCGTCTCGGGGAACTTCTCCGGTATATCCCGTCTTCCCGGGGGCTGTATCCTGGTCCTCCAGGGCGCACGGTTCTTATGCTTCGCGCGCCTTGTTCGGAAAAAGGGCCTGTCCCGTGGCCTTTGGCGGCTACTTCCCCCGGACGAAGGGCCCTTATTGTCCTCTTGATCGTTGGGGGAAGAGCGTTGTTTTTCAGTCACAGATGCGTCGTCTCCTCCATCTTCGTCATCGTCCACATCAGAATGCGGTTGTGCCGCGCCTAAGAAGCCCGGGGGTAATTCGCGGATCGACTGATCTTCCGACTTGTCATCGGGCAGAAAACCACATGACAGTTTAAATAAGAACTTTCGGATATCCCTTTTGTATCCGCGGTCACCGGGGAGTATGGTGAGATTTCCCAGCAGCACGGTGGTGTCTCTAACCTCCTTAACAACTGTGTCACCGGCGTGCGAGATCAGGATCGTCAACGTGGGCAGGGAAAGCAGCGACCAGAAGACAAAAAAAGCCTTTGCGCAGTTCGACTCTGGATTCACGTCGCCATAGCCAATAGTCGTCATCGCCTGGAAGGAGAAATAGATGCCGTCGAAATAGCTCCAGCCCTGGTACGGCGCCTCGCATTCCTGGAATATCTTTGCCCCCACAAGCCACAAAAGCGCAAAGGAACCGGTCGAAACGGACATCGCCGCCCACCGCCGCCTGTTGGAGGCCTGATCTTGGATCTTGCGCATCAGATAAAATTCATTCTGCCGACGCTTGAGTTCGGCTCGTGGTAATTCCGGTGGTGTACTAGGGCTCTTCGAATGTGGGTAGTAGTCAACGTTATCTTCTGTAATGGGCTCCAGCGCTTGCCCTTTACTACTTCGCATCAGACGTCGGACGAATTGGCGCCGCTTCTTCTCAAGCATCCGGGCATCCAACACGCTCCTCCCTCTGTCTAATATAAGGCTGCGAATCGAGCCGATCACAAGACCGAGAGTAGTGATACCGATCAGAGCGTACGGCATCATGAGGCCTCGTCCAAGTCTTGTTTTCGGCGTCAAGTCTCCAAATCCGACAGTAAAAAGAGTCACGTCTGCCCAATACACGGCGTCGAGGTAGAGCCAGTTCTCGATGTGACAGAATGCCAAAGCACCGAGAAGCAGATAGGTGAGAAATAGAATTGATTGGAGCATGAGAGTCCTCTGGCCCAGGGTGAGCTCGAAACGGTTGGGATAATGGCCCGTCTGAGCGCCCCATACGGTGGTGAGCATCAGAGTGGCGACAAGGAAGTAAAGTACGGCGGCGAAGAGACCGTAATAGAAGGCCTGTGACCAGATAAATTCATTTCGAGGCTGCTGGATTAGCGGACCACTGGCTGAAGCGCAGAGAGCCGTGAGAAGAATAGACGAAATATACCAGCCGACTATGGTAATAGGCTGTGCGATAGAAGGCCGTACTCTCCTAGCCATATTGAGGAGGAGGGAGAGGTTAGCGATGAGAGCGATGGCAAGTTGGATAGCGTTGACAGCCAGAAGCCATGGCGGGTCAGTCGTGAAGGTCGCTTGCTTGATATCGGACCCGGGGGGAATATGCTGTCTCCAGGGCTCAACAAGAGCGCAGATGGAGAAAGCAGATGCCACTGGGCCTAGAGTGCCTGCTATCATGGGGAAAGCCGACGTAGCAAACCACCAACGGCTGAGATATAGATAGGGGTTGTCTGTCAGTAACCCTTTTCTCGTTTCTCGTTTCTCATTCTCATACTCTCTCGGGTCATCGGGTCATCGGGTCATTGACCTACGTTGGATCTCGTAGGGGCTCTACAGAACGCACGGGTTCAATGGCTTCATTTTGTCCTCTGTCGCCGCGAAGGCGATCTCCTGAACTAGCATGTCCAGCTGTGTTCTCGTCGGGGTCCGCATCTTCCATCTTGCCTGAGCGGGCTTCTCAAAGTATGATGAGCAGCAAAACGGTCAGATCTCAACTGACCTAGGGCTTAATTATAAGGCAGAGAATTATGAGTTATAGGCCTAACTCCTCAGACACGTGCAATGCTAGAACCACGGGAGCATTCAGCCATGTCCTCCGGGGAGCGCGAAGAGGGGAATCGAAGCACATGGCATTATCCCCATTCGTGAAGCTGCACTCTGTGAAGTAGCTATGCGGCCTATGGAATGGTCCCATTGCGCGGTTCCAGTTTATGAAGAGGAAAATGTGTTCGAATTTTGTTTACTTTGTTGAAGATATGAGGAAACTCTACTCATCAATTGCCTACCTCGAAACCTTAACGACCTGTTCTTGCCCCCAATGACGTCACTTGTTGCTGTAAGACTAAGCAGCCCAGGCCCGCCCTAACCGAAAAGGACCTATCTAGATACCTATCTACCCAGGTAGGCTACCAACCTTAGGTACATAAAGGGGTATTATGCAATTGATGCCACATAAAATGCATATACGAGGCTAAGATACTGTCTAAGCGGTTATCTCCCTACCATATATGTGATTAAACCATATAATTACATCATACCTACCTAGGTAGGCCCAGTGTATATTTTTGTGACTCGCGCCGGGCAAGCGACGGAGATGTGTTTCCATTTTCACGCCACATCTCAGCTTGGCAAATAGTAGACGCTTTCCGACTTTATCGTAGGTCTCGACGATTTGCGCGGAATGTAAAAATGAGCTGGATTTTGCACAGTCTCCGGAGGCCGGCCCTCCGCCGCCCTTTTCGGTTTCCACTCGAAATCAAGCGTCTGAACTCGACATCTCACGGTATACAACGAGTCAGCGTGCCAGTGGGCTCGTCTGGCGACGTGAACATTGAGTAAGTTGTTTGCAGACCTGCTTCTCTGCTTCCCACGCTTCCCACGCTTCCCACTTTGTCCTGTATGTTCATGATGCTGATCCACAAACAGCCTACATAACATCAACAAATTCCCCTCTACAGAGCCAATGCTGATCTATCTCCCGCCAACTCCCACGGTACGACCAGATGATCAGGTGCGGCTGCCGAAGTTTCTGGAGAGCTGGCCAACAGCGGTGATTCGCTACCGCTGGCTGGATGTTCCAGATGAGAGTGGCGCCGTAGTGGATGAAGACTCGCTGTTCGATGTCCTCTCTATGCGACGCTTTAAAGCAGGCTGGCCGGCACCAATACACGATACTTTAAAGGCCTATTCGTGGATTACCGATAACTTGCGTCCACCAGAGGATATGTCGCGGGACATATATCTATATGGCTCATATCTAGGCGCTACGTTGGCCGCTTCCTTGGCTCTGACCGAGTGCTATCCGGTTATGAAGATGGCTGTTCGAGGCTGTATCGCGCACAATGGCATCTACAACTGGACCATGTTCTTGCCCGACCATAAGGTCAATGAGGATCCCAAGCCCCGGGTGCTGAAAGAGCCCTACGAGCTCCGCAAGTTGAAGGAGATGATTGAAGTACTGTTCAGAAAACCCGACGACTTCTTCGATCCTTTCGCCAGCCCCAGCCTCTTCTTTCACACGCCAGGCTTATTGATCCCTCCAGGTTTTAATGAGCACGCAATCCCCCCTATCCCTCTATCGGAAAACGCTGAGCTTCCCGACCATAGCCGACAGGCGCCGCTCGCTTACCCCCCACGAGATTTTTACTCGGAGATCCCTGAGATGCTCTTGTTATATGACGGCTCACCGTCTTTACCGGAACATTTGAAGCAGACGGATAAGAATATTTTCCAGAACGACTTCCACATGCAGGCCAAGATGATGTCTAACGCTATTAAAACCCGTATGAGGAATTTTTCTGACGACGATAAGGAGACGGAGAAGAGTAATGACCCGGTAGCGAAGTCTATTCAGGTAAAGAATGTAAAGCCCGGTGCCTTACTTAAGAGTAGCGAGAATGTGGCAACCGCGTGGTTACAATGGCAAATCCTGAAAAAACGAGAATCGGTGGTTCATAGATTTTCCGGTAAAAAGCGGGATCATGGACCAGTGTTTGGTGAAGAGTTTGGTAAAGAGTTTGGTAAAAGACAGCATCATAAACCAGCGTCTGACTCATGGTCTGGTGTAGAAGAGGATGATAAACCAGAGTATCTGCAAGATAATTATAGTATAGATGATATCATGTTGGAGGACTACAGACAAAGAAGAGGAGGGCAATATTGATAGGTATTCAGTCGAATGGACTTACATGACCATCACGATTATAAATCCGGGACAAAACACTGAAAACACTGAGTTAGTGATCTGGCCGGAAAGCACTCTCCCCACGAAAGCTGCGCCTCATCCTTCATAGAGCATACGCAATGGTCACCATCCCTTTGTACAGGAGAGTCGCGAATATCCATGATGTAGCGTTATTGGTCGCAGACCAAGGTTACGTTGAAAGGTGTGAAGTTTGCAGTTATATATTCCGTACGGACTACAGTTATAAGCGGTACTTACGGCCGGGACTGAAGTTTTGGTGGGACATCTGTATACCTACCTGACCTAGGTAGGTAGACTAGATACCTAGTATCTATATATCTAGAGAGTGGGGGCTGAGTGGGGAGGCGCGGGTTGTGACGCAGCTAAGCCATCCAAGGTGGTCTAAGCGCCCAGCCGGTCACCTCGCCTCGCTGCACAGGTGTCGGCAGCTGGCGCTGCCGCCACTACAACACACATCTCAGCCGTCACGAAAAATCAAAAACGAATTTACAAACTACAGTATTCCCGCTTCCACGACATCAACCTATCCTCGCTCCCAGTCAAACTCAGCGAAAATGGCCGACTCTGTCACCCTTCGTACTCGCAAATTCCAGCGGAATCCTCTGCTTGCTCGCGTTCGTCATCACCCTGTCGCCCTTGCCCTTTTTGTTTTTGAGATGGATGTGCTAACATACAATTGGGATTGCAGAAGCAGATGATCGCGTAAGTTTCCCTCCATCCGGACACATCGACATCTCGATTAGCGACAGCGACAACGACAACAGCGACGATTCCCATCAGAGTCGCAATTGCCGCGCATCATCAGAGTCCTTTCGAACGCAGCGTCCCTAACCTCTCTACTCTCTTCCAGTGACATCATCCACCCCGACCAGGCCGGCATTTCCAAGGTCAGCCTCCAGGAGAAGCTCGCCGCTCTCTACAAGGCGACCGCCGACCAGGTCAGCGTATTCGGCCTGCGCACTGCTTTCGGTGGTGGCAAGACCACTGCCTTCGCCTGCATCTACGACTCCGTTGAAGCCCGCAAGAAGTTCGACGCCAAGCATCGCCTAATCCGTTCCGGCCTCGCCACCAAGCGCGAGCGGGCATCCCGACAACAGAGTACGTTCCATTATTCTAGCCGTCATCTATCACCTTACCCCTCCCGGCATAGATATCTATCTATATACCTTCCCTTACCTATCCATATACTTCGTACCTTTTTCTGGGGAATGTAATTGGCCTAACCCGCAATCTCTTTTTTTCTCAAACAACAGGAAAACAGCGCAAGAACCGCCAGAAGACGCTCCGCGGTACCGAGAAGACAAAGGGCAAGAAGGCGAAGAAGGATGCTTAAATTATCGTTTCTTATGGGGGTTCATAACGGGTCAGGGAAAAAAAAATCACAGGGAACGAGACATTTTAGCTACGTAGCCTGGGTAGTGGTTACGTGACCAAGAGAAGAGAAGAAATGGGAATGCTATGAACGCATCTTTCATTGATACCCAGTATCAAGCACCCGAAAAAAAATTCCGATTCCACAATCCAATTCCTTTCGAAAAAAAAAACCGAAAACCTTCCCCAAGATGAACCAAGCAGAGGCGAGAAAGGCCATGTGACCGAATTTCTGTTCCCATAAACACCCGTGAACATCTCTTTTTGTGCTTGCCTGATGGCGCTGCGAAGATACTGATTTCCGAGGATTGAACTAGGGCACCGTGAAGGGGTGGACAGTAGGTATTCAGTGAGAAGGGACAATCGTGAGTCATGTTCAGCTTGTGGACAATTGGAGGGTTCATCGAATCCCTCGCCGCATTCCAATACGGTCCTCGACGAGATTATGACACATCTTCAGCAAGTTATTCTAACGCCACTCACTACGCAACGAGAGTCACTCATGTGCACATTTCAAGTCTTGACACCGGATTCATTTTCCATTTTCAGTTTTTCCATTTCCTTCGTAGAAAGCCGAGCCAGGCGAAATTAATAAAGCAACGCAAGTTTCTACGGGCCATCGTCTCGAGAGCGATGCGCAAAGGACTCCCCGAAAAATACAATCCTGTGGTATCGTTCCCTACGTGCAGCTAGAAAATACAAGGCCTACGCCTACGCCTACGAGATGATCTTACGAATCAAGGCGAATGAATGTGTGCCGGCTGATTTACTCACCTTCGTATCATGACATTCTCTCCTCCCAGCCTTCAACATTCTCAAGATCGATGTGACCATCAGGGGCGGCAATACCGGCAGCTGTTTTCTCGTTGCCGTTTTCACGACGTATCATAGCTTGCGTCGCGTCCCATAGCTTCGCCCATGCTTCCTTTACGGCTGCGGCCGAGTTGACCCAGGGGTGGGTGTAGATACGCTTGTCAGTAATCTTCATCTGCGGGACCGCCCAATGAAAGATATTCTCAACAGCTTTCCGTGAGTTTCTGTGATTCGTGGTATATCCTTTTACCGGGGGGAGTTTTCCAAATAAGTTCAGGGGCCATTCGTACTTGACATTAGGCCACTTTTCGTTGCCATCATTCCAACCGTTCTCCACCACCTTTATCTCATCGTTTACGAACCAGGTCCATCGAGTACAGGTCCAGTAGTGTCTTACGCACGAGACGTGGGACCGTACTGAGAGTTCCAACTCCCTCGCCACCATGGAACCGAATGGCTTGTAAGGACACGCAGGCTGCTGTCGGAAACAGTGACATTCTGGCTCCTGGCTCGATAATTCATGACGTAGGCACCACACGTCTTCACGAGTAATCGTACCGTCTTCTCGGAGGTAGGGACCCGATCGGTGGAGATCAAGAAAGGATTGCGGTGATCCCAACCACGCAGCGACTTCTGGCATCGGTCCGGGATACAACGAGTCCCAATTTTCATAGGAAAACAAATCCTCAATTTGCTTAGTCGCTCCACAAGCCGCTAGTCCATACCACAAAGGCGCGATATCGGGTCGACGGAATGCCATAACACGTCCCAACACCTCCATATTGCCGTAAACGAGGGGTCTGATCACCCTAATCATTGATTCAAGCCACGGGCTGACCAAGTTGCAGTCCACATCTGGCTCCCAGAAGGCAGAGTATAGCGCAGACCATACGAAGTCAGTGTTTAGACTAATTGCCATGTAGTGAGGCAACTTGTAGTACGTTCTCATGATAGTCGAGGAAATAGCTGACTGTGCGGTCATTTTCTGGAACGACGGCTTTGGAAGGTCTAGCGTTGACTCTAACGTTGTGCGTTCCAGGGCCGGGGCCACGAGAGCCATTGCCAGCGCCAGTGAAGATTGACTCTCAAGGTTGTATAATGAAGTGAACCTGGCGAGGAAAATCGCTGCCTGTGCACTCGATGGTGCCTGAAAGGCGTCGAGGTTTGATTGCATGATCGTCGGCTGGATTACGAATTCCGTCTTGGTCAAGAGTCCGGCCGTCCACGGAGGCCGAGAGTTCTCTCTCGGGAGCACCCGCACTCCCACCGTTAGGAGCATATACCACCAGCTAGCTTCATCTTCCCAACAGTCGCCAAGGTCCACAACGATTTGCTCCCTGAACGATGAGGGGGGTTCAATCCGCGGCAGCCTGAGAAAGTCCAACGGCAGGCGCTGCTTCTCGAGAAGAGACGCGCAGAGAATGTATGACCATCCAAGGAATAGCAGGGTGATGCCATTGTTCTCACTGTCGATATAATTGAAACAGGTGTGATCTTGTAGGGTGCAGATCGTTTGGTTAGGCACAGTGAGTTTGAATGTTCTCTTAGCCCCATCTCTCGCTTTGGGAGGACTCAGACATCCGCGGGAGATCAATTCCCAAGTTGCCTGTCCGGCTATGGACGTCACGCCCTCCAAGTTTTCGGGAATTGGTGGTAGTTTTGCCAGTCTGGAGAGGTCGATAGAATCCGGTCCCATCCGCATGTATCTGGCATGGTTTGCTAGGTTTTGCCATAGTTGGGTGCTGGCGGAAACAACTTGATGAACCCGATAATCAGGGGGGACGATGGGATCATCCGCCGACTCTTTATGGCCTGGAGGCATCTTGCGAGTGTGTTGAGATGTGTCCTGGATTCGAAGACGACGCAATTGGCATCAAAGTTGTCAAGCCTAATTCATGTCAATATAGATGAGCTGTTAACAAACAAGAAAAAAGAGAAAGAAAAAGAAAGGAACATTGCGACTGATGATTGCGCCTCTCTCGCGCATCGGCTGGTGCCTACGAGTAAATATTGATTTACGAGCCAGGCATCCCCAGGATACGCATGCCAAATGGTGGATCTGGTCTTACGATTCTCGGTCTCTTCGGATCAAATAGCACCAACTTACGATGGTTGAAGTTACGGCGCGACAGGTTGACTTGGTGAGGCGAGCCGACAACGCAGTTCGAATTGGCGTTGTAGTTAAGAAGGAGAATGGACCGGTGCCCGAGGTCGGAGGTGTTGAGCTCATGGGTGAAGATAGGTAGGTGGGTATCTGGTGTACCTATGTATCGGTATCCACCCAAACCTGTAGGTGGGCGCTCGGATCTCATCTGAGCCCGAGCACCTAGGTACCTACTGGACCTCTGACGTTCACTCCCGGTAGGTACATATCACATTGACGTGCCCTTCCATTCAACCAGCGACGGGAGGAGATTGAATATCCCCGTATCCATATACCTACATATAGAGGTGTTACAGATAGTGAGGTGGTATTCCTTTTACCGGGTCGGTACGTACATTTTACTGTACATAACCGCGAGCATTTATGGGCATTGTAATTCGTCATGATTATTATAAACGAAATGGAAGTAATGAACCGCAACACGCGACGCGACCGGTATGGTCATCATCGTGAACTGAGCCGAGGGTAAGTGCAAGTACAAGTGCAAACCTACCTAGCCTGGAGGTTTTTATTGTCTGCGTGCACCACAGTTCCGGTACCCCAGCCGAGACCGTCGCGCTGTCACATATAACCGCCCGCTGCCCACTTTCTGCACGCCATTTTTTCCCTCCCCTTCCTCGCTCTCAACTCTTATCCATGCGTAAAGGGTAAATTGAACTGCCCCACGTATCGCTTCCATTGCGCAAGAACATACTTTCTAACACGAGCCGGCACGCGATGGAGACCAGCGAATTCACTGACATCGACAACGCTGACCCCGAGGATTTCTTTACGGGCCTACCCGACTCTCACGAAGGTGCTAGCCCAGCAGGTAGGTCCCACCGCGTCCGCTTCGAATTGGAACCGGAACTGGAACCGGAACGGGACTATTGCGTTTAGCTAACGTCAATTGTCATTGCGCCAGGATCATCCGAAGCTTCTGAACCCTCCGATGCGCCCCCACCGCGCGCCGACCTATTCTCCATCCCCGAAAACATCCGAGCGATTCGTCAGCAGATATTCGAGGCTAAGGGGGAGACACATTATTCACATAGTACGTTCGAGGAGTACTGGCGGTACTGCGATAACATATGGACTCCCTCGGGCAAACAATACACAAGGAAAGACGGCTGTGTCACGCGCCACTATCGCTGCATTCTTCATGCCAAACACCCTCGCGTTCGGGACGAGACGAAAGGCGAGCGGAATAAGAAGTCCAGGGTTCCCGTCGGCTGTCCCGCCGCCGCCAAGAAGACAGTGCTGTCTAATGGATCTATCATCTGGGGTCCCGCCGGCCGGTCATCCCACAATCACGACCTGAACAAGATCGACGGGACCAGACGGTCTAGCTTTCTGAGGACGGCGGTGAGGCAGGAAGCCATGCGCGGATTACCCCCTTCCGTCACGCTGAGGACGATGCTGGGCGATAATGGGAAAGACTTGGCCGTACAGAACGCCATGGAGTCCATCGGCGGCCAGTTCTTGACTCGGCAGGACGTTATCAATGCCCAGACCGCATATCGCAGAGCTCATCCCGACATGCGTCTCATACCTCAGGACCCCTCTATTCGGCCCGCCCCAGAGCCGCCCCGAGCCGCTGCCCAGGTCGGAGGACTGCTCGCGACCGCGACCGCGACCGCGCCCGCGCCCGCGCCGCGGCGTTTCCCGCTGAACTGGAACCTGGAAGAGGCGGCGTTGGCAGCTGGGCTCATCCAACAACGCGGCGAGCGGCGAGACGAGTTCACGCGCATCTACCGGGAGGCGGAGAACAACGAGGACGTGACGATCGCGCGTGTGCTGTTCTGGAACAAGGACGTCACGATGGACGGCATCCCGCCCTACGAGTACCGCAATATATTCACGCTGGCCACGCAAGCGCGCCGCGGCAATATCATCCCGAACATCCTCAACACGCCGCAGAAGGTCTATAACTTACTCCGGTTCTGCGGGACCGTGGATGCGGCGCTGGATCGGGTGGAAACGCTGGTCGCGGAGAGCGAGCGTAGGAGGCTCAATATGGGGTGATCACCGATTTCCTGAATCCTGAATCCTGAATCCTGAATCCAAAAGGAAAAAAAAGCAAAAAAAGGAAAAGGGAAGAACAAAGGAAAAAACTCCAATTACGGCGACCCGTCTTTCGGAGATGTCTGAGAACGGAATTACTAATTAATGATAATTATAATTGTATAATGATGATGACCATGAGCACTTTTCCTTACCCAGGTTAAGTTTAGTTAGTCCGCAGGAGAAGAAGATTCACACGGGATCGCGGTTCTTGAACAATTTCGGGAGGGATTGGGGCTCACTATAACTAACTGTAGCTTAATTAATTAATCAATCGATCAGAAAAAAAAATAAAAATAAAAATAAAATAAAAAAGACGTACATAACGAATACCTAGTTAACTATCGGTCAATAACTAATTAACTGCAGATTGGTTTTGCCGGTTAGAAACCCCCCCCCCCTTTTAACATCCTAGCTAGCTTCCCGGTCCCTATCTGAAGAAATCGATTTTTTCTTTTTGTCTCTCTTGAGCTTGGGACGCACGCAGCTAAGTAGAAAGAAAACACGGACGGGGGGGTGAAGAGAACCACGACCAACGGGAAAATAGTACGGACGTACGTAAGGTAGTAAGTAATACTAGGTACTAAAGATCCCCTGGTGTAATTCTACCTCATAATTGTGAACCCGACAAACAAAAAGATAAAAAAAAAAAACAGAACAGACAGACCAACCACAATAACAATAGGCAATAGGCAATAATAACGAAGAAAAACCAACCAACTAAGTCCGCGAGAGAAAAGAGAGAAAAAAAACAAAAAAAAAGAAGAAAAGAAGAAAAGAAGAAGAAGAAAAAAGTTCAAACGGACAAAGTGGGGCCTCTCCGGGATTCGAACCCGGGACCTCTCGCAATTGTGAATTCGTGCCCTTTTCTGCCGGATTTGTTATTTTTCCCCAACAAATCCGGTGTGGAGGGGGGCCTTAAACCCAAAGCGAGAATCATACCTCTAGACCAAGAGGCCGACCTTTCTTCTTCTTTTTGTTTTTTTTCTTTTCAAATGTGATACTATAACGAAGCTTTCTTTTTTTTTTTTTTCCTTTTTTTTTTTTGGGGGGGGTCGGGGTATATTTTCGGAATTGATGATTCACATCTTTCTTTTGGATTAGGTTTATACCATACTTAGCTATTAACTATTAGTTATCCCCCCTCTCCCCCCAAACCCCCCTTTCACGGAATATTAAAACAATTAAACATACCTACTCAGTTGACGCTCGGGGTTTCATTACATTTATCACCAGCGCAGGAATCGAGGTACATCAAAACGATAGAATACCCCGATCCCGTAGCGTGAGTTGCAAGTAAGTAGGTAGTGTAGACACGGCAATTCATTCAGCCCCACGTGTCTCAAGTCGTGGATCATGTCCCGGCCATGGATTCATTCCCAAACTCCCTCCTCTCTATGTCATGAAAAAAAACCTTAAATCAATCTACTCTTTCTAGCTTTAGATCTATCTACAGTCTGTATAACTTACAGTTTTAAATACTCCTCCCCCCCAAGTTCGTCAACTTCATAATCTAATAAAATAAACGTGCTTTGAAAAAAAAAAAAATGAAAAAAAAAGTCTTTATTTCGTCCCGTTCACACCGTTTCCCCGTGCTTGCCGATGACCGAGCTTCTCAACACACTCCTGAACATCACGGATCATTCCGGCCTCGAACACCGTGCGTATCGCCAGCGACTTGGCCTGTGTGAGCGGAATCTCGGCAAGCCCCGGTCTCTCGCGCCGGCTCTCCGGGAGTTCCGCTAAGCTCGCGTTCGGATCTCGTCCCGTCTTGTCCGCGAACTCGTATGAGCGGTATTCCGTGTTTTCCCAAGCAGTTCCTTGTGAGATCGCCCGTTAGTCGTCGTTGAATAAACGGATGAAAAAGAAAAAGAAAAAAAAAAAAGAAAGGAAAGAAAAAAAAAAACAATGCGAGTCTCTCGCCTCGTAGGGGAGGGGAGGGAAAGCGCATATCTCACCTCGGCCAGGGGCGAGCCCAGACCAGTCCTCCGTGATATAGTGCAAGATGCCACCATGAGTGACCAAGACCACCTGGGCATCCTCGCCAGCCTCCTTGACAAGGTCCCGGAGCCATAGTCTCACGTCACGAGCTCGGGCCTCCAGTTTGGCAGGCTCGGGATAGTATTTAGACTCAGGCGTCTTCTGATTCCAGTCGTCCCCGACGAGCCGGAAGTCGACAAGATCGCCAAACTCCTCCTTAAGCAGCTCCAAATCAGAGCCGATATCGCAGGGATAGAGGGAAAGCTCCTGGGCGTCCGGGAGCGCAACGATCTTCTTTCCGGCATTCACCACCGGTGCAAAGGAAAGCCGGCAGGTGAAGACGGTGCGACGGATCGGCGAGGCGACGAGGTGAGTAATTTTGTCGTGGGATGGAAAACTCCGGCAGAGCAGTTCGCATTGGATCTTGCCGACGTCGGTCAAGTCCGGATCCCGTATCCATTGGTTCTCAACGCTGAGGTTGTGGTAGCCTTGGGCGTGACGGACGAGGTGGATGACTGGTGCCATTATCGGTACTGTCGTCTTGGATAGAAGAGTTTCTCAACTTGTTCCGTGGGCACCTTAGATGATCGAGAGTTGAGTTGCTGGACCGCACTCTCCAAAGACCAGGAATGAAGGGACGCTGCTAAACTGCACCGAGAGATTATAGAAAGACAGGGAGAGAGAGAGAGGAGAATGGTCTGAGGTGCTGTCAAGTAAGATCATATATATAGCACGTGCGAGTACCGATTCCTTTCAACACATCTCGGGAGGATCATGAGTCAGCTACGACAACAGGTTTGGCTTATCCTTTTACGCTATGAAACCCAAATGTGGAGACACGCTGCGATGCGGGAAGCTAGGTGTTGAACCTGGACCATCGTGTCCCGCAAATCTCACCGTCGCAACAAATCACAATCGTGGATTGCCACACACGCGGCCGTCGTTGGGTCGGAGAGCACCTGGAACGTAGCTTCGTTCGAAGTGGTGGCTCACCGATTTCTGTATTTCTGTTGGGGGCGCGCGTCGAACAACCGTAACAATACTACAAGGACTTGTCAGTCTGCCCTTTTACGAGGACTTCTTCATTGCGTCTTGTCCGGACTCAATGGCTATCGTGTCCGGGGACCAGGGCCGTCCGCCGTCGATGCGACCCAGAGAGGAAGCCGGTTCAGCTTCGAGCCCCATGACACGGGTGATAGTCTTCGATTCGTCAATATCAAATAACTGGGGTGCAATAAGCAATTTCTGCACCGGTAAGAAACAACCATCGGCGGGGCACAGCAGCAAACGGCCATGCGTCCGATTTGGTCAATCGTGGGACGTTCTTGACGGCCGGCTCCAGATTTCCAGATCAACTCCGAGAGGAAGGTTACAGCAGCCTTCAGCTCAGACATGATTCGGGTTGCATGGCCTCAATGAGACCGGTTGCAACAAATAGGACAAAGAGGAAAGGAGATCGCTTTCCATCGGACTCTTGCCCAGCATATATATATATATCTCCCAGTTGCGCACGCATCATTGCTGGATGGCTGCGTGCTAGCACCACTTTTGACGTGTTTGGACGGCGGGTTCAAACCAACATTGACCATCGAAGCTACAGTCTAGACCTACATGTAGCCAGAGAAAGAAGAAGCCCTTCGATGTCGGTAGCAACATGCCGTGCGTCCACATTGGCTAACCAATAACAAACCCTCGGCTTCGCGGGCTTCATCTGTAATTTAGTTTTAGTAATTATCTGTAGTGTAGGCAGGCAGAGCATACCTGGCATACCATGAATACCTAGGTTAGGTAGGTAGTCCGTAGCGTACGTATACAAGGAGGTTCTGATAATTATGAATGTGTAATTAATTAATTACTTTTCGTACTTTGTGCTTGGTACGATGCCAGGTGTTCGCAAAGGACGAGTCACTCCCTGGGGATATGTCCTTGGCAAAAACGATAAAAGGGTGATTTGGAGACGGAACTTGTACAGTCCGTATGTAGTTATAGGTATAGGCAAGGCACCGCACCGCAGCTATGCGGTACCGTCGCAGACAGTGGACATAAGTATGATTATCAACCTATGGTAATCTGTACAGTAAACACATGATGTGTGCACTGAAATAATTACCGGTACGGACTGTACTAGGTATGTACGTCTGTATCTGTACGGTGCTGATTCGACAGGAATCTACCGTAATATCACGGTGAGCCTTGCTCTTCTCCAACGAGTCCCAGGGCTTGAAAGAGGTAACTTAGCCGGCGTCATCCCCAAATGAGGGGATCTCCTTTGGTAAGAGGTACTTCGTATGACTTGTACTCCGTACTCCGTTAGGTAAACGGTAGCGTAAAACTGTAGAGTAACCTGCAGTGTAGGTACAGTCTATATCTAGGTAGACAGGCAGGTATTCCCGTATCCAAGACCGATAATTACGGAATGGATAGTATGACGGATCTCCCGAATTTTTTTGATTTTTTAATCTTAATTCCTGCCCAGCAAGGGGGGCTCGAGCGCCATGCATGGTACCGTCGGCGGGCACTAAACAATGGCAGATATTAGCCAGGGCAGATAGTTAGTCCGTCGGTACAGATTAGGTATGTAGATAGATACCTAGATATTAAGCAGCCAGGGACCCAAGGACCCAGGGACCCAGGGCAGAACCAGGGACCCAGGGTTAGTTGGCTGGTAGGTATCGCTTCTCCTGCCGCTAGCGCGTTGTCATCGCGTATCCACCACTCTTGGTTCTTGGTAATTAATACCTTTTTTCTCCAAATCCCACACCTTTACTTTACTCCTATCTCACTCTCCAAGCTTCTTTGCCATCCCTCAAGTTCAACTGCCTCGCCCGAGACAACGACGCCTTTCACCTCTCCATTCACTCTTTGTTTCCTTCGACGACTCGATATCACACTCGATATCCGATACCAACAAACTTCTTTCGTCAAGTCCTCAAACAGGAATCGACAACCGACAACCGACAAAATGGGTGGTATTCGTAAATATCCCCTTTCCTATATTCCTATTTTCCTTCGGCGTCCTGTTTCATCTGTGGTGATAACGTCGATTGGTGATCGTGCAGTCGTACCAGTCGCTGTTGCTTGCCAATGCAATTGCAGACATCTATCACCTGCCCGTCGTTCGCATCGTTCGCGTCCCGTGGCCACAGAGTCCGGGCCGGCGAGTTCTTCTCTCCCTGTCCCGCCTAACAACAAGTGCCACGAATGCCCACTGACATCTGTGTTCCGTACAGCCTTCGGTGCTTTGACCAACCTAAAGCAGAAGCTCAAGGCCGTCTTCCGCAAGAAGGACAAGAAGCCCAAGGACGGCGAGGCTGCCGGTGAAGGTGCCGATGCAAGCAAGGGCGAGACTGACGGTAAGTGTGATCAACGTAGACCAACCACATGACCCCAAGTGCACGTCGTGATGCACAGCTGAGGTCAACAACGCAATACGCATCATGCTGACTCGCGCCTTAGCCGCGACCGCGACCACTCCCGCCGGCGAAAACCCTGCCGCTGAGGCTCCTAAGGTAGACGACCACGCCGACGATGGTCTCTCCGGTAAGTTTCCCTACCCCGCAATGCATTCCCCCCACAAGCGTCACACTGCACGACGTCGAAGGGCTTCATTTGCGGCATGGTCGTCCAGCTAAGAGCTGCAAGCATTTGCTAACCCAATATTATATTAGCACACCAAGTCATGGAGCCAGAGCCGGTCACCGTCGCCCCGCTCGACATCAAACCCGCCACAAACGCTTAAGAAGGAGGAGGAGGGACGAATAAGCCTACCATGATGGATTTCCGTACTCGAGGTCGGCTTGTCAAGAGATAGCTGGGATTTTATCCAGGCTATCGGTAGTTCTTTTCTTCCCTTCATCATTGCCATCCGATGATGGAAATGCGTCGGGGCAATAGACAGTTTGATGGTTTGGGGGGGTCGTTCGTTGCGATGATGGTTTTTTTTTCCGCAGCAGAAGCAAAGGGTTGTTTAATGGAGTTTGAAAAGGGAAAGAGAGATAGATACCCCATTCTCAAGGAATCAATTGAGAGAAGCTTACCAGAACTACACTACCTGCACTAGGTTTTCCGCGCTAATAATCCGGGTTCTACGCTAAAGACTCTTTAAAGTTTCCTTATCGCGGCGCGCGCACGCGCCATTGATTACCTACGTGACATGCTGGGGCCGCTGGAGCTGACGGGCCTGATGGGCCTGATGGGCCTGATCTCCCAGATTTAGTTTACCCGAGAAAGCGCCGCGCTAACAGCATTGATGACGTCTTTGGGTCTCGTCTCTAGTCTAGCGTGGAATTCCACAGGAATGTCTCGGCGGTCGGGTTGTTTTCTGCCGAAGACACGCCCTTAGGGAAGGGGGGCACCCTGCTGGTTCTCTACCGCTCAGCTGCGCGTCCGAAGACGAAAGGACGTCGTGCAGATGCCGACGTCTATTGATATACGACGAAGGGAACAAACAAAGCATGCTCGTATGCTGTGTGCTTCCACATCACTGGTTCTACCTATCGCAAAGACACGACGTTCGTTGACGAGATAGCTAACCTAACTAGCTCCTGTTATTGTCTTCGCCTATCTGCCAAGTTTCTATAGTATGAGAGTTTTGTCTTGTCCACCTTTGTTTGATCATGGCAAGATGACAAGATGCAGATTTAGGGGAGGGGAGTGGGATCATCACCAAGGGTAGGGGGAGCTGGGACTTGGTTTCGTTTACCTCGTGAGATTAACAGGGCAAGTGGGCAAGGGGGCAACATGTCAAGTCAACGCAGCTGGAGAAGCTGGGGCGCTTTACTATGGGAATATCAAGTTCAATTGATCAGGTGTCTAGGAGGTAGGAAGTCTCGTCTATCGTACACTACTATCACAGTCCATCAGAAGTATATATGAATGTGTCACTTGGGGCATAGCACTCATATTTAGCGTGAACCGGACCCAGTCAGACTTGATTTGATCGTTGGCTCATTTCAGATTCCGAGAAAGCTGTGCCTACGGACTTATCACCCTCTTCTCTATTTTCTAGGGCGTATATTCCCAACTCTCTTTCTAGCCGAACCTCGAGGATGCTAGCGACAGCCACAGCACATTTAACCTTTAACCTACATCTATCATTCATCCACTAGGTCGATCGCTAGACTCGGCCCAGGGTGCTTTTGAGACAGAAGAGGCGTCTGTTGCGGGGTGCGGCTGAGGGTGTGACTGCTGGGGTCTGGAGGTTGGCTGGCGTAAACCCGTAGGCAATGTTGAGTAAGGTATACCATGTCCAGTGGGAGAAGGCATACTTGTTGCGTTAGCCCAGGGCGCGGCCGTGCCGCCAATGCCGGGAGGTGGGGGTGGCGCCATTGAAGACGAAGCAATAGGCTGATTGGCCATGTGGACAGACTGCTGGGGTACGGCGGCATCCGGATCCTGATCCCAGGAAAACAGCGAGCCGAAGTAGAAGTGTTGTACGACGGGGAATTTGGAGAGGACTTCGGCATTGAACATCTTGATCATACCCTATAGCCGAGAGTTAGCAGCCACGTACTTGACGACTATTGAAGAATTCTGGGAATCACCTTGTTAATTTTACCCCATCCATCTTTTATGCCAGAGATGTCGAACAAAATGGGGCTATGTTCCCAGAAAGGGCCCTTTTTAACATCGTTGATGAATCCAACTGCAGAGAAATACATGTATCGTTTTCTCTCTTCCTCGACATACTCTGACTTGACGATTGTGGATGGCTTAGGGGCTCGAAACAATGATCCTTCAACAGGCATAGCCTCCGATTCTGATATGGCCCGGGAAAGTTGAGCTGAGCCGTATATATAGGGTTGAAATGAATGATCATCCAGACCCCAGACTCCATGTGTGCCAGCGGGCTCGAGAGTATAGGTAAGTATCAGACGACGAACGACCCGAAGGTACGGCTCAAAAACCCCAAGCACAATGTTTCGCTCAATATCGCCATTAGGTTTACCATCTTTGAAAGCCCCCAACTTCCACAAGCATCCGAGAAACGCCAGAAAACTGAGCTCGTGGCCTGTTCCGTAATCGAGGCGTTGTGGGCTACCAAACGCGCCCAAGAGATAGGATGAGAGCTCGACGGTCGCGGTCGCTTCACTTTTACTATCGCCTGAGCTATGCCTCAAGACGGATAGTGGAAGATATTCTTCAAGAAGGGCCGTAGCTTGCTTCTCTAGTAAGTCATACCATTTTCGGAAACTGACGTTTCCGAAGCGCCGGGGACCTTTATCAGGTGGCGCTTGGTCAATGAAGCTCTCGATCTTGGAGAGCATCCTCTGGAGTCTAGACACGGACTCAGCGGGGTGAGTTTCATACTGGGAGCCGATGAGGAAAGTTTGAGTCTTCTCTTTCCCGTCGTCGCTGGTAACCTTGCGGGGACACATGGCCCTGTTAAGCTGCATCACAAATATGCCAATGTCACGATAGGCCTTGGATGTCAGAAACTTTTCAACATCCGGGCCATCGTTGATCTGTTTTGTCGGACTGAAGAACTCATGTGACGCCGCGGGATCCAGGATCTCTAGCACCGGGAACGAGCACTCGGGCTGCTGGTGTATTGGGGATTGCGGTGGCGCATCCATGTTTGAGCGTGAATGACTCCTTGGCTTTTGAAGAGTGACTGTGCGGTTGCCGGACCTATTGTCTTTTTAAAAGGTGTATTGAGTTGGAAGTTGTCTTTTATAGTCGAAGGTGAGGAATGTAGTGTAGGTAGACAGCTGATGTGTGGTGTTCCGATAGGTAGTTGGATGCTAACTGGTTTACAGATAGACAGCCCCGCCATCGCTGCCATCAACTAACCTAGGTAGGTATGTATCTACCGGTACCTACGTCAGCTTTTCCCATGACGGAGTGGTAGGTACCTTACCTAGGTACCTATACCTGGTACCCATACAGCTAGGTAGGTATGAAGGGCGCATGAAGGACAATGAATGACAATAAATGGCCTATAGTCCGCATAGTTAATAGGCAGACAATGTCTTTCTCATATATAGCTACACGTGGTCTTTCTCTACACATGATTTCAAGGAATTTCATGGCAACGTGATTACGGGAGGTACGTTTGTTGTACTACCGGTAGATTATGGACACCTACCTACGAGGTACCTACCTATCTAGATACAGGCTACCTACAGGTACTTACGGCTGTTAAAAGTTGACCCCTGAAACCTCTGCTTTCTATCTAGCCGTTTCTGTACTATGTATACAGTCCGTAGCTGTAGCTGCTGCCGTTGTAGGTACTTAGCGTTAGCGACCTTCGACCTTCTACGACGCTAGACCTACTAGGTTAGGTAGTTACTTACTTAAGTAGGTAGTTAGATAGCGGGTCGCCGCATCCCACTTATACTACCTATGTAAGCTGCGAACTTATGTTAGGCGTGCTTGCTAAAGTCGTCAACTACCTACCTACCTACGCATACACTACTACGTAAAGTACAGTGTAGTCTAGGTAGCATCTTGCAGACTGCAGGCGCAGCGCTACTGTCGCACATGGTAACTAGGTACCTGTACGTCCTTGTCGTAGGTTCACCTGTATTAATCCCTACCAGGCCCCCGGTCTCATGAACTACCTACACCATCAGCGTCTTACTCGATATTACTGAAAGCCTGCGAAAAACCTGCGAAAAGTCTGCGGTTACGCGACGTTCCTTGTCAGCTTCACCACATGAGTCACGTATTCTGGCTTCAACATACCTACCCTACGTCAATGACCGATTGATCTCCGCAATTGCTCATAGCTCAGTAAGTGCGCGCGAGCTTGCGCATAGTAACTACCTACTGCTGCCACCATGGAGTCCCGAAATGCGCCGCGAGACCACGCGACGGTTTCGCATCCCCCTTCTAGCCGCCAACTTGAGAATGTATCCGATTCCGAAAGCTCCGACAGCAACGACGACGATATCCCCGCCATTACAACCAATCGCTTGAGCGTGTCTCCCTCGAAGTCCCTTTCCGTCACGTCGGCCTCGAAACCTGTTTCCGCCACCGCCCCCGCCAATCTCCACGCGAACCCATTGAAGAAGTCTCTGACCGAGGCGGCCCGAGGCGGCATTGTGCTATATCCTGGGTCTAAGAGACAGAGAACTGGGTATAATATGCGGCCAAATTCTGTCGAGTCGTCGTCGCACCTTTCCCCAGTTGCTTTGCGCCCACCACCTAAGACAGATCCTTCTCCTCCCAATAGCCCTGGCACAAACACCGAAGACGATGTTCGGCAAGGCCTAGTTTCTAACATGAACAATGCATTCCGACACCTCAAACCCGCCCAATCTCAAGATCCTGTGGAGCAATGGCCTAGGAATGAAGAAGGGTCAGCTTCCCCACATCTCGGTGAGGCCGATCCCGCCGAGTCAGGAGAGGGGAAAAGTACAGACAATCGCCACCCAGGTTTGTCTCCGGTCAATCGCCAGCGTTCGCCATCCGAAATTGGTTCCATGATATCTCCCACAGAAAACGGCCTTTGCGAAGAGCCTTCAGAAGCAAGTCATGCCGCTCATCACGAGGCAAAGGCGACCGAAGACAAGAACGAGACAGGTGATGCTGTGTCGTCACCAATGGGTGAGGTACCCGTACTGGGTAGAGAAAATCCAGCAGGAGTAGAAATGCAAGCTCAAGTGGGCGCTACTTCACGCAATACAAGCGAGTACGATGTAGAAGTGCCGCAATCACCGGTGGGACCGGACCGGCAGGATGTGCCTCAAAGCACCAGTAATAACCAAAAGTCACAACATACAAAGAAAAGAAGTAGATCGCCGAAAATATCTAAGACTAGGTTCCCGAACAAGTCAATGCGAAGCGAAGGAGTCACGTCACCTCGAGAACTACTATCAAGAGCCACGGAGACCGACTCGATCCAACAAGGTCAAGCCGAAGACTCGGAGCAGGTGAACCAGAACAGCGACGCTCATCCGTCGGCAAGTGTGCCCGGGGTGATTCAGACTCAAGCGCCCAAGACCACCACACCATCGAACCGTATATTCCCTACTTCAAATCGCTCACAGACTGCTAAACCCAACTCTCAGGCCAAATCCGGGAGGGCGAAAGATGCAGCGCCAACTGTGAATCTAACGGTGCCTAATGACCGGGCTGGCAACCTCAATGGGCTATCTAGAACGTCTAACCATGACAATGATTCGGGAAACCACGAGTATATTAACGAGTACAGCTCTACTAATCTCCGCGCTACCGTTGACGATGAACCTTCATCAGACTTCCTTGATGGATTCAGTGTTGATTTTGGAGACGACGACGCTACGTATTCACCAGCCGAAGATAGCGACGTCCCCGAAGATTCCTCTGATGACGATATCACAGCTATCCACATGGACCACCAACCCCTTTGGCAACTCTGCGAACTCTTGGGCGATACAGCGTGGGGTGGAATGAAGGGTGGCTGGCAGTGGCAGGACTTCGATTATAGTGGCGCCGCGACCGAGCCCGCCCGAGCTCTACTACCGCTTCTCACGAAACTGGAGAGACTATGTAAAGACGCTCCACGAGCTCCTAACTTAAAGGAGCAAAGCAAGTTTTTAAGGCGACATAATGATTTGCTTGATTACTATGCCGATAAAATCGCCACGGTGGTGGAGCATATAAGAACTCAACGAATTGAGATACCAGAAAATAACGCGACAGCTCGGAATACTGATCCTGGCAAACGCAAGAGGATGACACGAGATCTTGTGCTCTACGGTACGTAACTTTGTTTTAGTACATACAATTAGACCTGGCGGTAAGGGAGCGCCTGGCTGAACTGTCATTGGGACCTGGGAAAGTCTTTTTACCCTCCTTCAACACTCAACAATCCTGCTTGAAACGGTGACGACTGACGGAGAATGTTACAGTGATGCCCATGCTGGTTCACGTGCTCGCATCCGCATGGGGCCTCGGCGGCAAAACTTGGTTCAAAACCTCGTTCACGAGTACTGTTGTCTTCAATCTACTTCGGCAAATACTAGACTGGATCATGATACTGCACCGTGGCTTATCCCTAGAGTTTGCACGATGCCCGCTCGAGGAAGAACCCGAAGGCGAACGACAGCGAAAGGTCTGGGAGAGACATAATGCCAGGCGGAAAGAAATTGCGCCCTTGCTTGGCAATTTAGATCGTGTTATTACAGTCGCGCTAGGTGAGATTCACGATGCAGAGAGACGTGCCAAGGAGGAACGCCAGCACCACGAGGAACTTGAGGAGCAGCTCGATATTGAACCGCAGGCCGCCCGGAACGCGGTCGCGGTATCAACAGCTGCGAAGCGAAAAGGCCGAACTCGTGAACTTATGAAAGGTGTTGATAATAAAAACCGCAGTAAGTCGCCAACTACATCTTCATCTTTTCCTCGGCGGTCCTCCGCCTCCGCCTCCGCCTCCGCTTCCTCCTCGGCCGCGGCGAAGCCGAAACCGAAACCGAAACCGAAACCGAAGTCGAAGTCGGTTTCGAAGTCGGTTTCGAAGTCGACGGGCACAGTAAAATGGACGATGGAGGAACAGGAAGTACTCTTCCGATATATCCAGAAGGCGTACCCGGCCTGTCCGGACCTGAACCGGATCCGCTGGGAACTGAATAAGAGTTATGCTGAGACGGCGACCATGGCAGAGCATATACTGGGTAAGATGCTCGCTGTCGTGCTGAAAGACTGGTCGGCGGAGGAACGAGCTGCGAAAGTGCGTGAGATTATTGGTATGCGCACATCGTCGTCGCGGTAAAAGACTTTGGTGTAACGACCTGTATGGCGTCTTCTCATATGGGTTCTGTAGAATAAGATAGGGCTGGGCTCCATGGACGGGTTCTATCGACAGGTATGAGCAGGCATGGTGTGTATGGGGAATGGAGGCGCGCAGCCTGGGGGTTCCTAGCATGAAAGAAAAGGGACTCTTGCACGTTCAGGTTTTGGAGGCATGCCACGTTCAACTACAGGACCTCCACTACCTATCTATCTATCTACCTATCCAGGTAGATATGTAGATAGTTGCAAGCTGCCTCCAAGATATTTGTAAGCAGGAGGGTGACCTTAGAGGGCCAGGTCCCTCCCGCTTACTATTGGTAGGTAGATACAGACTTGTACATGGTCTTTTGACACCCTTGTGAGCGGTAACGGAACCCCGAACCGTGCCGCTTTTAGTTCGGACCAAGTCTGAACCAGGCTAGTGTAGTGTAGATCTAAATCTTCTAGGCAGGTATACCTACTGACTATCTGCCTGGACCGCGTGGTCGGCCCTCATAGGAGTCCAAGTTCGTGATATTTCATGATATATCGTCTGTTGCACATGCTCCGTTATGTAGAACGCGGTCAGAACGCGGTCAAGCCACACGCGTTTTGTGGAGGCCACTGCCTATCTGAGCCGATTCACTTGCGAATACGTTAGACGGGCACCTACGAACGTGGCGGGTGCCAAGTACAGTAGGTATACCTAGGCAGCCATCTGCTATGATGAATTCGTTTATTAGTTCTATCCCTATCTACCCGGAAAAAGAACGTTTTTTTTTTCCTTCTTCTTCTTTTTCTTCTCTCTCTCTCTCTCTCTTCATATGGAACTCTTTGTTATTGTTTGTTGTCGTGTTCAGCCCAAAGTTTATATTCAAGTTCTGGAGTTCCCGCACTTAGACAAAAGGGAGCATAAATAGTCCGATTGACTGACGTCGCTACACTGACTAAAGCGAACCCGTAGATCGATTGTTCACCATGGACGGTTCAAAGGATGGAGACGACGAAATCAGAGGAGACATCACCAGGGCAGAGGCGGCACTCAAGGAACTGGAGGAGCAGATTGGACCCCTGACCCTCGACGAGTACATCGAAACTTACCACGAGCTCGTCTACACCAAGCTCCGGGTCAAGCCGGTCACGCAGATGAAGATGAGCAAAAGCATCCCGCCGCCCGGTGCCGACTTCTTTCCGCGTCGTCTCATGCCGTGGAAAGACTACCATGAAAAGCAGTCCGAGATCCTGTCAACAGTCTACAAACACTTTCCCGTCGAGAAGCGACTTTTTTCGAACCGTTTCTTTTTACAAGAGCTTGGAAAGGGGGCCATGGAGACGCCCATTGCCAATAAAGGGATGCTGACATTCTCACTCGATCAGGATATCGAATGTCCGGTGACGCGGATTATCCACGAACTCAGCAAGTCAGACGAGTTCCGAAGCGAGTTCCACCTTGGACTTGATATCGAATTTCAGTACGATTGGGGGTTTTCCCACGAAGTTGAGAATTCGCAGCCCCAAGGCCGTCCCGACACAGTCCTGGACCGGGTCTGTGTCTATCGGTATGAAGAAGAAGCAACGGTAAAGAGAGCAGCCATCGCTGTCTTGGCACACAAGCCGCCACAGGAGCTCTCTCTCGCACATCTCCGAGCTGGCCTGCGAGAAACAGACATGATGGATGCTGTTGCAAACAACGAGATCCCGACGGACGAGAAAGCCAAGTTCCAGCACTATGCAACCAAGGTCGTCGTCTCGGCCGTCACGCAGACATTCCAGCAGATGGTGGACTTTGGCCTCGCGTACGGGCTCTTGACGACGGGCGATGCCATGGTCTTTCTCAAGATCGACTGGGACGACCCCCAAACGGTCTATTACCACTTTGCCGAGCCCGTCAGGGATGTCGCCGCCGCTCATAACGACTATCGCTCTTTCTCGGCTGTAACCCAGTACTTGGCCTTCCATCTCCTTGCCCTGAGCGATTACACGTATCGTGGGAAAGCCATACGGGATCAGGCGATTAGTGGATTGCTTGCCTCGAGTGCCGAGTGTCGAAAAGCGACGACCGAGGCCCTGGAGGATCATCAGCGACTTTCCTGGAGTCCCTTCGCATTGGTGCCTACGGAGAGAAACACCGGTCGACAAAAAGCGAGGCTTACGGCGAAGCATTCGGAGGGCGAAGCGAATCGCGATGCTGGCGACCGAGGGAAAACCAAATGGTGTCGCGGTCCAGGTTGCGACAGGAAGCAATATGAAGGCAAACCTCATCGGGATCTAGCGTACTGTACTCAGGAATGCCTCCTTGGACTGCTGGAGGGAGATGCTCTCGATCCAGACTGCCCCAATCTCCGACTGCATCAGCGGAACGACGAGAGCAGTGCCGCCGACACAGACCACAGCAGCCACCCTATCGACCAGCACGAGTTCCTCCAACTCCTCTCCCACCAGCTGGTGCACACGCTCGACTACGGAATCACCTCGTTGCGACGACAAGGACATTGCGGAGCCCTATCCAAAGTGACACTTCTCAAATACGGCTACACCTTCATCAGTAAAGGCACGACAGATAAGCTTGTCCCGCGTCTAGAACATGAAGCCCGAGTCTATCAGCGGCTCGAGGACGTACAGGGCGTCCATGTGCCCGTCTTTCTGGGCGCCATCGACTTGCGTCCGCTGAAGACGACGTACTACTACGACGTCGACGTCGACGTAGTGTACATGTGCTTCATGTCCTGGGGCGGTGTCGCCCTCAACCAAATCGGGCCTGATCTGGATAAGTCTACCTTGTCGACTATGAGCGTGGAGGCGATGAGGGTGATCCATCAACGCGGAGTGGTGCATGATGATGCTTCGTATGGGAATATACTCTTTAATGAGCAGACGGGGGGAGTCATGCTGATTGATTACGATCGCTCGCTGCTGCTGTGTGTCAAGGATCACAACAACGACGACGACGAGGAGAAAGGGCCAACAGTTGCTGTCCTAGAGTCTGGCATGCTCCCGGACTCGGAGGAACAGGTCAAGTCGGTGAGTTATGATGATGTGATTGAACTGCCGCCTCGGGTACGGAGTCTCTTGTTGGCTGACTTGGCAGGAGTGGACGCGACATTCTATGCTGGTACTTGGTAATGTAATCCTTGAAGTCCTGTTGAGGTACTTTGAAAAGTTTCGATAGAGACTTGAGGTTCGCCTCAACCTCTGGAGGATTAAAAAGGGCTTCAAGTACCTGCCTACCTATCTAGGTAGCCTACCTTAGTTAATTGACAACCTATGAGATGGATATACTTCATAGGTAACCTTACCTGCTTTTGCGTGAATAACGACTCCCAAGGGTCCCTCTCATGCTGTCATTCGCATTGAGCATACTACCGATCTAGAGAATGACTGAGACTGAAGCACAAGTCCAAGCGGTTACCTGGAGGGCTGGGGGTACATGTCTATGGTGCCTGGTAGTGTAGTATAGGTAGGTATTCATTGCGCAAGGAGTGAGGGTAAGGGTAAAGGTACGATGTTGAACTGATTGAGGTGAAATTGGAAAAGAACAAAAAAAACAGGAAGAAATTGATGAATTGTGATGAAAAACTCCATAGGTCACTGTTTGCGCCTCTTTCTTTTTCACTGCAAGAGCTTGAAATGCCTAATCTGTCATGTAAGTTTTAGGTACACACCTATGAATGACTGGGTGGTGTTGGTGAATGAGTTTCGGATGACTTACATAGTATACAGAACTTCATTGTACACTAGTCTACTTACCGTATCATTTCGGGAACCTTGTACAGACTAAACTAGATAGGGAGGTAGTTACGCAGCAAGCCTCTCAAGGACTAGTCTTACTTACTTATGTGACTTCGGAATAGGCACCTGGCAGCTACTTACGGTCTGTACCTTGTAATAATAGGTAGGTAAATAGGTAGTTACGGTCTGTGCCAAAGCGTAACGAATAAATAAAATTCGAAATTATCGTACTTATTTACACCAGCTTCTAGCGTGGCGGAACCGTTCGCCAAAAACCTGGTACGCCCTGCTAGTTATCTCCCGAGTTCCCAACTTGGCATAGTGTAGAAAAGACCCGCACTTCCCCGAGCGGACCCGGGTTTTGATGAGTTGAAGGCCAAGACATGCCAACAGGCCAACAAGGCCAACTGGCCAACTGGGTGCTAGACTAGGTATGTAGATAGGCCAGAGTTCAACAAGTTTTACTGCCGAACTTTGGAAGATGATCACCTTACACTACCACTACAGATTACAGACTAAGTATGTAGATTCTTACACTAAGTAGCGTATTATTATTGTAGTACTTACGGACTACCTAGTAATACTATACCGTCTCCAGTACAGCAGCATTCTCATTTCTCCTGCTTTGATTTGATGCGGTCTGCAAGCTTCATGCGTATATAAGCCGGCATCCCGTCGACATTCATTAAGCTTATCCGCTACAGTCCCGGCGGTGCACGGCATAGGGGTAGCTTGCGTGCAAATGAAGGGTTGGCGATAGGTAAAAGATGGGGAGGCATTCAATGCTACTGTAGTGTAAGTCCGTACCTAGTCTAGGTAACTTGGATAGCAGGTAGGTATAGTCAATTAGATAGTAGTTATACACAGGTAGATATTTTGAGCGTAGCAACACCGTGTGAACTGTGTTTTGTTACTGACGCATGGGTTCCTGGCGGCTTGTGTACACTACCGTAATTCGCTATGACGCCTTTGACGCCCACTATAGCTGTAACCACATGTTCCCCTGAGGACACTATAATTACACGTTGTAGGTACCTTAGGTAGTGTCAGGTACAGGAACATGGCGTCCGCCCTTGGACGCATTTGATACGGTGCTATGACCCAATAACTCAAGAGCTCTAACTCAATTGGTGGATACCTACCTATGTAGATAGATACAGACTGTACAGATAGTTAGTACTCTGTCTCAGACTCCAACTTTCATACAACATTTACTGATTCAAAATCCATACCTACCTTTTATGAATCTGTATATGCTTTTGCTACACTTTTGTCAAGAACAAGTCTGCCATCGCACATAGTGAGGTAGGTAGGTATGGGTAATTGTAGGCCGTTTTGTGCTCTCGCGGTCACGGTATCCATGGCGACCTTAGTGTATCTACGCTAGCGCACAGTGGCTCCAGTTTACATGTGACATGGCTGGTTTGCCTCGTGGGCATGCTTCCTTTTGTAGCGTAGTCTGTATTGACATGCCCTAGAGCGGTTTAGCCCAGTTGATGTTCCCGTATCATCTGCGGAGTCGGGGCGGAAAGACTTGGACGTTTTTGTGGCACCCCCGATCCCCGAAACCAAATGTCACTCTTTTTTTTTTCCCTCCAGGTCGCAACTCAAGCTACAGGTGTGCTTTTGTGTCATTTCTCTCTCTCTCTCTCTCTCTCCCGTCGACTCGCTGTCCTCTCCTCTTCCGCCTGTATATTGCGAGCGTCGAGCTTCATCCTGTCTCTTCTCAGCGAAGCGGTGCATTTTAGTGCCCATAGCTTAAAGCTTCTTTAGCACATTGCAGAAGAGCTGCGGCTTTGTTGATTGATAGGGGTGAGAATAATAATAAAGGGAGTCTATCTGTCTAGCGGTAGACGCTCGAAGCTTCCTCTGGTCAGTGACACCCCTATTCGATCCCATTTCCCTTCGTTGTCACTTCGTTGTCACATCACAACGGTTATTACAACATTACCTACAACAAAACACACCCTTCCTTTTTGTGACAGGTTGCAAAGACCGTTATTCCAACGTCGTGGTATTAGTCGCATTGACTCTTGTATCTTCCCTCTCCACCATTGCCGGTCTCATCGCCGCTTACCCTCACCTCTGCACGGTCAATTGCTTGCTATCAAGTACATCCGGCAACTTGTCAACAAACTAACGTGGAAAGACCATCGTCGCAGTGTAGTTTGTCTATTCTTCTACCAGGCCCAATCGTCGATACCGTTTCTATTACAAGACTTCCGCCAGCCGCCAACCACCAACCGCCGCCATGTCTGATGCCGAAGAGTTTGAGATCGTCCAGCATGACGAGTCCGTCCCGAGTGAAGAAACCGCGGGAGCCGCGGGTGCTGGAGACATGGGCGCTACAGACTCGAACGTTCCAGATGCAGGCGTTGCCGACGTGAGCGTTGCAGACACGAGCGATGCGACTGTCGAATCGCCTAAGACTACAACGAAATCGCCGACGCCTTCGGTAGCCAAGGCCGGCAGCTCTACCATTGTAAAACGACCCGGCACCGCCATGTCCACCACCATTCGTCGAACAGCCACTGCTCCCATAACCGGGGCGAGAAGCACTACCGGTGGTACTACGCGTGCCGGAGGCAGCCTCAGTAAGCCGCCCGCACGGCCTACCGCCGGCACGACTGTGAAGAAGCCTGCCGGCACCACAGCAGCTATGGGCCATCGATCACAGCCGTCTTTGGTGGAAGATGACAAGAAGAGGTCGACGATGACGTCTGCTGCAAGACGCGCCTCAGTTGTACCGAGTGGGTTGACCGCCTCTCCGTCCAAGTCGACTATAATAAAACCAGCCCCTGCATCTACCTCTACCTCTACCTTAAAAAGGGCTCCTACTGCGCCGAGTACTACCACGGCCCGAGCGAGCACTCCAAGCCGGCCGGCTGGTTCTAGCGGCCCTACTAGTTCCCGTACAGCTTTGACCTCGAGCGCGAGGACGAGCGTCACCAGTCTTGTTGGCAGTTCCGATGCGAAGAGGCGCATTTCTACACTAACTTCTCCAGCTGCACCTATAACATCAAGACATGCCGCTCGTCCTTCAACGGCCTCCAGCTCGGGAACGCACATTGCGAAGGAAGCCGATGATCTCAAGGCCAAACTTGCCGAGAAGGAGTCTGAAGTCGAAGCTCTAAAGCATCAGGTCGTTGCATCAGAGGAGAGAATAGTCGAACTAGAGGCCAAGATTAGCGCAGGGGTCGACGGCGTGCAAGATGCCCGAGCCACTTCGGAGTCCCTCCATCAAGATCACGAAGAGAAGCTCCTGGAAACCTTGAAGGCTAGCCATGCGACGGAAAAGGAAGAACTGAGCACTCAAGTCTCTGAAGCCCTCAGTAGCCTAAAGACCGCCGAGGAAGAGCTCGAGCGCCACAAAGCTCAACTTGCTGAATTGACGAGCACTCAGGAAGGAAAGGATGCTTCGATCCGTGAGATACAAGCTAAACTTGAGTCCATGCAGCTCGAAAAGGATACCGTGCTAAGCACTCACGAAGAGAAAGATGCTTCACTCAGTGAAATACAGGCTAAGCTTGAGTCTTTGCAACGCGAAAAGGATGCTGCATCGAGCGCTCAGGAGGAGAAAGATGCTTCAATCAATGAGCTACAGGCCAAGCTCGAGTCTATGCAGCTCGAAAAGGATGCTGTGTTGAGCGCTCAGGAAGAAAAAGATGCTTCATTCCGTGAGCTACAGGCTAAGCTTGAGACTTTGCAGCTCGAAAAGGATGCTGCGTTGAAAGATGCTGAAGCTGCATTGGCCCGGGCGACTGAGGATCACGCCGCGAAGCTAGAAGATCTGCAAAAGACACTAGAAGAGCAACAACAGGCTACAATTGAAGCGCTGAAAGTAGCCTATGCTACTGAAATTGAGCAAAGTAAGACGTCTTCTGGCGACAATGAAAAGGCCCTTGAAGACTTGAAGGCCGCAAACGAGGCTCTGCAAAGCCAGGTTGACGAACTGGTCTCGTCACGAGACAGCGCTACAGCGACTGGTGATTCCAAGATTGCTGCTCTAGAAGCCGAGCTTTCTGCACTCAAAGAGAGTGCCGACCAGGATCGGGCCGCCCTTGCTGCTGCCCAGGCCGAGGTTGCAACGTTGAAGACAGCATTGGCGGATTCTTCGGTCCTTGTTGACACTACGAAAGAAGAGCTTGCTGCATTCAAAGCAGACTTTACTGCCATGCAACTGGAACTTGCTCAAGCCAAGACCGATGTCTCATCTAACTCTGCCCTTGCCGAACAGATCAAAGAAATGGAGGACAGGTATGAAAGATTGAAGCAGGATCACAAAGTTTCAATGGAGACGCACGAGAACCAGTTGAGGCAGATTTCCAAGGACTACGAGGATGAAATCGAGAGTCTCAAGGGAGATGCCTTCTTCAAGCGCAAGTTCCACGTTCTCGAGGAAGAACACAAGGAAGTCCAAACAAAACTTGACGAACTGACCAGCACTCACAACAAGGCGAGCGAGACCCACGCTGAAGAGCTACAAGCTGCGAAGGCGGAACATGCAGCTGCGGTTCAGGCTTTGGCAGCGAAAGAGGCAGACTTCCAGCACGTTATAGAATCCATGCAGGCAAAACACGCCACGGAATTAGAGAGCGCAAACAGTAACTCCACTGCCTCCCAGTCTGCCCACTTAGAGCAACTTGAGTCTCTCAGAACCAGCCATGCTGAGCAGATGGAGGCCGCTAAGCAGGAGAGGGATGTCTTCCTGGCTGAACAGTTAGAGACCTTGAAAACGGCTCATGCCCAGCATGCACAGAGTCAAGCGGAATTCCTGGAAGAAACTCGTGGCGAATTACGAAATGTGACCGAGGCATTGGAGGAGCTCAAGGTTGCGCATGCTGACGAACTCCGTGCTCAAGAAGATGCTTTGAAATTAGCACATGCCGAGGCCCTGACGGCTCAGAAAGCGGAAGCGGAAGCAGCCATCGCCGAACTCAACGCCGCCCACGCCCAAGCACTATCAGGTAAGGACGCCGATGATGGTGCTCTTCACTCTCAATTGGAGGCGTTGAAGCAGTCCGTCGATGACGCAAAGGCAGAACTTGAAAAGACCAAGCAGGTTCACGCGACAGCCATCGACAAGGCGCAGGCAGAGCTTGAGAAGGCTAAAGAGGATCATGCGGCAGCTATCGGCGATGCCCAGGCAGAACTGAAGAAGGCCCAGGAGGATCACGCGGCAGCCATCGACGCAATCAGGAAGGAAAGTGATGACACGCACTCTGCCGAAGTAGAAAAGTTGATCACCATGCAATCTGAAGCTGTAGAGGCAGCGAAGAGTGGCGCATTGATCTCGCACAAGAGCGCCATTGACGCACTTGAAGCGAAGCATGCTCAGATTATTGAAGAACTCACAAAGAGCCACGAGGAGAAGCTCGCTGCCGAAATTGAGAAAGTACTCTCTATGCAGTCCGGCGCGGCTGAAGCAGCGAAGAACGAAGCGTCCTCTAGCTATAAACAAGCGATCGAGGCGCTCGAAGCTAAGCATTCGGCTGCCATTGAAATCCTAACCCAAGAATATGAAGCCAAACTCGCTACTGTAACTTCGGCTACTGCTCAGCACCAGGCGTCCATCTCTGAATTAGAGACTTCTTTAAACTCGACCAAGGAGGCCTTGGCCAGCGCTCTGTCTCAAGCTGAAAGCCTAAACGCCGAACTCGCAGAAACCAAGGCGAAGAGTGCCGAAGATCTTGCCAAGGCTCAGGAAGAAGCTGGCGAACTTCAGCAGCATCTCGCGCAAACCAAAATGCAGCATGTAGAGTTAATGGCTGAATTCGATGCCGTCAAGACTCAGAAGCCTGATACGTCTGCTGCTGATGCCCTGAAGGCAGAGTTGGCAGAATTGAAGAAGGAGTATGCCGATGCGGTTGCTAAGGCCGGCGCATCGTTAGCACAGTCTCTCGACGATTTCGAAGCTCTAAAGCAGATCAATGATGCTAAGAGCAGCGATCTGGAGGTCTTGAAATCGCAATTAGTCGCAGCCAGCGAAGACATTCTTGTCGCGCAGAAAGAACTTGAAGCCCATCAGAATGAGACCGCTGCGAAGATCAAGAGCCAGGAAGCAGATTATAAGGACATGTACGAGAACTTCACCAACATGGTTGAAGAGGAGCAAAGGAAGAGAGCAGCAGTGGAGAAGGAGGCCAACGACGTGAAGGCGAGATTTGCTGAGATGGAAGCGCACCTCAAGGTCAAAGATGCAGAACTTGCCGAAGTCAAGGTCCGTATATTCAGCTTGGTCTTGGACAAAACCATGCTCTGTTTACAGAACCAAGATGCTTAAATGCTAACGAAAAACAAACCAAACAGGTTGCCCTCGTGGCAGCATCGGCAGCATCGGCCAAGAAAGAACGCGCAGACGAAAACGCCGGCGAGATAGAGGCCTCTGGGGCCGCAGGTGAGGAATCAGACCATTCGTCAGCAGCTATGAGTGCGGTGCGCATACCCCTGTGTCCACTCCTTGCAAGTTGCAAACATACGCTCGCCTCGAACCTTTATCCAGCGAGAATTACTAATCCGTGCGTTCGTTTCCTTAGCTGGCTCAAGTTAATCTATCCCTCAAAGGCCTACAGGCCATCGATGAAGACATGAGGGATCGAAACCTGCGGTACGTAATAAAAAAAAACCTATATATATATGTTTGGGGGAGGGGGCTGGTTGATAAGTTTGACGGCCAACTCTACCCTTGAAAAAAAGAGAGGGCATTTCTTGGAGAGAAAAAGAAAACTGACGTTCAGCAAACAGCATGCTTAAATCAATGACCAATGTACAGCAAAACTCGTGAATCAATTTTGAGTTTTAGTTCTGGGATAAAAGTGTCAATTTGATAAACTTTCCCTGAATTGATTATCGGCTTATGGGATGAGGCATTACCGTCCTTCCCACACACACACATACACACCACACAACAGCCCTATTGCACCGCCCTTCATTGCGCGGTTTCTCTCATGGGCGTTGCGTGGCTACGGCGTACATCTGGAGGGCTTCTTTTATCCGCGGCCTTCGGGGGCCTTGTTCAAATGATCCTATTCTCGCGGTTTTAAACGGCACAAGAGCTCAGTCGAGCCTATAGCAAAAAGCCTTTTGACGTTGTCAAACAATCTTGCTTTAGCTATTAGGGAAGAGAAAGAAAGAAAGAAAAAGAAAAAAAAAAAAAAAAGGTTGGGATAGGGATGATCCGTATTTCCCGATCTTTTTTTTTTTTTTTTTGTTTTTTTTTCGCCGAAATTTGCGGTATTATACACAGAGTAAAACATATCTGAAGGGGAGGAGGGGGGGGGAATTTGATCTTTGTGTGTGAAAATAAAACCTCCCCGGGAATGATGGGGGAGTTTAGCCATCATGGGGAGGGATTGTCTGGAGGATGGATGGATGGATGGATGGATGGATGGATGGATGGATGGATGGATGGATTCAGATGGTCCCGGGCTCCTTTCTTGTCTTTGTTTAATCGGCAGTAGTAGACTGATACCCCCCCTCTTCCCCTCCTCTTCCCCTCCTCTACCCATACCCATACCCATACCTACGCCCCAGAGCATCCCCTGTTCGACTCGATAATAATACCTCCTTGCTTTCTCGTGACTTTGTTTTTATTTTTTTATGGGCTGTCTGTTGTTTTTTTGTTTTTTTTTGGTGACGATTTGCTTGATGGTGACTTATCGTCGTGTTCAGTGTGAATAAACTAGAGGTTGTGAAATGGTTTTAGTTTTGTTTTTATGGTAAGGGAGGGTGGAGTGGTAAGATTAGGTACAAGAACCACTTCACGAGGGTGAGACCATAACCACATTTTATTTAAAATTTATGACCGCAAGCAACTATTCCACCATATCTCGAGAGGAATTCCCCCCCCTCTCTTCCCAAAACAAAGTTTCAAACTACCCCAACAGCTCGAAAGCTAGATAGTCTAGAACTCAAAAGTATGATTCCCACCCCGTACCCTCAAAGAATACAATTTCGCACCTCCCGGTCCGTCCACGACTCTAATCCCGCTTAAACCAACCTCTTCGCCATCGACTAGGATCGGAGACGACGCCGTGTGGTTCGCTCGGCAACTACCTGGCGTCCAGACGATTTCCTCCGAAATCCCGATCGGCACGTCGACTTCAGCAAGCGTACAGCCCGTCCGGGCATCACGGCCTACCTTCGCGCGGTATTCCCCCAAACCCGTGACGAAGCCGCCCTGGACATGCGTCAGGTCCCCTAGCTGGGGGGCGAACCGGCATATTTCTCCGTTCAGTCCGACGACGCTGAGGCCTAATACGTGTTCCGTCAGCGCCGTCACGGGACCCGTGGACCACCCGTGCGCGTGCGATGTGTACGAGTAATCCTCTGCGTACCCGGCGTTGTGGCGGTATCCGAAGGTGCCGTCTGTGAGATACCCCTCGATCATGGTGGATTGTGTTCCGTTCTCGTTGGCCAGGTACCAGCCCCAGCTGCGGCGGATCACGTCCAACGCGCGTCGCGGTTGGCGCGCCAGGAGGTGGGCTTGGATCTCGAAGGAGGTTATGAAGGGGGATACCTCGCCTGGTAATTCTGGAGATTCTGGCCCGATAGAACGCCAATTTTTGGTAAGCCAGGTTGATATCGCCTGTCCTTGGGCTCCTATTGCGTCTACGACTCCAAAAAGGAGGGCTAGGGAGTTGCCGTCTTGTGCGTGGAGACCCGTGTCGTAGACTCCGTAGTTATCTTTGAAAGCGCCGGTGTTCGCGTCCCAGAGTCGCTTGGTGATGGCGGCTTTGAGATTCGCGGCTGTTTGAAGCCAGGTCTTATTCAGCCCTGTCGTATCGCCCGTCCAAGTCGCCAATGTCGCGCCAGTAATTAATGTGTGATAGGCTATCATCTGCGCTGATGCTAGAAATCCAGTGGAGTTGAAGCGGCCCCAGTCGTCGGGGTAGTTTGATATGTTCATGAGACCTACCTCGGGGTTGATCTGGGCGAGAACAAAGCTCATGGCGAGTTTATAGTTTGCCCAATAGGTGTTTAGGAAGTCCACGTCGCCGGAATAGAGGACGTAATTGTAGAGTCCGATCATGGTCCACCTAGTAATTGTATGAGTTTGCGGGATATGTAAGGCACATTTGTTTTTGTTGCGTCTTACATGTGGTAAGTATCACTTCCTGAAGCACTCAACGGTGGTCCGGAAAATGGCAACAACCCCGAGTTGGCCTGTGTAAAAGCAATAGTATTTAACTTGGGTTGTTTGGGTCTGCACTGGTCAAGGAGGAGCGTTTTTTACCTGGAGTTCGTATAAGGATTGTAACGCGTTCTCGATGCTCCTACTCGGCGTCAGCATTAAAGTCTCCTGATGGCACGAAGCCGGGAGACATACTCTAAATCGCCGGTGCTGTAGAAAGAGGCTGGACCAGCTACACCCATATCCCCTGGCCACACCGTTCTATCTCGTTTCGCGCCGTCTGTGTTAATTGTGTTTCCTGGGCCTAGGAGGCCGTTGTTCTGCCACGCACTAGGAGGAGAAGGCCATGATCTACCAGTCGATGGATGGAGCGCAGTGACTTGCAGGGTATACGCTCCAGAATACCATATCTTGTTGAGTAGGTCATCGTTGCTGTGGAAATAACCTTGATATGCTCTGAGATTGGACCATGTCGGTTGAAACGATAGTTCTAGTGAGATGCTGCTGATCGTCGCGGAAACGTTCTGACCCAGTAGAAAGAGCGTCATATATCGAAAGCCACCGCGAAGATTCTCCAACGGCATCACATAGCGGAACTGTCCCGGAGAGGAAAATGTACTGTAGATGGCACCGTCGGATCTCGCGTAGTTGCCATTGCTAGAGTCTGAATTACGGCCTATCCAATTCTTGGCTTCTGAAAATGCTAGACCGAGAGAGCCACTCCCGGTAACGGACGACACTGAGTAGTCAATAGTAACGAGACCGCCGACTTCCTTTCCGAAATCCAGATAGATGCCAAGATCACGGTTACTAAAGGTGAAAGTGGTAGGCCAATTAGCAATTTTTCGGCCACTGGCTAGGTCGTGTATAGCCAAAGGAGTCACATTTCGCGATACTGGCGCAAAATAATTAGCATCCCATTCACCGGAGAAGATGGCTTTCCCGAGGTCGGAACACGGCGTGTCTTTCCAGCATGCTTGAGAGATGTGCCGAGTGGCGCCGAGGGAGCCGGTTGCTAAAGCGAAGAGAGAAAGATATGCAAACGATATCATAGCGAGACAGCAAAAGAATAAAAGAATAAAAGAAGAACACCAAGAACGAAAGCGACCAAGGGGCACAGAGCAACAGACAAATAATAAAGCCAATGATGATGGCTTGAGATTGTCTATATGACAGACAATGTGATGAATGGGAGAAGTCGCCAAACAGGTAGTGATTATATATATACCTTATATACCTTACGTGCCTTACCACATCATACATGTAGGGCATGGCATGTATGTGTAGGTAGGTACCATGAGTATGCGGTCGACGCCCGAGTAGATTCCGGGATGCAGGTAAAACTCCACCAACCAGGAGTTTGCCCCTTACCTCCTCCCCAGATGGCCAATCCATCTCGAGTCGTTCAAGACCAGCCTCTGAGGTCTAGACTCTAAGTGGCAGACACAGTTGTCTGGTACAAGGCGAGTGTGCCCGCGTTTGTGAGGTTGGTTTTTGGCTTGTATGTCCGGATGCACAGCAGATGTTGCCGTGACAAATTCATAATCAGTCATAATCAGTCGAAGGAATGAAGAGACTTGTAGTCATGAGCCTTATTCTGTGAATCGATCGGATGACCAGGTTTCCCTGGACCCCCACTCCCTTCAACCCGAACGACTTCACGGAGAGTTCTCGCCCCATTGCTCCCGTAGCGTGCTGGCGGCGACCCGCGTGATACATCTCAAAGCGGTATGTTAAATGCGCCGAATTTGTCGAAGCCAGAAAAGCATCGTCTGTCTATCCGCAGTGGGAAGAGAGGCAGGCTCGGGTATGCAGGAGGAAGACGGTACAGTAGGTACTCAACTATAATAAGTACCTACGTCCGTACATACCGATTGATTAGACTTCAATGCTGGTAGGCCGACTGCATGGCGCACGCAACTGCGAACACAGATCAGCCGGCAGTGGCACACGCCACTTCAGGCATAACGAAATCCATAGGTCTTGCTCATGGGAGGATTGCCTCATATTCTGCCCCATGTTCTGCCTCATATTCATTCCGTGTGTACAGTCTGTAGATTGAGTATGAACCAAAACTTATCGCAACAAAGACTAACCTTGGAGGACTAGGTTAGAGGAACTAGAGGAATGGGAAGACCCGGGCCCTCTAAAGGTATTAAAGTGGTTGTTTATATATCACCAGGGTTTGGCGGTTTGTTCCGATTGATGTGTGCGTTAGATCGTTTGGAACGATCAGCGTTCTAAAGGATCAACATCTGGAATGGAAAGATCAGCACTGCGGGGTTAAGTTCAGCCTACCTTCCATGTATCCCGTATAAGCAAGTTATAACTAAAAAGTACGTGCATTTAGTCATTTCACATACATGGTTAGCCGATGAGGTGCACCTCAGTTCTTTTTCTTTTCTTTTTTTTTTTTTTTTTTTTTTTTTTTGATTGGCTGAGAAATTACAAGAAAGACAAGTGCTGGCTCATGGCTGCATTTGCTGCGGGGATATATACTGCCTAACCTAGGTAGTAAATCCACACTGTTGATCACCGTCGTGATGGTAATGATACGTATTATTTACTGAACGGAAGTATGGTGTCTGTTACTGTTAAGCTCCTGTAACTTTGCTAGGTTAGAGGCCTACCTGGCTCCCGAGCAACGGCCCGGGGCAGGCTGTCCTCTTTCAAACTCACCTCCCTCTCATGGGATCAGTGTACAAGTTTGTCTCCTATAGAATGTTATGCTTGAAAGTTTGACAATCTCATACCTATATCTACTAGTGATTCCATACGGTCTATGATTACGGCAGAGTTCACTTGCCCGACCTGCCGCCTAATCACGTCTCACTGACTACCTACCTACTTATACTTAATACCAAACTAACTCAGTCGGGAGATGACCTTGACCCTCTTGAGTTAGCTTATGAGCCGTTATTAAGTAGACCGAATGGCCTGGGGCTAATACACTACTATAGTACGGTCTACATTACTTACTTAGGTAGGTATGTAACTGAGCAAACACCAGCAACATACCTACCAAGAATAGGTATGGAATAGGTAGATATTGTAATCCTGACCGTGATTAGGTATCTGTTCCAGCATATATGTATGTGCGGGATGCGGAAATACGATTGTCTATGTAATTAGCTGTTCTGTGCTGGACATCTTGAGTCTCGACTTACCGTAATGGAGAAGCGCAGCATCAAGGCTTATGGTAAATTGCTCCGCATCTCCACATCCGTCAACGTGTTGATGTACAGTACATTTGTGATTGCAAGTATACAGTGTGCCCAAACACTGCGGTTCTAGACCGGTTTGGACTTACAGCCTCCAGCGGGGATGCCAGTTCCCATGATTCCGAGGAAATAAAGCAAGACGCGGGAATTAGACAGTGCCTGAATCTCCAGCAGGTACCGGTACGCCTGCATAACCGTAATGCCCTGGCTGAATTTTAGAGTCGTGTAGGTACCTCCCGTGAATACCGTGGGCGTGCGACTCAGGCCGGGGCGGCACCGACTGCCAACAGCAAAACTCCATCAGCCTTTTGAGTTATCTGCAAAACCCCGATCCCAAACAAAACTTATTGCTCATCTGTCCGTCACCACCGCCTACTGCGCGCTGCGTGCTGCTGTCCGCCCGTCCATCGCCAACCCCCTCCCCGGAATCAGTGCAGTACGTAGGCTCGACATAGGTAATACCGCCCTATGCTCGGCAGACAGACATTGGATGCCTCTGGCGGTGCGGCCACATCCACGCTACCTACATTATATGTACATGGCAGTATTTCTACGCAGGCCTTCCAGCAGCTAACCCGAACCCGAACCGGAGCAAATTAGCGACCCGACTTAGAGGAACCCCCCCCCCCCCCCCCCCCCCCCCTTTTTTTTTTTACCTAGTGTATAGACGTCGCTTTTTAATCGCTTTAATCGCAACTTGTAAGCACCAGGCACAAAGCAACTCCACTGAAGTCCACACCACCAAAGACCTCTCTCTTTATGGTCAGCATATCAGCATCCACGCGAGTACCTAGCACATGCGGGACGGGCCACAAGCCACGAGAGACGATACGAGCGACATATATCCTGTTTGCTTTGCCAGCAACTTGTTAGTTCGTCCGACCGCCGACCGCCGACCGATCCATCGGTAGACCAACACGTTTTACATAATTCAGCTCAGAGACGTCCATGCTAGTCCCGCTGATCCTTCGGAACCCGGTATCGTGCAACACGGCACAACAATAGGGGACTCTTGTGGAGGGTTGACCTCTCTTGAGGTCGCTGCACCTCTCTCCATGATGGTATGTTGTTTTGGTCGGGGTTTATTATATTGTCATCGTCAATCACCGCCAGCTAGCCAAGTCAAGCTCAGGGCCCCATCGCTAAAGGATTAGAAGGATGCCTTCATGCGATCTTGGCCTTGTCTACTCTCTCATATCTCTGATGGAATCTGCATAACTAATAGTTGTCTACCTATTCTAGACCTTCCGAAGACCCCGCGATCTCGATGGTGGCAGCTTTGCCGGCCGACGGGGGCACGCCGACCAACTCTCCATATCCGATTCGGGCCACCACATCACCGAGACTATTGGCACCATGTATGGTGATGACGACGACTACCAGAATGAAGCGCGGCCCCCTAGTTTCATCGCTGCCCCGCGCGGTAGCGACCGGTTCTCAGAGGACATTGATCTCGACATGTCAGCCGCCGAAGAACATGGACTGAGGCTTGTCTTATCCGCTCCGAGCGAGACCGGCCCCCCCAGTGGATTGGCGCCCATCCAAACTTTGCCAGTTCCCATTCAAGGCCAGAGGCGCCTATCGAGCTCCGGCTTACCGAGCGGCGCAACAAGCCCTGTGGCTTCCAATGGGCCCATGTCGCCGACTCTACGTGACATGCGCGCCGGTTCCGACTCATATCCCTTGACAAATATCGACAACCCAAATGACATTGCCCAAGAACTGAGTAATTTACAAGCTTTACGCAGGCTATCCATGGACGTCTCGAACAATAGCGATCCCGATCTACTTCCTTTCCAAGGAATGTCTCTGATGGCCATGCCCTCCATAGCCCCAAAGGGGGATGACGATGCGGATCCGTCGAGGCTCCTATGGGTTCCTGCAGGAGTACATCCGGAACTAGCACCCAGCGAATTTAAGTCCTTTGTCGAAAAACGAGTACAATCTATGAAGAGGAGGTCCGGCGAGAATTCTCTTTCCCCCGATAGTATTCTCCGGAGCGAGTCCGGAGGCCTGAGGCGAAAAAAATCCATGCTTTCCAGACAGGTTGAGAACAATGGTGGCCACGCTGCTAACAACTATATCGATGGGGCGGGACGGTTAGAGAGAAGGACATCATTGGGGCAATCCGGGCGTGCTTCGACCGAACTAAGCATCGACGAACTCATGAACGACCCAAGCAACGCTGTCCGAAAACTTACTCTTGAATCTCAAGGGGGTAGTGACAACACATCAAATACCGACGACATGCCGATATTACCGATGGCACCAGGTACAGGACTTCGCCGGTCGACGCGCACCACCTACCGAAAAGGTGGAAGTCTGAAAAACCGACAGGGCTCCATCAGCCATAATGAACGCTTGCCTTTCGCACAGCGGATGGCTGCGAAAAGAGGCGCAGTTGGCGATGACAGCCCGCCCAGCCCTGAATCACATATCGATGCACCTCCCGGTCATCATTTGGTACGAGTGCAGTCGGAACCGGTACTGGATAACAGAACTGTTCAAAGACAACCGTCCCAGAAAGATTCAATAGATGTCCCCGAATACGGTGTGCAATCCACTGCTCATGAGCAGGACAAATCGCAGCCTATACGGCCATCTGCCTCAACGCGGATACACTCTCCGGAGGATACTCGTTCTTTCACACCCGCACCGCAAACTCACGAGAACCCCCCTATTATTGACGAGGAGGCGGAAGAGGAAGAAGAGAGCCCGAGACACCGTGAATCAACCAGGCCTTTCCCCGAGCGGTCATCGTCACAGCATGCACCTGTACATAATTATACTCGCCAGCCATCAGGGCCGTCCTCAGACCCGGTGCACCGTTCTAATCAACGCCCAACGCCCGGTCAACCGTACCAATCACCATCTCAACATCAAGCGGCAAATCCAAGTGCACAACCCAGACGGTCGGCAGGTGCCCCAAGTGAGGATACGGCCCATCTTCCTTCGTCTATGGCGCCAGGCAGCGCCTCTAGGACGGATACGTTGACTTTTATCCCGACTTTCTCACCGGAGGAGAAAAAATCAGAAAAGCGAAGTAAGAAGGATAGCACCGATAGCGGATCGTCCAAGGGATCCTCGTGGAAGTGGTTCAAGAGCGAGGATAAGGAGAAAAAGAAGAAAGAAGAAGAACATCGAAAATCCAAAGCTAGGGCTTCCGCGGAAAAGGCGCACGATAATGTCCGGCTCGACGTTTTGCAGACTTCAATTGATACAGCATCACATAAGGGACGAGAAAGTCTGTTGCTGGATCGTGACAACATAGACAATAAGTTGGAGGAGGAGAGACGAAAAGAGAGCACCCGGAAGACTGGTGAACAGAAAAAGGAGAAAGATAGCTTGTTCTCCTCCATTTTCGGCAGTAGCAAGAAAAAGGATAGGGACTCTGGCAGTAGAAAGTCTCATTCGCAGCGGCCGTTGTCGCCAGAGCCCGCACCATATCGACCTCTGCGGCCGGATACCGATTATCCTTGGACCAGATTTCCGATCTTGGAAGAGCGAGCTATCTATCGGATGGCACATATCAAGCTTGCCAACCCTCGGCGTGCACTCCACAGCCAAGTTCTGCTTAGTAATTTCATGTACGCTTACCTGGCCAAAGTCCAGGCCTTGAACCCACAGATCCAAGTCCCCCAGTCGCCTCAGCAAAGAAGACTCCAAGAAGAAGAGAGGAAGCGAAGGGAACAGGAGCAACAGTACTTGGAGCAACAGTACTTGGAGCAACAGCAGGCCCAAGAGAGTATGGATCGTTACAATTACGAATATCATCGAGTGAGTCTTATTGTCAACGTCTCTCAATGAACTTTACGCTAACCTACAACAGTCAGCAAATCAATACTCGGACCCCAGCATGCAGCATGAGTCGGGGAACTATGCTGAAGGAGCCGAGGGGTATGACTACGATCAAAGTAAAGATAACAGGGGCCTCGAAGGGGGCTACGGGGATGGCTACGGCGGAGCCAAGGACCACTATCCGTACAATAGTCAAAATGGGCAACAACACCATGACAAAGAGGAGGATATGTGGTGACATTTTTATTAGCGCATCCGGACAGAGAGAGATACGAGTTTAACGAAAGCGCCTTTCTTGCTTGTATACCTGGCCAAGCCAGTCAGTGCATCTACGGGAGTTCAAGGGGGAAAGGGTGAAACGAGGTCTTTTCTATTTTCTTTTTTCTTTTGGGAGGAAACTTTCGTCTTTCATCCTTGAGGCCCGTCGCTTTGGGGCATATAATTTCTGCCTCTTGAAGGAAAGACTTGCCCCCCTCGCCTCTTTTATTTTTCTCATTTGGGCAGTTAGCATGGCGGCTCTTCTTCTTCTTCTCTCTCGCTTCACTCAATCAATCATTTAAAGCTTCTTACCTTTGCTGAGATGAGGGGCGAAAAAAAAAAATTCTACTCCCATTGCTCTTTCAAAAAAGGGCCTTAGCTGCTTTTCTCCTCCCTTTCCTCCGCCCTAGCTACGCTAGATGTGAAAAATATGTATATACCTTTGCCTTATAAAGGGGAACGAAACGACATCTTTTAGATTCCCAAAATGAGGGACGTGAGTGAGGTAATCACTGACCATGTTCAAGTGTGGGATTGACATCGGTGATAGCTGTGAGTGTTGGGCTAGATCCTCATGAATGAAGTGTGCACAAAGTGTGTCATGTCCACAGCTTGACATGATATTGCAACAGAATAGGCGTAGAGAGGGCCATTTATATTTACTATATATATATATATAAGAGCGGCTCAATTGGATGTGCAAGACATAGAACAAGCCTCGGATGCAGAAAGACAGACCTCTTCGTCATGAGAGGTGGGGACTCCATGCGTGGATTCTCTAGGCAGTATCCATTCGTACGGATGATCTCGGAAGTATGCGAGCCAGGCAGTGACAGTCTGACATTGTCGATCAGTGTTAGTAGGTGGTCCACGGATTTCTCCTTGCCCAAGACCGACGTGGCATTCGGGGAATTCGAGTCTTGAGTGAAATTGGTCTCTCGGAATGTGGATTGGAGAGTATCAGAACATTCCCCGACGAAGACTAGTTCTTCCCGAAAACTATACGGATGAATGAGAGCCCTGTCGAGGATATCAAAGGGGGTTTCGATGTGAGCTGTGTCGTGGGATCCCCTCTTGCCTCCGACTAGATGGACGCTGAATCCGTAATAAGGCCTTTAAGATGGTGTCTCTTGCTATTTCCGGGCACGACGCAGGTTCAGCCGACTCCTCGGCTGACCTAAATCATACCTTTGTGCCTCCAAGATGCAGCCATCTGGTTTTCCAGACATCCCTGATTCCAAACTTTCTTTTTTTTCGGAGCGGTGAAAACAGATCTAGACCATGTCACGCCTTTCCAGACGACGGCGTTTAGTGATTTTAGAGGTAGTCATCTACCACATGTCACTGGCATTGAAGTCATGATCGACGAATACGGCCAGCTTGTATCTGAGGCATGCCCTTTGTCATGAACTTTGGAATGGCCCCGACGACGTAGTACTGGCTCTGAATTGGTCAAGGTCCATACTAGTCTCAACAGGGCTGCTCAATCCCCCCGGCTTATATGAGCACCTTCGGTCCTGACTTAGACAGGGTACGTCTCTAGGCCCAAGGCTAGGACCGGAAGATTCGTTGGCTTGCACGGAATAATTGTGAGTTTTCCATGCATATGTTTTTTTTTTCTGTCTTTCTGGGGGGCGGGTTCATGACTGAATGGGGATGGGGCTCGCTGACCTTTTCTGCCAATCTTGTTGGAACAGCATACATGGAGTGACAAAGCTCGACATTGTCTGTGGTGGCACTGATGCCATCTTAAGACAGTTCCCGCCTGAGAAGGCATAAAAACCATTTATATTAATCCGTGAGGCACGCGAGTAGCCACTGCCTCCCTCCATAGAATGACCAATATCGGACTCTTTAAGGCAAGAGTTTCTTGATGTTGCTTCAAGATAAGTAGGTACACAAGATGAGCAGTCGAATACCGATCGACCGAAGACTATACTGGAGTACCTTAGCTTGCGGTCTTTAATATTAGGGCGTGTTATATCCATCAGTCTAGTCCGTACCACAAGCCGGCCCCAAAAGACACCCTTGGGCGCATACCATACCATACGGGTTAGATAGCCTCGTGGTTCACTTTTGTTTTGCTTGGCGATGAGGTATTGCCATCTAATAGACCTGACTTCAAAAACACCCGTACCTACTCACCTACTCACCTGCTCACTCCCATTTTCCCTCCTTTCTTCCGTCTGAGCCCTAGGGCCAACTGGGACTCTGAGCAATCCCCTCAGCCAAGGTTAATGATAAAGTGCCGATGCGCGTCTACGATCGAACAATGGCAGCTGCTTGGATAGATCGAGGAAAGGGGAGCTTCAACTTGGAAGTGGTCATGACATCCATACTTAGGTAGACTACTTCGTACGCGTATTAAGTAATCACGAAGCAACGCCGCAAGTTGACTGTGACGTAAGGTAGACTAGGCAAGAACTGTGCATTCAGGCTTACTTATGCAAGTCAGCTAACAGAAGGTACCTGCCTCTGTATTTTATCTATCTATGATAAGCCGTAGATTAACCGGGGCGAGGGTCTCAACGTGGTCCGAGCAACGGCAAGATAAGGCGAAGCTAGAAATCCAGTGGAGGCAGGAGCTGCAGGGGGTCTGGAGGCTTGTGTGACCTAATCCGACTTGGGCCTAGCGCAGGATTCCATATGGCACTTTAAGCAGCAGGCAACCTTTCTGCTGAAAATCACAGCTGTCGCTGCCGTTTCTACCTGAACCGTAGGTACTACCAACGTCTTTCCCTCCTTCCTCCCATCGTAGACTTTCCTCCGCCCACGCAAAAGCACACGATCCATCCCGCCCATCCATTTCCGACCGCCCTCACCCTCTTACACCACCGTTCCGCTGTCCTCCAGACCCGACAGTCGTGTATTTTCGACACCCGCAGTACTTCCTCTACTTCGTTGTCCATTACATTTGAACCCACACGTCGAGTTTGGCAGAGCTTCGTCGAAGACCGCACGCGTTACCGACTGCGATACGATACAAAGAGCCGAAGCTAGAGCCACCTCATTGACCCCCAAGATACACGAGCGACGAGCAAGATTGAACGCATTTGTGCTTCGTAGGGTTGATTCTTTAATAGTGTAATGGCGGTAGGTACCCATGGCTTCTCCTCTTGTGTTTTGGGTGTCTTGAGCCGCATCCACGGCGTGGAGACTCGCGATGACGAGCTACACGACCATCGATCACCGTGAGCGGCTGACTGGCTGCCTGCCATAAACCAGCTGGATGCTCATCAACGACCCGCCCCGTCCACCCTTCCCATCGCCGACTTGGCCCGTTTCTCTCCAGCCTGCAAGTGCCTGCCATATCGTCACATCTGCTGCCGCCTTTTCCTTCCCACGTATCCACGAAAGTATCCAAGTACCTAGGCGAGACCCGCGCTTCTGAACCTCTGCCTAATATCCAGTTCCCTCTGGATTCCCCGAGCAACGAAGTTCCTTACCTACTAGGCGATTCGTCACTTTACGCACCTCGCCTACTCTCAACCTCCATTTCACCCAACCACCACCACCTATTCTAAACATCATTTGCCCTTGATATCTCGCGCTTCAGATTCTCTTCTGACCCTCAGGACGCAATGCATCCGCATTCCCGCGTCACTTTGGGACCTCATGGCTATCCGCAGTCGGATACCCTGGGTCCCGCATCCTACCTCTTCCCTGGCCCTCAGCTAGGCTCTCGTCGCCCTGAGCAGGATTCTCAGCCCCAGCAGGCTTCTCAGCACCAGCAGGCTTCTCAGCACCAGCAGGCTTCTCAGCACCAGCAGGCTTCTCAGTACCAGCAGGCTTCTCAGTACCAGCAGGCTTCTCAGCACCAGCAGGCTTCTCAGCACCAGCAGGCTTCTCAGCAGATACCCCGTCTCCCTCAGCAGATGCCCCGCCTCCCTCAGCAGATGCCTCAACATGATTCTCGTCTTTCTCAGCATGACCCCCGTCCTCCACAGCATGATGCTCGCCTCCCTCAGCAGATGCATCAGCATGATTCTCGTCTTGCTCAGCATGATGCTCGTCTTCCTCAGCATGATGATCGTCTCCTTCAGCACATGCCCCAGCAATTCTCTCATCTCCCTCAGCAGGGTTCTATTCGTCCTAATCTGTGGCCATCTCGTGCCGTCCGTGACGTCCGTGACGTCCTCGGCGATGTCCGCGGCAATGTTCGCGGCGATGCTCTTCCCGACATGCGCGTTGTTGATCGTGTACTAATTCAGGAACCACTCCAGCAACCCCGTCAGCCCTACGGCACCTCAGGCTACATGCCCAACGGTGCCCCCGCTTCCGGTCCTGTTCCCGGAGCCACCCCGCTATTGCCTAACCAAGGCCGCGTTGTTCAACTTGGCCCAATTCGCGTTTTGTGTATAGCCGACGTACGAGGTAGGATCAACATGGTCTCCGCATACCGCGCCTCGTGGCAAGGCTAACCTTGGTTTTTTGGTAGGTAACTTAAGTTCTCTTAACGACCTTGCGCGACAGGCTCGGGCCGATCATATCATCCATACCGGTGACTTTGGCTTTTACGATGAGACTTCTCTTGACCGTATTGCCGAGAAGTAAGTTGAAGGCAGCTGGTCGCCTAGACTAGCGATATAAATGCGCTCTGCATGTTCCGCTAACATAACTATTTAGAACTCTTAAACATGTCGCCCAATACTCTCCACTGATCGCCGAGCATGTAAAGAGATCCATTAGCCAAGCCGGTCCTGTTAAGCAGCGTTTCCAGCCAGAAGAACTTCCTCTCTCCCAATTGCCACAGCTCATCAAGGGCGAATTCAAGCTCGAAGTTCCGGTTTACACAGTTTGGGGCGCTTGTGAAGATGTGCGCGTGCTGGAAAAATTCCGCTCGAATGAATACAAAGTGCCCAACCTGCACATCATCGACGAGAACCGTTCTATGTTGCTTGAAGTTGGTGGAGTCAAACTTCGACTTCTCGGTCTCGGTGGCGCTGTCGTGATGCATAAGCTTTTCGACAACGGAGAGGGTAGAACTACCATTGCCGGTGGACAGGGCACAATGTGGACTACTCTGTTGCAGATGGGTGAACTAGTGGACACAGCCAACCGCGTCTACGATCCGACCGAAACGCGTATCTTTATCACGCATGCTTCTCCTGCCCGTGAGGGTATCCTGAATCAGCTCTCCGTGAGCCTCAAAGCCGACTTTTCGATTTCTGCTGGCCTTCATTTCCGATATGGAAGTTCGTATAACGAATTCAGTGTTAACCCGAGCCTCGACCACTACCGTGGCAAGCTTGCTGCCTCAAAGGCTTCCTTCAACGATGTCTGGGAGACTGTAAAATCCGAGGTTGAGCCTGCTATTCAGCAGAACGAGGCCCAGCAGAATCTGCTGAAGAACGCGCTTGGACTTGTGGAGAAGATGCCCAATACCGCAGCTGGTGGTAACCCCTTTGGTGGTCCCGTTGGCGCACCTGGTGCTCTTGGGCAAGTAGATGAAAGTGCTTTCAAGAACATGTGGAACTTCAATCTGGCAGATGCTGCTTTTGGCTGGCTGGTATTGGAGATCCAAGACGGTCGTATTGGTACTGAGATGCGGGCTCAAGGTTTCAACTTCTCTCACCGTGGAGCTAAACAACAATCTGTCATGCCCCAGAGCACCCCATCCCCAGCTCCTGGACTTACTGCCCAGCCGCCGACTGCCCCCGCTGCATCTTCTGGCCCATCGTTACCCCAACAGAGAAGTCCCGCGACTGCGACGCAGCAGCCCAAACCAACCGTAGCAACACCTCTCCAGGCTAAACCCCCTACCCCCAAGCCGGCAGTGCCCGTCGCGGTCCCAGTCGCCAAAGAAAATGAGAAGCCCACTGGTGCTAACGGAGAGACCAATGGCCCCGACACCACTGCCTCGTCCAGTCTGAGACCCTCGGCAGATTCCATCATTGGACTCTTCATCATGAATGTCCAGAGTGATGAGCAGACTCGTGACATCTTCCCCGAAGAGCACAAGGGCAAGATTACTCGCATCGAAAAATGGGGCAACAACAGCAACAACAAAGTTGTTCACTTTCAGACACTTGAGGACCGCGATACCGCCTATGCGAGTCTCGCCGACGACTTTAAAGTCCGCCAATCTGAAGACAGATCGAAACCATTAGTCAAGATCTTCCAGGCGCGTGAGAACAACAAGTCGTACCAGGTTCGAGGTGGTGGAGCTGGCAACTGGGGAAGCAGCCGTGGCCGGGATAGCGCCAGTGGATACCGTAGTGCCGGTGACCGTGGCACTATGAGTGGTGGTGAAAGCGGTCCTGACACCAACCGTCTCCGTGGTGGCCGTGGTGGCGGTCGCGGCATTGGTGGCGGTCGTGGAGGACGCGGTGGACGCGGCCGTGGCGGCATGAACAAGGGCGACGGTGTAGGCGCCTCAGCTGGTCCAACCGGCGGAGAGTAAAGTATCGATTCCTACATTGTCTTAAATCGGCTTACGTTCCCCCGGTCCTGGCGCCCTATCCGATAATCTTTGCAATTCCGCAATTCCTGCCTCCTACCACCATGGTACCTCCCCCCAAGACTTTAGCATCCGGCCGCCATATAGGTGGTAATACTCTAAACTGCCAATCTGCGAAGGATCATTCAGAGAGACGCGGTGTCGTCTCTGTACTGTATGACGGGCGTCAAGGGTTACCACATGTGGTCTATGAAATCCGGGTCAGGTGCCTACATCTTTTTCTAAAGATAAGGCTTCCTCTTTTCCCCGTACCTTTGCGAGCCCTCGTTGTTTTTCGCCGGGCTACTGGCACCTCAAAACGGATCGTCTTTGCACTGTTCTGTACTAGACTGGACGGCTCCTCCATATAGCTCGTTTAGTTTCATCAAGAAAACCATGATACCAATAAGACTTCGCTTGTACTCTTGTTCTGTTCCTTGTGATTGTGATTGTTTGTCTACTACGTGTCCTAGGTTTAGGTCTTGAGGGTTTACTACTACTTGGCCTTGACTTTCTGAAAGTAGGTAAGATACTAGTTATGATTTGCTTTTAATAGTTTGATTGCTCAGTGGTTGTACGTGATACGTGATAAGTTAGATATCTGGTAAGGGAGGTAGGTGAGACGAGATGATGATGGCGTAGCCGGAAAAGAAATTCTATCTTGGGTAGATAGGGTTGGTCCATACTTCTTTCTTTCTCCATCTGCTTGATCTATCTTTCTCTCTGAGATTCTGCGGATGGTCTGGTGGCTAGGTACGGTTTATTAACGTGAGAAGCGAAAGGAACTAGCTAGATAGGTGGAGATTTGAGGAGGAATAAGAAAAGAAAAAAAAAAGGGGGGGGAAGGGGGGGGATCATGATGATGGAAATGGGGGACTTGGATGCTGGTTTTTTTTTTTTGGCAGCCTTGGCTGATTATCTGGCTACGCTACGCTACCTATCTAGATAGGTGGTATTATGATGTTATATAATCGATTGTAATATGTATGACTCTTTTGGTGTGGCGTCTGATGTAATTCTAGGTAGGTAGGTAGCTGGGACAGCCTACCGGAGGGGAAGGAAAGGAAAGGAAAGGAAATACATGGTGGGTGGGGTTGGGTGTCTTGGGTTACGTAACGGAAGGGAGGCAGTTAATACTCGTAGCTCTCTGAAAGCTGGAATCTCTATGGGTTGAATAGGGGGAGGTGGGGTGAAGCGGAATGAAAGAGACTGTCAGCGGTTCAGGAAGGGGGGAGGAGGAGGGCTTTGCTGGCTCTGTCTGGGTTGGGGGGTTTTTCTTCTTTCTTTTTAAGATCATCACGCAAAACGCACGAAAAGGTCATGGTGGAATATTATACATTCTTTTGTTTTTTTCAAGGTTTTTTCTTTTTTTCATTCATTCTTTTCTTACATGCTCTCTATCTTAACTCTTAAGTCTACGTAGGTTGTCCGCGGGGAGGTAGTTAATACGCGAAAACGCAAAACGCACGCAGATTAAGAAAAGGAGAAAAGAAAATAATTACAAGGGTTTCATCCCTTTATGAATGGCCGCAACACCGAGCGTGAGATCCTCGTAGCCGGCACCGCCGACGACGAAGCCGGCATGCTCGAGCATGCGGCGGAAGGTAGCCTGGTCGGGAAAGCGCGCAATGCTCTCGACGAGGTACTGGTAGGAATCGCGATCGCCGGCGACGAGCTGGCCGATGAGCGGGATGGCAGAGAAACTCCAGCGTTGGTAGAGGGCGTCGAAGGCAGGGTTAGTGACCTTGCTGAACTCGAGACAGGCGAAGACACCGCCGGGTTTCAGGACGCGGTAGGCTTCTGATAAAGCGGCGGGGATATTGGCGAAGTTGCGGACGCCGAAGGCTACGGTGTACAGGTCCAAGGAGCTATCGGCTATGCTTGGCGGCAAGGCCGTGGCGTCGGCTTCGAGGAATGAGAGACTCGCTTGTTGGGAGGCTGGAAGCTGGGATTCGGATCTTTGTTTGCCGACTGCGAGCATGGAAGGATTTATGTCGCTTATGGTTACGTGGACGTTAGGGTTGTTGTTGACGATGTGGGCGTGGTGGAGCATGCGGAAGGCTATGTCGCCGGTGCCGCCGGCTACGTCAAGGATGCGTTGGGGGCTTGGGGGTGTGGTGGCAGAGGCGCCGGGGTTGAGAGAGGAGACGAGGTGATCTCTGTTCAATAGTTAGTTTTTGGAGTAAAATAGATGGTTGGAAAGATGAGGTGGAGAGGGGAGAGGGGAGAGGGGAGAGGAGAGAGGAGAGAGGTGAGACGAACTTCCAGACACGATGCCAACCGAATGACATCAGGTCGTTCATGCGGTCGTAGGATTCGGCCACGCTGTGGAAGACCTCGGCTACTTTTTCTGTCTTTTCGGCTTCGGAAAAGCCGTCTTGGAAGCCAAAGTGTGTTGTTCGCGGGCCGTCATTGCTTTTTTCGGACTTGGACGATGATGACGACGACGATGATAATGACGGTGATGATGTAGAAGGGGAGGAGGATGATGTTGTGGCAGGTCGAAGAACTGGTGTACTGGTGCGGAAATGTCGTGGTGTTGCCGTCGCGATCGATTGGCGTGAGGTTATTCGCGCCGCTGCGCGGAGGACGGGACGAGCGGCCATGATGGAACCGATTGAATTAGATTCTGATTGAGAGAGACAGGAGGGGGGTCAATCAGTCGCTCAATTGCTCAATTGCTCAATCGCTCGTTTTATCGATCGATCGGTCGGTAATTAGTAAATGAGCGTCTTGGTTGTTACATACGGTATGTAGGGATCTGATTGTGTCTTCAGGTTAGAAGAGGTCATGGAATTCCCGGCGCGGAATGAAGGGGGGAAAAAATGAAGATTCGGACGTCGGAGGCGGGAAGCTTCGGTTGGTCCCGCTCTCATCCGACCGGGAGTGGAGATTCATGCCCATTGGTGGGGGATCCTTGCTTGCCGTTGCTTGGCTTGCGGATGCTTGGCGCTTGGCATTGATTACTAACCTCATCCCTCGACTTTTTGTCGACGGCGACATGGTCGTATACATCGTACACGGAAAAACTCGGGAGGGGAAATAAAAATAGAGAAATATAGATACCAGAAAATAAAGCAAGGAAAATAAGAACTCACATGATTAGACGGAACTAATGGTCGACGAATGCGACTCCGACTGTTCTCGCTCTGCGCGCCGGGCTTGTCTCGCGACGAACAAGTGGTGCGCGAAGATCTTGACGGCGACGGCGCTCTTCCAGCACATGAGACAGCCCGCAGCGACAATGGCGATTACGATGATGCCGAGAACTGCGTTCTGGCCGATAGCCATGTTTGCTTAAACTTTTTGGTGTGACTTCCGGTGAGAGAGATTGACGGAGAGGGAGAGAGAGAGAGAGAGAGAGAGAGAAAGTTATGTTCTGCGTAGGTAGACTGCAGTGTTGTTGTATTGATGTTGAGGGGAGGACTGCGTGGAAGGCGGGCCGTTGCGCGGGTTGTGCGGGTTGCGCTGGTTGTCGCGTGGGGTTGTGTGAGTTGACGAAGAGAGGCAGATGTTGCACATGAGAGACGATTTGATAGTGTGGTTGCTACTGCTAATTAGGTACTGAAACTTGAGCGGCCGTTAGGTTACCTACGAAGGCACCAAAGGTATGGGCGGCCCGAGCGCAATATGAAGGAAATTCCGGTAGTTTATAGTACTGGCAGTTCCGTTGAATACCTAAGGAAGGTAAGGCAGGTAGGTAGATGCCTAAGTAGGACCAGGACCTCTTGCCCGGGGGCCGCACCTGAAGCGACTGCTATGTATCTAATCTAGTACCTACCTGATATCCATGGGGGACTTGTGACTTTATCAGGATCGGAGCGGTCTCTCCCACATGGTAAGGAGATATTCAGTGCACAATTCAGATGATTCTTGAATGCTGCCGTGTACGTGCACAAAATGGAATTCCACTCGTACAACAGACTGACGTCCCGAAACAAGTCGTACAGAACAACCGCAAAACAAGTTCGAGAAAGACGATATCGAGTGTCAAGTGACAGCGGGTCAACTGGGAGGCAATGGCCACCCTTCGACGTCTCGAGTATCAAAACGCATCCAAGATACGCTGCCGATGTGCAGTCGGCGTCGCCCGAAGGACCCAGTCCAACGTATCGGACATAGGCCAATATGGCTCATAGCTTTAAGTCGAGACTCAACACACCCGACGGCCGAGTGCTAGCTTCAGTCTAGCAGACATTTGGAGTGTCTTCCTGAGCCGCTAATGCAAACAGAAAAGACGATGAGGTCTCCTTCTCAAGTAGATCAACCTGTTCACCCAATCGCCTGCTTGACGCCATGGCGACCTGGCTGGGAGGTGGTCTAGTCCACGCCTTGAGAAGGTCTAGACTCAGTTGATTGCCCCAACAGAGCCGACTCTAGCGACCACTTCTTTCCCTGGCTTGACAATGTTGATCCGCGAATCTGGTCATCTATGCCAACACGATCATCCCGGGTTCGTGGGAAACTGGAAATCATTCGAGACTGGTTGGGTGAGGGACAAAAAAGACTGCGATTCTATCGGACTTCGCTAAAATAAGATGCGCCTTTTGCTAGGCACTGCGGTCCTCAAGGGGTATTGCACTTCGCCATAGGGTTGGTCGGTTACCTATCGAAGGCGTTCGCAAACAGCTTGATCAAGATTCGAAGGATTCGACCACTGCTTCAGTCTCCCCTGCCTTACGATGTCGATCGCGATCAAGGGTCCAGCCACACTTCAGCCCCGCAGCTGCACCCCCAGCCAATCATAAGAAGGCGGGCCAACGTGGAAAAGTGTGGGGCTGATAAGGTGCCGAGGCCACGGATACTGACGGGCTTCATTAAACTCGCTTTACGCCGGCTTAAAGTGACGTCTCAAAGTCCGCGGTCCTTGTCCGGAGTCCTTGTCCGGGGAAGACCAACCACCACAAGCCGACATACCTACTTTCCTTGGTCTTGTTTCCTCCCTCTTAACATTTCCATAGACATTTCAACTTGGTCATAGAAGTGACTCGTTCCTGTTTATTAGAAATGAAGTAAATACAACCATGATGTCAAGGATATCAATACGAAGAGTCTCCCAACTACTGCGTCGCGCTGGTCCATCAGCGTGCCCAATTCCTATTATTCCCATCCGAGCTGCTAGCAGCGTATCGCAACGACCCGGTTCAGACTTCGTATCCTTCCCCGGCGCTCTGAAAAGCGCGTTCACCAGCGACCTCAAATTCGCGTTACCGTCAGACCATCCCACGCTTCCGACATATCGGGTAGTCGACCAAGATGGCAACATCATCGACCGGTCCTTTAAGCAGGACATTGACGACGAAGAGGTCATGCAGATATACAAACAGATGTTGACCATCTCGATAATGGACATCATAATGTTCGACGCGCAACGCCAAGGCCGTCTAAGCTTTTATATGGTATCAGCTGGCGAAGAGGCCATTAGCATTGGCTCCGCCTCCATTCTCGACAAGCAGGATGTTGTATTTTGTCAATATCGGGAACAGGGCGTCTTTGCGCAGCGCGGGTTCACGTTAAACGATTTTATGAACCAGCTATTTGCGAATAAGTTCGACCGCGGTCGGGGGAGGAATATGCCCGTCCATTACGGCAGCAAGGAGCTCAATATTGTAAGTTTGTTGACCGGCGCTGATTTGCCCGAGTAATCGCTCGTCTAACCATCTTGATAGCACACGATTTCCTCGCCTCTCGCGACGCAGATACCACAAGCGGCAGGAGCAGCTTACGGGTTGAAGATGCAGCGGATCAATGATCCCTCCTTACCACCTCGCGTAGTCGCCGTGTATTTTGGAGAAGGGGCCGCTAGTGAAGGGGACTTCCACGCGGCGCTGAATATTGCGGCGACTAGGTCATGTCCTGTTATTTTCATTTGTAGAAACAACGGCTACGCCATCTCAACGCCGACCTTGGAACAGTATCGGGGCGACGGCATTGCTAGCAGAGGTATTGGGTACGGCATTGACACCATCCGGGTGGATGGGAACGACTTTTGGGCTGTGAGGGAGGTCACCAAGAAAGCGCGGGAAATGGCACTACAAGATGGGGGAAAGCCCATCTTAATTGAGGCTATGAGTTACCGTGTTAGTCATCATAGCACGTCGGACGACTCCTTTGCCTACCGAGCGCGAGTGGAGGTTGAGGATTGGAAGCGCCGGGATAACCCCATTTCCCGCCTCCGGAAATACATGGAAGTAAAGGGGTTCTGGGATGAAGCGAAAGAGAGGGAAGCCAGGGATATGATAAGGCGTGACGTGCTGAAGGCCTTTTCACGGGCCGAGAAGGAAAAGAAGCCAGCCATCCGCGCCATGTTCGAGGATGTCTATGAGGAACTCACACCTGACCTCAAGGCACAGATGAAGGAGTTGCGGGAACATCTGGAGAAGTATCCTGATGAATACGAGTTGGACGAGTATGAGAACGGGAAGAATAGCTTAGATTAATTGGGCCAAAACTATGGCTGATTTTGATTCGAAGCATCGAGACAAACCGCCATGCCATCGCCTGGCCCCAAGTATGTATGTACATGTGTGTACATACCATGGAAGTGGTAGTATTTTATCAATAGGGAGACAGACTCATGTAGGCAGAGTGAGTACGACAAACGTGAGAAGCAACCCACATGCATGGGCAGACCTGTTGGTACACATCTTGGCGCGCATGCATGATGCAAGCAGAAGAGGAGGAGGTAGGATCCGATTTGGCACGAGTGGAATCTCTGGGGTATGCCTGAGCGGGTTTGCCATTCATAGTGCCACGTAGGTGGGCAACCCGAACATATTTCTTACAATTCGTGCCCTATTTATGCTCTGATAAGTCGGGCCATACATAGACCAGAAAAACACCCGGGTAAGAGTCTATTCAATACGACACAAGGAAACCTCTCGCTTCCAGGAAAAGAAGGAGGGCATGGGACTCCAAAATGTGAGTGTGTATGTGTCTCGTGTGTCTCGTGTGTCCCGTGTGTGGTCAAGATTCTGGCCCCGTTAGCTGGATTAGGTAGTCAACCCGACCCTTAAGGCATCATGCATGGGCTGACCATAGAAGCGTTGTTGGGCTCATATAGCGAATGTAGAGGAAATGCGCCCGCTCGAATGAGAAAAAAATAAAAAAATAAAAATAAAAATCGGTTGCGAGACCAAGAGAATGCCTTTTGTATAATTGGGGGGAAAGAAGGATGATAGGCCATTGGCACTGGGATAGACTGGCGGCTCGGGCAAGTTTACCTATATGATTAGCAGCAATATACATGATGTAGGAAAGCTGGTAGGCATTAGAGTGTACGGCAGTTGTCCAGGTAGTCCAGGCAGTCCAGGTAGTCCCCTCGTAAAACAGATGCTGGGACGGCAACTTGCATGGCGCTAGACGAGAGGTCATTAAATGGTACAGTAGATAATAGGTACTGAGTACAGACTTACATCGTTGGTAAGGTGAGGCCGGAAGACATTTCTGCTTCGTAGAGATGTACATCTACTCGGTCTGTGTAAGTATAGACATTCGAACTTGAATGGTGCGAGCTCGGCGTTTGGTGGAAGTGAGGGAGGAGACGGGAGGTTTGCTGGAGCTGTTTTGCCGACTTGTCAGCGGTACGGACAGTGGACCGACTGGAAGTTGAACACAGAATACGTAGTGGAAACAGTTAGGGCGTGTTCGCGGAGAACTGAATTTGCGAAAGATAGTGGGGCCGGGCCGGAGTCTAGCTAGATGGGGAGTAGGCCGAATTCAGGACAGGTAGCAGTACACTGCAGGTGTACTGAGCGCTAGGTGGGCAATCTTTTACAGCGGATTTACAGTGATTGAAGCCGCTAAAAAGCACTAAAAAATAAGAATTAAATGCCTGGTGTAGCACCTTTCACAATAGTGCCGTCCTCGAACATAGCCCACAGCAATTACGCTTATGATTGTTGAAATCTACTATGCTCTCAGCAGGATTCGAAGGCTGTTCTCACTAGCGAGCCAATTAAGGTCATGGTAGCTTAACCGCTACACCAAGCACCCTCAATTGTATGAGAGAAGTGTTAAATGACATCTTATACACTACAACTGTGTTCAATAGGACCCGTCATATGAGTCGGTATTGGTACATGTGTCCGGTCTGGCCTATGCCCGATCTAGCTAAGCTTCTCTCCGGCCCCACCGCTTTTCGCAAATTCAGTTCTCCGCGAACACGCCCTTAGCGCGGGTGGTGTGTCTACATAACTGAGGTAAATTGCTTATGCATCAATACGGTGCACAACCACAGGCCACCTACTATGCATATATTGGCTGATCTATGCAAGTATATACAGTGTATATTATACATTGCAGTGCGTCATCGAGTTGGGGCCATCTGCGGCGGGGGCGCAGTGTAGTCCGTACGCTGGAAATACATGGGTGCGGGAATCGATGATAGGGCCACTCCCCCCTGACTGACACGACAGCGTAGCCGCGTGCAGATGAGGTCAAAACCTCCTCCAAGCTGCTTTTATCAGCGACGACACTTATCCGTCCCCTCTTCACCCATCTTCCCATGTACATTTAAAGAAACCTGCATAACGAGCACACCTGCGAAAAACATCGAAAAACGTCGAAAATACCGGCGACTTGTTTTATGAAGACGTCCTGCATCAGAACTGATCGCGGCCGGATTTCCGGATCGAATGGGTGACCGCGGACACTGGGATACGACGCCGCGATAAGAGGGGAAGTCCCAAAGGCTGACGTCGAACTGACCTCTGCTACTAGTGGGAATCGAAGCCCGATAACATCAAACATCCATTTGGTGTTTCATCCCATTCCAGCCGCGCCCTGCCAACCTGTGCGGACCAACCATACATTCGCCCGTCTGTTTATCCCGCCTGTCCCATGGCGTAATCCATGGCAGACCGAAAACCATCTGCGAATCCGCGCTCTCGATCGGCCCTCGACCACGATCCAACAGTGCAACCACCTCACCATCAACACCAACACCCACACCCGCATCAACCTCAACATCAGAGTCAGCCTCAACATCCGCCGCCTAGAAATTCCAAAGTCCCGAACCTACGATCCACTGCGGCGACTTCATCGCCTGCGTTATCGTTATCACCATCTCCAAGGTACGATCCACTGTCGTCTTAACTGCATGTCCGCCCCGATATTTCCTTCCAGTGCCGTTTTCAAGCACAAAATCCTCTGTTGTTGCATGTTCGTCCTTTTCATTATTCATTTACGGATATTACCTATCAACCACAACCTACCAACCGATCACCTATTACCTACCACAACCCACAGTTCTCTCCCGCTAGGTACCTTCTTTCCATGTTCATATTTCAATCGGACTCGGCCGGGATCATCTGTTCTTCACGCTCGCCCTTTCTTTCTCTCTTTCAAGAAAAGAAGAAGAAGGCGACCCCGAAGACTTTTCCGTGTCAAGTCTGACTGCTGATTGTCCGCGCATCACCAAATTACTACCCCCCCCCCCCCCCCCCCCCCACCCACACACACACACAGTTTGTGGGAGTCGTTCATTCACCCTACCTCTGCAGAAAGAGTACACTGCCAGCACCACTAAACCCCTGTAACCCAAGCCGCAAGGCGGTCGTTGTATATTCCATCTGATAAGTCTGGATGGTAATCTGAAGGTCCGCGCAAACAGCACACCTACTTCTCTGACTGCCATTCTGCACGCCTGGTCCTAGCGTAGGTGTTGGGAGGCCATTTACAGGCTCCGTCAGATAAGGTGGTAGGCGATAATTCCCTTAGCCGAGCTTTGGTGACTTACCTACCTACCTACCTACGTAAATACCTTCGGTCGTTGTTGTGCCGGCCGGTCCTTCTTTGTCCTTTCACACACGACTTCACACCTTCACTTCACGCCTACTGCCTCCGCATCGTCCCTACCCTCATTCTTTTCCTACGCCCCATGTACCATTGTGGGGTAGTCGCGTTGAACATCCGTCTTCAACTCTCACCTATCCTGGCCTTGCCTTCCTCTCCCTGCTGTCTGTCGTATCTTTCTACCGCTTTGCAAGACACAAATCCTTCGCATCGGTCGGCGACATCTTTGACTTCCTGCGCTGCTGTTGCAATCTTCCACCCCTTTAGTTCTGCATTTAGATCACTGCTACGTTTATTGCACGGGGTTGCATCAGACACTCATGTCTACCAGGATTACTCGCTCATCGGCGCGCCAAGCTGCTGCGGCAAACCAGAGTTCTCAGGGCCAATTACCTGCGGACCAGTCTGTGGATCAGTCTGTAGACAAGCCCGCCGATAAGCCTGCGGCGTCTGCTGCATCGCCTGCCCAATCGGCCCCCGCCGGAACGTACCCACCTTCATCACGAAAGAGAAAACCCGCCGCTGCCGAAGTGAACAGCTCACCGCAATCGCCGACGCAAGACCCACCCGCCTCTAATCGAAGGTCCAAGCGACAGAGGGTTCAGGCTGCTGAGCAGTCGCAACCCCCAAGTAATACCCCACCTGCGGCTTCAACACGCAAGCGCAAGGGCAAGGCTACGGCAACTATGTCTAGTCCATCCGGGTAAGCTATTGACGAGAGCCAAACCTCATTAATTCTCTTCCTGTGTACTATTACTAATATATCCTTCATCCTTACTACAGGAGCTCAGAGCCTCAAGTACCTCTCGCCATGCAAGACAATCCAAACTCCACAGCGGCCTCGACCGCATCGAGCCGAAAGTCGAGCCGCCACAAGAAGGGCGGCCAATCATCACTTGGTAGAATACACATTTCCCAACGACTCATTTTTAGAGTATGATCATAGCTGACATCTTTTATCTTTTGCAGCCGGTGCCTCCGCCCCGACTCGGAGATCGAAACGGACGTCTGCCAACAACGCGGCCTCTTTAGACCCTGATACTGCCATGACTGGGACCGGCGATTCAGAGAAGGATGATATGGCTCAACCGCCTCCGCCGCCTCCACCGCCTGCACACGGTCCCGATGATGATAGTGAGGATCACGACGATGAAGAAAATGACGATGACGAGGACGAGGACGAGGACGATCACCACCATCCTTACGATGATGACGATCCATTTGGAGGGTTTGGAGGGCCACCAGGATCCGGTCTGTCGAGCACGCTTAGGGCTCTGACTGGCATGATGTCAGGAATATCGTCGAGATTACGCGATATCCTAAACAATCTCCGACAAAAGGGAGACTCCTCGGTGCAGCTCATTGCCTTACAGGAACTTTCTGATATCCTCCTTGTCTCTAACGAGGATAATCTGTCAGGGCACTTTTCGCCTGATGCTTTTGTTAAAGAACTGGTAGTTCTAATGCAACCCAACCAACTCACTGGAGAAGAGAGCCCCGAGATTATGCTTCTCGCATGCCGTTGCCTGGCAAATCTCATGGAGGCTCTCCCTGCTAGCGCTGCGAATGTCGTTTATGGAGGAGCCGTTCCTGTTCTGTGCCAGAAGTTGTTGGAAATACAATTCATCGACCTGGCGGAGCAAGCTCTGAGCACGCTGGAGAAGATTTCCGTCGAATATCCGACCAGCATAGTTCGCGAGGGAGGCCTAACCGCCTGCTTATCATACTTGGACTTCTTCGCCACGAGCACTCAACGAACCGCCGTGACGACCGCCGCCAACTGCTGCCGGAACATTCCTGACGACTCTTTCCCGGTGATCAAGGATGTTATGCCCATACTCCTCAATGTTTTAGGGAGTAGCGACCAGCGTGTCGTTGAACAAGCAGCATTGTGTGTCACACGCATCATCGAGAGTTTTCGATATCAATCGTCCAAGTTGGAGCAGCTAGTTAGCGTTGACCTCCTCAAGGCGATTTTGCGACTTCTCGTCCCGGGCACGACAAACCTAATCAGTTCCAGTATCCACACCCTCTTCCTCCAGTCTTTAGCTTTTACCGCCAAGGCAAGCCCTCGTCTTTCTGCAGAACTAGTCAAACTAAACGTTGTTGAAACGTTGTATCAAATCTTAACTGGAGTTTCCCCGCCAAGCGAGACTGAAGACGTTGCTTCAAAGCTTGACAGCGTGGTAATTATGCAGGCACTAATCCACCGGCCTCGTGAGCAAATCATCGAGACTCTTAACGTCGTCTGCGAGTTGCTTCCGGGGCCTCGATGGCCTGACGCCTCAGTGTCTCAAGCTCTTGATGTTGTTGACCAAACCGTTTCGTCTTCTCCCGGACCGCGCAAGAAGTCATCTGCTGAGAAGAGACTAGAACTTCTAGACGAGTGCAAAGACCAAGTGCGGAGATTCGCCCTCATTCTATTTCCCACTTTGACCGATGCCTTCTCTAGCACGGTGAACCTAACAGTACGCCAAAAAGTTCTAGACGCTGAACTAAAGATGCTCTCCAATCTGGACAAGGATATTCTCGTTGATGCTCTAAGGGCAGTTCCTTATGCTTCGTTCCTCGCGGCAATCTTGTCTCAACAAGATCACCCATCCCTGGTGATGTATGCCGTACAAATCACGGAACTGCTCCTGAGTCGCCTGGATCATATCTATCGATACCAGATTTACAGGGAAGGCGTCATTTCTGAGATTTCTAAGCTAGCTTCTGAATATGAGGATTCCAAAGCCAAACCAGCTGAGACTTCATCAACAGATCAACCCATGGCCTCGGCTGATGCCGAAGCCGATAGGGTATCAATCCATAATGACTCAGATGGAGATGAGCATGACGATGATCACGATCACGATCACGACCACGACGACCATGAAGAAGATGAAGATCACGTCGCTCATGATGAGGACGAAGATGAGGAGGCAGAAGATGAGGAACCTGCTCATCGCGATGACATGACAGGGTCTCCAAGTTCTGATGGGTCTACAATGTCTCTAGATGCGCCTCCACGTCTCTACGGTGCCGAAATGCCGTCGATGAAAACTCGTATTGGCGAGGCAGCTAAGAAATTTTTAGAAGTTCACGAGACCGAGAAGCATGGCAAAGCAATGAAAAAGAAGGCCCTTAGAATTCTGAACGATCTGCAACAACTGGCATCTGATATAGAAGCCTTCTATCTCCGTCGCGCGGCGAAGGACTTAAGTCCTGAAAGTGGTACCGCACTATGGAAAAGACTTGCGTCTTACTTCGATGCTAATGTCCTCGAAAGCGTCACCAGTGCTGAGCTTCTGGCTTCTGGCTTGGTTCGCGTCGTCGAAGAAGTTTTCAGCAACCCTGATGACGCTTTAGCCGACTCAGCCAGGGCCGCGTTCCTCGAGGTTTTTATGGTCAATCCCGTGTGTTCCAACCCGAAGCTGGCTACAACAGAATCTCCTACACCTTTCAGTGTTATGATTCATAAACTTCAGGATCTACTTAGCCGTTCGGAGCATTTTGAAGTCCTTACGGTTCATCACAACGCGCTTGACAGTCGAAGTAGTAGTGCCGCCTCCATGCTAGCCAAGCAAATCAAGATCAGACTCATTGCTGATGAGGACTCTGATATACCACGATCGTATAGAAGTATTATGGTCTCTATCCATGCTATTGCCACGTTCAAAGCTCTGGACGATTATCTACGGCCTCGTATTAATCTCCACGAGCGTCCTCGCGGGTCACGACCGCGCGATGGCTTGTCTCGAGCACTAGCCGCGATGGCTAGTTCAGCTGGTCTCATGCCACCAGAACGCCTAGCAGAAAGGCTGGGTGCAGGTTTTTCCAACCCTACGCCGCCCCCGCCGCCCCCTCAAGCTTCTGGTTCTCGCGCGACGAGAAAGTCCAAATCAAAGCAGCTAGACCAGGCCGAGACACCTTCAACACCGGGACAATCTGCCTCATTGGGACGAGAAAAAGCTATTCTGCGTAGGTCAGCTCGCCGCCACCCCCCTGCGCCAGGCGAGACCACAGTGCCGCCGCCACCACCGCCACCTCAGGAAGATGACGATTTGCGAAATGCACTAGAGTGCGCTGACGAGAAACATGTCTCCGATGAAGAAGATGACGAGAACGCTGATATGGGCGCCAGAAGCGCCCTTGATGCCATTGTGGGCGACCTAGATGAGGAGATGGAAGATGCCCCGGGTCCTGATCCATCCGCGGTCAACATGGAAGTTGCTGCTGAAGGTAAGATCACGGCTACAAAGGAAGACGGAACACGTGTCCCTACTCCAGGGTATACCAATACCCTCACCAACCTTCCTAATCGCGGGGCTCCTCCCACACAGTCCACGCCAGGACAGCAGAACACGCCAACACCAACACCGGGACCCTCCTCAAGACCCATCTCCTACGCTGCTGCTGTACAGGCAACGCCTCAGGACTGGCACATTCAGTTCAGTATCGGCGATGCGGTTATTCCCAATGAAACAACCATCTATCGTGCGGTACATAACATGCCATCTCCCGGTGCTGATCACCTGAATCGTAGTGTCTTCTCTACCATACACACCATTAAGTTTCGCCGCGTACCTGGACCTCCTCCGGCTGAGCCTATCGGGTTCTCATCACCCTCATTAGATGGATTGCCGGATGTAAATGGCGTTCCTGCATCGCTGGCCAATCACCCCACCACTTCGTCCATCCTCCGTCTCCTTAACATACTCCATGATCTCAATGCCAACATTGAAGATATATTGGTGGAGCACAAGAATACCCTAGGATTGAACGTGGAGCCACTTTCTCAGTTCGTCAATACCAAGTTGACTGCCAAATTGAATCGTCAATTGGAAGAGCCACTCATCGTTGCGAGCAACTGCTTGCCCGGATGGAGTGAAGATCTCGCTAGGCTTTACCCCTTTCTTTTCCCGTTCGAGACTCGACACCTCTTCCTACAGTCTACATCATTCGGTTATGCTCGGTCCATGAGCCGATGGCAGAATGCACAGCAAGAAGACACTTCCCGACGAGATCGCCGAGATGAGCGCCCGTTCCTTGGCCGCCTACAAAGACAAAAGGTCCGGATTTCACGCTCCAAGATTCTTGAGTCTGCACTCAAGGTAATGGAACTCTACGGCAGTTCTCAGAGCATTCTAGAAGTTGAGTATTTCGAAGAAGTTGGAACTGGCCTAGGCCCAACACTGGAGTTTTACTCCACAGTCTCTAAAGAATTTTCCAAGCGGAAACTCAAACTTTGGCGTGAAGAGGACTCTCAAGATGCCGATGAGTTCGTATCGGCTCCTAATGGCCTGTTCCCAAGGCCTATCAACCAAGACGACTCCTCCAGTGAAATCATCTTGCAGTTATTCAAGATGCTCGGAAAGTTTGTGGCTCGCTCTATGATTGACTCTCGTATCATCGATATCCACCTTAATCCGACTTTCTTCCGTATAGGCGAAGGCAGCGGGGTCAGGCCATCCCTTGGAGCGGTCAAAATCGTGGACCCTGGTTTGGCCAACTCGTTGAAGCACATTAAGAAGTTTGTGTCAGCAAAGAAGTCAATTGCTGAGGACCCGAGGCGTACACCGGCACAAAAGGTCGCTGATACGGAGCGAATCGTTGTCGATGGTACCACGCTCGATGATCTTGCCCTGGATTTTACCCTACCCGGGTATCCCGACCTTGAGCTCATCCCGGGCGGATCTCACGTACAAGTGACAATCGACAACGTCGAGTCCTATCTCGAGAAGGTGATTGACATGACACTTGGTCGAGGCGTCAGGCGACAGGTTGACGCTTTCCGCGCCGGCTTCTCCCAAGTATTCCCTTACTCTGCTCTAAGTGCCTTCACTCCTGATGAGTTGGTAACCCTTTTCGGTCGTTCGGAGGAAGACTGGTCTCTTGAGAGTAAGTTGATAACCCAACTATGTATTTGGTAGCTTGGCTAACATTTCTTCCAGCTCTGACCGATTCGATTAAAGCGGATCATGGGTTTAACATGGACAGCAAGAGCGTTAAGAATTTGCTTCAGACCATGAGCGAACTCGCTCCGAACCAACGTCGTGATTTCTTACAGTTTACCACTGGAAGTCCGAAACTCCCAATTGGAGGTATGCGCAGTCTATACGCTATGCGTTTTTCTAAATATCATTGGCAACTAACGGTTAAGTAGGTTTCAAGAGCTTGACTCCCATGTTCACTGTCGTTTGCAAGCCAAGTGAGGCACCTTACACATCGGACGACTACCTCCCCAGCGTCATGACTTGTGTGAACTACCTCAAACTCCCCGACTACACTAGCATTGATACCCTCAAGCGTCAATTATTCACGGCCATCAAAGAAGGCCAAGGAGCTTTCCACCTATCCTAAATTTTAATTAGGTACCGGTGTTTGGGGAGACGGGAGAATTGTGCATCTTTTTTATCACATATGAACGCTGAAGTGCGATTAAGTAATGTGAACCGGAACCCGTATCCAACAACGAGGAGCATAACGAAAGCCCTTGTTTCGGATGACAATTTTCACTTTTCCGGTTTATCGACGTGCCGCTCAACGCTTACTACATACAGATCCAGTCCGCAGCGTTGATCGAGGTGAAGAGAGAGAGAAAGAATAAAAAAAAAAGAAAAGGGAACGCATGGAAATGTATTTGAGAGCAACAGCCTTTTCTGCATGATAGGTTTCGGCGGCGGCGGCGTAGGGTTGGACGGAAAGGCTGCAAAAGGCATGGGTGCTCATATTGGTGGCAGTCTGGACTTGCTATTCTGCCTCCTTTACCAATGATAGCTGCGGGAGCTTCGCTGGAGTACATAGACTGTTTTCAATGCTGCGATCTGCAATCGATCCCAAGCCTTTCAATCACCTGATGGTCATTAATAGTCGGCTTACTCACTCTACTGGGAACTTAGTTGCGTGATTGCTGGGCGCTACGTAAACTCAGTGGGTTTGGCGCGTCTTTTGCTGGATGCCAGTTCTATAGGTTACTTGCGTCAATACCATTGCGTTGATTTTAAGTGTTCTGTTTCTATTGATTTTGATGAAATTAGTTCTGTCATAGTGTCGCAGAACTCTGATCTATGTGCTGGCGCCATATCTATGAATACCAGCGGTAGGTAATGGGGAGCCCAGCGAAACTAACGACCGCGATCCAAATAAGGCGTGGTCTGGGGAATCTCAATCACTAAAGGATCTATCTATGTAATCAAACCCGGGATGGCCACTGGAAATGAAAAGAGAAGCCTGAAAGTATTGAAAGCATAACCATGTATCTAATGATGATGCATGACTGTCGTCGTCAACTTTAGTCCACTGCTCGGGGCCGTTCTGCTCTCCTTCTCTCAAAGCTTAGGCTCCGCGGCCTTGGGCATCCGCTCCGGGCGTGGCCCGATCTTTTCGATGAACGCTGGACCTATCGTCGTCTTGTCCCGCGCAGGCAGGCGCGTCCAGGCCTCGTATGCCTCTTGCTCGGCACGCCAGCGTGCAATTTCTTGCTGGATCCAACGCACTGCGTGCGCTGCTGTCTCTGCGGGGACTTCCATGGGGAACAGGTGGCCGCGCCCTTCGATGACGACCTCGGCCACGCGGCCGGCTTTTACGCCGCCTGATCCGCCGGGTCCGATGCCGCAGGTGCGTAGACGGGCGGCGCGGAAGGAAGGGAGGGAGATGTCGCTGGTGCCGCCGTGCATGAAGAAGACGGTGGGTCGTACGGCTGGGAGAGAACGGTGGACGGTGCCGCTTTCGGAGCGGTAGAAGGGCTTGGGTTCGGCTTCGTTGCGGTGTTCGTTTGGATCGTAGTCGGGAGCGTCGGGCTTGGAGACGGTGTAGGCAGGTTTACCCGTGGATGTAGTAGATGGGGGAGTTGTGGCTATGTAGGGCCAGAGGGGGCGGACGAAGGTGAAGACTTCTTGGTGTTTGGTTGTGCGGAGGGTCACGTTGGGGGTGTCGGAGTTGGGTTGTTCGGGATGTATGAATGTGGGCAGATCACGGATCGCGTGCTTGTTCCAGGCCTCGAGTACGCGAGGGTCCCAGGATGAGTAGAAGGATGACCGCCGGAACCATTCTACGGCTTCCTGGCGACTTGGCCAGATGTCACGGCGGAAAGTCGACAAGCGCGCCGTCGCGGAGACGGGACCGGGTTTCTCTACCACGGAAGCCCGGTCGAGGATGGTAGGGTCGAGAAGCACGAGACTTGTCAGCAGGCGCGGGTGCATGAGCGCGAGCTGGGTTAAGATGTTGGCGCCGAAGGAGTGGCCTATGCCGATGATGGGGCGCGGCATCTCGGCGCGGAAGACATTGGTGAGATGTAGTAGGTCGCGCGAGTGGTCATGCCAGGCCGGATCATCACCCAGCTTGGCCTCGTTCAGCTCGCCGCTGTACCCCTGATGCGAGACATCGGCTATCCAGATGCCGCGAATGCGAAACCCGCCCTCAGACTGCGACTGCGCGTGCAAGTCTACCCATAGCGCCTCGTAGAGTTCCTTGGGAAACCCATTCGCGTGCGCGGCTAGGATAGTGACGTCCCCTGGCTGCGGCGAAGGGTTGTCCTTGGGGGTATATTGCTTTACGTGCAGGTTCAGCACTTCCTCTTGGCTGTTGGCGGTTGCGCGTGGCCATTCTCTGATGTGTTGACCGGGCACGATGTGCTCTTTTATGTGGAAGGGGAACGAGGACATAGTTGAGAGCTTGTCGTCATGGATTGACAGAGTTTGACGTAGTAGTTATTGCACACTTGCCTTTTTAGCGCAACACTTACTATTCGGTTGTAAGTAGATAGGAACTTGTGAGGCTTCAAGAAAGTGAAGGCAATGAATGCGAAAAGGAAGAGGCAAGAGAAAAAAAAAAGAAACAGAACGTGTTATCAAAATCCACACAGTAGGCACTTAATGGGGAGCACACGCTTGCTTCGTTCTTGAAATCTAGAGTCCTTTGGAGAGTCAATTGTATGATTATGTTGTTGCTTCCGGAATGACGAAGGAGAACTTGTGAGGTTCGTGGCCTCGGAGTAAGACATGACCAAGTTCACGATACTTAAGCACCTTCGCTAGATATAGGTAGACACACTACCTAGATACCTACCTAGCACTGGGGTTTTCTTACGCTAGGCAGATTGAAGGATAAAGGGAAAATACTAAGGGAATGAGATTGCGATTCCTGGTAAGGATTGAAATCTTTGTAGTGTGTGTGTGTAAGATGGCAAGGCATGCTTGCTGGCTGGCTTACTGGACCTTGGTAACCCGCTTGGGGGGTCGATTTTACCTCGGCATTGATGTTTGAAGATGGGAGACGTTTCGGCGTAAAAAATACGGTGGGGAATTGTAAACGGCGACAAGACGGAAAGTAGGTGGGCGGGAATTCATGCATAAATGACTAAGCAGGATATTCCTTTACACAGCTCAACCTCAAATATAGGTACCTATGGGAATCCGGGTAGATCCGTATATCTGAATCATGACGTAATTGATATGCATTTGACGCGATAGGCAGAATTAAATTGATTCATATTACGTCAGCTTTCAGGAGCGCGTCGTCGAGTCACCCTCGCTACCTACTTAGGGAGGTACTACCTACTTACTGGGCAGTCTGTACCTACCCGCCCATTCGTCCCTATAAGTCCAATAAGTCCATTCACTCAAAACGTCATCTGCGACAGATGCGCTACCTGATTGCTCAATTGGCATTGGCCTGGAGGTGGTCCGAACTTGCTCGCTCCCGTCCGCCTTTCATTGTCTTCGCACCCAAACACTTTCTCTCCCACACGTCTTCTGCTATTCCCCATTGCTCGAGGAACGTTTGTGTACAGTTTGTACGGGTATTCGCATTCGCTCACTGATCTAACCAGTCGATGTAGTCGATTTCTTGCATTGACGACGGCATATTCCCCTGCCAATCTCATAGACCTGGGTGGGCAACTATGCCTCCCAAAAAGCGTTCTCAGAACACTCCCTCCACAGGAGCTACATACAGATCCACTGCTGCGGCTAGCCCTGAGCAGCAGAGGTTTCCGCATCGTCGCAGGACGGCGAAGTCGTATGGGCGGCCGAAATCTAGTCGCAAGTTGAGGCAGGAAACATTGACACAGATGAATTTCGCCGCATCAATGGCGGACCAAGCCGACTTCCTTGACGACGATGACAAACAGGGGGGCGCGATGGACACTAAGTCGGAACCGAGCAAGCCTCCACAAAATGCTAAGCCCAAGGTAGAGTCGCGCAAGCGCAAGAACAAGAAGAGAAGAAAGACAACTGGTGATCAACAGGATTCCGAGGCGCCTCGGGATTCGAAAAGGCGCAAGACGCTTGGCGATTCGCCCGAACCAAGTGCGTCCAGCAGCCTCCATACACAGACCCTAACGCAGATGGTCTCCAGCCACCCAAACATTAAGAAGGAGGATCGCTGGCAGATATCTGACTCTGAGGATGATAAAGATCACGAATTGGTTATGGAGACCCCCAAGAGAAGCCCGACGCGCCATACTAAAAAGGAGACTCAGGAGGGCGCTATGTCCGCGGTGCCCAGCTTGATCAAGTCCGTAACACCGGCCAACCGACAGAAGAAGATGGAGATTCCACCTACTCAGTCGCCCGCAACACCTATGCTGCTACGTTATACTCCTGGTCCACCACAGTCGCCCCTGGCATCCAAGTCGACGAATCATCCAGCAGCTTCCTCCGAGATTACTACGCCAGAAAACCGGCGGAAAAAGAGGGAGATCCCATCAACTCAGTCACCCGCAACACCCTGGCTGTTGCGTTATAGCCCTGACCCGCAACAGTCACCTTTGGCGTCCAAGTCATCGAATCATCCAGCAGTTTCTCCCAAAACTGTAACGCCATCCAACCGGCGGAAGAAGATGGAGCCTTGTTCACCCGCAACGCCTATGCTGTTACGCTACAGTTCCGGTCCGCATGAGTCCCCTCTGGCGTCTAAATCAACGAATCATCCAACAACGTCTTCCATGCCACAGCAAACGAGCAAAACTCCAAAGGGCGCAATTATTCCCGACTCTTGCAATACCACCCATTATTCTTCTCCCACATCTAATCATAATTCCACCGTCAAAGACACAGCCTCCAAGAAATTGACTTTTGATTTGCCCGGCGATAAAGAGAACATTACACCTGGCAGAGAGAAGCCCAAGTCTCCAAAGCCGAAGACGCAATCCACTGGACGACGACCCCTGCAAGAGGTCCCTGACTCCGATGATGACCTCGATGAGGATTTCGATGAAACCGAATATGAGTCCACAGATGATGAAAGAGAAGTGTTCTGCGATCCTGAAAGCCCTACACTACAACGACAGAATAGAGCTATGGCACGGTCGAGAAGCCTGAAGCTGGAGCAAGGTTCCCCAGAACCTGTAGGAGAACTCGAGCCAATAGTACTACCGGACAGCCCACTCCTAGATCATGAAAGTAGTTTGAAGCCGTCTGACAACAGTCTATCTCTACAAGAACATAAGCCAGAAGAACCGCTTTCATCGAGACCGGAGGTGGCTGTCGATGATCATGCTCCAAACAAGGAACATGACCTAGGATCTAGCACAGAGGCCGAGGCTAAAACTGATGTTCAAGTTAATACTGAGGCACCCGAGCCCGATCCTCGGACAAGACAAGTCACTCCAGAGCCAACTCCTGTTTCGGCCGTAAAGCAAAAACCGAAGTCAGGTCCTTCACTGCCGACGGGAAAACGCGATGTAGCGAATTCTCTATCCTCCCCATCGTTAGGTGACTCGTACCACTACACTCAGGGCCTCGAGAGCCAACGTCTGCCTCTTGATGCGATTCGTGCCCTAGGCCCTCAGACAACCCATTCTGACATTATGGTCTCCCTACATCCTGAACACGTAGCCAAGATTGTGGACCGAACCAAGAATCACGAATTCAGAGCCTGGAAGATTCCGCAACAAGTCTCCCGTGTATGGTTTTACGTGACGAGACCTGAGTGTCAGCTGAAGTACATGTGTCTTTTCGGCGAGGCTAAAGTGCCGGGCGAGATAAAAGACACAAAGGGGATCGGCAACGTGGAATTCAATGAAGGCAAGACTGCCACAAAATTCGCGTATGAAATTCTTCAGGTTTACGAACTCAATAATCCGGTCTTGCTGGACGAGATGAAGAAGAAAGGTTGGGTATCAGGTGCTCCACAGAAGTACACCTACATACCGCCAGCTGTTGTGGGCGAACTAACAGCCAACTTGAGATGTGCTTTGTTTGAAGACGCCGTCGGAGATTCCACTCAGCTGGAGAGCTCTCCACTCAAAACTATATCTGAGTCTCAAGAGCTGAAAGCACAGCTGCAAGACGATGCGACCTACTCAACGCAACATTACTCTGCGACGTCAGACGAGATCATTCTCGAAAGCCAATGGCCAAGTCAGAACAATGTGAGTTCCGGGCCCGTGGTCGGCGAAAAGGAGTTTGCACGACCAGCTCTCTCTGGAGCTCGGACTATGTCATCCAATCATGGATCATCGCCACTACCAAGTCAGAAGCAGCAGAACTTTGTGCGGCCTTCTCAGGCTACCACGGTCAGTCAGGTGTCATCGAGTCCGGCGAAATCCCCGGCGAAACCGAGCCCTAACGCGATCCTGATCTCTAGCGATGCCGGAAGTAGTCCGACGGCGATATTACGTCGCGGTCACTCCTTAGACACTGTCGCGTCGTTGCAGTCTCCACAGTTTCCGACAAGAAGCCAGATGCTGCCTGAGAGTTTGGTGAATAAGGATATTCAAGAGCCTCCTGATATTGTCTGGGATTCGGCGGATGAGCATTCTGATTAAGATGATGATTTTTCTGTGCTAGGTGGCTAGCCGGCTAATAGGGATATGAAATGGATGGATGGATGGATGGATGGATGGATGGATGGGTGAAGGGGCACTCTGTGCTTTTATTGTAATTTTACGGGATACCCAGGCGGGATGGGTGGACGGGTAGATGGACGGATAGATAATTAAGCGAAGCGTCTTTTCGGGTAGCCTGGGCATGGACGGGGAACGGGGGATGGATGGGCGAACTATGAAGTCTTGACTCTTGAGAGGATTCTGTAGGTTCAGGCGCTGTCGTGAGTTACAAAGTAAACCGGACTAGCTAGCTACCTAGAGTAATAATGGGATTCGTTTTCTGTGTCTTTATTGTCTTGCTTCCGGGTGATTGAGCTTGGAATTTGAGGGTTTCGTAGGGAATGCTGTCCTCGCGTTTTCTCGGCTTCGGTTGTAAATCTTGTTGGGTTGATGGGGACTGGGGATGACGAGTCGGTAGATGAGAAGTCTCCAATTCCATATATTTGAGAATACTACAAGGTGATATAACACATGCCTATGTTTGATTTTACTCGCCGTGAAGGCCTTGGTGATTTACTATGGCGATGATCGCTCATGTTAATGATTTCAGTTTTCCTGACGTTGTTGTTTTGGTCTCGGTGGCATTTGTATTTGGGCTTCAATCTGAGGATGGAAGATTCTCTATAGAAGTGCAAATGAGATTGGCATCGAAAATAGAAGGTACATACATACTTAGCCTACGAAGTGTTGATGGGAGGATGGTTAAACGTGGTTGCTAGATTGCCTACATGATGATTTCTTTTGGGTTTCTCAACGTGGCTGTTTCGTTTCCCGCTGGCGTTTATATTCGGGCATTGATCTGGAGAGGGGCTGAGGTTCTTTTACGAAGAATGAAGGGTGGTTGGTTTTATAATGAACTTTATCTCACACTATATGAAAGTCCTACGATGGGTTAATGTGCTGATCACCATGTAAGAAAAGAAGAAGAAGAAGAAGAAAAAAAAAAAAAAAAAAGATGGGAATTAATTTCGAAGATTTAATGTACATGCGTTTCCCTTCTGCTGAGAACTCCTAACGAGGGGTTTGATGTGGGCTGCTAATCCTCGCCCATGGGCCGATTCTTGTTTTACTTGACGCGGTTGTCTCGTTTGCGATTTCTTTTTCAAAACTGAGGGAATTGGGCCTGGAGATACGGAGATCTCCCAGAAAGAATGATAAGTAGGACGGTTCTCAAAACATCAATGTTTGTTTATTTTACATTCTACAAAACCTCCTGCCTGGGTTCATGTGTTAACTATCGCCCAATTGGGTTGATTTCTAATTTGCCTACTCGGCGCGGTCATCTCATTCAAAGCCAGTTTTACGTCTAAGGGGGTTGATCTAGGGGTTCTCTATGACGAAAGACGATACTTTGATGGGATGCCAATGCTAAGTCTGACGGCTATGGATTCCCGGAAGCACCGGTACAGCATTTCGATAAGGTCTACTTGCTAGCTGACAAGTCAGTCATTTTGTATGGAGTTAGTTTAGGAAATCATGCATATAAAACGAAATCACGACATGCCGAAGACTTGGGCAGCACATAGTAGTAGTATATTAACGTCTAACCTAGGAGCTAAGCTTGGGCAGCACATAGCTAGTTAGCAAAGGATCATAGTCTTGCAATTACGTTAGGGAAAGCCATCAACAGATAGATAGCACTTGGGATTCCATTAATAGCGAACTTGCTGCATACAAATCAAATCATGAGTGCTTCACCTCCACTACCAACGATCGTAATTGAAAAGCATAGTTTCATGGCTCGAAAAAGATATATTGTTTTTGGGTTTATCACGGTTATGTACAGGCTCGCATACGGCCATCGTCTATTTCTTCTCCTCGGGTTTCGGCTCGGGTTTCGGCGTGGGCAGCTTGAAGGTATCCGGCTTGCGGTCATGGCCGGGACCTACCTGTTCCCACGCGCTGGAACCACCCTCGAAGTTTCGGAAGGCCTGCGTCAACTCGAGGGGCTCGGTGACGATGCGCTTCTTCTCCTCGTCGTAGCGGACCTCAGTATAACCAGTGAGAGGGAAGTCCTTCCGTAACGGGTGGCCCTCAAAGCCGTAGTCGGTCATGATGCGGCGCAGATCGGGGTGGCCAGTGAAGAAGACGCCGAACATGTCGTAGACCTCGCGCTCATACCAGTTGGCGCCGTCGAAGAGGGGAGTGATGCTGGGGACGGGAGACGTCTCGTCGGCATATGTCTTGACGCGGATCCGGGCGTTGTGTCTCACGCTCAGAAGGTTGTATATGACCTCGAATCGCTGGTCCTTGGTGGGGAAGTCAACAGCTGTGATGGTGCTGACTTGGGTGAACTCGGCGGCGGTGTTATCTGCAGCCCCCAGTCAGCACGGTCTCACTACAGGCCGGGAACGATGGATAAAGCGTAAAGAGTTTGCGGTCTCACATTTCAAGAAGGAAAACACAGGTATCACGCCGGATGGGGAGATATAGATGACCAGCTCGTCCTTCCAGACGGAAAACTGCTGAACGTACTTGGGCAGGCAGCCCATGACCCAAGCTCCATAGCGATGAAGACCGTCGGCCTTGGTGGCATACTTGTCGGCGGGGTTTACGATCGGGACGTTAAGCTCCCTGGGGTGGTCTCGGGGTGCTTGCCTCATGTTCTTGGCGTCCTGCGGCATAGCGACATTTTGGCGAGCGGTCGAGGCGATGCAGCGCACAAGCTGCTCGCCCTGGGGCCGAAGAGTGGTCCTCGCCGGTCGCAGAGCTGTGGCGAAAGCCCTGTTGCGACAGAGCTTGGTCGCCATGGCTGATTGGGGGGGTAATTGGCAGGCCAATTGGATTTTCGGATGTTGCTGTTGTCGAGACGGCCGTGTAGGTAGTCGGTATACACATGTAGCCGGGCACCTAATCGACCGGCGGGACGGGTCACGGGTCTGGGTACAGTTGCCTCAGGATGCCGCAAGGGTCGTTCTCCGGGAGGGTACCAGCTGTAGTCGCCTTCCCGGCTCTACATAGTAAATCACTTACCTAAGCAGGCGGCCTGTCTTGATAGGCGGGAAGAAAGTTAACGCGGACTCCGGGAAGTGCAGGGTGGGGAGTTACACTGGGGCCACCTAGCCGAGTTTGGCTAGTACGTTGTTCGGCTCCCACTTCCCACCAGCTGCCAGGTGGGACACCCCCTAAACTGGCTAGTGCGTTCTTGTGCGCCATTACGGAGGTAGGTACTTCCCTGCAAATGGTCGGGAGGCACTGTGCTGCACCTGCCCTGGTACGGTCAGAATGTATTCATACTTGCCCCTTGTGAGCATATGATGAATGTTTAATGTACTTGGTTCGTTCGCTACAGGTACTGTGAAAGTGGGTACCTAAACTTCCTTGCAGGCGCGTTTACGTTGCGGTATGATCACTGTCGGTACGTACCTAGGCTCGCAGTACCTGTAGTGAATCAACCAAGGCTGATGGGCCGTGTTGTAAAGCGTTTCACCACGAGGTTCGCAGTACCCTAAGTAAATACCTGTTCTTACCTATATAGGTAGGTACCTAGGTACCTAAGTGAATGGACACAGGTGGGCCGTGCTGTCGAGTGGGCACCAAGGAACCCACAGTGTACGTCGGTAGGCTGGCGCATTAATAAGGATACCGGAAAATTCGATGGATCTAACCGATTGTGGACACTTGGTTGAAGCACGGTGCAGGTCGGTTCCTTCTTTCGGCCCCACCCTTGCTGAAGACAAGACGTTGCAGCCTCTGGAATTCGTCTCCTTTGCTTCTTTTTCCAATATCGTTCCGTACAACATAACGCCTCACTTCTTCTTCCCATCACCAACCAGCCTTTTCACACCCGCCTGGCTAGCATTACTCAAGTCTATCTCGTGCCATCGCGCACTTCGTCCCTGGGTCTCGGTGAAATTCCCACTTCGTCCTCGCCCGGCGTCAGGCCTTTTCTGGCGAATGCATCACCACCCAACATTAAACTTGACATTCCGTCCCTGAAATCTTAGCCATAGACGACGCGCTCTGTGCACCGCTTCCGCATCCTTTTCTCCGAGTACACCTACACCACGCAATACGTCCGTACCACATCGGGTCCCTCTGCTACCTGCGCGACATTTTCCCCCACGGCATCGGATTGCCTTTATCCCATCCCTTCTTCCCGAACTATCATCAGCTCGAAGCTCCGCCAGTTCACCATGGCTTCGCAAGATACATTTATCGACGACGAGGATGACACCTGGTGAGTCCCTATGGCGCCCGTCGACCCCCATCGCATCGCCGTGCGATCCCTAGTCACACGCGTAGTAGTGCTAACGACCCATCACAGCCCTCTCTGCATTGAAGAATTTGATCTCTCTGACCGAAACTTCCGACCCTGTCCTTGCGGTTACCAGGTACGATAACAGCACCCCGCCCTCCCCTGCCGGCTGATTCAGCTTAAGCATATACTTATGTCTTCCCTCCCAGATCTGCCAGTTTTGTTTCAACAATCTCAAGAACAACCTGAGTGGTCTATGTCCGGCATGCCGTCGCCCTTACGATGACAAGGACGTCAAATGGAAAGTTGTAACGCGTGAAGAGTATGGATTTTCTTTTCTTACTAAATGATCAGGCGTATTTAACTAATCTTCTGTAGGGAGGCAGAATTTCGTGCCAATATCCAGCGGAACCAGAAGAAAAGAGCAAGTGAGCAGCGGCAAAAGGAAGCTCAGAAGCGCGAAGCCGAAAAGGAAAACCGCAAGAACCTCCAAGGCGTTCGAGTTGTGCAAAAGAACCTTGTTTATGTAACGGGTCTGACGCCTACGGTTCGTGAGGATGAGCTGCTCAAAACGCTACGAAAGCCAGAGTTCTTCGGACAATATGGCAACATTCAGAAGATCTCCATCAGTAACCGAAAATCTTCTGATGGCCAGCAGCAATCCCTTGGCATATACGTCACTTTCGAGAAGAAGGAAGATGCGTCCAAGTGCATAGCGGCGGTTCACGGCTCTCAGAATGGCGATCGCGTGCTTAAAGCACAGCTTGGCACTACCAAGTACTGTTCCGCTTGGCTTCGTCATGAGCAATGCGGCAATCGACAGTGCATGTTCCTGCATGAGCTCGGTGATGAAGAGGATAGCTACTCGCGTCAGGATTTGTCCTCACTGAATAGTGTGCATACGCAACGCCCTCTTTCTAATACCGCTTCATCATCACGTTCCGCTTCCCGTCCACAGGCGCCGAATGTCCCCTCGTCAGTCACATCGCAGCCTATGGCCCGCTCATCTAGCAAAGAGGAGTCCGAAGCTGGCGATGGACCCGCATTGCCGGCCTCGGCAAATTGGGCACGCACCAACCAGCAGCGCAGCCGACGTGGTAGTCATGCAACCAGCGGTGCTGCCTCGAGTCCCGCTATTTCGACGTCTCTACCTGCCCCTGCCGAATATCTTCATGAAACTAATGATACGTCAACCGCCCCAGAGCCTTCAGTTACAGGCGGGATGGCCGAAAAACAGCCGGCTGATACTCCGACGTCCACTGATTTAGTGCTCGCTAAGGCCCAGTCCCCTATCATGCCCGAATCGCAAGATTTTGTCTTTTTCTTCCAGCAGCTCGCTGTATGCCCGACTGAAACCTTTGCACCAAAAGCAGATGGTGATGAACTTCCCCCGATGTTCGATGTGAACGGAGCAGCTAGACGACGTGCCATGCGGGACGACGATGAGACTCATCTTGATGACCAGGATGCCCCAGTAGAGAACCTGAATCAGTCCGATGGAGAACCCGAGAGCGGTAGTCTCGTTCTCGGCGGTGAACCTGAAGACAGAGACGTTGCACGAAACGAGCTGGGATATGACCAAAGACGGAATGCGCCCATTCAAAGGGGATCTTCCAATGATGTATTTGGCCCGTCTTTGACAGGATTTGGCCCAGCATCTGCCCCTATTGGCTCAATTGGTAGTCGAACGTTGACTCCACAACAACAACAGCAGTTATTCATGAGACCTCATGGTAGCTTCACGGATCAGATGCCTCCCGGCATTTCGCCTCAACAGACCTCTCAACAGACGTCTCTATTTCAAGGACAGGGTCACACTCGTCAACAGTCTCGATTCAGTTTCACCAACGACAGTGGTGCTAGCGCTATTAACGTCAAGTCATCCGGTGATCCTAGATACATGGCTCAGCAGTCATCTATGATGCCTTCGGCATTTCGATCACAGCCGGGTAGCCAGCTGTATACTGGATCGGTATCCGGACCCCCGCCTGGTCTAAAGTCCACGGGTACCCCACCTGTCGGCGGTGGAATGTTCGGACAGGGACATACTTTTGGTGGCTCCGCTTTTGGCGCGGCTGCTAAGGGCAATCCAACTGATTTGCTCCAATCTCTGATTCGAGGCAACGTGGGCTCCCAGACCCATGATGGAAAGCGTGAGTACATGTTCCCCCAAATTTCTTCTTTCCATAGTCAATTCCCATCCTCTACCTCCTCTACCCCTGCTCCTGCTCCCGGCCTCCTGGCAACGCTCTATGCCCCTCAGCCTGGAGCTTTCCCGGATTTCGGACCCAAGCAGAAGAAGAAGGGGAAGAAGCACAGACACGCTAACACTTCCTCTTCTGGGGGGAGTGGCTTAGTAGATCTTGCGGACCCGAGTATCCTGCAGGCGCGGATGCATCATCAACAACAGGGTAACGGCATGGGAGCCGGGCAGGGGCTGTTTGGTGGTCAAACACAAGGTGGGTACAACAATCCTAATGCCATGTATGGAGCTGGAGGATACAACAGATGGTAGTGGTTCGGTAGAGCTCGTCGGTCAATGAGCTGCTTGTTTTATTGCTTTCATTTTTCTTTGTGTTCGCGTTCGACGAGGGTGCGCCAAGGCGTCGAGGTCATCGGAAATGGAAGATAATCGGAAAATTCCACCACATCTTTTAAGCGAGCATTGCAAAGGGATAATGGTCCGGGATGGACCAGGGTTTCACGGCGTCACTTGCTCTTGGAAACGACGGGGCTGCTCGACCGCGGCCGCTGCCATTCTCGAGATACTCTTCGTTGGCATCATCTTTGATTTCCTCCCCCTCTCCCCCGCCTCCCACTTTCAGTTCAATGGTCACGCCAGGCAAGCCATCGTCGTCTTCCAGTCGGTCTTCCACAACTCTTCATGTACGTTAACACGCGAAGCTAGCCCAGAGCTTATGCCTGAGAAGCTGGCTAATATAGCATTCACACACCTTTCAACATTACCAATATCATGTATAATGCGGAAGACGACGATGGGAGCCTACGACGTGACGTGTGCTTGTTTCTCCGATATGTAACTGTACTTGATTATGAGTCAGAGGGCTAACGTATGTGTTTTCTTCTAGACGACGACCTTCTGCCCCTAGACGAAGCATCCTCTGCCGTTGATGCACTAGTCTCGGATTCTTACCCATCTGAGCCGCAAGAGGCTCTACCCCTCGATACGATCACGTTGCCAATGCTTCCTCCCGGCCTTGGTTTAACTCATGCGCACCCAGCCACACTCTCAGGCGACAAATCTAGCGAAAGAACCGAGAGTCCTCTACCACAAGTGGAGCCGACCTCGAAAAACAGTGCAGTACAACCGCTTTCTAGCATCCTCCGACCAGACACGTCACTTTCGGCGAATTCGTCCGCGAAAGCCGTAGCCATGCCAGGAGCAGCCATGCAAGGAAAGGGCGACTCTTCCGCTAGTAAGGAGCTGGCAACTGCTGGTGACGTTGCCGACCAGACCTCCAAGTCGAAGACCAATCTTCTTCAAGATGAAGATTTCCCCGCGCTCGACTCGTTAAAAACAGCTTCACCCACCAAAATGGTTGCTACTCCACTGTCAAAGCCCAGTCAGCCTGTGAAGACTCCTGCGGGCAGCAAAGGCATTGATGTTTCAAACAAGGTCACCGAGAATAAGTCAAAGAAACCTGAAAAGCGTCCGGCGCCTGGCATTCTAGATATTGCCGCCGCTACAAATACCGTTCCCCTGCAGAACGTCACGAGCAAAAAGGCTGAAACTCAAGATAAAGTTGCCGCTGTTGTGTCTGTCGCTGCTCGGTCGGGTAAGACACCCATTGCTTCTGGATTATCTACTCCCACCCCCACGACGGCTTCAGTTTCGTCTCCCCTAGTCAAAGCAGCGCCGAAGACCCTGCGTCTAGTGCAGACTCCAAAGACTGAATTCCCGCCGGCAGCTGCTATAGCACCCGCTGCCGTAGCCTCAATTCGGTCGGCTGCAGTGGCTAGCTCGACTCACCGGCCAATGACACCTGGAAGCGAAGTAATCTCTGATACCGCCTCGATTGTGAGTGCCTCCGTTTCGGCATCGCGAACTAGTTCTCCACCGCCATCTAAGATTGGCTCTCTTCCACTGCGCTCTACCACGAAGAGTCAGCAACGCAAACAACGTAAAGAAGCTTCGAAGGAAGCGGCCGCACAGATCGCCGACACCAACCCGTATGAACTAGAGGTTGAGATCGCACCAATCCTTGGCCGGAAGAAGAAGCAGAAGAAAGAGAAGGAGAGGAAACCGACCGGCACAAGCGGAACATCTACCAGGCCGGGTACACCAAGTATCCCTGAAACTGTCGAAGAAAAGGTCGCATCGGACAAAGATATTGTCACTCAGCCTGTCGCCAGCACTTCTGTCAAAGACTCTGGAGCAAGTCCATCGGCCATGGAACCAGCCAAACCCAAGGACCAGAAGGGTAAAGGCCCGGCTAGCTCGCTGCAGAGCACTGTTGCCGTTGATACATCCATCAAGTTAAACGAGTCTACGAAGACTACCGTGTTGACTCCGGATTATATCAGTCCCACTCCAGAAGTGAAGCAGGAGCAACCTGTAGAGGAGGACATTGGTGAAATTCCTCAGATTCGAGATGTCTTCCGGGACTTGTTGACGAGTGGAGCACTTCCTGACGTGGATACAATCGCCTTCTTCAAGCCGCTCCCGACAACGACTCCTCGAGCTGAGTCTAACGTTCACGGGTCAAATTCGCTCCCGCCTACTCTCCCGCCCAAGTTGAAGGCAATCGTCACGAAGGAAGATGAGGAGAAGCTCAATGCCTTTCAGCCTGTTCAGAAAGTTGTGAACAATCACCCGGTGTTACTTACACCCAATGGCGATTGTCTTTTGAACTTGAAGCCGGAAGAGGCGAATCTTTTCCTCGAACTACAGGATCGGCTGAGAGCTGATAGTACCCAACCAACTGCCTTTTTAGCCCCCCGTTACGCGCCAGCTGGTGGTTTCAGCCTGGTTAAGAACCGAGCTGTTCCCAATGGAACGCCGTCCTTCTTCCCGCTTGGCCCTGACAATTACCCAAGTGACCCCGTCGGCAAGATGCACCGCGAAGAAGCGATCAGCTGCATCAACCAGCATGTCCTGCCGTCTCTCAATCTAGGAAGTTACCAGTCGACGGGTTCTAGCACGAATTTCACTAAGAATATAAATCTGCAGCAACTCGCGCCTTGGATCTACCCCCAAACGGACAATGCTGAAGACCAAAGAAGGATGTTCTCGGGCCGACCTGCGGATGAGTACAACACATCGGCTGGCGGCAATTCGGCTGACGGCGTCTATGGAGATTATGAGCACCCTGAGAATGGACCGTCGCCGGCGATCAGCAGTACGCCCCTTATGTCTGTTGAGGACGCCGAGGCAGTGTGGGCGCAGGCCAAGAAGCAGCATGAGGCGATCGACAAGAAGTTTCGACAACTACAGGCTAAGAACCGTCGTCTCGTCGATCTTCATTGACTGCCCGAGCCGTACAGCTTTCTGGGGCTTTGTCTCGATGGGCCGGTGTTTATGATCAGATGGGTTTGCTGCCTTGTCATGGCCATTACGGTGGCCGTGGCTATTTCGCGCTCAGTGTTGAGCTCAGCAGTTGTTTTGGCCACCGCAGTGGGCGTACGCCATGAAGACTAAGACGTTATTCCCCAGACGTCACGCTTGGTATGCTGAGATACCATGTGTATTTGTAAGTTTTGCGGCGTTCGCGGCGTTTGCGTAGCCTGGAAGGCATCCCTGGTTGAGAAGCCGTGTACGGAACACGAGCTGAACGTATTAATGAGACCACGAGATATGAAGCGTACTTCGACTTCACCTATGGCGCGTACCCGTTGTTTGCTAGTTTCGCAGTGTACTGATAGAGTTCTCGGAGATAGTGAGGGTTATGAGCCCTCGAGTATGCAGACCGCACAGGCGGGATCACCTCCAGTAATTGAACGCGTTGTATTCCCCGATCACTTCGTCCCCGTGAGTTATATATTGAGAGCCGAGGCTTCTGCTATTGAGCATCGTCCCACGTAGACAATTTGATGACAATTCGATGACAAGTTGATGCCAATTTCGGTTATGAAAAGGTCCCTTGACGACCACGCCAGTCAAGAAGAGACGGATATCAAAAGTCGCCAGGGGTGTGTGCTTTGACAGAAAGGGGTAATATCGTCAACCTTACCGCTCGATGGACACAGACAACGCCATTGACAGTCAGGCCGACATGAGCCGAAGCGGCTGACCTACCTAGACGAGCGTACCTAACCCAAGGAACAGGCGTATCTATATCCCACCTATCTCTGATATTGCCATGCAGTGATGATTACTCGAGTTAAGTACCTAATACTCTACTTAGATAATACCTAACCTGGCTGAAGGTACTTACTTACATACATACTTACCTACGTGCGTAGTATGTGTACCTACCTAGGTTAGGTTACGATGAATAATCATCGACGCTAGCAATAATGGGAACTTATTCTTCGTTAATCTAGTCTACCTACCTGCCTCGTGGCACTACTTTGGATCTACGTTGAAAAAAAAGAATCATCCCGAACCTGGTCTTCCTCTTGTGTGGTTTGGGCGTGTCCCTTCGTGTCCTGTTTTTTTTCTGGGAGAAAATTACCCGGCTGGCAATGAATCCGAGACAAGATGGGGATATATCCCCAATTTCTATCTACACTTTGGGTACAGGGACGGAAGAGTAAGACGGGGGAAGTTCTAGATAGGTAGATGATTTTGCCACGTTACGGTAAATTCCTAAGGTTAGTTAACCTAGGTAGTCTTGCCTATCTAAGGTTGGGTGTAGGTAGGTAGGGTAGGTTAACGCTTTTGGTGTACCTACGTAATAAACGTAGGGGAATTACCTAACCTAGGTATCAGATACACGTCATGTTATTTGAAGAGAAAAAAAAAAAATTAAATAAATAATAGAGGGACCAGGCCAGGCTCATGGCATTTTAGGTTTTCTGTCAAGCAATCCCGGATAAAAACGAATACCGTATGCATACCTAGCGGACAAGGCGAGAAGAAGTTTTTTTTTTCTGGGCTCGTTGTAATGAACACCTTACCTAACTCTCGCAGAAGATGGGAATCTGAGATGAGATTTGATGGGCGCCGCGTGGCGTGCATGGGTGGCTGCGAATCCTTGGTTACGATCTTGCAGTATGCCTATCTTTTCTTTTATTAAATTCTTTTTTTTTTTTTGTGTTTGGGGGGTTTTGTTTTGTTTTGTTTTTGAGTTTCGGAGGAAAGAAGGGTGAGTGAGTGAGTCAGGCCACGTTTGTGTTTTGCGGAGAGCGGTTTCATGCGGCGGACTCCATGATCTGGGCGCGGGAGCGCTTCTCTTCGATCGTTGGCCCACGGTTGGTCGGTCTTGGACTTCCATACACTAACGTTACATAAGCGCTTGCACAACTAACCTATTGGAAATACGGACCTACCTAGCTGGAGGTTGACGGGCCGGGCATATTAATTATCTAATCGTTAGTTGCATATAAGTTGGTTACAGACATCCATGTTTCTATTGATGATGGAATTTCGTTCCATTCTTTAGGTTTGACGGGAGGTTCGGGCAATTTCCGTCGTTGTCTCACTCGTTTATTTTACTGGCCCCAAAAGTTCACCGCTCGCAGCGACAGGGTCTTTGTGACGATGAGATGACGAATTTCTGGAAGGAGTCGAAAGGACCAAAGCTGAGAGAAATTCCATTCGATGGGATTCCGATCGCCGCAAGCATTATCTAGGGAGGGAACCTACCTAGGTAGGTAGCGAGCCTCCCGCCCGTCTAAGACGAATTTATGGTTACGCGTTTATTGCGGCTAGATAGCGATGCTTTCCGTGCTTTCCGTGCTTTCCATCTGCCAGACGAGGGCCCACCACTTACTTACTTAAGTAGATAGATTACTCTACTTAAGTAAATCTGATTACTAAGTATGTGTCTAGGTAGTCTAAGGTTAAAGTCATGGGGAATTATAGCCAATGGGAGGATTAGATCGCTCGGTAGAAGGTCGCGGTCACTTGGATCCTGGGATCGACAAGGGTGGGGCGGCGACGATGGTTCCTTTCTCAGCATTGAACGATCAGGTCCAAGTTCCGTAAGTACATTTTTACTGGGAGACACATACACATACGGATCCGTAAGTACAGACTGTAGATAGACGGTCTACCTAGTTCAGCTGCCGAGTCACGTTTGGTATGGGATTATGTATGGGATTATGTAGGGATGTACTTCACACTACACCGTCTCAAACCGTGCCACATTACCGAACTCTGTACAGTACGTGTAAGTAAGTAAGTAAGTAAGTTACGGGATCCGACCGGGTTTCCCAAGTCACACCGTTGTGGATTCCGTCCGTCACTAGCTCCTCGCTCCTAGCTCCCATGGCCGGAGGCTAGCATAGCGGGTCGATTTGCTTCCTGGGCCTGGGGGGTCCTGGGGGGTCCTGGGCTTCGATACTCAGTAGCTCTTCTCGATCATGACCCATTGTCGTAGGTTGTACCGATCAGTCCGCGGGAGCACCATCGTCAACTCCAGGCTCCCCCTCGACTTTCCCCCCTCCCTCCATCTTTGCATCACCGAGCGTTCAGAAGAGCCCCATTAGCCATGCCAATACATGATACGTGGCCCATGGAAAAATATCTGGTTTTTTTTTGATTATTTCCTCCCAGACATGTGCGAGGAGAGAAAGAACTTGGAACCCCTCCCCATCCACCCCATCCAACCCATCCACCCCGTCCACCCCGTCTTATAAACAACAAGGACGCTTGTCAAAGATGGCACGGATAATGGCCTATAACCTCCCCTCTCCCGCCCTCTCTCCCCCTCCCCCTTTACAAAACTACCAATCTACAACATCACCACGAAGACCTCCTCAGAGAGAGAAAGAAAAAGGCTGTTCGTGATACGGCACACAGCGGCACACAACGGCACATCGCACCGCATTCTCGGTGTTTGCCCATCCATCATCATCAGACTGTACTGACAAGAGGCGCCCACACCCTGTGCTGGACACGTCTGAGGCTTGCCTGCTGTCCATCCAGCCGGTGGCCCGTACTTAACCTCGTCTTCCCTTCCCCAGGCCTTCCCCCGGTCTTGCGATCTCCTTATTATGCCGCTCAGCTATCATCTCCCTATATTCGCACCTATGAATCCCTGGGAACGCAACGCATTGGATGTGAGTGTATAGCTTCTAGGGGGGCCAGGAAAAATCAAGAGAGATTTTATAAATGTTTCAAAGACATCGCGCTGTTTCTTCTTCTTCTTCTTATCTTCTATCTTCTTCATACAACCAAAAACTGTCCAAGAAGGAAAAAAAAAAAAAAGAAAACATAATAGGCTACCAGGCTTTACGAAGAAGTGTGATCAAGTCTCGTTGATCCCCCTCACTGAAAGAAAAAAACGTTTTCTACTTGTCTCTTCCGAAGCCTCGGAGCAACTAATACGTTTTCTTTACAGTACAATTATCCTGAAGATGAAGCCACGCCGAGAAACCCCCCAAGCGGCCCTGCCACTCACCCGGTTATATACCCCGGCATATACGCTCCTAGCGGTCTCGATATAATGAATGTTCTCGTGAGTGAAAGAAGACACAAAGAAAAAACTATCCGTCCATCCATCCGTCCATCCCCATCCATCTATTCCATCCATCTATTCATCCATCCATAAATAGGGGGGTAAAAAGAGAAAATACTAATCTTTATTTGATCCACCCAGACCCGAGTAGTCATGAGACCCTCGCCAGTAGTGAATCTAGGTCCTGTAGACGCCTCCTGCGCCCTGGTCGTCTGCGACATCCACCAGCCCGACCACCCCATCATATACGCCAACGAGCCCTTCGTGCAGCTGACGGGCTACACGCTGCGCGAGATGCTCGGCAAGAACTGCCGGTTCATGCAGGCGCCGGACGGGAACGTCGCCCGGGCCTCGAAGCGGGCCGGCGTCGTCGACGTCCACACGCTGCGGCGGCTGCGCGACGCCGTCGCCGCGAACCGCGAACTCGCCGTCGAAGTGACGAATTTCAAGAAGGGCGGCCAGACGTTTACGAACTTGCTCACGATCATCCCGATCGCGTGGGGCAATGCGCCGGCGCCGAGGTATTATGTTGGCTTTATTGCCGAGAAGCCTTAGGGGAACTGGACTGGGCGACGATTACACGATTCACCAGGTATTACTACACTTATTTTAATGGGTTTGGGAAGAAAATTACCATCCGTTTGGGCTTTGGGGAAAAGAGAGGGGGAGAGGGAAGAGGAGAAGAAGGGGGGTAAATTGGACAGCGGGCAGCGGATAGGGGGTAGGGGGTAGGGGATAAGGGGTAAGGAATAGGCAAGGTTTGGGATGGAATTTTACCGGGGAGAAACATGGCGATACAAATCGTGAGTGAGATACGAAGCATGAAATGACACAGGTCACGTCAATTCTTCCCATTTATGTGGCATTGGGTGGTTTAAACGGGGACGGGGGATAAGGAGGAGAACATGGAATATGGTGGTGGTTTCTCTTATTGCATTGATACCCCATTTAGCGAGTGAGACTCAGGGCGGAACGGGAATGGGAACGGCAGCGTGGTTCATGAAGATAGTCAAAACATATACATGTACGTAGGCATAATAATTTAGAAACAACGGCGCATTTTATGGAGTTGATGGGAAATGGTGCCCCTTACTCGGGTCGGGGCCTTCATGGACGGACAGATTACTATTAGATATGAACATACAAGTCCTCTTTACACTTTTTTTTTTAAAAAAAAAAGAATCGACGTGCTTCATCATATGTTATCTGTCTCGGGTCTTTAAGTATCATCGTAGGCTTAAACTACGGTCTGAAAAGCATGATGTCCAAAAGACGGAAGAAAAAAAAAAAAAAAGAACAAAAAAGGCTAGGCCTGGAGATAAAACTCAGTGTCCCGCGAAGGACCCACTGCTTTTTCAAATAGTAAGATTGTTTCCTTGACCGTCGAGTCAAACCGGTGTTTTCTCTTTTTTTCCGTCGTCTGGGGTCGGTCTGGAAGTTCAGATCCCAATTGCGGTATATATATATGTATATATAAATATATATATATACCATATAAGATCTTGGAGGTTGGGAAGTTGCGTTAGAGAGTGATGAAATGATGAATTAAGAAAAAAAAAAAAAAGGAAAGGTTGCTAACACCCGCTTATAACGAATGGGAGGAAAAGGTGCTTAGGTGGGCTATCTATATATTCTTTTTTCAAATTCCCGAAAACAAAAAAAAAAAGGGAAAAATAATCCGTCCTTCCTCCCGAACCCCCTTTTTTTCCTTCCATGACACTATGAGAAAAGAAAGAGAGAAAAAAAAAAAAATTTCACAAGAATAATAGATGAAGATATCAAGATTTTTTTTTGAAAAGAGAGGGTAATGATTACCTTTTTTGGTATTAAACTCTTACGACGCAAGATAAGCTTTTTTTTTTAAGGTAAGCAATAACCATAACCGCCCCTTTTCAGACCTTGGGCGAGTAATCGAGATAATGTTTTATGCGAGGGACCTCAGGCAAGAGAAGACCGTCTTTTTTGGTTTTTTTTTGGGAATTTATTATATTATTAGTTTAGTCTCACATCATAGATCACGAAGTTTGGGCGGATTTGTTGTTCTCTCTTTTTTTTTTTTTTTTCCTTCCTCTCTCCATCAGGTTAAGGCTGAAGTCAGCCTGTCAAAGTCAAGGTCAGAACCAAAATTAAGGGAGAGAGCGTTTCCCATGATTTGCTTTTTTTTTTTTTTTTTTTTTTTTTTTTTTTTTTTTTTTTCTTTCTCTATTCTTTTCTTTTAGAAACCGGGATTTTGGGTTCTTAGCTGGGAGTGATGGGTGGGAATTCAATTCCCTCGCTCTCATCTCCTCTTGCCTCTCCTCTTCCTCTCATTGTAGGATGTCAGCGGTCACATGAACGTAATTAGAATGGGAAAGCAACCCTTTCTTTCTTCCTTTTTTTTTTTTTTTCTTTTTCCTTTCTTTTGGGGTAAGACGTATGTCAGCGGGATATCCCTGACTGACATGAATGGGAGTCGATCATCCGGGCTTCCAAGAATAAGATAATTCCATTTCGATGCTTTCCGGGTCGGCCATTCCTGTTCTTGCGCCCCGGCAGGGTAGGGATTCGAGCAATCATCATGGAGGCGCGGGAGATGGCATGATAAATGACGATACTGACAGGAGAGCCAAGCCAGCTTCGACAAGCTATCCCATGCCTGCCCTTTGCGTTCTACTATTGCTTACGAAAATGCACAAGTTCGTCACATTGCACGGGGGTTCAACTATCTTTCATACTCAAGTGTATACTCAAGCGTATATAATACGGACGTAATCAACCCGACAGTGATACGACGTACGAAGGGAATGGGTAAAATGGAACAAGCAAGTACACTGCGAAATGCCCATGTATGTAGGCATGCAAGAAGACAATGTCTATGATCTATCTATCATCTATACAATCTCCCCCCCATGCCCTCTTTTTCTGTCCTCGGATAACGCACTTTCGTGGGGGCGGCGCACGTCGACGCTGGTAGCCGCGGTTCGTGAGACATGCCAATTGAAGGCCATTAGACCGCGAAGGAAAAAAAAAAAAGTATGAAATCCTATCCGTTTTCAACTAAAACAAGACAACGACGCACCATGGGCCCCATCCAATACAAGGTGGCGTTTCCTTACACACGGCGAGGAACCTCCAAGGTGGAGTGGGGCGGAGTGGAATGGACAGGGCCGCCGAGACAACATGCCGTTGTAGATGACGGCGACCGCGGCTGAACCTGGGGATCGAGCGCAAAATGGTCCTACCGTCACTGCCGGACCGGCCGGCTTCGGCAAGATAGCTGGGGTCAAGGTAAAACATAGCGTGGTGCTCTAGGAATTTTCGTCAGCTGCTGTTTCATAAGAGTCGTGCTTTAGCAACTTGCGTGATCCTAGAGCCGCATGATTGCCACATGATTGCCGCATGATCAAGGCCGTTTTGCCTGCCGATTGTCATTTTGCATCGTACGATGCTGCTGACTCGGGTAAACCGGTCAATAGGACTGTAGAAGGAATATATTGTGTGGGTTCTCAGGGGCTGAAGCGAAGTGAGAGTTCACCTTTTGAGACATGATGCATCGGCCTCGTGTGAAAATATCGTGTATGACTTTGGGCAAGCTCTCTTCTTCGCACCCAGCGTCTTCATTCCATATATATGTATGCAGATCTCTCACGTAACAGAAAGTCGAATAGCTAACGTGTATATGCGTCGTCGACATCGACTACACGGGTAATGGGCAATTCAGTATACTTCGCGGTTCTAGAAGCTCAAATATGGCTCCCCGAGGGGCATGAGGCGACTCTCTGTCCCTAACGGCCCTGCCGTTTGATAGTTGATAATGATGAGAACTCGGCGCCTGTGGTAGCATGTCCGCTTTTAAATCCAACAGGTTGGAAGATACTGCCGGTTGCTCGAGGGAGATAAACCCCCTAATTTTGTCAGGGTGTGATCTGGACAATAGCTATTCTTTGAACGCAAAATGTCTCGATGTCGCCATTGAAATTTTATACTCTCCTCTTCGGATTCGGAGTTGAGGCTCGCCGATTGTTTGCTTGATAAAGGGCGACACTTGAACGCATGCTGAACTGGCCAGTTGATATGAGATGAGGACAAATCCCAACACGCGGGTACACACCCTCAGTCCGGCGATTGGCGTTTCTTTCCAGTCGGGTTCGTCGAGTTCGCAGCGCAATCCTTTTTCAAGTAGCAGATTTTGCATGTGGTTCAGCGTATTTCGAATCCGGCCGTATCACTCGGAACTTCCAAGGTGCCCAATCTATCATTCAACCAATGCGCCAGTTCCTCGGCCTGTCGTCTCATAGCCGTCGCAGCCGCAGCTCCGACACTAGTAGCCGTCGCCGTGCTCGCGGCACCCGTGCTGGCGATACTATCTACCTCTGACGGCGACCCGCTAGGCTGAGGATCACTATTTGCTCGTCGAGCGTTCTGTGTCGGCCGATTTGGCTGTCGCAGAGAAGCAGACTCGGGAAGCTCTGAAGGAGGACCTATGCATATAAATAGCAGATCGCAATGCAAGTACGTGATCATCATGATCGCCTCGCCGAGCTGTAGCGTAATGGTGCGGGGCATCGAAAGCCCGGGTCTCGCTGGCGGGGCGTGTGATGAGGGTGATGATGGTGGTGGCGGCGGCGGCGGTGCCTGCTCCAACGCCGCGGTCGTGGACGGAGCGGCATAGATAGACCATATTGAGGCCGCGACGGTCAATTTCGTACGGAGGATGCTAACAGGATATGACGATGCATGGGCGAGGAGCTTGCCGGAGATAGTAGCGAGGAGGGTTGTGTGAATCTGAGGGGAAAGGTTCGCTCTAAGGAACGCAGTGAGCCGTTTCGTGAGAAGCAGAGGTGGTGTCGGCGCGGCTGGTGGCATCTTTGCCTCTCTCTTTTTCTCTCTCTTGAGCTCGCTTTTTTTTTTTTTCTTATGGAAAACCACCGTCGTACAGAGCTCGAGAAGTCTCACTAAGGGGCGCGTATAATAGAGTCTGCTTTCGTGGGCTTATATCGTACTGAGAGCTTCAAATGAGTGCATAGATGGACAAATGGGCAAATGGACAAATGGGCAATCGGCAATCGGCAATGGGTAGTGGACAATGGACAATGGACAAATGTTGCTGACTGCTTGCACGCGTAGCTTCGTGGTTAGATGCTGTCCCTCGTATGACGGTTTGAGTGATTGCATACGAGAATTCGTCATGTGCCAGGTGCCAGGCGACTCTTACCGGTCTTGGCGCGGGGCACGGCAGCTGCAAAATGCATTTACGGAAAGTATATTTTATAGGTACGCGTTCATGTACGAATTATGTAAATAAAGCACACTTTCATGTGGCACAACCTGCATAACAAACCAACTATCTGCATAAATGCGTAAATGCTACCTTATCTGCTTTGTGTAAGTACTTATCTAGGTAGGTATTTGTGTAAGGGCACTGGCCACCTGGGACCTACGGGAGTTCGAGTCGCGACTCGCGGCAACCCTTGGTCAATCTAATTCAAACGCGTTCACGAATCATGATATTGTTCAACTTCCGTTTTCCCGTTCACTTCTAACCAATGTTATACGAATCCAACCATCATCGATTGTGAATGAAACTCAATGGTCTGCTAAGCCTCAACCAAACAGTCCAGTCCTCCAGTCGCTATATATAGTAGTGTTCCCTGGTGAGAACAGCTAAAATCAATTCATTGATCCGAGATCATGCCTTGGTGAATTGCTCCAATATCTCTTGGACATTTTTATAGGAACCGAGCAAGTCCTTAGCCCTGAGTGCTGTGCGCTCAAAATAGTCTTCACGCTCAGCCATCTGCGCCGTCACATAAGCCTTCGCCTCAGCGCTTCCGTTGCCCAGGAACCGCTCAACACCCTCCAAAGCTTCACGGTACAGGTCGCTGGTGACATAAGTCGGATTTGGCTGCCCTTGCTCGGCCGGCTCATACCACGGATCGAATTGCATCAACTTGACTATGAAGTTCTTCAGGCACGCCGTGTACTCTGTATTTTCCAGATTGTCCACCACCGAACGCGATCTTATCGTTATCATGTGCGCATCTCTTGTAGGCACAACCATCATGGCTTGCATGATCTCGCCAAGAGCCCGGTATTCACTGACCATGGTATAGGGTTGATCGGGCTTGCTTCTATGTCAGTATGACTCTCTGTGGTAGCTGTGGTGGTGAAGCTTACTCCAGGGGGATAAACACTGCCATACTTGGCATCCGTAGCGACCATGTCCTCGAGACGAACAAAAGTGAAATCCGGAGGTGGGCCCATCACCTTTGAGTATGTTGGCTCGTGTTTGTCCCCGGCAGTTTGGCAATGCCCCGATATGAAGAGTCGTCCGTAGTTACCCAACTTCACGGGGCCGTACCATTCTCTCCGCCGGGGATAGCCCAGGAAGATATTATCGGGATTGATGTCACGATGTAACATGGGTTGCCAGTCCAGATGCTCGTAGTGCCTTTCCCACTCGCCGTCGTCATTCTGCACTACGTCCATAACGCCGTCATGCAGCCAGGTGAGCGCTCTTAGTATCGATGTGAGAACATGCCAGCAAAAGGATTCCGGCAGGAACTTTGGACGCTCGTTAGACGATGGGGATAGATCATTCATTTCTATGTCGCCATCATCGGTCGTGGGCTTGGGCTTCGGCTTGGGAAAGAGATCCTGGGGACGCGGTTGCGATGGCACGAGGAGGTTCCCGAGATTACCAGCATCGCAATAGTCCCAAACCATGAACCACTTGTCATGACCTAGCCGGGCCGTCGTGGAAAATTGCAGGGGGAACGAATCGACTAAGGACACCAAATTGGGGTGATTCAGAATCATCTCGACTTGCTGGAGCAAATTCTGACCGTCGGGCCTAAGCAGATGGCCGTGGTCCGTCACTTCCACTGGCTTCCTGTCGATGTCGAATAATATGTCCGTAACATCGTGAGCGAGGTATTCCATCCGATCACTCTTGCGGGATATCTTCCAGACCTTGGGCGCTAGTTCGGCGATGAATTCATATTTCAGACCCTTGTCGTAGTAATCAACGTAGACGTCCCTGAAGACCGCCATGGTTATTACTCGCCTGAAATTCGAATAGCGCTGACCCAGCCCAAAAAGCGTCGATTCGGTGTGAGAAGGAGATAAGTATTAGGGGCAAAGGGGCTGCGAGCGTGGGTTTTGACCATAGTCGGAAGCTTCCCTTTTCAAATCCATGTTTCTGAATGGCTTTGTCTACAGCGGCTGGATACGTCACGCTCCAAGGCAAACCTTTGCCAAAAGCGGCGGCCTCCTTTGTCGACGCATCATGGCATACTTTAATCGCTCGTCGCCTCTTACTCGAGCTGTTCGCAATGCCTTCTACATTGTCGGAGGGGGCGCAACACTGGACGCGGAAGCCTTTTAGAACAGTTTATGGTAGTAGACGGGCGCTGCATCTGTTTAGACAGGGCGTAACTCCTCCGAAACTCTGAAAAGGGCAATTGACTTCCATACGGAGCGGAAAGAGTGAGACAAAGGGAGAGACAACTGCCGAAGATCAACGACGATCTAAGGTATCTTGACTGTCTAGTTTGTGATTGTGCGTCATTGAGAGGCCGCCAGAGATGAAATCAATCTAAATCGCCCCCATGTTCTAAACATATGGTAGGTACTGTACATTTGCATCGGTTAGTCGATGTCCTTTGGAAGGTGACGAGGACGAACAAACCAAATAGAGAATGGTTAAGCTATTCTGAAGCAATCTGTATTGGTCGTCACTTACTACACTATGATATAGGTAGGCATTCGATCCGTCTTGTTGAGTCGCTTGAAATAGATAGATAGGTACTGGTAAGGTAGGTTAGGTAGTCTGTAAGTACAGAGTAGACCAAGGTTAGGTATTGCCAACTACCTAACCTAGGGTAACGGCAAGCCCTTGAGTTTGGTAACCTATAAGAAACTGCCACAAGGGAAAACAATTGAAAGAGAAATGGGTAAACGTTGTCTGTCTTTGCGCCCTCATCAATGTGGCATATAACGGCAAGTTAAACGCGCGCTCGACCTTACATGATGATACGTCCATAATGCATAATGCATAATGCATATTGTATGTATGTATGTAGGCACCTATGACGGGATCTTTGATGGAGCCCTCTGTTTGATGGCGGGCGAGTCTGCCATTCCTGAGTCGCAAGGGATCAATCAATCGAGCACAAGTTTGAAATGGGAAGCAAGCAGCCAATTATTACGAACGCCAAGCCCACCTGAAGCATCTATCCCACCCCGCCGGACCCCAAACACTTGCAACTTGCACCTTGCACCTTGCAACTTCCAACTTCCTTGGTGCAGAATGGATGAATGACATATGTGTGCAACGTACACTAAGTAGGCATTTATGTAGGTATCAAAAGGCAAGGGCGAAGGGCACGCGCCGTCGGTCATGCTTGTCAGCGTCGCAGCCAATTAAATGCGGCCGTGTTCCTTTGGTCAAACAAGCCCCTGACGGAGGCAATCAAGCAATCGCTCAATTGATCGGCAAGCCTTTAGCGCAGGTCCCTCACTCCCCTCACTTTCAGTGTTCACTCACCCAGTCAGTCAGTCACTCAGTCAGTCAGTCAGTCACTCAGTCACTCAGTCAGTCGGAAGTCCCCTCTTCCTTTAGCAATTTTAGGCCTTGTTTTCCTCCAATCGCCGGCGGCCCGGCTTCATCTAGGTCCTCCTAGTCGAAAGTTCTTAACTTCCAACTTCTGCCCAGGTGGCAACTTGCAAGAGACCCTCCATCTTCACGCAATGGAGACAATAGAGTTGGTACCTAGTGAGGTACCTACTACCTAGTGTGGTAGTGTGGTAGTGTGGTAGCATTCCGTAGGAGTCCGAAGCTACCTAGCACGTCGCTAAAAAGCATGCGTTGGATCTTGGAATTTTACTTTTCTGGGACGAACGCGGCCTCGAATCGCCAATGAGACGGACTGTCTAACCTTAGACACCTACCTACATGACCCCTGGCAGCCCTTATTCTCGTCCTAAAACCCCGTCTTCATCCTTTCTACCTACTTCCTCGAGATGCAGACGGCAACAACTTCACCTCGACCAACCACTTCACACTACACCAACGGTACACCCGTTCCGACTTCATTCCTTTACTAATCCTACCCTCTCGCATCACCAAGAATGAAAATGGCGCTCTCATACTATTGGTGACCTTTGACATCCTCTGGAATGCCTTGTCGCTAGCGGATTGAGCGAGGAACGAGGAACGATACCTGGATAGGGCGCATTGGCGTTTTCCAACACCTACGTCAAGCACTCTCATTTGCAGTAACTACACCACGAGCACTCGCTTTATTGTGCGCCTTTATGCGCCTTTGTGCTTCTCCGGCTTGCGCTCTTTATTTGCTCTCAATTGCTGTCGTATACTTCGCGGGCGAGGTAAACGACCGTACTCTACCTAGTCTCCAGAGCTGGGCCATTTCGACGAGCGGCATTTTCGGATCACCGACGGTATTTTCGACTTGATTTACGGCGACGAATACGATTGCGCGCCCTCACTTTCGCTTTTTGATTTGACGAGATAACTTTGTTTGATACCCCATTGTCGACTGTGTCGATTGTATCGATTGTATCGACTGCGTCGATTTTCGCATTTCTTTAATTGTTCTCTGATGCGCAACTTTTATCACCGATTTGTACATTCTCGCGCTCTAACAAGATGATGTTCCTCGGCACCACGCGAAAGGCGACCGAGATCCGACCGGAACAGCAATGGGATGCCATCGTTAGTAAAGATATATTCGCTCAATTGGATTCAAGTCGGTCGCTAATTGCCTCTGTGTAGAGTCTCCGGGACTTTAAGCCGTCCTCGTTTTTTACGTACTTGGCATACGGTTACCTCTACTTCTCCATCTTACTGTCGCTGGCCGTCTACGGTGTCGATATCTTCACCGCAATCAACCTACTAGCCTTCAATCATTGGTCTTCGTCCATTGAGCCCACTCAGCTTCTAACCTTCCAGCAATCAAAATGGATTTTCGCTGGCGCCATCTTGGCCAGTTTGGTCAATCTTATCTTCGAACACTTTCGCGCCTGGCGCGTCATGAAGCGCGGCGGTGTCGCTGAAAGTTACCTTGACAATCTGGCTGTCCGTCTGCAGAGTATCCGAGTTGGCAGTGGCCAAGGTTGGCGGCGGTTTCTTGTTTTCGCCGAACTGACTAAGTCCAAAAAGGGAGCTGAATACGTCGCCTTGTTCTCGTACTTCAGTTTACAAGGTGAGTGCATACCCGTCCTTTGCGCGATATAGATTCGGAGTATCGAGATGACTAAGCGTCGCCAGCTTGGATTCGTGTGCTCGTGTGCTCTGGTCCCCGTCAAGTAGTGAATGCCTTGACGCTTTACGGTGTTTACAAGATCAATCTTACGCCGACCGACGATTCCTCAGTCGAAAGTACACTCGGTGGTTTCTTTACAAACCTAGAAACCCTAGCCGCGGAGAACACGCAGCAGGCCGTGATCTTGTCCGGCATGATCTTCACGCTGGTCATCTGGCTCTTTTCCTTCGTATACCTTTTACTTGGTGTGCTCTTCTATGTCTTCTTCCTCTGGCACTACATTCCTCGACAAGACGGCGGTCTGCACGGCTACTGCGAACGGAAGGTCAATAAGAGATTAATGGCCATCGTATCGCAGAAAATTAACAGGGCGCTGGCAAAGGGAGAATTGAGACGGATGCAGGGGTCCGGTGGGGTTTACAAGTCCGCGCCTGAGAGGCCCTCGCTCGCTCGCCAGGCCACCTTGCCGAGTCTCAATGCCCTGGAACAGGGCAAGAAACTTCCTACCATACCGACGGTGAGCCGCAATGATACGATGTCGACTCTCCCCGTCTATACTTCGAGACCAGGCACACCGCCGAACATCGAACTCAGCTCGTTCGACCAAAAACGCCCAGCGCCTCAACGACAAGGGACCAACGCGACGGTGCCCGCTTATTCCTCACGTGCCCCTCTCGTAGCGACTGCGGCCGACATGGGCCGCGATTCTACGCCAACTCGGGAGCCCACGATTCCCAATCTCGACATGAGCGGCTACCCAGAGCCCCTACGACTAGGCGCCAGCCGCCAGCCATTAAATAACGCGCCTGGAGACGACACGTTACCACCTATGCCGAGTGAGCATAGTGGTCGCCCACCACCAGCCTCGGCGCCAAATAGTTACAACAAGAATGGACCGTCTCCATACGGACGGCCACCCCCAAATCGTCCCCCTTACGCCGAAGGGCGATCCATCACCGCGCCTTCGCCGTACTCTTCCAACCGATTGCCACCCCGTCCGGCTCCGGCTCCGCCGTCGTCATCGGGATACCGCGGTGCGAGCCATAATAACGGCCCTGGTGGTCGTAGCGCCACGGCGCCGATACAACAACAGCAGCGATTCCCACCTCCGCGAAATATGACGGCACCGCAACCGATGCGCCCAGGAAACAATGACTATTACCCAGGTGGACAGAGAAGTTATAATGACGGTTATAACGAGTATAACAATAACAATTCATCACGATATTAAACGCCGTCAGGGGCGAAGAAAGAGGAGGGCTCTTTTCTATAATATATACATATATTGCTTTTTTTATATATATAACGTGAGGGGGGAATGAAACGATTCATGCTTTGCGTTCAGTTCGTTTATATTTGTTTTGTTCATACGATGATGAACTGATTGAAAGAAAGGCTTTGTGGATGGGCATGGCCTTTTCCGAGGATTTGCTGCGTATTTTTTTTTGTTGGGATATCTGCGACGAGTTGGGCCTCATTTGGGTTCGAATGTATGCTCGCTCATGTATTATAGCTGGATACCTACATTTCGATGATGAGCCTGGAAAGGTGCCTGGGGAGATGTTTTGTCTGGCTTGGGGTGCTTATCTAGACCTCGATGATATATATATATATATATATATATATATATTTATAGTGGGCGCTGAGTTGGCGATGCCTACTTATAGAATATATAAAATTCTATCTTTTCATTCGCAATATCGGAGAGTGGTTTTGCCATGCCTCCATGTGTGTTGATGATCTCTGGCCTGGTTACCTGCCCACTTCCAGGATCAAGACACCTCTCTCTCAGCTTTGATTACATGTGGTTGGTCGGACGAAGTTCATTCCCAAGTACCGTAGCTCGACCAAACCCCAACAACATCGATCGACCTCCAAGCCTCGGTACTGATGAACCAGGTAACATAGGTAGCATGTTGAGCGGCGGGAGTCTCGTTCGGACCTTACCCTCATTGGTGTGTGGTTCATAATAATCCAGTACATATATCACAAACCAAAGATAAGCAGGTAGTCCGGGTTGACTCATCTCATTTCTTACCCCTTTTCGTTTTTTTTTTTTCTTGTCTTTTACAATCTCACTCACTCACTCACCCCAGAACTTTTGTCAGAATGTATTCAGCTCAACGCAACGCAACCCTCTTCCCAAAAGATCTGATTAAAGTTAGTTGAAGTAAGTATTCGTACTCGAGTCATCTAAACTAAAGGTACTTCCTGCTACCCAAATTACCGGGTACTTACTTATTACTATGTGTACTACAACTTTTGCATCAAAAGGAATAGGTAATTATCTCATTAGGTAGGGGGGGGGGGGGGGGGGGTTGAACAAAGCTCGTTTATTTTTTCTATTTTTTATTTTTTTTTAAACCCTAAAGATTTTATTTTATTTTATTTTCTATAATCAAATAAAAAGAAGAAGCCAAAAAAAATAATAGAAGAAACTCTTCTTTATAACTATCGCTCAGACTCATATATATGTATGTATGTATGTATGTATGTAATTGTTGTTGTTGTTGCTGTTGCTGTCAACTCAGGCAGGAAATGCAGCGAAAAAAACAAAAAAGAAAAAAAAAAAACAGTCTTTCGCATGATACCCAAATAGACGAGACAAGACAAGACAACCAACCGACCAGCCCGCTTAACAAGTGCATGAATTACCCAAAGAAAAGAAAGAAAAAAAAAAAAAGGAAAGTTCCCCTACAACCGGAGTTTTCATAGCCTCGATTGGACTTGGTAGTAGTAGTGGTAGTAGTAGTAGCGGCCTCTTTTTTCTTTTTTTTTTCCCCCCCTCCCCGTTTTGCATCGGCTTTCTTACAAGCTTAGCTGTAGAAGATGGTGAAGCCTTCGGTCTGTCCGGTGCCAAAGGCCTGGTCGACAAAGTTGTCATCCAGCGTGCCGACGGCCACGGACTCCCAGACCTGGGTGGTGCCAGCAGGGCAGTCGAAGCTGGAGAGCGTCGTGGGGATGGACCCGTCGCCGGCGAAGACGAGGTAGCTCTCTTCCTGAGTGTCGAAGGCGACCTGGGAGAGCAGAGTGGTCCGGCCGTCGCCCTGGGACTGGGCTGCCAGGTTCGTGATGGAGGTGTTGAAGATGTTCATGACGGCGGTGCCGAGGATGGTGTCCTCGGCATCGGCGGCGCCGATGTTAAGCACGCAGGTCTTGCCTCGCGTCTCCTCGGGGAAGGTGAGTTCGTAGAGGGTCCGGAACTCGGTGTCGTTGTCGAGGGTAGTCAAGGTGAAGTTGGTCTCGGCGTTCAGGCCGGTGAAGACGTTGTGAACCTTGACCAGAGAGGGGGAAAAGGAGGCTGCGTCGCAGTCATCGCAGTCGTCGTTGCAGTCGTTGCAGTCGTCGTTGCAGTCGTCGCAGTCGTTGTCTTCTTCGAATTCTTCTCCGATGAAGAAGCCGCAGAAGCCGCCGCAATCGAAGCAGAACTCCTCACCGACGTCCTGGCAGGAGCAGTCGTCGCCCTCGCAGTCAGCGCAGCAGGCCACGGCGCAGAACAGGCAGAAGTCACAGGTGTCGTCGCCATCGCAGTCGTCGCTGCTGTAGGACGGGTCGCTTGGGGTGCTTAGGCTGGTGAATGACGAGTTGTTGATGCCGGAGGAGGGCGGGAGGGTGGCGCCGACCAGTGAGATGCTGGTCAATGACGGGCTGCTTTTGCCGGTGGATGACGGGCGGCTCTGGCCGGTGAACGAAGGGTGGCCTTGGCTGCTAGGCGTCGCATCCTGTTGTGCCGGGCGGCTGATGTTCACAGCCGCTCCGAGGGTGCCAGTGGCGGAAAGGAGGCTGACGATAACTGCGGAGAAGATCATGTTGGATGAGATTCGATGAGATTGTATGATTGTGGAGTGTGAAATAAGATTCGATTAGATTGTAACAACTGAGTTGTTGTTGTTGTTGTTGTTGTTGTTGTTGCTGTTGTTGCTGTTGTTGCTGTTGTTGTTGCTTTGCTGATGTTGATGAGGAATTTCAAAACTTTGGATGTCTGGAACTCGCCAGTTCATATACACATTCGCCATTGAGTGTCTCTCCATGATGAAGTCGACGTTTGAGGCTGTATTCACCAAGCCTGGGTCTATTTTTGCCATCATCTAGATAAAGCTGCGCCTTGTGAGTTGTTATTAGTCGCGAGTCGCGAGTCGTGAGTCGCTAGCCCCCTTACGTCCTGGACTTCTAGATATTAGGATGTAAATACGTCACGTCCCGTCCCGTCCTGTCTACTGGTAGACTATAATACTAAATATTCTGTATGGAAGCTATAAACGCTCCACGAATATAAATAGCCGGCGGTAAAGTTAGCGGGGATATATTTCCGGGAGTTAAAAGCAAAATTTAGAAAAATGGGCAATGCCTGGCAAGTAGTGTTGCACTTTGTACAGATCTTGTCGGAAGTCGTTGACTTCGTTTCGATCCGTGTGAGCAAAGAAACCCTTGGCTATGCACTCATCATCTTGCCAATACCCTCCCTTCGGTGTCTATTTCCAGATATCCCTTCGCCCTGTTGCCCTAGTGCCGTAGTGCCCAAATTGAGGCGGAGGCAAAGCAACGCACTTGTTCGAGAAAACTGGGCAACTGGTTCACATCTTCACGAAACTATTTTTTTTTTCCTTTTCGATACAGCCCGCCGGGATGGTGGATCGTGAGCTTCAGCCCTCCCCAGCAAGATTCCGCGACATGGCAATGGGATGGCGAAGTATGGCTGGGCTGGGCTGGGCTGGCATAGCTAGGGAACTGCGCCATTGCAGCGTGTCGGGTGATTACATCAGTCCTAAGCAAAGACAAGGGGGGCTGAATGTGAGCCCCTTTAGAGATAGGAGAGGAGATTGCCATACCCGCCGGGCAAGTATTCAATCCCCCACGTTTCTCGCAGACCAATATGCGTAGGCCAGGTTCCCCGCCTGCTCAACCATCGACACGACGATTCCACTATTGACTATGTCTTTCGACGGTTAGGGAATCATTGCCGACCTTGTCCTGCACTCAGACGATGTGTTATCAACCGAGGCCTCCCCCGATGCCCAATGGGAATGTGCCAGTCGACGAAGGGTTGAGGGCCATTTACTCTGTGTTGTAGGTGGGATGGAACCACATAATCAAGACACATTCATCCTCATGATGGCTGGCTACCATGTATCTAGGGATCGTTCCGCGCGGGAGAGGGTGACAAGCGGCACTTGTCACGGTTGCATTCGGGCACGACGACAATCCTTTGAATTCCACGGGGAGAGGGGTTAAGGAAGATATCCCTGCCGGGGCCATAGAGGCCCATACCTGTCCAAGTTTGTCGTTGTCATGGACATTGGGTTTTGCTCCCCGTGTGTGAGTGTGTGGGGAGGGGGGTTATATCAAGCAACGATGAATGGATCTCTTCGGGCAGTTTGCAGACGTCCGCGCATCCGACGCCAGACGGGAGGGGAGGTCGTAAAAGAGCCAGGCAGAAGTGACCGTCGACTACTAACTCCGCATTAGAGCATTAGACGAGGATGAATTGAACTTCCATTGGTGGTAGCGCCTTGCAATTGTTGCCAAGGAACGATGATGAGTCTGTGAATTTGTGACCTCTGTGACCGAGTAGTTTCTTCAACGACAAACTCGATACTTGAGAACTCGGGGAAAATGATCCCTACATCATGATGTATCTTTCGAGAATGGCTCTTCGTATTCCAGCACATTTTGAATGAGTGGTGTGGCATCGGCGATACCCCAGCCATAGTGTAAGTTTATCTTGCGACTTGCGACGAGAGATATTCAATAGGCAACTCAAATAGCCGGCCAAAAGTCTCGGCACGGACTGATAATCCCGCATCCCGAGAAATGTCCAGTTCGTTAGACGGATCTGCGGTGTTCGATATCTGCCGGCCTTGACGGCCAAGAGCCCGCCAAGAGCCTCCCGCCCAATGACTCCAGACGCCGAGAAAAGTCAAGAGCCTGATATGGCTTGAGCCAAGATCATTGGAGAGGGGCCAAGCGCCTTGTTGCTTCTCGTCCTTGTAATCGCCTTCCATGAATAGTAAGTGTTCGGTCTTCCAAGAACAACCAAGATCAACCAAGATCAACCAAGAGCAACCAAGATCAAACTCCAACACTTGCTGGTGTCTTGGATTCCATGGCGTGCCTTGGCCGCCGCGCCTCCCCACAGGATGACTATAGTCCATCTTGATGTTTTGCACCGAAAATTCTTCGACTTATTGATTTTCTTTGCGCCGACGACGATGACTCTGGGTTAAAGTTGTTAGGAAGAATACCGGTTCTGAACGGCATCGTGGGTCATGAGCATCGCCCCTGAACTGTCTGCTTGAGGCTGCACGGACACGAATGATGACACAACTAAGATCGATGGTAGATTCGATGTGAGAGAAACCCGTGATAACGATGCATCAAAATCTACCCCAATATGGCACGTCCAGATGCTACTTTCCTTTATAGGTCTCCATGGCCGATTAATACCCTCCTGGTGCTCGTTGGGCTCTATCCGTGAACGGGGGCGTCGTCTCCAGGAGTTGGGCCCGGACAAGATGGACCCGGACAGGACGGATTATACGGGCGGCGAAGAAGTATAAAGATGGCTGCTTTCTCGACGTCTGTTGAACTCTTCGATACGAGCTGCTCATCAGACTTGAATCTTTTTCGTACGCTGAGTCGACAGAAACACTGCTCCAAAATGAGATTCTTCGGTACTATTGCCCTCTTGACCTCCCTCGCCGGGGCTGCCTCTCTCGGCAAGCGTGACTCTCCGCTCGATGTTCACATTGAGCAGGTCGGCAACTCAGGAGTCAAGGCTACCATTACGAACTCAGGTTCAGAGGACCTCAAGTTGCTAAAGACCGGCAGCATCTTGGATTCTGCCCCCGTCGAAAAAGTCCGGGTCTTCCAGGGCAGTAAGAGACCCCCCCATCCTAACCCCTTTTTGCAGTCATAGTGTGCTGAGTGCTCCATGCTAGACAACAAGCTCGACTTCCAAGGTGTCCGCCTTCGAATCAGCACCGCCGGCTTCGATGAAGAGGCTTTCCAGACCATCCCGGCCGGCCAGAACATCGTGGTCAGCTTTGATGCCGCTCAGCTGCATGACATCTCTACCAGCGGCGAGTATGACTTCGTTGCTAAAGGCATGCTGTCCTATGCTGCCATCGGTAGCACCGACATCACCGGCGCCATTCCCTACTCTAGCAATACCCTCACCGCCAAGGTTGACGGTCCTGAGGCTGCCAAGGCCCGCGTTGAATTCCTCAACAAGCGCACTGTAAGTGTTGTCCAATAAATGTATCATGGAATTCGGAGAGTCGCTGACGAAAGGACGACGAACAGTATGTCCAGAGTGACTGCTCCGGCTCCGCGGGCACGGTGACCAGGAATGCGCTCAGCAACTGCCGTTCCCTCGCGTCCGCCGCCTCATCGGCCGCTCGCACCAACACAGACAAGCTCGTCGAGTACTTCAGATCGACCTCGGCTGCCTCCCAGGTCTCTCAGATCTTCAGTCGGATTGCCTCCGAGTGTGGCAGCACCAGCTCCGGCGCTTCGGACACCTACTGCACGGACGTCTTGGGCGCCTGCTCCAGCAGCGTCTTGGCCTACACCCTCCCCTCCGCCGACATAATCGCCTACTGCCCCCTGTTCTACAGCGACCTGCCCAGCCTCACCGACACCTGCCACGCCCAGGACCAGGCCACCACCATCCTCCACGAGACTACCCACTTGACGTCGGTCGGGAGTACGGAGGACTGGGCCTACGGGTATGATGCCTCCATCAGACTCAGCAGCTCTGAGGCGGTAAATAACGCCGACTCCTATGCTCTCTTCGCCAACGGTTAGTCACATGTCTTGCGTATGAGAGTCTTTTTTTTTTTTTTTACCGATAAAACTAACGGCACACGTAGCAATCTACGTTGGCTGCTAAGCGTATATGGCATGCTGACCTCTGATATGAGGTTTCTCTGCATCCCCAGGGGGTCTGCCCAATTGGATTAAGGGTTCATTGTTGAATGTAGGATATCATCCGGTCATCTCGGATACGATTTGCCGTCAAGAGACGAAAGATATAGTGTCGAATGTACCCGAACACCTGGTCAATTGGCCTCGTGAAATTGTGATAAAAGAACTGCCATTATCGGTCTCGAAGAAATCCGTGGGCAGAGTCGCCCCGTAGTCTTCTAATGAACCCTTCCGGGAATGCCTTCTCAGTATGCGGTATGCCAAATAAGTTCTCTCTCTCTCTCTCTCTCTCTCTCCAACAAGCTTTTTAGCTCTTCTCGGCGATTTCGAGACATCTGGGACAACATTTGGCCCGCGCTCTCATTCTCATAGTTGACTGAAGCCTCTGGCCGTAGGAGCTCTCTGCCTACGGCCTGGCTAGTGTAAGGAACCGAGTGTCTCGCCCAAGTCTCGGCAATCAGTTTCCATCGCCGAAGCAGAAATACTGTTACCATAATCCGTAGCATCCATTACAAGGGGCCTCCATAGCAATAGCCCAGCATAGTCGCTGACGCTTCGGCTTCAGGAAGGTCCAAAATAAGCCGTAAATAAGTCCATGAGTCCGAGTGCTTTCCAACCAGCTGGATCCGTTCCGCAAAAGGGCGGCGCTACATTTTGGTATAGCTGGGAAAAATCCGCGAGCTCAGAGCCCTTGTCAAGATCTGTCGAGATCGCATAGGCTGACCCACGCTGCGGCGGACTATAGCGAGGGTTCTGACAAAATTCGTTTTGGACCCGCAAAACTCATTACCGACGCCCCCCCGTGGCTATTTCTGACGGCGTTAAACCAATTCCCCCGCTGCATTGCACATTGGTTTCCCCTTGGGTTCCCGATAGCTACATAGAATGCCCGCTTACGCCACTCAGCTACCTACGTACATAAGTAGCGAGATTGGGTTATCTAGTGTTAATTTGGTGACGGGGTTAGTGTTGGATCGTGGTGACGGCCGTCACAGTCGGCAACAGGAAAACCATCTGACTCGAGAAGCTCAAAAGAGATAGACTTCTGGGCTCACGTCCTGTACACCTGACCGCTATGTTCGAATCAATGGACATCATGATTGCCTTCATAAAGCTCAACTGGCAGGTACCCGAACCCTACTATAGCGACAAAAAGGGTCGCCTTGTCGGCAATGTTACACTCGGTGGTAACCAATCTATGGCTGAACTCCCATTGGATCCCAAGTTGCGAGGCGGCCTTTTGGGACACCAGTCTCGCCTAACGGGACACCACCCTAAACCGCATAGGGTAATGGCCCCAGATAAGTTACGCCGCCTCTATGCCGTCGCAATACTAGCATTTGGTTCATCAGGCTAGCCTGGATTGAGGTAGGATTGATTATATCAGCGGACGTACAAATGTACACGCATAACTACTTACTCCCGCCTGATCGCAATGATTAATTATCGTCCCCAGCGGCCTCCCGGAAGCCTCGAGTGGTTGCGTATTCGAGTGGTAACATAGGTAGCGATTGCAGATAACAGAGCAGTAATTAGTAGTTAAGTGTAGCGTCATAAGACCGTTGTACAGGGACATGACCGGGCCGTTAAGGAGTGTAATAACTACCTAGGTACCTAACTTAGGTAGGTAAACAAAAGCAAGTATAAGGGAAAATAACAGGTTACTCAATTATATAAAGTCGCGTAGTTATATAATACCTACATTGGCAGTCGGGTCTTTGGTTATACCGGTAATTCTGGCCTACGACGAAATCGATGACACTGTAACGGTCATTAACTACTGATACGCAGGCACCCTAGATCAATGACAGTGTCGATGACACTCCTCGCTGAAGCTGACAGATTGAATGAACAACCCTAGCTCTAACCCTAACCCTAGAACGCTCCCTATCCATCTCAGGCAGAAGTAAATGTCTAGTTATGCGGTACATTTGTGAGTCCGCTGATATAATCAGTCCGGGGCTGGCTTGACGAACTAAGTGGTAGTATTGCGCCGGCATAGAGACGGCGTAATTTATGTGGACCAATTACCCTATGCTGCTTAGGGTGGTGTCCCGTTAGGCGAGACTGGTGTCCCAAAAGGCCGCCTCCCAAGTTGCCCGTGGCATTTACCGCTATAAGGCAGGCAATGGCAAATAGCTTGAACGTACCGCCGAAGGAAAAGTTCCTAATCAACCTCTACTACCCTCGGGATCCCCAGGTTGAGAAAGATGAGGGGCCGGAAGAGGGAGTGGAGACTCAAGCTGCCAACACTACGGATAAACGTTCATCCAATTTGGCTCCTGTTGTGACAGCTTACAGGAGGGAAGTTTCTGCCTAGATAGATACGTGGCCGGTTCAACCGAAATAGTTTAAGGGAAATAGCGCAGTGCGCACCACATAACCACCGCTAGGCCGGAGTGTTGCCGGAGTGCCACTAGGTAGTTGTCCCTTTACATTCCGTTCCCTGCTCTGGCTAAGGAACTCGGGAACCCCTCCCACGCCGCCCCAGCAAGACCCCGAAGTGACTGGTGACGGGCAAGAGCTTACACCGGAAGTCATCCCGGCCAGCAGTCAGCTGGATCCTAGCGTTGCATCACGGGCTTTCGCGCGCCTACCGACCCCTTCTCGCCTGGAATAGCTGGGGCCGCGCGATTATACATCTATGTCGGCGAAGAGCCACAAGGGCAAGGGGCCACGGCTACCACCAAGGTCGTGTTGGCCGAAAAGCTGGGGGTCAAGGAAGTACCCATTGTGGCGGAGTTCCGTAATCTCGCTGTAAAGGGACAGCTATTGACACTCCGGTCACACTCCGGCATGTAAAGGGACAACTACTACCTACTATTACTAGTACTCCGGTTGTATTCCGGCAGCACTCCGGCTTAGTGGCGGTCACGTGGTGCGCACTGCGCCATTTAAACCATTTCAGTTGAACCGGCCAGGAGGTAGACAGAAACTTCCCTCCTCAGCTAGAAGTTTGGCCATCAATACTACTTCTTGGAATCTAGCCATCACCTTGCCTGAACTATTGCGCAACCCCTTACACTCGCGTTCGTGATCGGCTACATCATGTGGAAATGAAGGTCCTACCTACGGACTATAGGATCCTGATTACATAAGATTGCGTTACATGGCATCAGACATCATCATTCTGGGACCTTCGCGTTTGCATGACGTACTTAGGGACTTAGGGCGGGCGGCGCCTGGGGCTAAACCCTCGGAAATTAATCTTTAGCTAGGCCGGGGGCAATGCGGCGACCTGGGTTAATTGAATTATTTTGTCTAGTTGCGGTCTAATTGCATGAGGGGTCGGGGCAGCCGCCCAGAGGGGGTGTGCGCATTCAAAAACGAATTTTGTCAGAACCCTCGCTATAGTCCGCCGTGCTGTCTGCATTCTGGATGCGAATTGATGAAAGTCTGAATGTCCGATGACCATTTATGCTCTGCCATTCCGTCTGGATTTGAATTGAAAACTTCCCACATGGCGGCAAAAGGATACACAGATAAAATACCAGATCGCAAGCGTAGACATCTGTTCCATTGAAGTTCTTATTATCCTCTTAAGTTACAGAATAATTGAATAGTTGACAGATTTCCGACCCTTTACTTGTGCGCTTGTGTGGGACGTGCTTAGTAGTTCCTGGCGCCTTTAAGTCTGACATACACACCTTGCGAACATTCGTCTAGGCGATGACTTTACCATTGATTCCATATTTCAGTCGGTATGACTTCCCTCATGACCTCCCAGTGTCTGAGGGCACTCTGGTCATGCCATTTGGATAGTTTCGCCGTCTCGTTGGCCCTCAGAATGCCTACTTCATCTCGGGGCGATAAATCTGACAGGGGCACCTCATATTTCGGGACAAGGAACTGCCGTCTAGAAATACTTTTGAGGTAGTCTGATTCTACCGGCTCTCTAAACGTGATCTTGTCGTCCGTCTTGGTGCAAAAGATCATCACGTTGTCAAAATCACGACCTTCCGTTTCCACCTTGCCCTTGGGGGGAGCCTCGTTCTCTCTGAAAACGCGGCAAGACGGGAAAATGTCATTTATGGTGTTGACAACAATACTGAGAGGCGGGAGCGTAAAATCGCCAGCGTAATTCTGCTGATGTTAGTCACCTGGAGCATGACTTCATCAAACAACTTACAATAACTACAACTCCGGTTGGTTTTAGCATGTGCTCCAGCCCTTTCAGAAAGGTGTCGGTGAACAAGTCGACTGGCTCAGCGCCGCCCGTGAACACATCATGGACAATGTAATCGAAATGCTCATGCAGCGCTGGCGCATGAAGCTGACTCCAAGAGACGACATCGGCGATAATAGCATTATGCTTTGCTGGGAGCCCGAAATATTTCTTAGCGAACTTGTAAACAATGGGGTCAATCTCGACGATGGTGGTATTGATGCCATGCGAGATTAATGCGGAAGGCGTCGTGCCGATTCCAAGACCGCTAAACAACATATGTTAGTTCATCTGGAATGGCCGAGGATAGAACAACGGAGACCAACATGTTGAGCGCGTGAGCCTTGTGATCAGGCGCTTTACCAGGCACTTGCACAAGCCTGATAGCCTCGAGTTGGGTGAACACACTGTAAACAGGCTCCGCAACAATATTTCTTCCAAACTTGGTCCATTCACCGCCGAGCAGGCTGTGGTCGCATCTCATCGCTCGGTACCCGTTTTCATAGCTGTCAAGGACAGAGATATAACCAGTGTTGGACTCCCACCGATCAACGAGGGACCAGCCATTGGCATTAAGGGTAGAGTTGAGAGAAGCAGTAGCTGTTTCGGTCATAAGGTGGGTGTTATAGAAAACCGCGTGCAGTATGCCAGGAATGGCATATCGCAACAGCTGTGACCGCCCCATGATGCTATATGTTGCACCTAGCACGAATTCCATGGCCATGCGAGTCTGCATGATCGAACTCCCTATCTGATTTACAATTCGCCTATACAAAGTCGTCTCAAGATGTCGAAACAGCATGTATGAGAGAATGCCGGGAGCTGGACTTGCGACTGAGCTAGGCAATGCGTTTAGATCAGCTTGGTCTAGAATGTCTGCTATGCAGGACGTGCTGACAACGAGAAGGGGGAAGAGAGTTAAGGCCTCTGTAATGGCCGGGCCGTATTCAACTCCAAGCATGTTGCTGAGAGTAAAGAGATAGGATTGAAACATGGGTATGTTTAGAGCTATCAGGGGCAGTATGGCAATCGTCTTTCCTGGTAGCGCTTGGCTCAAAGCCAGGTTACCAGCCCAGCCGACAAACAACCCTGCCCACACAACATATTGGTGAAGCCTATTCGCAGCGATCTGACCATAAACGGGTGACATGGTCAGGACAGAAACATTGGCGTGAATGGCCGTCAGAATAATCAGAGCAATTGCCTTGCCATACACGGCGCATTGCTGTATAGCCCATCGAAACCAGGTGTCATTCCTGGCTTGGCCGGCAAGCAGTTTGAGTTCACTCTCCAGTTCCTCCTTTTCGTTTGGAGAGTCTTGATTGTGATTGGAGACTTTCTCCTTTTCCTTCTCCTTCGAGACCCGTTTCCTTGGTGCCATGACGAGGAGGGAAAAGTTTAGAGACTGTCGGGTTGCTCGGCTATGAATAGATACCCTCTAGCAACCACTCTCTCATTTCAGTTCAGAAGGCAAGTTAGCGCCTGAACAAAACTGCGCGGCAATGATGTAATGAGTGAACAAAGGGCTTGTATGCGCTTTGAATACCCAACGGCCAGCCGTTATCAGCACAGCTGATGATTTCCGATACCTCAACAGATATACCAGCTGGAGGATGTATAAAGGGAAAAGCGAACAGAAACCGGAAATGGGTTGTTGTCTTGTAAGCTGGTTTGTTTCAGTGACATTGTGGCTGTGCGCACTTATCTATCTACCTAATGACGCCATAAGTAGCCACATGCAGTAACCTAGGTACCTAACTTTGAGCGCTAAGCCACAGTTAGTTAACTCCGTGACGAAGTCCGTCAAGTCGCCTGGTAGTTGTGCTGTACGCTACCTACTATACCTGCCTACACTTGAGATTCACCCGGGCGCGTAATCACGCCTTCTTTCCACTCTTCCACCACGTCTACATCCTGTGTCTTGACGAGACTGGCCAAATGGATGACGATGATTTTGGTGCGGACGCAGATTTTCTTACTGCGCTTGCGTCTTCGGCTCCTGTAAACACACCAGGCCAGTCCCAAACACAATCCACAAGCCGTCCTCAGCAACCTGCTCAACCGGGTCCTCAACCTGGTCCTCAACCTGGTCCTCAGAAGCTACAGCAACCGATCCCCCAACGATTAGACAAGCGACCTCCGAATGCATCATCTACCTCCAAAATCGCCCAACCGACACCGCAAGCGCTCCCTCAGCGATCTTCCGGCTCCTCGATCCTCGTTTCCCCACGGCAAAAGGGCAACCCTGTCCTGGCCGCTTTGCGATCTTTACCGTGGGAGTACAGCGATATCCCCGCCGACTATGGCTTGGGCTTGACCACATGTGCCCTTTTTCTCAGTCTCAAATACCATCGACTGCATCCGGAATACATTTATACACGGATTCGCAACCTACAAGGGAAATACAATCTGCGCATCTTATTAACTATGGTTGATATCCCAAACCACGAGGACTCATTACGCGAACTTTCCAAGACCTCCCTAATAAACAACGTGACAGTTATACTATGCTGGTCTGCTGCTGAGGCTGCGAGATATCTCGAGCTATACAAATCTTATGAACACGCCAACTTCGGCGCTATTAAAGGGCAACAAGCGACGAGTTATACCGAGAAGATGGTTGAGTTTGTCACTGTTCCCCGAGGGATCAACAAAGCGGATGCTCTTTCACTAGTTAGTGCATTCGGCAGCATCAAGAATGCCGTCAACGGCGACCCTGAACAAGTCGCCATTATCGGTGGTTGGGGAGAGAAGAAAGTCAAGAGATGGTGTAGTGTTGTGGAGGAGCCCTTCCGAATCCCGCAGGCTAAGCGGCGGCTTATTGAAGGCGAGAATAGCACAGTTCTTGACCAGGCGATGCCGCTCAGCAGGGTCCCTCTAAGAGATATGCCCAGTCTATCTACAAGTGCGTCGCGGGAGGGTACTAGCATTAGTGCAACGCCGCAACCACAATCTCGTCAGTCTGATGGGAAGTCTTCTGCTACATCTCATCCCTCCCGCACACCAAATGTTAATTTGGATGATGAGGAAGAAGCCATGTTGGCAGCAGCTATTGAAGCATCGAAGAAAACCGCAGCAGAAGAAAGAACGCGGGCGTCCAATACGGCTGAAGGCTCTACCACACATAAAGCTGACGAGCTTAGTCATGGAATTGCGGCGGCTCTCGCTCGTCTCAGAGAGAAAGGATGAAGTCGAAGCTCTAGACTCGAATGATTTATCCAGATTATAGCTGACCCGGTTTTTCCCGGAGCAAAGAGGCGACACAATCTTTACCAAGCGACAGTCCATATAAGTATTAGCCAAGGCGTTGGCTTACCAAGGCGGCCCGCCGCCGCCTCACGCCCTAAATCCGCGACGGCTACGGTGGACCGGTTATCGTTTTGTTCAACGGCTGCCATCGCCGATCGGTCCCGAAGCCCCCTCTCCTTATAAGGCACAACGAGTATCTATGCCGAGCTGGGAAAGATAGCTCCTATGCCGTGCATGTAAAGACCCGTTCAATACATCGGGTCCGCAGACACCTGCCGCATGAGGGCCTTTATTACACCCCACTCCACCGGTTGAGGGCACATATGTTACAATTAGATATTAGTGTCTTTTCGCACCATGCAGTAGCGCCAAGGTCTGCAAGTTGGAGAATACACTATCTACTTACGCGTAGGGTCGTATCGTACCTTTGCTCGGCTTATTTGTGCCCGACTACCTACGTGAGGAGATGGGACCTTTGCGAGGTACATATGATACTAAACCGGGCTGCTCTGACCTGATTCTATTACTACTGCACGCCGGCGATATTCTCTCCGCCACTGTCTATGCATTACTGTTGCCATCTTTTGGGGGGGATTAGGTAGGCAGTCCGCTTCACATGTTATCTTCAAGACAATCCACTCCCCCGCACATGGGAGCGCGGCGCATGGTTAAGGGGCCTCGGGCATGGGATTGGTTCGGTATGTTATGTAGGTACGCTTGTCATATAATGCTTTTTGCACGTACACCATTAAGAGAAATGATCAAGGAGAAACCAGTTAGTTCCACGACTTGCCTAAGTAATGAAGTAGCCTAGGCACCTACGGATATGCTCGTAGTGTCTTTGAACGGCCAGAAATTATCTTCAGCCAGTCTTGGGACACTGCGTCGCGTCTCAGTGCATACACGATGCGTCGTGTTGCCCAAGGTAATTTCATGTTCATTTATCATACCTGTCCGGTTGGTTTCCGTATGGGTGTCTGTCGATATGTGGCAATAGGTAATCAATCTCTTTAATGACTCACAATCGTAGGTATAGTCACAGGCAGGAGGCAATAAGGTTGATGGATCGATACAAACATTATATTATACAAAAGCAATGGAACCTGCACCGTCATCATATGTAGGTTAAGTAGGTAGTGTACAGTTTGAAGCGGTATCTACAGTAGATAGAACGTATGTGCCTGTTAAGGTCGGACTCACAGGTAACTAGTACGGCGTTCTCCTCGAAGACCCAACTACCTAATAGGTAGTACCTAACCTAGGTAGGTAGGTACTGATAGCTCCCCCGCATTGTCTCCAAGTCCCGCGGCTTGTGGGGCCCCGGTATGGGGCGCCTACTTAGTAATGAACTAGACAAGGTTAGTCCGCATTGGGGTTAATCGGCAATACTACCACGGCCTTTAGGGTTTCGTTGCCCCGTCGTTTTGGTGAGGTCTGTGCCTGTGCCTGGCCTGGTAGATTACGTTAACCTAGTTATCCAGATTGTATTCCGTAAGCACATCCGTAATACGACATTTCGTACCTGTCTCTACACACGAAGAAAAAAAAAACTCGTAACGAATGTACCAGCCGACAACATGAGCATGAACATGAACATGAATGCTACTCCTTTATCATTGTCAGTAAGGCCCGGTGATCGGTGATCGGTGATCCGCTGCATGGGGAAGGTTGTACAGAATAACTGGTCTTGTGCGTTGCGTCTCGCCAGCGGGACCGTCGCGCGCTTTTTTTTCGTTGGAAAACGAAAATCCATCAAGACAGTGGAGACTCTAGAATTACCCCGAAAGCTGTTTTCCTGGTCACGAGGCAAAACCCCGGATACATACCTCTCACGGGCAAGTTTGGCTCCCCATTTCCACACGCGCTTCGGTTCCTGCTAAGGTATGTGGGTGGCGTTTTGTCCATGCAAATGCCGTGCAAGTGCCGAGCTCACGCGCGATTACTTGGCGAAGGGGGCCAATGAGGTGATATAGGTACCCAGGGCTACCTACTTATACACATCGACGTTGCTGAACGAACAATGCGGCTCGAGTCGACGCCACTTGCTCTTTCTCTCAGAACCCGGCCATCAGGGACGGTTGCGTCCAGAGGCACAGGCTTCCCGACCAGCATAAAGTTGCGCCGCAGCTACCTATCTGGTGAATGCGGGGGAGGGGAGGGGGGAGGGGAGGGTGTCCTTGTGTGTTCATTGTTCAAGTGATCGTCAAAGCTGACCTTCAAGGCTAGCCTATGTCTCAGGGATTCTCCAAGTTCTCGACGTTACATCGCCATATCAAATACACTAATACTAAGCCCACGTTCTGACCCTGTCCCCAGGATGACATGGTTGACTATCTCATCCCGCTTTTGCTCTCGATGGTGGCGAGCAACCCGGTCGCGGGGGGGCTGTTCGTCATGGACCCATATCACGGCACATGAGCCTCATGGGCTAGGCGGAATGAAACCAAATTGACCTGGCGGAGGGAGATGCAATGGCGCCCGCTAAACTGACACCAGTTTATTTGCCCGCAATCTCTCGACCGGGGCCGCCATCACACGCTTCGCATTCCCATCATGCCGGCGGACGGGTTTAGGTAGGTAGATTGGTGAGTCTTGTACATATAAAGTGCACGCATGTCCCTCTCGTATTTGCCGAGTTTATTTGTATCTATCTAGCCAACAACTGCACTTCTTCTCCCCTGGGCTCAGATCGGCCGGTTGTCCCTTGGGTCCCCCTCCCGTCGTGCTGTAGATCATCCCTTACACAACAACACAACACCTTCAATCATGTATCGTTGTGCCTGGGCCCTCGCCGGCCTGGGATCAGTTGTGTCGGCGGCGCCTTTGTCGTCCCGTGGTCCCGCCTACATCACCCATCAAGACAGACTCGATGGTATCAAGGCAGTCTTCCAGACATCCTGGGACGGCTACTTCGAGTTTGCTTTCCCCAATGACAGTCTCCAGCCTCTCACAAAAACTTTTGTCAATGACCGGTAAGATACCTACGGCCATGATGACTCGCTTTTAGAACTACGTGTCCTAACACAGGCCACAGAAATGGTTGGGGTGCCAGCGCGGTTGATGCCATTTCCACCGCTATTATCATGGGGAACACGGACGTCGTCAATATTATCGTAGAGCACATCAAGGGACTCGATTTCACCCGAACAGTTGAGGGTGGTGAGCAGCTTTCACTCTTCGAGACCACTATCCGCTACCTGGCTGGAATGCTCTCGGGTAAGTCAATTCTCGATCCTCCAGTCTTCTTTCTCTACGCGGTCTGTACTAAATATTACGGTTCAGCATACGATTTCCTCACGGGCCCCTTTGCAGGACAGGTTGATGATGAATCAGTGCAAGCGCTATTGGACCAGGCCACCACGCTGGCCGATGCTCTGAGCGTCGCTTTCAACACCCCAACCGGTATCCCAATCAATGACTTGGTCTTCAACGGTCCTAACGGCCCCGTCACGACCAGCGAGTCCACCAACGGCATTGCCCAGATTGGCTCCCTGATCCTCGAGTTCACTCGTCTAAGCGATCTTACCGGCGACGATAAGTACGCCAACCTCACCCTGACCGGCGAGCAATATCTCCTCAACATCAAGAACCCCGAGGTCGGTGAGCCATACCCCGGCCTGCTCGGGACCAATGTCAACGTCAACGACGGTACCTTCGCCGACGGAAGCGGCGGCTGGAATGGCGGCGATGACTCTTTCTACGAGTATCTCATCAAGATGTATATGTACGACACTGAGCGCTTTGCGTCATTCAAGGACCGCTGGACCGCCGCCGTCAACTCGAGCATGACGTTCTTGGCCTCCCACCCCACAAGCAACACAAGCCTTACCTTCCTGGCCGCTTACAACGGCGCCGGCCAGGAAAACCTCAGCTTCTCCTCCGGACACCGTAAGCCGATAATTCCCTAGAGGAGCTATCCATTCGCGTTTTAAGTCAGAAAATTGACTAACACATGTGACTAGTGGCCTGCTTCGACGGAGGTAACATCATCCTCGGCGGTCTGACCCTTGACAACCAGGACTACATCGACTTCGGCCTGAAGCTCGTCGAGGCCTGCCATGCGACCTACATCGGCGACGCGACCCGCATTGGCCCAGAGGGCTTCTCATGGCAGGACAGCGTGGTATCCACGACCTCAAAAAACAACCCCGCCCCACCAGCCGACTGGGCATCGTTCTACGACCAGAACGGCTACTGGATCACCTCGTCCGCATACGTCCTGCGCCCCGAGGTCCTCGAAAGCTACTATTACGCATACCGCGCCACGGGCGACAGCAAGTACCAGGACTGGTCGTGGGACGCCTTCACCGCCATCAACAAGACCTGCCGCGCCGGCGTCGGCTACAGCGCCATCACCGACGTCAACTCCCCCAACGGCGGCTCCTTCAGCAACTCCCAGGAGAGTTTCTGGTTCGCCGAGGTCCTCAAGTACAGCTACCTCACCCAGGCCGGCGACGCGCCCTACCAGGTCAACGCCAACCACGACAACCAGTGGGTCTACAACACCGAGTCGCACCCGTTCAGAGTCGCTGGTAAGCCCATCTAAGCTGATGGCCATGACCACCGGAAATGGAAAATGAACTACCTAGTTACACCCCCCGGACAATATCATTGCATGGACCGGCGTTTTTTCTCAAGTCGTATATCTTAGGAGTGTACGATATACTGTACAATTTATTTGGATATTTGGATAATTGGGGCTGGGGTTGGGGTTGGGAAACTCGGGTTCCCTAAGTCATAGTGTGTATACATATATTGAGACATTTTGACTCGGGTGTGCTTTGAAACAATGTGTTTGATTGTGGCTTTGTAATATTCCGATATGTCTACGACATAATTACAGAATGACTCGTCGGCACTGGAATCCGATTACCCAGTCAACAGCAACAAAACAAAAGAACCACGAGAACGAACTACCGAAATAAATACGATATTGAAAGACTGGGCGTTGAATGTTGGGGGGTAGGTAAAACAATTCCGTATTATTGCTTATCTGCGATATTCTGGGAATGTCTCAGATGCGGCACCCTGGCAACCAGGGTTGGCACGGCGACCATGGCGAGCCCGGTTGCCATTCCTGTTGATACAATTAACAAAAACATCAGTTTCACCATGGAAATCGTCTTGTGTCCTAAGCAAGGTACCTAAGAGGCACAGATGTTTGGGAGTTTTATATCGACCTAGACATCAAAAAGGAGAGGAGGCATAACAGCTAGAAACAGCTCTGTCGATCAATACCAAGAGTTCCGTTCATTTCCAACCTATTAGACTAGAACCGCAGCAATTGATAGTAAGTAGATAAATCGTATTATATCGAACTAAAAACCTCAAACCTCACGCCAGCCAACAACCATATCCCTAAGATCTATGCAAACGAATCCTGCCTCTTCATCTTAGGCTTTTCGGCCTTCGAGGCAGCCTCAATAGCAACCTCCCTTGCATCTTGATTCGACTCACGCACAAACCCATCCAGGTACGTCGGGAGCCTCTCCACCCGATTATACGGCCCCGGTATCGGGTCGCCGAGGGTATAATGCACCGGCACGACCCCGGTCCACACACGCTCCAGCAGCGCGTCATTTTCAAGATCACTCTTCCCATCCGTCGGCATGCCCGTTCGGCTCTTGGCGCTACCGGCCGTGATGTTCACGCGTAGAACGCTCGTGCTCTGCAGCTCGGCGCCGTTCGGCGGGAACCGCGCGTGCCGGTAGCGGTCGCGCACGACGCTGTTCGTGATGAACTCCATGGCCCACATCTTCTCCTCTGCGTCCGTCACGAGCTCGGCGTGCCCGAAGAGCACCGCCGAGCGGTAGTTGTAGCTGTGCGTGTTAGGCGTCAGCGAGAGGACCAGGCCGTCGAGGTGGCAGGCGCCAACCGTGATCGGGATACCGCTGGGCTCGGCTCCGGCTCCGGCTCCGGCTCCGGCTCCGGACTCGCTATTGCTCTTTCCCCTAGACAGGTTGATGAGTCGCGAGGAGACGTAGCCGTGTAGATAGAGCTCGAGGACATCGCCGGTATCAGCGCTCGGCCGGGCATACGATCCCATTTGTCCGATCATAGGTAGCATCATGGGAAACGGCGAGTCCGGCACGGTGAAGGAGACCTGCAATATAGGGCAGGTGTTGACGATCTCGTGGATTGTCTGCAGGGCGTAGGTGGCTTTCATTCACCCCGACTGTTGTTGGCTGTCATGAACACACAAAATTGGTAGGATTGCATCCTCCCAGTGGGCTTGGCTTACCTCGATTGTCATATCGGTTGACTTTGCTGTAGGGCTTGGTCGGGTATTGCAGCTCTTCGGAAGGCATCCTGGATGTCGATTTTCACCGGTCCCCTCTTATCTCTTGATGGTGATGATGAAATAAAACTATCTATCTGGGTAGTTCGATGAGCCAACACACACCTCGCTCTGAGATCGAAGATGGCAAATCTCAACTCTTTTTCGGCTAGCTAATTCAGAAATAGTAAGTAGGTATCGGGGATGCGTGCGTCCAACTTTTCTTGCCGCACTTGAATCACGGGTCTTCTTCAATCTTTTATTGCATTAGTAGCCGTCCTGGGATTCTCTCTACCTACCCCGAGCTACAACTCGACAGGTATTTGATGACGGCCGTTTTCGGGACTGAGCATTTGACTTGTAGATAGAAGTACACCGTCTCATCTCATTGGTCATCGGCATTACCTTGACTCCCGGCGAGTAAAAAAAAAAAAAAAAGGGGGTGTTTTCTTCCTAATCAAGCATGTCTATCCCGACAACTATTCCGTGTGCTGCAGTATTCCGTATGTTGCAGCGGATGTTGTTGAGGGACAATGTCGCCGAGTTCGGTGAAGATGACTGAACTTTCTTGAATCACGCTGCTTTTTATTCGCTCCAAGTCCGAGACCCATCGGAAGACGCCGACTTTATGCAAGTTAGTTAACGCACACATGAATTGCATAACTTTTCACTAGCACACTTCATATAATAACCCGACGTCGAATCGTAACAAACATACGGACTGTAGAGATTGATAGCTTAGGTATGGACTGTACGGGCCAAAAGGAGTCTTTGGTTGCCCCGTTGACTGAGCTGTTCTTTATGTCGGCCACGGCCCGCGGATTCAACCGGCACTCTTGTTTGTTCATATTCCGTTGGGCACTGAAGCATGCACACAACGATAACGTGCAAAACATCGTACGGGCTGATGCACACGGAGTCGAACAACTATATGACAGCTTTTTGAAGATACATGTCGTCGTGGTATCAGATCAAGCACTCGACAGATGGATCACAATGTAATGGAATTTGTCAATTTGCCAATCTTTAGTAATCTGTCTTGTATACAAGAGTATATATCTACCCGGGGTCTCCTGCTTAGCCGTATTCCATCTCTTGTAAGTAGTATCTGGCTCCAAACCAAAATATGCCACCAGGATAGTCATATCGTGCTGGAAGACATAATACCATTGTGTCGGACGGCTCTGCCACCGCCTGACATGCTTTGAATTAACACCGACAAAGTTCCCACATCGAGCCCATAGTTTCGCGACTCTTGGAGTACAAGCGTAGAGTAGTTGACGATCAGGAATTCGTTTTCAATCGTCCAACCTAAACGCTTTCTATTAGTGGTGGGATGGTGTTGGAGGATCTTCATGTTGACTTACAGTGACTCACACGAGTGCCCGGGGACAGTTGAAGCAAGTTCGGCGCGGTGCGCTCCATCGATGTACACCCTTCCTCGACATCATAGTTTGACAGTTTTCCTCCACGGCTCCATGATCTCAGCCCAATTGTCTGGAATATGAATCGGACGCCTAGCCTTTCTCAATAAGCCGTACTTTAGAATGGCGTGGAGATATCATCGCGGGCTTCTTCCCAAATGAGAGAATGCCCAGTAGCGTATAAATGGCACAACGCAGCGACGGTCGCTAGCTACCATATAAGGGATAGCCAAGGAGCTCAAAAGTGTGCACGCTGAATGGCACCGGCGCAGTGAATCTGAGGAATGTGAATGGCTGACAACGGACAACTGGGTGTCCAGGCACATGGCCCAAAATGACAATCGCTAGTTTCCAATGGTAGCTTCGAGTCTACCTAACAGATAGCTCGAGGGTAGAAGCGATGATCATAATAGCGCAATGAATCTGAGGAGTGTGAATAGCTCCGAAAAATGAATAGGTAAATGGCTAAATGGACGATCTCCAATCTAGCCATTCAGGAGAAATACTGATATTCGGGAGTCGAGATACTTACCCCACCGCATAGGTCGGAAGAGACGAGGTAGTCTGACAAGTGGTCTAGCCGAGTCCATTGAGCGTATAAAAAACAGTCATTTACGCCTTCCACTCTGTTTCGAGGTTTTAGCAGCAGGCAGGCATTGCTTTACGTATTTCAGTCTTCATCAGAAAGAGCCGACAGAGAAGTAGGCTTCTTGCAGAAGTCGCCAACGGGATAGGTGCACGAGACACATAAAAGAAGAGGCTAGATCTTGAATTCAAGGATCACAACAGTGCTGGTGCATCGCTACTTCGTAGAAACGAAATGCTCCCGAGGAAAGCGTTAACCACTCGTGTGCCACGATAGACAGGTCAAGTGTAAGAGGGCAGTAGTACAAGGTAGGACTTGATCGATTCCAAACTGTTTGCAGGGGAAGTCGACCGCCCCTTACCTCTAACAATGCGAAGACGAAGACGAAGGCACAGGCCAGGCCCTCGTAATTGCGTTCCGCGACTTCAGCGGCGTCTAAACCTGGCGACGCGACATCTCCAGGGTGAAACGGATTCTTCCCTTGCACTGTTCGGGTGAACTTCTCTGGCTTCAGAAGTCGAGCGGGAATGCCAGAAACCCAACCTCTCGAGGAATTCGGAGCTCACGCGCATTGGTGAGTCGTAGCCGTCTTGTTCTATGCGGCCCTGGTACTACCCACGAGACATGATGACCGTTGTGACGACGTAAGTACACAGTATCACCATCATCGACCTCAATTGGAGTAGGCACGTTCCGTATCATCATTTTTGCAACGTGGTTACGTTAGTCACGTCCCGGATGAGAAAGAAGTCTACGTAGTGAAGCGCAATGATTTTTGTCCTAAGCTCATGGAAGCTTTCCCGGGAAACCACTAGCCACATATTTGCTTACCCGGTGGTTGACCGCTATATGGAACTGAGCATTGTCACCGTCTAACTGGATAAATATGCATCTATAAAACACACCACCCCCTTTATCTTATCACACCAGCCACAATCTTGAAGCTCCGCCAAAAAGCCGGGGCATCATCGCAAACGACCAGGCCCGTGAACGAATGACATGGTGCGTCCGGTACGTCGTCTCCCAAACTCGTGAAACACCCGCACCACGACGACAACCCGCCCAATATGGCGAAGAAAGGTACGGCCCCTCCAAAAGTATCCTCGTCTCGTCCTCCCGGCTAACCAACCTCATCCCACGAACAGCGCCCAAGGCCCGCGTCATCTCGGTGCGCCTGATCTCCATGGCCATGACGGGCTTCTTCTACCAATTCACGCGCCCGCGGACAGCGCGGCCCATGAGCATGCTCAAATACGATCCCGTTGGTAAGCTTCTTACTCCGCCCTCGCCTCCGTTTCTACGCGACATCATACACTCCGCCCCCACTCGCCCAGGTAGCTTCCTCGTGTATTCTACAACGCAAAAGCAGAGCCGGGATTCGGAGACCTCGCTACGCCTACTCTTTAGTCAACGTTCGCTAATCTAGATGCTGCGCTCTAGTAAAGAAGAAAGTTTTGTTCTTAGAACAAAAACGGAGAGCGAAATAAAAACCATACGAATGATAGATATACAACAACGCCGAAGCTGCCATCCGCAACAGAAACGACGACTACAAATGCAAATTCCCGCCGTTTCATCCAACCATTTTCACCCGCTCATATGCTGAGCCACTGGAGGCTGGACGTATTGAGTTTTCAAGACTCATTAGGGGCCCGATGAGATACTCGGGACGACATTGTATACATACTTGTACAATAGACGGCTAGCCTTTGTACAGGCTGCCGTCTGTCACAGACCATGGAACGGCGCAATATGGCGACATAAATGCTACAGGTCGCTAATTATAACTTCTAAAGTGCTGCCCTAGATTAGCAATCAGCTAGGTATAGTAAGCCATCTCTGAAACTCATGTCTTCCAAACATCGGCACTCTTAAAAGAAGCAAGCTTCGTGGCTCTAGTATTCTATGCACACGATCTTTTGCCCGTCGAGACAGGGTATTGATGCGCTTAGTGTTGGCAGTAGCCTTCTGACAGTATGGCCCTGCACAGTGTGCGCCGTGGACCGAGTCCTTCTATGTGTCCAGGCTTAGGATCCGTAAGTGACGAAAGCCCGTGGTCTTCGTTCTATCGGTGCACCTTTCAGTGGCAAAAGCTGGGGCGACTCGGTTGAAGGCTCGGCCGGAACCGCATCGTGGAAATATTGTGACATGGAACGAGATAGCTTCGATCGCTTTTTCTCGGTAGGATGCGATTCCTCCCACTTTTTGATGTTTTCTCTCTGGTCAGCCTTGGTCTCGGCTCGCTTTCTTTTTGGGGGCATTGACGAAGTTTCATTAGAGTATGTCGCCGTGCCAAAAATCAGCTCTTCCGCAGATTCCTCTACTACAGCAGAAACACCTGACACTCGCCGATTGTAGGCACTTTGTGAGACTAGAAAAGGCTTCGCATCACGGGTTGGAACCCAATTCTTCGATGACCCTTCAGTCTGTTTAGTTGAGACCGTGTGTGGTGTTTGATGCTGTTCCTCCGGTTGCTCCCAAGTCTTAGGGATGACTGGCTTTATAATGCCTTTTGGTGTTGTCGCCTGCCTTCTGATGTTTCGTTCATCCTCAATCGATATGGGAACTATCTCGTCGTAAATCTCGCTGATTTTGGGAGACTGGATGGTCACACGACGATTCATATCCGGCGACGCCACTGGTTCTTGCTCATCATGACTCTCGACGCGGCCAGCCCTCTCTCTTCCCACGCTATTAGACTGTTTTGACTGAGCACCAAATTCTAACCCATGGCGCTGCCATGTGTCATTCAACATTTTCTGCACGTCTAAAAATTCTCCAAGTTGTTTGCTATTTTCAATGGCTTCCCTTTGATCAGCAGCCAGTTTCTGGACAGTTTCCTTTAGAAGCGAGGTTTCGGCACGATCATTAGACCACACCTCTAACTTCTCATTCAGATCGCGCTTGGCTTGCTCTGATACCTGCAGGTCTTTGGAAATCTCCTCGATCAGCCTTGCAATTGACTGCAGTACTTGCATTTCTTTCTCATCCCCCTCCTTTTTGCTTTTGTGAGCGGTGTCGGCATTTTGCTTAGCCACTTCGAGTTCATTCTGGAGTCGATTGCATTCCTGCTCCGTGGTTTGCAAACGCTTCTCAATATCACTGTATTCCGTCTGGAATTTCGCCGATTCTTCCAATTTTGTTTGCTGTATTGCTTCTTCTTGCTTCTTGTGACAACTGATGACCTCCCGCGCATGCTTTTCTCGCTCACTGTACAGCTGTCCCTCTTTATCTCTGAGTAACTGATTTTGATCATTCAAAGCTTTGTTGGCTCCCTTGATCATTTCTTCCAGGCCCCGGATGCGCATTTCTTTTTCGGTCAGAGAGTTCTGAATTTCTTGCCTTGCTTTTTCCAGGCTCTCAGCTCGCTTGTCAGACTCATCAACGGTCTTGGCAGTGTCTCTTAAGGCAGCAAGCTCTCGTTGAAGAGCCTCGTGCTTTTCGAGTTGAATTCTAGCCTCATCGCGCATCTCCGTCAGCTTCTTTTTGAGCCGGTCTGTCTCCCGGAGTAGAACCTGATAGTCCAACTGGACCCTTCCAAACTTCTGTTGCCAATCTGAAGCACTGTTACTGCTCTGTATCTGAGCGCTGAGATTGGCGCATGATTCGCGAATGGCTGAAATATCTGACTTTAAGTCTTCAGCATTCTTGAGGGAAAGCTCACGGCCTGATACGGTATATTCCTCAAGCGCTGAAATTATACTAGTTGCCATCATAATTAGTTTTTGAACAGTCTGTGGGATCTCTAAAACTCACGAGTTTAGTGCTTCAGCATGAAGAATCTTTAGATCCTCAGCCAAATCCGCATTGCTCGGCATAGTTGCTTTGTTGTCTTCTAGTAACTTCAGCACTGATTCGATTCTAACTTTGTCAGCCTCATTCTGTACGTTGTATGGTGTCGAGAGCACATACTTCTGCCCCTGTTGGTTGACGCTTTGCGCCACGCTCTGGGCTTGGATGTTCCTCTCGTCACTCCTCTCTAGTAATTCTTGGTTATTCACACTCAGGGATTTGATGGCATCTCGGTTGAGTTCGTGGGACTCGGCCAGCTCTCGGCGGAGATCGTTGATGTGTTCCTTTTCTCGCTCGAGATCTTTCTCGCGTTCCGCTAACTTAGATCTGAGTGTCTCGGTTTCTTGTTTCACTAGAGAAAGTAAGTTATAGCAACAAGTCCTGTTATTTGGGACAACATACGGATCCGTATCTCCTGCTGGGAAAGCATCTGGACCTCCTCTACATTCTTCTGGACTTTCGCCCTGACCTCATCCGCAGCAGCGAGAGCTTGCTCAAGGGCAAGCTTATGATCTCGCTCTTCTTGCCTCAATTGATCCCTCAATTGGTGATATCTTGGCTGAAAATACTTGAAAATGGTTTGCTGCTCATTGGTGGCATCGTTGAGGCGGTCTCTGTACTCTTTCATCTTCCCTTGCAGTTTCTGGTGATGCTTTTTCGTCTCGGCTAGGGCAGCTTCTTGCTCCTGGCAAAGGGCATCCTGCTCCTCTTTCGCAGCTTTGAGATCTGTAATGGTTTGGTCCTTCATTCTAATCTCCGCTAGGTAGTCTGCAAGCCTGGCATCTCGCTCAGCAAGCTGTTCCATCATATCTTCCATCTTCTCCGCCCAATGCCTATTTCGCGTTTCTTCATAGCTAAAGAACCGGTTCCAACATTGACTGAGACCATTACGTAGGGCATAGCTTTCCTCCAATGTCGGACTTGTTTTCTTTCTCCGCGTGTATGAGCGTTCTCGTGTTCGAGGCGCCCGAGGCATGGATATGTTCGAGGTTCGTGACTCAGGCCGTTTACGCACGCTGTTGCTTTTATGTACACCATGAGTAGGTGGATGGGCTGTCGCCGTAGCTTTGTGCCGCGAATTATGAGCCGAAGTGCGAACTTCGGGAGTCTTTGGAAGCCGGTCCCGTACAAGCGCCCCAGTGGATTGTTCGCGATCCTGCCTCACCCCGGTGTGGTGAACCTCTCTCGGTTCGTCAAAGCGACACGGGGACCCTGGGTTAGCTTGAGAAATGGGTAGAAGTTCCGAGTGGCTGGGCTGATTCATTCGAACCGATTGAATTATCGCTTTGCGCTGAATATCTGCGAAAGCCTTAGAAAGTTTAGGCTTTTCTAATTTGGTAACCGGAGATTGAACAGGATCTTTGGGACGAAGGGGAGATGAAATCTTGCTGAAAAGAGGACTATTTTGGAATGGGGGTCCTGTCAGTTGACCCTTTCGAGAAGCCCCGGGCTCTCCTTTCTCGGATTGGTTATTTTCAGGCATGCTATCTTCAGAAATTGGGTCACTATGAATGGAGCCTGCGTGACATTTCTTTCTTTCTGTTTCAGACTTTTCCTCACAAATAGGTTTTTCAGTTTGCTGCACATCTTTTAGACCACCTAAAGCTTCGTTAGATTGATAGTGACCCATGTCACGAAATGGGCGCCCGATTTGCACACGATTGGAAGTTGGCGAGCCATTTAGGCTTGTCCGAGGCGCGTTGGGGCGAAAAGGAAATGTCTGTGGCGTTGGTGCTTTTGTATACTTGAAATCAACCTGAAAATCCACTGGGTCCTCGAGTACGGGACGACTGATGAAAGGGCCAAATTTTGGTTGATCAGGTCGTTTCATCAGATCCATTTCATTGTGGCTGCCGGCATATTGATGCTGATCTGATAGTCTGTCCTTGCTCTTTTGGTAACTTTCAGAGGGAGTCAAGGATTTCGGCATAGTGGTGCTGAAATTTGGGGTATCTATCTCACAGCCCGGTGACCCAACATGATGGGGTTTCAGGCCAAGTGTGTCAGCCTTTTCCGTTGCCATGGTGTGAAAGAAGTCAAGACTCTTGAGCTTAGATCGGAGAGATGGGCATTGACTTTTAGTTGCACGACGATGCCTTCTGGCAACAACTCAAAAACCGAAAATGAAAACCGAGGGAATTAGGACGTGAAGCGAATGCTGGACGTCTGACGCGGTCATCACCATTGATAGGTAGCTAAGAAAAGAAGAGAAGCCGCAGTCAGTCAAATGAAGAGGCCAGTGTCAAGGGGAATGAAGTGAGTATGCCCATCCGGTGCAGGCATCTGCTCGCTACCACTTGAGGAGAACGAGAGGAACTAGAGAAGGAAATGAATTGACAGCGCTTGGCCTTGGGATGAAGGAGCGCCCGCGTAAGTCGCTTCCTTGTTTGCCCTGTAGAACCATCTGAATCGCGATTTCTTGATCTGATTTCTGATTAGGGCCGCTACTTCCTGAAGCCTGCTGCAGAGGCCAATCAGGTCAGAGTGTGTATCTTTTCGAGTCGTCATAGACACAGTTTTCGTAGTCCCATATTCCTGTGGCATAAAGAGAGGACAACTTGGCTTCCGTCATCTGCAATGATCAAGCAGATATAAATCCACGGCTGGTTGATGTGAGGGTGAAACCCGTGACTTGCACATCGCCAACGTCATGATCCCTTCTAATATTGGTGTAGTATGACGCTCTAATTAACCGACATACCCGACTGAATACATCTCTGCAGGTTACCACAGGCGGACTGTGTGGTGAGCCTGAGGAATGATGGCGTCCTGGTGATTTAAATTTGTGGCCAAGAACAAAAGGTTTAGTCACGAGGCGGCAGCTTATTAGGTAGTCTGAACAGGAATAGCGATTGCATGATGGTATTAGAGGCAAAGATGGAGAATCAATACGTATCTGGTAAAACCGGACACAGGTTTAGGGGGAGGCGGCGCCGCACGAAACTATCGTATGAGAGGATGCTGTGGGACTTATAAATTCGAAGCTTACGAATCGAGTCACTATTAAAGTGAAACAGGAGATGCAACCAGGCAAGCTTTGACAGCAGCTTCAAGACAAGAAAGAGACGAAATAACCACCCGATACTTCTAAGTGCGACGGAATTCAGCTTTCCAACGAAGCGTCTGGGATGCTATGCTGGAAGTGTCATTCATGGCTTGAATGGAACCTTCTCACGAATTACCGGAGCTGGCTGTTAAGTTAGTTTGTGGCATCATGTCTTTTATCCTACAGGAGGATCTCGTAGGAACCGAGAGCCAGCAGCTCATCCCTGATAGGCAGGAAATCCCGTGAGATGCCTTCAGCGTGAGCTCCAGTCCCATTAACCAAGGTTCTCGTGTCAAATCAAATGCGCTCTCAAAAGGGGAACGCAACGTCTCTTCCTAGCGCGGTAGCAACCCACGCGCCGAGTGTCTCCCTCACAATGTTGTTGCTCGACCAGTTCCTAGATGGGTGGACTCTGTTCGCGAAGTGCAGGAACAGCGTGTTGCTAGCACGGTCAATGACTAACGTTGTGCCTGTATATCCGGTATGGCTGGCCGACAACAAATTGGCCATCGGGCCGGCGGTGTAGTATTGATCTAGCTCGAACCCGACGCCGTGGTATGCGTCAATGCCAAAGCGAGCATTGAAGTTGGTGAAAATAAGGTCAACAGACTCCTGGGATAGGATACGTTTGCCACCATAAGTTCCATTGTTCAAAATCATCTGGCAGAAGTGAGCTGTGTCTAGGACGGTGGAAAAGAGGCCGGCATGGCCAGAAACACCATTGAGACCCCATGCGTTCTCATCGTGAACGGTGCCGCGGACTGGCTGGGGCCGCTGGGGTTCTACATCGCCGAGGACGGTGATCTGGAACTCCTGAGCAGCCATGCGGTTGTAGAATGGGAAATCCGGCCCCTCAATGTTTCCCCGGTTGAAGAAAGTATCCTTCATTCCCATCATGGACGTGTACTCGTGGATCACATTGTCAAGGGGCTTTCCAGTGACCTTTTCAATTACAAGCATCATCGTCATGTAGTTAAGATCCGAGTACAGGTAAGCTGAACCTGGAGGATTCTGGAGAGTCTCATTCAGGATCTGTGCGATACGGGATTCGTAGGTCGGGTACTGGGGCATCCATAAACCAACTTCAGGGTCTGCCGGAAAACCGCTGGTGTGTGTCATAAGTTGCAGGATTGTGATTTCCTCCTTGCCGTTTGTGCCAAAGGTTGGGAGATAGGTAACCACGGTATTGTTAAGTGTGATCAGGCCCTGGTCGATACAGCGAAGGCCCGCCACAGTAGTGTACAGCTTGGTCAAGCTGGCCATGTCATAGATGGTGTCGATGGTCGTGTCCTCAGTCTCGTTTGCTGGAAGCAGGGTACCCATCGAGCCATTGACAGCAGCATAAAGGTTTCGCTTTCCAAATGCGAAATGGCTCACAATAACGCCGTTGTGTGCAACAAGCGTTGTGCCGCCAGGCTCAACGGGGACGACTTGGTTTGACGTTGCCGCCCCCCAGTTTCTCGGCTCCGTGAAACGAGTAAGGTTGGCAACCATGTCTTCCAGGGGTTTGGGCAGCATGCCCACGGATTCGGGTGTGCCGTATTTCAGGACATCCTGCTGGTGGGGAGCCTTAGCCCATGAAGGAGATGCTGCAGTGAGGACCGCGGCAGCGATAGAGAGATTTCGAATGGTTGGGATCATCTTGAACGAGATACTGCCAAGGTTTCAACCGCGACAACTACCATGTGGATATGTCCTCAGTGACCCCGAGAGCAGCACAGCCATGGTGACAGCTACCCTATATTATATGAGCCGCTCTCGATTCTGAACTCATCTTCGTTGATCCACTGCAAGGGGGTAACATCGGCAGCACATGTAGCGCTTATCTTTCTCCAACTCATTTGAAGACCCACACGTAGACGGTAAACACTCTTGGAGTTGGCGAAGTCGGGGTCGGCCAGAATCTCGGCATGATTGATCTTGTTTTATGACCCGACTTTACGATTTTTCGGCTCTTTGTATGTGAATCAACTAGTGTCATGATCAGTACCTATTCAACAGCAACGTGTCCTTAGAGACCAGCGCGTTCTGAATAGACGATAACAATTGACATTGCGCGTTGAAGTGACTATACCGGAGAAGGGATTCATGTGGAAAACTATAAGCGCAGCCAAGAGTTCACTACAATGCTCTACATGAGCTTCCCCTAGATAGATAGCGACGGCGCACATGATCGTGATTTGGAGGTAGCTCGTTAACCTACCCAGTCATATACTACCCTGACCAATCATGCCGGCGAGGGTTTCCCTGAGGAGTAGGCAGTAATTGTCTGGACTAGATTCGTAATGATAGACGGCACGTTGCTTCATTCGGGAGGAGGGAGGTAGGCCAACCATAGCCAAGACGATAGCAAGTATTGTTACATCAACTGGGTTGGCTTATCTTAACGGACTTGATAAACCGACTATCAGCAGTTTGAATGGGATACAGGTCGGAGGCTTCGCATCGTATGAGTATGATTTCGTACATTCAAGAAGCACAAAAATGAGGGTGTAAATTGATTGTTGACCCATGACGCTACGGACGCGTCGGCTTAAGATAGTGGTCTAAGCATGATAGTCATTATTCGAATTCATGATTTGTATGCATACATGTCTGGACATCCGATACAAGAATTAATGCATATTTCCAGTGGCATGTTATGCACTTAATGTAATACAGATAGATAGTAGGTAGGTAATTATTACCTAAGGCATGACAGACGGACGCGTACCGCCGACTCGGCGAGATGTCAAGGTGAATTGTGAGCTTTTCAGCTCGTCTCTATTCACGTAGAACAGTGTTTTCTTCTTCTCACCGAGCCTGTGAATTGATGCACCAGGAATTCGCTCAGGTTATCTTAGGAGCTGATTACTGTCAAAACAGTCACGTCAAACGACTTAGGAGATAACGTGCTCCCTCAACAGCTGGCTGGACCACGGTCTCTGTTCGCTTGAATTTGCCGCACCTCAACTCAAGTGCTTCCACTAATGTCGTTCTGTACATCTCATCTTGCGTCATGCCGCCGGCTAGCACCAAGCCTGAGCGGGCGAGATCAAGCCCTTGAGCCTTGACTAGCAATGCCACCAGGTCCACGAGACTCGATACACCGGTGTCAACAATGCGTTTTGCCTCATCATTGGATCCGGCCATCAAGAGGACGAGCTTAGCTACGCCAGCAATACGCTTGGTTGTCGCGATAGCGGCATCTGCAGCTTTGTGTAGGGTTGCATCGGGGACGAGAATGGCGCTTATGAGGTCTTCCGACTTGAACTCTGGGTAGAGCTGACGGAAATGCTGGAAGACTGCTTGCGACAGCAGTGGTAACTCATGAATTGTAGAGGATATGCGGTGGGAATCGAATGCATACAGTGCCTTACGAATTGCTTCTCGTCCGATTGCATAGCCGGAGCCATCGTCACCGAGGAGATGACCCCATCCGCCTATGCGATGCGTTCGCCGGAACCGGCCATCAACTCTTGCGTAACTCATGGCGACAGATCCTGTTCCGGCTACGACAACAACCACAGAGTCCAGGTCCCTTTGGACAACCATGGACACTGGGAGAAGGTCAACATCGGTGGTGATCTTCAGTTTTCCGTCTATTGAGAGACTGAGTAGCTTGGATAGGGAGGCATCAATTGCCGGAGATAACGACGGTTTCCCATAGCCGGCCATTCCGATCCAAGCGGCGGACAGGTTGACATCCCCTACTTGACGTCCAGCCGTGGCTTTGCAGTCGCTTATTGCTCCCTGTATCGCCTGGGAGATAGTAGTGATGGCAGCGTCGACGCTGACATTTGTTCTATGGAGGTTAGGAGTCAGTCAGGACATTGATCGCAGTTCAGGAAACACATACACATTACATGGGCCAGCTGTGCCTGTCCCCATCTCTCCGTCTTTTGACATAATCACGGCCTTACAGTTAGTACCTCCTGCATCGACACAGAGAACCAAGCCATCATCATGACTCTCTGGCTGCCTTTCCTTCTCACGAGCCTCTTCAAACACACGGGCGAGGACACCATTATTGCGTCGAAGACGGTCTTCTGCATCAGACACTGGCACCCCCAAGACGATGGTAACTGCGGCGAGTTTGACGCTCCCTTGACAAAGTTTTAGGATCTGATCCAAGTCTATATCAGAGTGTTTGCAGGCGTCACCACCGACTTCCCGGAGGATGTTTCGAGCTCGCTGCTGGAGCTTGATGTTGGTAGCTTTCACATCGATCATCTGCACTTAGTCAGCCAGGATGAACGGCTCCAACATTTATAAGCCGGGCACTCACCAAATTACCATATGTCTTACCGAGCTTGATCATGATGCCGGTGCTAATCATGTTCAACACTAGCTTTGTCGCTGTTCCTGCCTTCATCCTCGTACTTCCAGTGACCGCCTCCGGTCCGGTGACGGCGGAGATAAGGCAGTCTGCATTGCCCTCAGCTCCAACGGCCGAAGGGGATACGCATACAAGTCCGACGGTGACGGCTCCCAATGACTTCGCATAAGACAGGCCGCCTAAGACGTATGGTGTGCGCCCGGAGGACGCGATGCCGATTAACGAATCCACCGCCGGGTTGAGGTTAAATGGCCGCAAGTCGGCTTCCGCTCCGTCCCTGTCATCTTCGGCACCCTCCTTTGCGTGGCGGAGGGCATGGTCTCCGCCGGCTATCAGTGCTATGAACTGACCTGACGGAGCAGAGTACGTAGGAGGTATCTCAGATGCATCAAGAACACCTAACCTATATCACTAGATGGTCAGCAGCTACCATCGTAGACTTCTTGTTGCACCACTGGTATGGGTCAGGGGCGGAGCGAGGATTAAACCCGGCCTATTTTACCTTCCACTGGTTCCGGCCCCGATGGAGAAGACCCGGCCACCGTTACGCACACGCTCCGATAAAGTCTCGATAACATCCGCAATTACCGGGATGCAACTCTCTACCACTGAAGGTACATCTTTATCCTCCCGGTTAAGCTTCCTGCAAAGCTCAAGTGTACTCACCCGGTCGATGTCAATTGTCCGAGCGTTACGGTTCTCCGTCTGTAGCCCGCCGAGCTGAACGGTGGGCGATGGCATGGCTTATTAGATTTGCCCAGATCGGTCCGCGAAGTCTCTACTTGGTTACGACGTAAACGGTAAGACCTAAGCGACGATGACAGCTCGTGTATGCGCAATGATGCTGTGGCGCCTTTGATGTCTCATTTATTTTTACTGGTCTTATTAAGAAAAAAGAGGTGAGATTGGCATACCTAATAACACTCATACGACTGAAAAACAATTCACGATTGGGCCGACTCTGTCCAGGCCCATCCAGGCCCGACTCCAGGGTCATCTTATCCTATCCATCCTTCGAATGGTCTAGTCGGTCCTTCGACGGACTTGGAAGGCTTCAAGGGCCGAAGGCTGGAACTGTGGGTGGAGAACGGCCAAGTCAAGATGCGAGCGGGTGGTCTATCTCGCAGCAAATCGCCTACCTAGTCTGGGTAAGTACGGAACATCTTACTCGACTTGATCTTGGCTTGCGATGCCGGTTTGCGGCGTACCATGTGACCTATACTACACTACACTAATATCTAGAAGTCCGGATTGTCATAAGCAATACGAACTCGCTCTTGGTACGAGGTGTCACGTTTACTTTAATGCCTGGTTGTTTTGTTTGACCCTGCGTTTCTATTTCGAGTTCTGGCTTCTTACACTGAGTCCTTTGGCGGCCAACCAAGGTGAATGAGGATTGCATCTTCAAGAGGGGCTCCTCTACGACTGAGATGGCATACCGGTAGGTACTAACCTTAGGTATGTCGCGGTATATACGAAGTATGAGCTGTGAGTTGTACACTCATTCCCCGGAGAAATCCGACCATCCCTGCCCAATGTAACATTCCTAATCTAGTCCTATCGGTCGATCCGCTACCTAGATATGCCGATCGATGCCTCAATAGATTCGATGATCTCGTAGATGCAGGCTAAGTATATGGACCGCCGCCTCTCCGCCTTCTAAGAACCGCTCTATCGGGTCAAACCATCTACCTGAGAACGTCAGAAGAAAGTAGCTGCAGTCCAAGTTACTGCAGAAGTCATAGAGTCGGCGACATGTCCAACGAACCGCAAGGGACAACAACTCCCGTCACAGACCGGGACGAGCAGGGCGTTAACTCATCCCAGCCCAGCTCGTCTAAGCTGGTACGCTTCTATGCCCACCCATGGACTCAAATCGCACTGATCAGTCTGATTTGTTTCTGTCTCCCCGGTGTAAGTGAACCTACGACTCCTGGCACCCGCTCAGGACAAATCCCGAAGAAGCCCGCAACGGTGATACTAAAGCGGTACAGATATATAATGCTCTCACCGGTATTGGAGGATCCGGTCAGGTCGATCCGACCGCCGCCGCCAACGCCAATGTCGCCTTACTCTCTACCACGGCCGCCACGGCCCTCTTCATAGCCGGCCCGGTCTTCTCATGGGTCGGGCCGCGCATCTGCTTTCTCATCGGCGGGTGGACCTACGCTCTGTACACCGGCAGCTTGCTGCACTTCAACCACCACCAAACCGGTTCTTTTGTGATTGCCTCGGGCGCGATATTGGGCATCGGCGCTTCTTTCCTATGGATCGTCCAAGGCGCCATCATGACGACCTACGTGGAGGAGTCCCAGAAGGGCAGAGCCATCGCCTTTTTCTGGATCGTCTTCAATCTCGGAGGCGGCATCGGCTCGTTGGTTTCGTTCGGTCTGAACTACCACTCGACCAGCGGTACGGTGTCCGACTCCACGTACATTGCCCTCCTGGTCATTATGGTTGTCGGCTATCTGCTCGGAGTCTTCATCTGCTCGCCCTCGCGCATACGGCTTGCCCAGTTACAAAACGCCGTCGAGACAGAGAAGCACAGTGTAAAGGGAACCCTCATCATGGCCGTTAAAAGCATTACCAAGTGGCGCGTGGCATTGATGGTTCCGTTCTTCTTCTCCGCCAACGTGTTCTACAGCTACCAGCAAAACGACGTCAACGGCGGCAGTTTTAACATCCGTACCCGCTCTCTGAACGGCGCATTATACTGGATGGCCCAGATGGTCGGCGGTCTGATCATCGGTCTTCTTCTGGACATGCCTTGGTTCAGTCGTAGAATGCGCGCCCGCATTGGCTGGGCCGTGCTCTTCACCGTCGGGTTTGCCATCTGGGGAGGCGGGTATAAATTCCAGCTCTGGGAGAACAAGCGCATCGCCGCCGGCCTCGTTCAAGATATCGATTACACGCAGGGTAACATTTCCGCGGGGCCCATCATTCTGTACATCTTCTACGGCGGCTACGACTCGCTCTGGCAGGGCTTCGCCTACTGGCTCATCGGCACGGAGTCCAACAGCGCCGCGCGAGCCGCTATCCTTGTCGGAGCGTATAAAACACTACAGGCCGCTGGTGGCGCGATGGCGTGGAGAATCAACGCCCTGCACGCGAGTCCGTTGACGCAGCTAGCCATGAACTGGGGCCTGTGCATCGGATCGCTGGTTTTTATTTTGCCGACGGTATGGACTGTTTCGGATCACACGACCCTCGAAGCAGAGGCTGGTAATGAAGTGAAGCAGGGAACAGCTCCCAAGGAGGTTGCAGATGTGGATGTCTGAGAGTCTCATATGTCACCTTTTTCCGCATCCTAAGGAACGGTGGAAATGGCGGGCTATGAGAATTAGCACACCTATTGCTATTGAGCGCCAGATGATGATTTCTATCGTCGGGTCCTTGTTGGAAGCCATAGCGGCAGTTGCTTTATCAACAACTTCGTCTCAAGGGTGGTCATTTCATATATGAGTAAAAGCCGTTTCTTATCTTCTCCGGCTCACGGCCTCCCGAATATGGCTTCTGTCAGCTGTCAGAGTGGCTGCGCCGAAACATTATTTGGCATAGCCCGACTACCGTGCCTCTGGAGGCCAGGACTATGTGTCGCTCATATTGGTGGATGTTATATGGAATAAGTATGAGCGCCATGGTAACTATCTGCCAACCTCATATTATTCACGACGGCAGTCCCTACGATGATACCATCCACCAAGAGCGACATAAAGGGACAAACAATGGGGAGGGGCCGTGGTTCCTACCCAAACCACCGTCAGCGAGACCAGAGCACATGACTATTGCAATAAGCAGCGGTCTGCCATGGCAACTCAAGGTATGTAATAGGATATCCTAAAGATAGCCAGAACACTCCCCAGTTTTTTTTTTTTTAGTCGAAAAATAAAAAATAATTGACTGATTAATGATTGATTTTGGTCCGCACATCTATCAGCGGGCTCTTATACTCTTTAAAATGTCGTACGTGGATAATTGATCGACCCGCCTTGATTCGATGGGATGGGGGGAAAAGGAGTTTCCTCGTGACATGGCCAACGCATCGGAGAAGAAAAAAAAAAAAAAAAAAAAAAAAAAAAGGGTATTAGAGAAGATTTGACAAGCTTTCTCCAATTACCATATCATATGTTAGACACGACATGAAACCGCCATCATGTGAATGCTCCGTCGAGATCTGATTTGGCCTTTCTGATTGAGGAGACCGTGGTTAATAACTTAGAGGTGAAGGGCCCCGGGTCCTAGATAGGTACCTACCAGACCAAAGGCCATAGATGCACCGGCATCGTGAATGGAGACCTGTAACTAAACGTAGGTACAGTATAGTTTAAAAACTACGTGAGCAGTTTGTGATGGGAGGAATCCATGATATCGCAGCAAAGTTTTTTTTTTTTTTTTTTTTTTTTTTTTTCTTAAGCTTTTATCTTTGAGTCGTGGGACGAGTAACAAATCCCAATACATATCATCTCACTACGTCCGTACCGTCTTTACATCGCTTCTAACTTCTGGATGGGGAACCTCGATAATATTATGATCAGCAACATACTAATACACACAAAGCCCGGGGTGTTAGCAAAGCATGGTGTGTAGGGTAGGGTAGGGTAGTCTGTAGATAGGTAATTACAGACTATCAGGGGAGCAAGAATTCATCTCAATCACGCCAGTAACCTTTCAGATATAACCGCGTACCAGTATCTAAGTAGTAGTCCGCAGCATAGGTAGTCCGTAGGCCAGGGTTTATCTGTGATGGTTATGTGTAGGAACCGGGGGATAACTACCTATCCGGATGGATTTTCGACACCGGTTTTTGAGACGGGCGGCTAACATGGTCGCCAACACCCCCCGGTCATGATGATCTAAGTTAAATGATTGGCCAACATTCAGGAATGAGACATGGAGTCGTCGTGAACTTGGGCGCTTCGGGAATCCAATCAACATGTGCCAAGACGAATACTTATACATACCTACGATCTGTAGGTTAGTTAACCCAGGGACATACAGACTGTGATGCCGGCTGGGTTTCAGTCTGCTATGATCCAACGAAGCGTTTGTTTGTATGGAAAACTTGCAATATCAATCAAGTTTCAACTGTTTTCGTCTGCTTCTACACTACAACTTAACATCACATTCCCATGGCTTGCTCCGAGTCCGAATGGTTTAAAGCTAAAAATTACCCTTCTGAATTCCCGAAGCGCATCATTAAGTCGTAAAAAAAAAAAAAAAAAAGTAAACTACCGATTTTTTCTCCCAATCGGTTTTTTTTTTTTTTTATGTACAATCCATTCCTCTCAATACGTGTTGCTTTAAGCCTTCCGAGTTTACCAAAATAACCGAATTCGTTCGCCGGCGCTGTCATCGATTCGATTGCTCGACGCTCTTTACCACGCTCGTTCATTAACTTCCACTCCCGCCCATGGAAACCGGTAATTCCGTCGATACCGCTGCCGGGGCTTCTGGTCCAAGCACCGGTGGCATACAACTATCCCACGGTGGCCTTATTGCCATCATCGTCGTTGTGGCAGTTGTTGCTGTCGTTGGCAGTGAGTGGAAAAAAAAGGAATCAATTTTCACTAGTCCCTCGAATTTTTGGTCAGCTAGCTAACAAAACGAAAACAAAAAAAATGCAGTCTCTACCGCAGTGCTTTTCTATTTCGCCAAAAAGAGAGAGTGGAAGATTCGAGAGAACGTCAGACGATCGGCGAGAAAGATGGTCGCCGCATTAACGCCTCGTCGGTCAGAATTCCCGAGATCGGCCAAAGGACCGTCAGGCAGATCGTCCCGAGGACATGCCCGTATCGACGATGTGCCTCCTACGCCCAGACTTCGACCCGACGATGTTGAGAAAGGGCTCGGGAAGTCGGCTTTCCGGCAGACTCCCGATGGACGGGCCAAGAAGTGGACGAAGTAGTCAATATGCTACATACGTAGTAGGAAACAGGGTATTGCGATCCTGATCCTGTTCCGAACGTATAGAGACTGTGAGGGACGCGGATGAGGCCATTGGTTCTATTCTTGGGTTTTTTGTATTCTTCGTGAGGGAGTAACAAAATAATTAAAGTCGCCTTAGCGCGTTCCCGCTAGCACTGCGCCGGGCAAGAGTTTGCTTCTTGTCTGGTGTTGGAACGGTGGGCTGGTCTGCTTTTGCCTTACTCTTCCGCTCTGGGACGAATGTAATCTCTTTATCGCCAACTACATCAGCACCTCTAGCTTTGCTCGGACGATTTGTCTTCTGAGTCCTAGAGCCAAATGCTGTATCCCGATCGCGTTTGCCACCCTCTTGATTCGAAGAGCTAACGCGCATAACGATGGGATCTCGGGCCTTCTGGGGTGTATCCCCAAGATCACTGTCGTCACTACTACTGCCGTCACCCTCATCGCTCTCTTCTGAGAATGAAGTGGCAGGGACAACGGATTTTCCTGACTCGGGGTCGACTTGTGTGCTCGGATTGAGCGCTTTGAACTCCCGACTGTTTTCGTCGATTCGGAATTCTTCATTTTCGAACATCCTGCTGAAACGGTCGTCACCAAGTATACCCGCGTTCGGATCAACAACAGCCCGCTTCTCCTGTCTCTTGAGCAGTTTGTCAACAAGCCTCTGGTTGACCTTGACCTTCTTGTTGCCGCGGATACGGCTGGCTCGTTCCTTCTCGACCTTCTCCTTGACACGTTTGGCGCGCTCCTCTTCAAAGGCAAAGGGATTGGCGATGAGTCGGGCTTGTTCGTATAATTTCGAGGCTACGAAGTAGCCGTGCATATAGGGTCGGAGTAGATTGGTCTTGCCAATCAGATGATCCATACTTAGGGATCTTAGCTCCGGCAGCGTCAAGAATTTGTAATTCTCGTAGTTATCTGTTGTCGCTTCGCTTGCCATCTCCTCTGTCAGAGAGTCTAGGTGTGCGGCCCAGCGCGGCGCATTGCCCAATTGAGGAATTAGGAAAGCGTGCATTGCTTGTCCCTCGTTGGCCGTGAGAATCATGCCTGTTCCTTTGACCCAAGTGGTGAAATTGAGGTCGACAATGGGCTCGATGCTGGCCCAAGTCTGTCCGGTGGACTCCTCGCTGATTTTGATAAGTTGTTTATCACTTGACATGATCTTCCGCTCTGATGAAGATGTTGTCATATGTGTTAGATTTTTTATAGGAAATCCGCTGCCGTGGTCTTTCTGCCAGAGAGGTTTGGGGCTTCGCATATCAAAAAGTTTGACCACACCAGTAGAAGTTCCGGTGGCTATGGAGAGACCCGAGTCTTTGAAATCAAGCGCAGTGATTTCGCCTTCTTGGCCGCCTAAAACTGCAATGCGAGAGCGAGAACGAGGGTCCCAGAACTATCGAATTCGTGTTAGTGAATTCTTCGTAGCGGGTCTGGGGGAATGGCAATTACCTCAACAGAACCAATTGAAGTGCCAAATGCGAGCAGATTATGCGTGCTCTCTGCGATGGCTATGGCATTGACGGCGGGTGCCCAGACTATAAGAAAATAGAAGTCAGTGCAAAAGTCCGGGCACATAATAGGCAAGTGATGAGAAAGTCTGATAGACTTCAAAAGAGCAGTACGTACTACTCCCCTGCAGTCCAACTTCAGCACCACTGTCACTGCCAACGTCAACTCGGTAAGATTGCATGAATCGGCCGGCCTCAAGATTAAACCGGAAGACTTCTCCATGGCCATCAGGACCAAGACCCACAGACCCGATCAGGGCCTCGGTTGCTAGACGGTCATAGCAAAGGTCTCGTCCATATCTCGGTAGTTTGACGGCCTCGTGGAGGCCCGCGGGGGTGTGAAATTCGACACGTCGGTCGCTCTGTAAATGTAGCGACTTGGAGGCATCGGTCGAGAGCAGCTCAAACTTGATGTTGAGACTCGTAGTGTGTCGCGCATACGATAGGGAAAGGTGCGGTAGGTAATGGACATGGATCTGTGGCTTGTAGGTTCCAGTCGATACAACCCAGTTGTTGTCCTCGGAGACTCTGACACAGGCGCTGGCCTCTTCGAAGGAGAAGTCCTGTAAGAGCTCTATGCGATTTTGATACTCCGGGTCGCTTTTCAAGCTGCGTTTCCGTCTCCGAGCAAGCCAATCGGGGAGCGGTCTTGCCGTGTTGGCACCCGATACAGTATATACCGGCACGTCGCCTTGTTGAACATGCATATTGGATTATGGCTTAGAAATTTGCGTTGGAAGAAGGCATCGCGACAGGCGAAGCTACCAACAGGGTCGCGGCAAGAAAATATAGTGGGGCAATCTTATCGATAAGTCGATAGGTGTGTGGGTATCAAGATGCTCGGCATGGGGGAGAGTGGTGATAGTGAGCTCTATCTAGATACTGCCTCAGCGTATCTTCCGGTACACTACGTCAGGTACCCCGGTGCCTTGTATCGAGATACGGTCCCACCACCTTGTACCGTAATTGACCACCTACACAGTTATGTACGTTCTGTAGTTGGCGAGTTTAGTGCCCGCACGCGCAGTAGGTATTCTACATGCCTTAGGGGCACTCACTATCTACACTAACGGGAGGAAATACCGTACATGCCCGTTACTATACTTACAGTCCTGAGTCGACGAGATAAGCTTGCGACTTCCATTTCTCGGCCTTACGTAGTACACTACCTACAGTTAAGTTAGCAAGGGTAACCGGAAGATTCTTGATTGGCCGGACTCTAGGTAGAGCCGGTTATGGAGACAAACTGTTAACCATTACCGAAGCAGCAGCATCAACAAATTCGCCTGTTATACTGTATTCGCTACCTATCTTGATCCTCTTCATTGACGCCAAACCCCCCGATCGTCTCCCTTTTCCGGTCATTCCCGTAGAAAAGTTTGGCCTCGTTCCCCGCTGCATTCACACGTGCCGACGCGCGGAAATTCCGTCCCACCGTTCAGAGTCCCTCATGCACTTGGCTCAGTCGCGGCATCGCCTGTCTTGTCTGCCCATATCGCACGTTCCCTAGTCCTCGTCTTTCCGCCGACACGGTCCCTTCCGCGATAGACATGGAGTCTAGCGCGTGTTGGCGACGTACAACCTCGACTACCTTGGAATATTTCGGAATCGGCTCTAATAGAATCTGCGCACGTCGCTAGTTACCGCGACAAGTCGAGCCATCCCAGGGCCGCAGACGGATGATCGTCCGATTCCGCAGACTCAAGTGACGACGACATGGACACTGGTGATTATGATACTAACACCCTAGTAGTTGTATGTCTTTCTTGATCGCTCGCGTTCTTTCTCTACCTAGGCTGCCAACTAACCACATCACGTGCAACTATTTAGAATTGCATTTCAGCCGTCCGTTTCGCTTTCTACGAACCGGTACCTCCGACATCCACCGTTTTCAGCGCTGCTCCGAACGACATTGAGGCTGCTTTTCGAAAGAATGGATACCTCGCGCTTTGGGACGCCAGCAGAAGAGGCCTCTGGCGCTTTCGTCTCGTGATCAAAGACAAGTCTTCGGCCGATTCAATCGACCTGCAGAGTTTCGAAAAGGTCATCGACGGCACCGGCTTCGCATTCACTCTCACCGACGAGGGCGCATTTGAACCAGCTGCGCTGGTCAAGCACAGATCTCCAGGACCGAATGCAGTCAACACGCCGAGTAGTTCGGCCTCGACTACATCATCTGCTTTCGACGCAACATTTCGCAGCTCTCAGTCTGTTACGAACCCGTCCTTTCCGCCGCCGGCAGCCGAACAAGATGGGAGGACTCTCGTCCCGCCTGACTCTCGGCTACTAAGTCCAACACTATCCGTCCGAGACGTTCATGAATACCTTCTTCAAGCGTCTTATTCCGCCGTCTCCTCGTCCTTTTGTGCCAGGACAAATGCTGTGCCCTTGAGCGCTCGGACAATGCTCCTGCCTGCCACTGTTCAGCATGGATGCTACACGTCACAGTCAATTATAGCCTCCTTTCGGATATATCTCACAACAACTGGCAGCTTGATAATCAGCTTAAGTCATTCATTTGCTGATAATCTCGTTCCGTTATCCGACTGTGTTCCCAGCCAACTACCTCCACTTGGAGTTACGATCTTGGCGGCCCCTTTGGGCATGTTTGCTACATGTCAGCCACATGCCTTAATTGACGCGACTCCGGCGGAAGGCAGTCTCAGTCAATCGCCAGATACTCAGCAACTTCGTTTCAGGTCAGAGAAAGACGACAGCACATGGATGAACCTCTGCGCGAAATTGCTGCCGGCTCGACCGATCCCTGTCCCCACGAAAGCAGCGCAGAAATGGGTTGGCCTCCAGCGCCTGCGACGGAATATAGTTGAACAGAACACCGATGGCAAGCGAACGCCAATGGGATCCGCTCCGAATATACTGTGGCCTGCGAGCCTCTGTTTTTGCAAGTCGCTGTCGAACCTGACGATAACCGAGGCAGATGAACTACACAAATCTGAACTAGTGCAAAGTTTTGATCCTCTCACAACCGCAAGGACTTGGTTTTTGGGCCATGCTAAACGGGAATCGGGAAGAGAAAGAGATGCTGCGGCATTACAAGACATGCCACTTACAGAGGGCCAAATACAGCCATGTAGTAATAGTCTCTCTCCTCTTGCTTTGCACCGAGCTGGCCAAACCGGGGCTGTCGTTGGTGGAATATACCCAACACCCCCAGACGGCATCCAAAACAGCGTGGGGATTACGCCGTCAATGATGGATGGCAATCCATCAAGTCCCAACAACAATCCTGCTACGGCGACAACAACTGAGATTGATGCTGGCTTACAAGCTCCACCTGAGCAATTTACGGGGGACTGGGAGGGCAACACAGAAACGAAACGTGAACGCGTCCGTGCTTCATTCGAATCGGAGAATTTGTTCGGCGAACTTGGCCCGGATATGTTTGGCGACAACGACATTACCGAGGCCGACTTCAGTTTCTTCGATGACCAGCCCGACGGCAATACAGACATGCCTGTTGTGTCGGCTACAGATCCGAGTCTGAATCACGATACCAATATAACTCGCCAGGGCTATCCAATTAAATCAGATCCCTCACATATGCCCGCTTCTAACACTCTTCCGACCTTCGCAAAGCCAGAGCTTCGGCACGCCCGTAGCTCGTTGACGGACGAGACGCGCCGGCGCACTGCTGTTGATACGAATCAATCCATTAAAGTCAACACCAAAAAAAGGCCGCCCAGTCCATTCAATCCGGATACGGTTTTTAAGAGGATCAGAGCATCTATTTCCAATCACAGGGCTACTCAACGCAACTCATTGATTAATGCAAGTCATACTAGTATTTTCGACAAAGTAGATTTTGATCCCAGCCTCTCCATGGTGAACAAGAAATATGAAGGAAGCGGGCGCTTCGACTTTTTTAAGGATCGGCCAAAAGCCGTTAAGCCATCCGACCTTGATACACCACCCACTACAGATTATCTCCGTCGTCATGGGAAGAATCGAAAGCCTCTCAAGGAGGCGCCATTGGCATACGGCGATCTCTTCACACGCATGCGAGGTACTCAAAACACAGCCTCGAGCTGTCCTAGTCCCCAACACATCGACGCGCCCCATTCAGACGCCGATGATATGAGCCTCGTCTCCGATCAAGACGACATTAGTTATGTTAGTGACGAACCTCTTTCTCCAGTGAAGTCGTTAAATTTTCGGCGCCGTCGTGCTGAAGATGATGGCGACTCGCTCGCCACGTCATTCAAGGATTTGGAGATGGACGCCGGGCCACCCCAACTACCTCTTGAGCTATCTAGGAATGCAAGGTCCGAGATTGACGTCCCGCTAGCAAAGTATTTTGCAGATCCCGAACCTCCTTGGATTCAATACTCTTTAACGGACGAGCAATTTATTATGGCCGCTCAGATTCTGACGGATCAGGTTACGACTAATACGATGCCAACGAGCCCACCGACTGAATCCACACTGCCATCAGGAGTAGATCGACGTCGATATCTGTCCAATGTAGCCCGCAACTCAATGACGGAGCTTGAACAAGAACTCCCTTCATTTTTCCATCCTACTACTAGGCATCAGTTGCGTTCTTTCATTGAAGTTCAAGACGTCCCTCTCCTAGGCCAGCCTACTCGTTTGCAGCCAAGGCCAACGGGTACAGATCAGGCCAGACCAAGCAATCTATCGCAAATTTCCTCGCCCCGATTCGAGATGCGTCGTTACGAAACCAAATTATCTCTTCTGCCGTCGTCTATACCTTTTTGGGAAAGCTTGGGCCTTAGTCCAACACATGGCACTAAGGATATCAATATTCTCTGTGTCTTTCCAGGCTATGAGGGTGTCTCAGATAGCATGTCGGTCTTCACAGAGAGATTGCGAAGCACCTACGAGTCCATGAAACTAGGTTCATGCACCAGGTTGTCGTCGTCCTCAGGTGAGGAGGATGGTTTATTTCCATTCGATGTCGAGAGGGATGTTCTTTCATTTGGTAAACCAACCTCCTTTCTAGGACCATCACTTCAGACTTGTGCCTCAAAGATATGCAAGGCATTATCTGCTGTGACAGCTGAGCAGATGAATTTCGTCCTTCTTTTCGTCTACTCTCCAGATGTCCCAGGTTCGATGGTCGAATGCTGCGCCGCTTTCAACGAAATATCCGACGGTTATAAGAAAATATTGACTAGCAAGGGGTTGCCCGTTATCAACGAGATTGTGCTGCAGTTAATACCTCAAAATCTGGTAGCATCCTCTAGCTCGATTCCAATGGCGCCGCCAGCAGACATCTCCAAATTAGCACTCGAGATCTACGATAGGTGCACGCTCTTTGGTGGTGCTATACCGTCACCGGCAGTAATACTCGAACAGGTGCCACCTCGAATGATCGATTTCAAGCTGAGCCCGACCCCATCAGCCTCTGTATTAAACGAGAACATGTGTCTCCATGTTGGGTATGCGCAGAGCATCGACGACAGATGGGTTACCGCAGCGTGGACAGACAATCGTGGTAACCAACAGGTAACCACATCGTACTGCCTTGGAAGGAAAGGGCAATCCATTGCGACCCCTCTGGTAAACGTGATCCAAGAAATCTGGTTTACCACGCAAGAGCTTATTTCGTCTTGGAAAGTCCACTGGCGTATCATGGTGGCTAAATGTGGCACAATGCATGCTCATGAGGTTGAGTTGTGGTCCACCTTAGTTCAAGCAGACACCAAATCCTCAATTCATTTGACGCTGGTCACGGTTGACACAGATCCGTCTCTACAAATACTACCTCCAGCGGCCAAACTTCCATACAGCGCGATATCCGTTCCCCCGACTCCTGGCTCAACGCCACAGGGAGTGCTATCGCCGGAGCAAAGTGGTAGCGCCCAGACGCCCTTTAAGGACAATAACGCGACGAGCGGGCAGACACCAGGCGGCGACAACAATGCGACTGATTCAGACACCGACGCTACCCTGATCGACGTCACAGACCAGACATGGGGCGTTGTTCTCTCCCATAGGTTACATACTCCAACCTCCCAAGTGGACGTAAGCCCGGCTCTCGTTAGCGGCTACCTCGTGAAGCGCGGCGGGATGCGGTTAGAGGACCCGCCTGTCGTCATGGAGATCAACATCGTCCACAGCGAGGGCAATCCGAGGTCATACGAGGCCCTCTTACGAGAACTTCTCTCATATTATCGGGGTCTGGGCTCGCTCGCCCGAGCCCGAGGAATGGTGGATGGCGGCACCGACATACGGCCGTGGCACATCGCCGCGGCGGAAAAGGGCGTTAGAGCCCTATACATGTTAATGTAACAACACCCCCTGCTTTCACTTTTCTCTCTCTCGTGGACGGTTGTCGGGAAAAGAAAGAGATAGAGAGAGGAAAGGAGAAGCAAAGGCAAGCAAAGCATAGACATTTGTTTTCCAGACTTGTATATTCGACAGCTTTTTCTTTTTCGCATGGGAAGGGGGCAGGCGTGTTCATCATTAGCGTCGCCTGCATAGCGTACCTAGACAGCGACGAAAGAAAAAAAAAAGGAACTTCCATCTGCACATGTTATGAACTGGAGAATAGGTATGGCTTTTTAATAATAAAGAAAAACGAGGACTCATATATAAAGCAATGACTTTGAAGTTGCGACTGATGACCGTGATTTATATAAGTATCTTTTCTAATCATTATATATCTAATCTAAGGGATTGGTATATCTAATGATTCGCAAAATCTACTCATGGAAGCGTAGCATCAATGGCCCTCCGACGGGTACAAACCGGCGCTCTTTTTCTCGACCAAGAAAAATCTCTTTGGTCGATTTGTCCGAGGACACTGGAATGGGAGAACCTCTTCTCCCTTTTCCTATAACTCTTTTTGTGGGTTTTATCCGTTCCGATTCACCAGCCTAGTGGCGCCGCGCCAGGCTATCCGTTTTTCCATCATACCCTAACCCGCGAGAAAAAAACACCCCGTCCCTCATTAGTTGCGAACCATCATAAGCCGTCTCCTTTCCACGTGCCGTGTGAGACCTTCCTCTTACTTCTCTAGGAAACCTGGGAAAAGGTACTGGACTTTCTTGATGGCAGCGGGGTTGCGGCCCTCAGGCTTGGTGCAGAAGGCAACAGCACCGTGGGATGCACCCTCAAGGTGCTTCGCCTCAACGAGCTCGGCGTTCTCGGGACGTGCTAGCTCGTCGAGTACGGCACCGATCAGGCGGCGGGCGTTCTCGGCGTTAGCACCCATGCGCGCCATGACCATGGCTACGTCGACGTCGCCTTCACCCTCGCGCCAGCAGTCGTAGTCAGTCGCCATGCAAATGACCTGGAAGGCGAGCTCAGCCTCGCGGGCAAGCTTGGCTTCGGGGAGAAGCGACATGCTGATCACGGAACCGCCCCAGCCGCGGTACATATGGGACTCGGCACGCGTGGAGAATTGGGGGCCCTCTGGAAACAAAAAAGATGCATGTGTTAGTAAAATTTGCTCAGTTTGACCACTGGCATGTGCAACATGGAACTGTGGGCGTGAGTGTCAAGAGGATATATGTGTGCTCAACGTACCCATGCAAATTGCAGTTCCCTTGGGGTGCATGACCACGCCGTCTCCCTTCATGTGCGCAGCACACTTGCGGACGATCTTAGCCATCCGCTCGTCATAGGGGTCGGCAAAGGGAATGTGGCCAACAAGCCCATCCTCAAAGAAGGTGAAAGGGCGAATTCCCTTGGTGCGGTCGATGAGCTGGTCGGGAACCACAAAGTCCATGGGCTTGATGTGCTCCTGTAGAGAGCCGACGGCGGAGAAGCTGACGACGGAGCGCACGCCGAGAGAGCGCAGGGCGGCAATGTTGGCGCGGGCGGGGATCTCATGAGGCGCAAACTGGTGGTGCTCGCCGTGGCGGGCCAGGAACGCGACGAGGACGCCGCCGTGCTCGAGGATCATGATGGGAGCCGAGGGATAGCCCCATGGTGTCAAGGGGTTCACACGCGCGATAGGGACATAGCCGTCGATCTTGTAGAGACCCGTACCGCCAATGACGGCGATCTTGACCGGTCCTGTAGGCGGAAGATATGTGTCAGTGGTCGTGCCATAGTCGAGGCTGTCGCCAGCTCGCCGCGTAATCAGGTCAGGCAGATGAGCAGCAAAAGAGGAAGAAAAGATAGGATGTCCGCTGACACGCACGGTTGAAGGTTTGAGGAAGGTCTGCCATGGCTTCTACTGTGATTGCTGCAAGTCTTGTCGGGTTGGCGCCCCACTAAAAAGAATGAAGAGAAAGATAGAAATTAGGTTTCTTAGGTAATGGCAAGAAACTCGGCGAGAGACGAGAAACAAGGAACAAAGAACGAAGAGAAAAGAAAGCACGAACAAGCAGATGCACGACCTCATAAACTCCCCGAGCAGCTTCCTCGAACCCCTCCATTGCGGGTCCCTCTACGCCATATGTACGGTACAGAGCAGTCACAGTTACCTCAATGGCCAATAGGCCATCCCGAGTGGAGGGACAATGTAGGACAATGTACCTAAGCGCGTATAATGCGAATCGGGAGGTATCTTTAGGTACTGAGAAGGAGTAGATATACTTTTGCGTCTGCAAAGGGTACATTGAAGGATAATTGCTTCATGGGTGACTTACTCGCCAACACGATCTCGGGTCGACATATCACGTTAAATAGACGATAAAAGATCGGTCTAGGCAAGTCAATCCAAAGACTATACGGTCCTTCAAGTACGAAATACACCACGGGAGCCAATACCGGCAAGGAGATCCTGCCGCTCTATGTAGGTACCTACCTTAGTATTCTGCGGAGTGAATCTCCTCGTCCCGTCGCCGTAATTTAACACACAAACTGCCCCGCCTTCGGAGTGTAGTTTCGATAACTTAATACCGAAGTTGATATTGCATTGGAATACGCGTTTAGTGTATAATACATATATGCTAGGTTGAATATATAATCATTAGGTAATGGAAGCCGCCATTAACTGCCGGTTAAATGCAACAATGCGACATACCTAATCGGAGACGGGAACTTTTACGCGATAGGTAGCCAGCATCAGTGGACCGCCACACGAATTCCCCACTCGCGGGCCCTGCCAAATTCTCCCTATGCCAATTGAATCACACGCTTACTACCTTTCCAATAGGTACCTAGATAGATACCTACCTACCTAGTACGGATAGGTAGATATCTCTGTTGACTATTCATTGGCCTACGTCACCGAGCCCCACTATCCTGAAGATTCCTTACCCCACGGTTCGTTGGTGGGGCTCTGCATCTTGCGCCCATTGCTTCGATACATCCCACCTGTGCGCTTCCAGTCCAGGATTTTGGGTTTTGGAGTTATCAAGTTCGCGATCCCATCTTGCTCGGGCTCACCATGGCGTCCCCCGCGAGGCTGGATACCGATCCGCCCCATATGTGGAAGCAGGACTCGATCGAGGAGCGAGCCTTTGCTGCTGTCCTCATCTCCCTCGAAGGTCATTACCAACAGTGTCCAGTCATAGGCCCTCAGTCGATGACCAAGGTCATAAGCATAATAGCCAAAACACTCGAGAAGACCCATACATACAAAGACGTTAGGTAAGGCTAGACCCATCCAAGTACATTGCCGAAGCAGCCTTGCTAACCTGGACGGCGACATAGAGAGGTTCTTTCCAAGAATCTCCGTATCTGGATATGGCTACGGAGAGCCATATCTGCGGCGATATGTGATCTCAACGAGAAATCGCTCGGTGTGAGATCGGAGCCATTTGTCGCTACGCGGTTCATGGACATTACGACCCCCGAGGTTACCGCCCTCATCATCAAGAACTTCACGCTCCTTAAAGAGGCGCTGCAGATGCTCAATAAGCTGATGCACATTGCCCGGAACCTCCTTGTCACGACGAATCCCGAGATACCCCAGAATCTGTCGGCAACAATCAACTTTGACCACGAGGTTATCGAGGCCATATGCCTTTGTGTGAATGTCCTCAGTAAAGGCATCGACGGCGAGATGTCCGATGATGACGCGTCAAGAGTGAAACTCAATGAAGTTGCCGAGCTCTGTAGGTGCCCCATGTTGACCTATCCCGTGCAAAAATTCCTGACTTTATACAGATAAAAAGGTTCTAGTGACATCGTTGCAGCAAGCACACAATTGGATTGCCAAAAATGAACGGAATAAGATGACTTTCTGGTACAGGGTTTTCATTGAATCCCCCGACATCGATTTGAACCCGGAGCACGATGATCGATATGACATAATCGGTACGGCCCCGTCTCCTCGGTGTCTATATCTTCAGGAAGAGGTGCGCAACTGGATCAAGAGAAACACGGTCATGTGCAGGCCCGCAGCTGCCATTTGCGAGGAATATTTTGAGGCCAAAGACCCCGAGAAGCCGGATTTATGGTTCCCACACCAAAACACCCTCGCCTTTGACTATAAAAATCCCGACGAAACCGACAACACTCCATCAACCTGGAACCCAGATGCGAAAGAAAAGTTCTCACAAGACTGGCAGTATGGCCGTGTGTCACACGAGCTTGATGAATGGTGGTCCGAGGCTCGTCTTCCGAATTCGACGAATATGAATAGTCCTCAGTATCCGACCGCTTTTCTGAACGAGCGAATTAGACAGTGTGAAGAAACCCTTATGTCGCGTTATGCACCGCCGGAGTCGCCAGATGATGCTGCTGAAAATGCTGAGCAGCATATAGATGATGCGGCCGCTCAGGAGTGGTCCGCCCAACCATCTCAGGAGACGCCACATTATGCTCCAGAGTATGACGAATATGAGGAAGAAGCCGACGATGATGATTCCTATGGCGAGGGGCCCATGACAGGTCTTCTCACTGAAGTTCCAAACATCTTAGACCCGAAACAAATAGAGGCCCTGCATATGATTATAAAGTCATGTATCCTCGACTCTGCCGGGTCAGGGCCGACTCGACACGGGGAAAGCCTACAACAAGCCCGTTGTCGTATCCTGCTTGCTACTGAATGCGGCCGGAATCTTCTTCGGGAGATGCTTGTGTTCATAGCTGTTTGGGAAAAAGATGAGCAGTCACTCATTTTTCAGATTAGCAGTCAGATTGTTCTGGCAATTCACGAAAGTCGCCTCATACATCATGCCTGGGAGGCAGTCCGAAGCCCCAAGGATATCATGTCGCCCGCGCAGACCGTTCTGTTGCGTCTCATCACCTATCTCGCACGTACCGCTCTCCTTCCTTCCAAAGACTACAACCCAGAACCTGATCCCGAAGGAGACCCTGAAAGCCGTCTCGCGAATCCTGACGTCCGGTTGAGTCGCATGCTGCACTATTTATATATGGTATTTCGCAATCGTATCGCACCAGAGTGTATCGCCCTGATGCGAATCCAAGGGGAAGTCCGCACTGAGGCAATCGACCCAGCGGACTTTCCCGTGGATAATTGGGATCTTGAGCGCGCAAAGGACGGACTCGTGCAATTCCTCGACTTCCTTTATACTATTGCCGACATATATCCCCTGCGTCAACATCTAATTGAGTACGACACTGTATACGACCTCATCAAGTTGCTCGAGGGTCTCGACGTTGCCGTCGAGCGTGCACCATTGCCTGTCAACCGTCGGGGCGACATGTCCGCGGCAGGCCCAGCTTCTGTACCCGCGCCACAGCCATTGTCATCGGGCAATCCTCCCCCTCCGCCGCCGCCGCCACCCCCACCGCTATCCGAACCCCCTCACGAGTTCCCTTGGGCCGGAATCAAAGGCCAAGTCCTTGCCATTCTAGCGGCTTTACTACAGCCACCCCCAGGCCAAAGCTCCCCCGGTAACCCGGCGGTACAGCTGCAGATTGTGAAGCACAACGGCATCGTGGCGCTTCTCAACTGCTGCTTGTACGACGACAACAATCGCTTCTGTCGAGAGCGCACCGAGCTTTGTTTGAAGTGGCTTATGGACGGTTCTCCGGACGCAGCCGCCTTCCTACAGAACATCATCAGCACGAATCAAAACCGGCCTGTCCCAGGCGGACAGCCGCAGCCCGTGCGCATCGATGGTGTTCCCGGCGAAGTAAAGATTCAAGTCCGCACCGCCGCGCCTCCAGCTGTCCCCGTTCCCGCGCCCATCCCCGAAAGCAGCAGCAGCGCCCCCAATACTGGGAGAATCCCAGTAGACACATTTAGTTTCGAAGCAAACCTGGCCGCTAGCCGAAGTCAGGCGGCCGCCTTGGCGCGCAGATTGGAAGAGAACAAGAGCCGTAGTGAGGAGCTTGTTAATGATCTGCTCGCTCTCACGGTTTCTAATGACGCTAGAGCGCAGCGGGATGCCAATCCCGTGGATGCTGATGAGACGGAGGACGAGGATTTTATGTAGAGAAAAGGATACGAGAATGACTAGGGACTGCAACACATATGCGCGGTTAATGAGCCGTTTTTCTACAATATGTGAGTCCCCTCACCCCGCCTTTTTCCCCTGGAGGCGGAGGGTCATGTGGAGTTTCGGTACGGTTGTCCTGGCATGGCATGCCACATATGGGATATAATGGCCTTGTTTCCCGGCGTTCAGTAGGACTGGGACAGGAAGGCAAAGAACTGCCCATGGGTTTTTTTTATCTCCCTTAGTCGGGGAGATTATGATAGAGTAAAAGATTGCTTTTTCATTTTCCCATAGAGTTGACGGGTACCAATACATGCTTGTCCAATACTAATGAGCTCTTTGGCCTTTGAGATGCTGAGGTGTGAGTGACGTATTAAGGCAGTTTGGCTGGGTGACTAGGTTCCATTAATGGACATGGAAATTTCATAGATCGAGATCAAAGCCATCGCCATCTATCTAGCAAGGGAGCAGGTGATTACAGTATTCTTTATACTCACATTGCCAATACATCCGTCGCGCTACAACCTGACGACTCCAACGTCTTCGCCACCCCCTCGAAAATATCATCGTCTTTTATGGCCATTTTGATCAGGATCTCGCCATACATAGTCTCTATCAAATCGGCTTTCCCCTGTTGGAGTCGGGCGTTGATAATATTGCTCACGTCTCGCTCGAGGATCATGGTCTCGTCGACCATCAATATGGAACTATTGGATGCGGAACCATCGGATGCTGCAACTTCGCTGGTGACGACTGCTAAGTCGGTGCTCGCTGTAGACACAGTCGTTGCCTGAGATGCAGACCTTTTTCTCACTTGCTGTGGCGAGGCCGCTTGGGTAATGACACTCAACGGGTCGTCGAGAGCAGCGGTAGTCGTTTTGCTTGGTACAGGTTCACTAGAACCTGAGGCGTTTGTGTCAGGAGGAACACTTTCGCTGCTAACCTCAACTTCTGGTGGAGAATCTTCAGGCTTCTGACTGTTGTGCGCTGGTTTTGGGGATATGTTCCCGTCCATCTCCTTGGATGGGGGCTTTTCCCTTTCCTCTCCCATCGGAGAACAATTCATGCGGCGAGCATACAGGCGACCAAGTGACCTAGTCGTTGGCCCTGACCGCATGGGAACTTCAACTTCGTGGGTTGAACCATTATCCAAGCTTTCGGATGGTGGTTTGCCCTCAGCGCTTGGTGGTTTACTTGGCGTTTTTGGTTGAGCGGCTCGCTTTGGGGTCTTCTGTGACTTTTGCCCCGGTGGTGCCTTTGGCGATTTGTTCTTCGCTTCCGGGGGTGATGTTATAGGGTCATCTATGGAAGAGGAATTTCTGCGGGTATTAGAAAATCTACCTAGGAACCTAATCTTGGTGGGTCGTTTGGGAAGCTCAATGTCAGGGGTTGAAGCATCACGTTTGGGCACTGGCTTTTTCCTGGGATTGGGCGGCTTGCCCGGGGGCTTTCGTTGTTGAGTAGCTGGCTTTTTGCTCCTTTCGGCTGGTTTGCGCGGCGGGATTATTTTCTTCGCAGGGCGTTTAATCGCTTTTTGAGTATTTTTCAACACGACTTTCGGCGAAGGGGACCTCTTATTAGTGGTCTCCGAATGCTTCCCTGCACTTGGCTTCTGTGCTTTAGTCTGGCGATTGGTAGGGAAGGGAAGTAATCGCCTCGGAGGGCACTCAGCATCGGAGTCGTTCAGAGTATCCGGTATCGATGGCAAGGGCCTGGATTCCGGCCCTCTGCTGGAGACGAACTCGCCAGTAGGGTGGTCGGAATTCACCAGCTTTCGTGAATTTGTGTGGGCAACACTTATCGGCCTTGGAGGCAATAGAGAAGCATTATACTCACTCATAGTCTGTGATGGTTGCGTGTAGTGGGTAGGGACCGAATACGGACGAGCCTGTTCGATTTCTCGCCAAGAACTGAATTCCGTTCGCAACGGGACGATTGGCTCTTGCAGTCCCTGATGCCTCGAATATCTCCTAGGCTGTTGAGGAATGTACCCCATTGCTGATGGCCCCTGGGTGAAATATGGACGCGGCTGTTGGTGAACCGGATATGCATTATGGACTGGCGTTAGGGCTGACATTGTTCCCCTGGGTGATGATGTGGGGTATGGCGGGCGAGACAAGTGAGGTTGGAAAGAAAGGTTGGAAGGATGCGGCGGCGGAGGATGAGGAGGAGGAGGGGGAAGCCAACTTTGGTCTTGCAAGACTGAGCGGTCGTTATTGATAAAATACGGGCTCCTCTGGGAGGGCAGTATGGGTTGTGACTGAGGCTCATTGTTGGGTACGAATGCAGACGCCATCATGTTTCAACTAGTACATGGAGTTGAAGTTATGATACTCGCGAGCGAAAGAAACAACTTAATGGGGCGATCTGGATATAGGTAGGTAGAGCGTCGCGGGTCAGTCGCGGGTCAGGACACGCTGTGCCTATCCAAACTCGCCTTGACATGTCGGCGGTTCCTTCCCTTGATCCATCCGTAACAAGACACTAATTTACACATATGTTATGCATATGTTATACGTATGTTATGCATGTAATGTCTACCTACCTATGTATGCCATATGGACCTACGATGGGAGGCTCCATGAGCTCCATCTTTAAGACTTTCCGTCAATAATCAGTCCAGCTCTTTACTAACTATCGGTAGCAATGCGTACCTACCTGTTGGAGTTTGAATGAGTTCGGTAGACATCAGATCGAGTACCTGATGGGTATTGTCGTGCTTTTTTGAGCATGAAGGCAGGTTGTACTAGTACTAACGAAGCAAGGTGGATTACGATGGAAGTAACCTAATACAGTAGGTAGTTTAGTAGTTATAACGATAACACACTGTAAGACCAGAGGTTGCGCCCAGTTTATAGCAGTATATAAACCTCAGCATAAATACAGTGTGAGTCCACGCGGCTAGAGTAGTAGTAGTATATTAACGTCTAACCACGCGGCTAGAGGTCAGTGGAAAATAGCGAAGTCAGTCACGCTGCTGATTCCATCCGTTTCGTTGGAGCCGGTTCATTACCCACATCCACGGGTTGCCGCTACAACTGAAATATATGGGCTTGACATTGACGGCTGGTTAGTTACTTCTCTTGTTCTTTACTTTATTCATGATATTAGAAATCTGAAATATGAAGGCAGAAAACCTGGGAAGGCGAAGCAGACTTCACCTTTTACCTGCTCCACTGTTATCCACCGGTAACTTGGTGTTGTATTTCGTAGGTACAGTACTGGAGTACTTACCTAATATCTCTTAAGTACATAAGTAGGTGTCTGCGTAGCGCCGCTACTAGGTACGTAGTTCGTAGGCATCTACTGTTTACACACTGTGTTTTGGCCCTGCTTAGTTCCATACAGCACAGGCTCCAGTTGAATTTGCCATGCGCACTCTCCCCAATCCAGCCAAGCCATCCAATCCAATCCAATCCAATCCAATCCCAATCCAGTCCAGTTCAAATCCAAAGTCCAATCCGATTCCTTGAGCTGCTCGACATCGGCGACGACATCACAGGCCATCGCATCGCGTCTGCCACCGACCCACAACGGCACATCTTTGCAACTCCGGACTCACAACCTTCTCTCAAGCTGTCGGCCATCCCCGCACAGCACATAATTCTGCCGGACGGCGTGCATTTCTCCCATTCCGTATTATCTATCTCACTCGATTTCCCGCCGCGATCCATCCAATTATTTATCGTCGCATTCATAACGTACCTGTGTCCCCGAAATCACCACTCCCCTTCCTCTCCTTCAGCGCGCGGCATCCACTGCAGTAGATAATCCGAGACCTCGCATTTCCGCTTACAGGCGCTCAAGGTGCCAGACGGCCTCCACCTCTGCCTCCTGTGCATTGGTCCCTCTACCCGTTGCCTCACCTCCCTCGGGGTTTATGTTCAATAGGTTTCCGACACTCTCCAACCTCCCATTGCGCGAAGCGGTTCCAGCCAACATGGGTTCGGCTCGTTTGCCGCCAGGCCTGGACTACATCGACCGAACACCGGAGTATAATGAATTCATCCAGACGCTGACTGCCTTTCATGAGAAGCGCGGTACCTTGTTTGAGCCCGTGCCCCGGCTCCCTACTATGCACGGTCCTGTTCCGGTCAACCTGCTCCAATTATACAGAGCCGTTATCGACAAGGGCGGATATGACGAGATGAACAAAGTACAGAAGGCATGGGGAGTTCTAGCTGGTGAGATGGGCATGCATTACGCCGATAACAAAGGCATGGGCCAGCTGTCATTCCAGCTGAAACAAGACTTTTACCGATTTCTTGCTGCCTACTGGATTCAAGACCAGTACGGCCGTGAGCCTCCCCCAAAAGAGATTCTTGAGCAACAGTCGTGTGCCAGTAAACACGGCCCGCTTCTTACACGCACCGCTGAGAACTTTAAGCCCACTACCAGGCGAGTCGGCGAGGAGACGCCTACGAGGGAAGAGCGTCCGATTGAAAGCACACCCACATCCGCCGGTAGGGCATCTGGGCGCCTCAGAGAGGCCCCTCCTCAACGCGTCCCCTTCCAGCCAGACACCACTCCGGGTCGACAGCGAAACGTCTCGCATCACAACACCCCGAATAATTCAAACGCGACACAAAACAACTACCATACATCTCAGGCGCAGCAGAATCACCATCATGTTCCGCAGCACCACAACCCTAACAACCCTCTACATGTCATTCAAGCTCAACAAGCGGCGCTGCGAGGCGCCTCAAGCACTTTCACCCCAGGCAACGTCGAGATAGCATCCCGCCTTAGCGATGCATTCGAACCACGCCCGCCCATTTCGGTCCCTCTCCGTCCTGTCAATACGCCTGGCAATAATCCAGTAGAGTTTGCTAAGCGTCAACGACTACTAAAAACCCAGGCGTCTGGCATTGGAAAGGCACAACCCCCAGTGCGGTCGGCCCTTCCTCCTAGTAAGTACTCACCGTTGTCTTCGACAATACTACAAGCTGCTAACCAGACTATGTAGTCATATGTGAAGGTCCAAGTATCTATACCCGATGTCTTCAAGCCCTTCGATCCGGTATTCCTGAAGAACAGGCTTTTGCCCTTAGCCATCTTGTGAAGATTTCCTATGAGCGGGGTGACAAGTACAAATTCGATTCTTTCCTGGGCTTAGCCGAGGGACTTATTGAAAAGGGTCTTGAAATTGGTGGCTTATTCTACAACATAGATTGGCAAATCTCTTACTCTGGCGATCAAGACAGCTCGAACCCCGGTCTTCTTGATGGCTTGAACGGGACACATGACTTATTGGAACGTATACGGAGCCTTACGCCGAAAAACGTCTCGGATCATCTGCAACCCGGCGAGTTTTCGGACCACTTAGTTCGCGTCACTGAGGCTGTTCTCACCATGAGAAACATGGTGCTGCTTATCGAGAATGCGATTTACATGGCAGAGGTTTGTTCTCTGAAAGACTTGCTCTGCATCCTCCTCCATTTGCCTGACATGGAGATGTTGGTCGAAATCAAACATTTTGCCCTCGATATTGCCGAGCAAGTTACGCCCTGGCTCCTACTGGATTCTACCGATCCACTCTACCGATCCCTACTTGCACAGCTGGACTCTAATGAAGACCGTGGAGCAATTCTGACCGCGTTGCGTGCGATCAGCCGGATATCTATGAATCTAGATGCTACTAACAAGCTTCAAAATGTCCCAGCCATAGTGCTACGCAAGATAAAGGATCTCCTTCTGCTCAACGACGAGGAATTGATGGATGCATGCTTGGACTTCCTTTATCAATATACCGCGGTAGTTGCGAATGTTGAGAATTTGCTCGAGGCAGTCAACATGGAAACGATAGTGCCGCATCTGGTTAGACTTTTGTCTCATGGAGCTAAGCGCGTAAGAGAGGAAAGGATACTCGAACCAGAGAGGAAGACATTGTGCTCAGAAGATGTGGCTCCTTTGCCGCTCGACGTTCATGAGAGACTGAGAAATACCGATGAACCCCAAAGATGCTTCTATTGGCTGCAGTCTCTGTTTGAAGAAGACGCAGAGTCTCACATCACGCAGATCGCCATCTGGCAGGCCTACCAAGGATCATTCATGCCAATGGCAGGCAACACGCGCAATGTTCTGAGTGCAGCCGACTTCATCAGAAATGTCAGCCACGTTTTCGCCAATGCTCGTGCTCAGATCATCCGTGGGCCCGGCGAGGTACAGCGCTTCATTATCGAGGGTATTCGGGCTCGAACGGTGCCAATCGATTACGACACCAAGGAAGAGTACATGCGGTGTCAGTGGCAAGTGGTGAAGGCGGTTAACGGTGCATTCGCGAAGAGATGTAATCACTTTTACCTGGGTGGAGAGCAAATGTGGCTCCACCTCGTGACGGCACACCTGGGTGTGCCTGTCGGCGAAAACGGCCAGATTGAAGATAAACAAGTTGTCACGTCCTGCGACTGGGGCGACTGTACTAAATATCTTACACCTCAGCCACTGAGACTGGCCGAGCTCACCCGCCACATCAAGATTCACGTCGATTCTACGCGAAAGCGGGACCAACAGGATAGCACCGATTCCACGGCCAAACGACAACGGAAATCATACATCATACCCGCCAAGACAATGACGGTGATTTGGGAAAAGACCGTCACAACAATGGATGAGCGAAAACCCAACGTTGAGCAGGCCGCGGGCATCCCATTGAGTGCTGTTCTAGTTCTACGAAATATTGCACGCAACGTCGTCAAGACTGAATCTGAGGAGACACTCGTGAAGAGTCGCGAGGCGGGTGATGAGAGTGGCGGATGGAATGAGAGACTTTTCCGCCCTGTCATGGCTCGTCTTTTCGATGTTATGACAGAGAACAAAGCTTTGGTAAGGTTTTTATCCGGCTCACCTTCCTTTTAAACCTGGCAACCTAGAGGCATAGCTAATCATACAATTCTTGGCAGTCCGGTTACGTCGCGTCACTTCTGCAGCTGGTCTTAACCGAAGACTAAGTGTTGTTGGTATCATTGTATATCCAGCTAGCAGCTAGCTGTTTACCGACCTCTCGCGGTAGAAGCTACATTATTTCCGACGTAAAAACTAGACATGATGAGCACGTCTCGCCTCATAATTTAAGTGTTGTGAATGCAATACTAGGGATGGAGGGGGGAAGGCGGATAATTCAAGGGGGAGGTTTTGCCCTAAATCTCGTGCTTTTGTCGGTATAACATCAAGTTTTGCCCGTTGTTCGATTAGGAAAATACCCAGGCGTTTTAGGGAGCAAGACGGGAGAGATGGAAAACGAGAGAGATCGACGGAACTTCGAGAGATCGAACCAAAATAGACATGTAAGCATTCCATCAGACCCGGAAAGTTGAGCCAGTTGTTCAGGCAAGATGGGAAAAGTCTTCTTGTTTACGGGTTAACTACCTAGGTACCTAGGTATATGACTCAGGAAGCATCACGCTGCTTTCAGTCAGTGTCTGCCTGAATATACCTACTAAGTAAAAGGAAGCCGTAGACAGCATCCAGCAGGACCAGCACCCCCTAAGTGGGTCGGTGTGGCGTCGCGCCGCGGCGCCAGTCCCGGCCTCAGAATTGTAGGTATTGAAATCCGCTATTCTCCAAGTGTACACTAGGTAGACAGACGTACCCAGGTAGTAACAGATGGGAGTTCAATTGATATCGCGCGCATTAAGATGAATGAAGCGATGGATAACAGAGGTCATCTGCCAATACCGACGTTGCAAAATCTGTAACACCTGGTAGGCAGGCAGGTAATCTGTAGGTAACTTTTAAAAACTCAATGACCAAGTATAGTCTGTACATTCTGTGAGTTCCTCTCAAGATTCAAAACTGTTTTATGCACTCGGCATAGCGCAGAAATAGCGGACGAGTATGCGAGTTATGCGAATTATGCGAATTATGCAGAACTTGACTCGGATGATGTAATGGAAGCGTCGACGCAGTCGATAGTGGGCACTGGGCAAGGGTTATCTGGGCATGTCCAGGTCCTACCTGCCTAACCTACATAACTATAATGTACACGTCAATTTCAATTTGTATCGACTACATATCCGTGAAATTCTCGGTATGTTGTAGCGGTTCTATTCCGCACGTTAGTGTTGCACTTCGTTTTAAACGCAAAGAAATAGCACGCGTTTAAAACGCGTTTCAAACCGTGTTTTTCGGAAAAGCACATTTCTCCACTTTAAATACCCACTTATTTAGCCCTTTCCACCAATCACTGGTCTCATAGCCTGGCTACCCAGGCACGACCAGGGCCGGTATAAGTAGACTGATAATACCACCGGTACGTTCGTACCTTAGGTACGGACGTATACCTATCCTAGTTACCATGAAATCCGAGAATGATGAAGTATGTAATTTATCGATGTTTGTCAACATGGCCAGACTTTATAACGTTGTCGCGATGTTGTTGATTGGTGGGTGTTCTTGCGGTAGTGTCGTTAGGTATCCACTATCGTGAGCGGCCCCACACAAAGACACTCAATAACACGCCTCCGACAACTTTTTAAAACAACAACCAATTGTTATGAGACGATGAAAATAAATTAGATCGATAGGGAATGAGTAAAAAACGCAGAATCTGCAGTGGCAAGGAAAAATACCTAGTATTGCGGCCGTGGGAGCCGATTATGTAACGTTTGAAACGCACTTTGTATGGGGGTCCGTTTTAAACGCGTGTTTTTCCGAAAAACACCGTGTTTATGCAACACTACCGCACGTACCCCCTCAATATGACTGCACGAAACTAGGTAGGTTAACTTAGCAATTCATCTTCGATGAATGACGTGTCCTGTGAGTAATTCCCCGCCCACAAGTGCCCCCTTTTGGTCAACGCTCAGTCTTCCCAGAAACTTGCCCTGATTATCGACGAGGGCGGTGCTCGCGCTCGGCCCAGTCTGGTTGAGATGAACCTCAACATCATGGGTGTATTCATATACGACACCTTCTGCACCAGACCTCTTCTTCCCCACAACAAGTATTGTGTTCTCACGCACGTATAGCGGCATGGTCATGAATCCGTGCTTCTCCGTGAACCAGCCGGGGCCCTCCCGGACCTGACTCGTGAAGATTGAGGTCCATGTACCTTTCGGCAGATAGAACTCGACCTCGCCCGACTCGCTGAAAATCGGTGCTGCGAGCAGGCTCTCTCCAATCATGAATTGGCGATCGAGGAACCAGGCCGTCGGATCGTCGGGGAACTCGAGACACATGGCTCTCAGCGAGAGCGGCCAGCCGTTTTGCACGGAATCCCAGGCCTGTGCGTATAGATACGGCATGAGCCTTGCCTTCAACGCCGTCCACGCCGCCAGCGTGCGAGAGCAGCTTTCTTCGGACTTGTCGTCGTTGTCGATGGTCCAGGGTACACGGTACGAGTTGCTCCCGTGTAGTCGGCTATGCGAGCACAGGAGCCCGAATGCGACCCACCGCTTGTAAATCCACGGGGCGGGATTCCCCTCGAATCCACCAATGTCGTTTGACCAGAATGAGAAGCCGCACAGCCCGAGACCGAGGCCACCACGCACGGATTCGGCCATCGCCTCGGGCGTGGACTCGCAGTCGCCACCCCAAACGAGTGGAAAGCGCTGGGTGCCGGCGCACGCCGCCCTCGCGAAAAGCACAGCTTCGTATTTGCCGTAGCGCGCCTCTAGGGCCTCATATACGATCTTGTTGTACAAGAACGCATAGTAGTTCTGCCATTGGGTCAGTAAGATGTAGCGGTCCGGCCCCTGTCTGGCCTGAGAGGGTCTTATATAACCCACTGCCTAAGGGCTCTATGATGGTCCAAACATGGAAAGGAGGTGGGTAGGTAAACTAACATGCATTTTATGAGCATCGACCGACTTGTCGAACCATTCGACGTCCAGACTCGGAATTCTCTCTCCAAAGTCGGTCTTGATGCAGTCGACGCCCTGGTCAAACAGGCGGTTGAGGCACTCGACATACCACTTCGCCGCGTCGGGGTTTGTGAAATCCACGAGACCCATGCCCGCCTGCCAGAGATCCCATTGCCAGACGTCGCCGTTCTTTCGCTTTAGTAGATATCCCTTCTCCGCCGCAGTCTTGAAGGCGGCACCATGCTGTGCGATGTAAGGGTTAATCCAGACACAGACTTTCTTGGCCAAGCCGGACTCTTTCAAGCGCGAGATCTGCGCCTTGGGGTCTGGGAAGCGCTCCGAGTCGAAGACGAAGTCTGTCCATGTAAAGGCCTGTCATCAACACAAACGATGCGTGCGGTTAGCTGGGATGGAACAGACGAGCACAAATTTGGGTCTTTCCCCGGCACACTCTTCTCACCTTCATCCAGAAACAGTCGTAGTGGAACACGTCGACTTGTATATTGCGCTTCCGCATGCCTTCCAAGAACGAGTTGACTGTCGCCTCGTTGTAATCCGTCGTGAAGCTGGTGCTAAGCCACAGTCCGAAGCTCCAACTTGGCAACATGCTGGCTCTGCCCGTGAGGATCGTGTACCGTCGCAACACTTCCTTGGGGGTCGGCCCGTAGATGATGTACCATTTCAACCGCTGGCCCTCAACGCTTGTCTGAACGCGGCTGCAACGCTCACTCCCGATCTCAAGATCGACTTTCCCCGTGTTGTCGATGAAGATGCCGTAGCCGCGCGAGCTGAGCCAGAATGAGACGTTCTTATATGCCTGGTCGCTCGACGTGCCGCCGTCGGCGTTCCATAGCGAGATCGATTGCCCGACTTTATTGAAAGCTCCGAATCTCTCTCCGAGACCGTGGATGGACTCGCCAACGCTGAGCGTCGTCTGCGTGAAGATGTAATGCTTGAGATCCCGCATATCTCCAGTTTGCATGGGGTTGCTCGGTGCCGGATTGTACGCCAGACCGACGCTGCGCCCAGGCAAGGCGGTGAGGCTCTTGGCTCCATCTGTGCTGTGGAAGCGAATGTCGAATGTGTGCCTATCTGGATGTATCGTCGCTGATATTGGGCCGGAGCTGAGCGTTATCCCTTTGTTCCCCTTGTTGACTTTGGGGTCGATCTGAGGCCGCTCATCTGGGAAGAGATCGAAATGAGGGCCCTTGACTGCGGCTCCGGCCCAATGTGTGGTCTCGACGGACATGATGCCTTCATGCGCCGCTTCTATGTCCTTGACGATTCGTACGTTCGTCAGTTGACAGCCTACCTAGCTGATACTGGAATTACTTCGGCAAGGAAACAACTCACCATGGTAAGAGTACTCCGGTTCAAGGTGTCTCCTTTCCCCAAGATCTTCCGCGTCGGGCAAAGTAAACTCAACCCCTTCTCGGTCTGCGTGATGCTGTAGACTTCTTCGGCATATTCCACCCACATCCCCTCTGCTGTCAACCACATGCCATCGCGGAACTTCATCTTGCGCTCTTCAGCGCTACTTGATTTATACCAAATGTTTATCTTGAGAGCTCTTTAGCTTGAGCCTTGAAAGTTATCTATCTACTTTCCTATATGACAGGTTGAAAGACTGAGGAACCCAGTCTATTTGTAGATCATACCGTGATAGTTGGGCCGTGAGGGGAACGACCATCACCGCTACCAACAATTACAACCTGTACTGCAGGATTGGCCCCGCCTTGATACTCCCCTGGATACTCCTCTGGATACTCCCCTGGCCTCGATACAATGCACCCCCGACTGTCCTCCAACATCAAGGAGGGTCCGGAACCACGGGCCGCTATCAGCGAGGGCGGAGTCGCCCTCAAAATTCATGACATTCAACCCGATGTAAATACATCGGAAGATATCTTATCGTTTGCGGATCATGGGATTCATGGTCCTTTGGTGACCTTTGGTGGTTGTCGTAGTTCGGTTCGGGATGTTTATGGCAAATGTCTCGGGACAATGCTTTCCCCACCAATTAACGAGAATCTCGCTCCTGGTCCATCTCCAACTCGGGGGTTGAAGTATGGCAAAGTCTTGCAAGTATGATCTCCAATTCTCCCATCCTGGAATCGGTAGTCCCGTAACTCCGGGCCCTATTATTCCTCAAGGGTCTTTTTTTTCTCTCGACATACTCTTTTAGCGATCATTTCGGACGGGAAATCTCCATTTACACAGACCGGGAACGCACTAACATGCATAGAACTAATTACCTATGGAAAACCGTGCCGAAGTTGGGTAGAACATCGCGAAAAGAGAGAGTCTATGATTGTTATGTTATGACCCTCGCATTCGGAATTGTGAATTTTGCCGCCAGTATGCTTTTCCCGACTTGACTGATCCGCACAGCCCAGTTACACTTCTGTCCTGCCCCCGGTTAACCATTTGGATAGACATTGGGTATAGGTTAAAGTATATGTATATATGTAGTTGCAATGCCACCCAAGATACTGCCATGGTTGGGCAAGACGCGTCTTGAGTTTGTCGTGGACTTCCCTTCGAGCGAGCCCATTCCATCACCATGGCGAGAATCAGGGGCGCCACCGCGGCTATGCTGGCCATTCTAGCTGCTCTCGCACAGGGGAAACAAACGCCAGTATACAAAGATCCCCATGCTCCAGTCGAAAGTCGCGTAGCGGATCTTCTATCAAAGATGACGATCGCCGAGAAGACGTCACAATTGGTCCAAGGCGATCTCAGAAACTGGCTCGACGTCGATACCTTTGCGTATAATGAGACCGGCCTCGAGTTCAACATGGAATACCGAGGGGGTATGTTCTACGTCGGGGTGCCGATACCCTGGGATAAGCTCAGCGAGGGGATTCAAAGGGGACAGGAGTATCTGATGCAGAAGACGAGACTCGGTATCCCGGCATTCGCGCAGAGCGAGGGCATCCACGGGTTCCTCATCCCGAACGCGACTATTTTCAACTCGCCGATTGCGCAGGCCTGTTCGTTCAACCCGGACTTGATTGAGAAGATGGGAAAAGCTATAGCGCAAGAAGCGCGCGCGTTGGGCGTCAATCAGATTTTTGCGCCTCTTGCCGATCTAGCCCGGGAGTTGCGGTATGGGCGGGTGGAAGAGACGTATGGAGAAGATGGATATTTGTGAGAGAGAAGACGGCCTGTCTACTGTCTTGTGAGAGCACGCAAGCGCTGATATAATTTCGTTGGTAACAGGGTAGGAGAGATGGCCTACGCATACGTCAAGGGTTTACAGTCCCTCAACGTGACGGCCATGGTGAAGCATTTCGTAAGTGCCTGATACCTATCCGTTCATGAAAACACTTTATGTGAAGAGAAAAAGCTCCCCCTTTTGCTTACAAGAAATGGCGACAAGGCGGCCTTTGCGACCCCAGAACAAGGTCTTAATACGGCGCCTGTCCATGGCGGCGAGCGAGAACTGCGAACCGTATACCTTCCATCATTCAAGCGTGCCATCATCGATGCTAATGCGTTCGCGATCATGAGTGCTTACCATAGCTATGATGGCATACCGGCCGTTGCTGACAAGCACACACTATCTGATATTCTACGAGATGAATGGGGTTACAAGTACTTCGTGAGTTTAAGTTTTGACAAGTCTCGTCGCAGTCGAGGAATAGATCTTTAGGGGAGTGGACTGATTTGTGAGCGGTTGCAAAGGTCTCGAGTGATTCGGGTGGCACTGATCGACTTTGCGATCCCTTCGCGATGTGCGAGGCCAGTCCCATAGATTCCCAAGCCGTTATCAAATACGTGAGTATGTACGATTATGGGAAACTCGAATACGAAGATTAATGGGATTTGATAGGCTCTTCCCGCTGGTACTGATGTCGAGATGGGAGGTGGATCCTACAACTATGCGCAGATCCCCGACATGGTCAGCGCCGGGACGTTACCGATCGAGATCGTGGACGACGCCGTCTCGCGCGTGCTCCGCGCCAAGTTCGAGACGGGCATGTTCGAAACTCCTTATACGGGGGTTCCAGAGGCGAACCAATCTCAATATGTCCATACGCCTGAGATTGTTGAGCTTGCACGCCAGCTCGATGCCGAATCCATCGTCCTACTCGAAAACCACAATAACGTTCTGCCTTTGAAGCGAGATGCGAACATTGCTGTTATCGGCCCAATGGCGCACGGTTATATGAACGTGAGTGGTTCCTATAGGAGAAGAGCGTTATGTCTAGACCGCGTAGGTATCGTCACTGACGGTTCATTGGCACGCAGTACGGAGACTATGTCCCATACCTGTCGCAGTACAGAGGTGTGACGCCGCTCGATGGCATCAAGGCCGCCAGTAAAGGCACTGTTACTTACGCGCAGGGGTGCGAGCGATGGTCAAGTGATCAGTCGGGATTCGACGAGGCCATCGCCGCTGCCGGGTCGGCGGACGTTGCGGTCGTCGTAGTAGGCACCTGGTCGCGAGATCAGAACGAGCTCTGGGCTGGTCTGAACGCGACAACAGGCGAGCATGTCGACGTACACAATCTCAACCTGGTGGGCGCCATGCCACACCTCGTAAAGGCCATCATTGACACGGGCAAGCCAACCGTCGTAGTCTTCAGCTCGGGCAAGCCCATAACCGAGCCGTGGATTTCCGAAGCGGCCTCAGCACTCGTACAGCAGTTTTACCCGTCCGAGCAGGGCGGAAATGCGCTCGCAGATGTACTATTCGGCGACGTTAACCCGTCCGGCCGTCTTTCGGTATCGTTCCCCTACGACGTCGGCACCACGCCCATCTATTACGACTACCTCAACTCAGCGCGACCGGCGCCTGATCCGGGAGCTGTATATCCGAACGGCACCCTCGTCTTCGGACACGAATACGTGCTCTCGACTCCACTACCGCTGTACGGATTCGGCTACGGCTTATCGTACAGCACTTTCACATATTCCAATCTGAAGCTATCCAAGACCACGGCCTCGGCCAGCGACACGATCACGGTGAGCGTGGATATCACGAATGGCTCGGACCGTGACGGCACGGAGGTGGTGCAGCTCTACGTCAAAGACGTGATAAGCAGCGTCGTGGTGCCCAACAAGCAGCTGAAGGGCTTCGCGAAGACGGAGATCAAGGCCGGCGCGACGGAGACGGTAAGCATGGAGCTCGAAGTGCAGGCGCTCGGGCTTTGGGATTTATCTATGAAGTATGTTGTCGAGCCGGGCGCGTTTACGATCTCGGTTGGCGCGTCGAGTGTGGATACGCGGGCGAGTACTACCCTCACTGTGGTTTAGAATAGGTAGACTAGACACTCGTTGTTGACGGTAGGTGACTAGATTTACAGATTAGGTAGTTATATATGTTGTTGATCTTCTTCCAAAGTTCCCCCGTCTCACGGTCGCGGGGTTCATAGGTAGGTCCATGGATTGTGTGGCACAAAGCCCCTGTAGATGGGTATGATCTGTTGTATGCATAAGATGCATTGCCCGTGTATAAAGATAACTGCCCCTTTGAAGGGTTTCCACCTAACTAACTAACCTAGGTTAGGTAGGTAGTCGGACCAAAACTTCCATGGCAATATGTACTTCGGAGAGTGCCAGGATCCCATTCGTTGTTTTTGAATCAACCGACGACACGGTATGCAAAGCGAACACCATGTGAGCCAGCCGGAACCCGGCATGTTTTAAGAGTCTCGATAACTCTACCTATGCTCGGTTGTCCCTGTTTCGTGCCTATGAATCGATTATCCGTACAAACCATCCAATCATGCTAGACATCCCGCCCTTGTTACCGTAGCATGCATTATTGGATTCATCCCCGCGTCTCTCTCCAAACCGCGGCCTGCCTCTCTTGGACGTGCACGCATCGTCATCTGTCATTCTGTCGGAGGCAAGCTTTCTTTAACCTAGTAGGTTACGTGCTGGGTTACTCCGCGGCTGCTTTCACACTTCCCCATCGGCAGTAAATTGCACATTTGGAGGACTCGCTTCAATCGATGGTGACCTTGATTCATTCTACCTACCTGCCTACCTATCCAATACAGGTCGACCTACCTTCCTCTGGACTGAAGTCATATAAACCCGAACCGCCACCCAGTCAGTATACCTAGGGTTTCCCATGTCTCCTGTCGAAGGGAGCCTGGCCGTCGCAAACAGATAGTCAGCAAAAGTGACGACACGAAGTCATCATCACGATGGCGGTGGATTCTCCTCGACGTGCCCCAGCACCAGCGAGGGCTGGCATTATCGTATTCTCCATTGTGTCACTACTGGTGTTTGGTATATTTATAGTATCCAACGCCAAGGGGCCAGTGGAACGAGAACGATACGATTATGGTTTCGAACGATCCGCGCCGACGAACACGCGAGCGACGGCAACAGGTGATAAATATCTCATTGGCGTAGGCAAGGGGGATATTACCGGACCCCCTGGTATGTCGATTTCCTCCCAGACTTCTCATCTCTCCGAGTTGTTGTTGCTTTGATTCGAGCATCACCCTGAGCGCACCTGGACTTTGTTACTTCCATCTTTCCTGTTGATGGTTTCCTCGCCTTTGGTTTTATTTTCTACCTGCTTATAAATGACCCGATTGAGACCAAGCAAATGCTAACTCACATTGCGAACAAGTTGAAATCAACTTTGCTGTACGTCTTGTTTGCTCGACTTTTTGACGCTACAGACCATCAGCAATCTCAAATGATTAAAGCTGTGTGTGTGTGTTTATTGATACTCATATCCCGTAGGGCTACGCAGACATTAGCCAGGTAGGAACAGGGCTGAGGCAGAGAATCTTCTCCCGTGCCTTCATCATCGGAGATGTGGCAAATCCAAAGGACCGATTCGTGTATCTCGTCCTAGACACGTCGACCGGCGACACGGCATTGCGATATGGGATTCTCGAAGGCATCGCCGCGCTCGGTGCCGAATACTCCGTCTATGGCCGGAGCAATGTTGCTGTCACCGGCACGCATTCCCACTCGGGTCCGGGCGCTTGGTGGAATTATTTGCTTCCACAAATTACCAGCTTTGGCTTCGACCAGCAGAGTTATCAGGCCATCGTCGACGGGGCTGTGCTTTCAGTGAAAAGAGCTCATGACTCACTTACTGAGGTGAGTACGGAGACCGGGGTGTCATTGTCAGGGGATTCAAGACTGATACGAAGGCAAATAGGGTTATCTTGACTATGGTAGGTCGAACTGCTTGCACATGAGATGAACTATGAAGAGGTTGACGAGAGTATAGGCGCGGTGAATATCACGGATGCTAACCTCAGCCGAAGCTTGTATTCCTACATGAACAATCCTGCTTCGGAGCGAGCGATGTATAGCGACTCCGTCGATAAGGAAATGACTGTGCTCAAGTTCCAACGTGCCTCTGACAGCAAGAACATCGGTGTGTTGACATGGTTCCCTGTACACGGAACATCCGTCTATCAGAACAGCACCCATGTGACTGGCGACAACAAGGGAGTCGCAGAGATCATGTTCGAGAAGGCGATGGAGGGTGAGGCTTCGGCCGCGGAAGGCTTCGTTGCTGGATTCTCACAAGCCAACGTAGGGGATACGACTCCCAACGTTCTTGGCGCATGGTAAGAGCCGCTACATCTACCTGCTGTGGGTATGTTCACGTTAAGAAGATTAACTTTGTATAAAGGTGTGATGATGGCTCGGGTCAGATGTGCAGCTATGAGAATAGCACTTGTGCTGACGGCAAGTCACAAGCCTGTCATGGGCGAGGGCCAGCATTTGAGAAACTTGATCTGGGCGTCACCAGCTGCTACGAAATCGGCACACGGCAGTATCAAGGGGCTCGATCGGTCTACGTACGTACCGCATCTCATCCATTCACTCATAACAAACCCAGGAACTAATATCAAGTGAACATAGGACTCGCTCGCCTCATCTGGTACTGCTGTCGTTGGTTCGAGCGTCAAGTCATTTCATTTCTACCAAAATATGAGTTTTTGGAAGTTCCAGCTAGAAACTGGGCAGCAAGTACAGACCTGCCCTGCGGCGCTTGGGTATTCTTTCGCCGCAGGTACTACGGACGGCCCTGGAGCATTCGACTTCACGCAAGGCGACTCGGGCTCACCAAACGCCAGTCCCATCTGGGAGGTCGTCAAGGCATTCATCCGCTCGCCCTCCGCACAGCAGAAGGCATGCCAGCAGCCAAAGCCCGTTCTTCTCGACGTCGGCGAGCTCTCCCAGCCCTATGCCTGGAGCCCCAACATCGTCGATGTCCAAGTGCTTCGCGTAGGCCAGTTCGTCATCATCGTTACTCCCAGCGAGGCTACGACGATGGCAGGCCGTAGATGGCGAAAAGCCATCGGGGCGGCGGCATCTAGCTTTACGGAAGCCGAGCCCAAAGTCGTCATCAGCGGCCCGGCGAACTCGTATGCTCATTACTTGACTACACCCGAGGAATACGCCATTCAACGATACGAGGGCGCCAGCACGCTCTTTGGACAATACGAATTACCGGCCTACATCAATCTCACCGTGAGCAACCTCAGATACCTAGCACCGGATTCGACCAGCTCTCCGCCGCCGGGCCCTAGCCCGCCCGATAACCGACAGAAGAGCCTGTCGTTCATCACGGGAGTGGTGCAGGACAACCCGCCTATCGGGAAGAACTTTGGCGACGTGACGACGCAACCAGCTGCTACATATACGCGTGGAGCAGTGGTCAACACGACGTTCGTAGGCGCGAACCCACGCAATAACCTACGACAAGAGAGCACGTTCGCGGCGATCGAGAAACTGGGCAGCGACGGGAAGACGTGGACGCAGGTCCGCGACGATTCCGACTGGTCCCTCGTGTACACCTGGACCCGCACCAACGAGATTTTGGGATACAGTCAGGTCGTCATTTCGTGGGAGACGGAGAAGAATGCTCAGACCGGCACGTATCGGACGAGGTATTATGGTGATAGCAAGGCTTTGTTTGGGGGCGGGATTGCTGCGTTTACGGGGACGAGTAAGAATTTCACGCTTACTTAGGGGGGGAAGAGTGAAATGAGTGAGTGAGTGAGGTACGATATGATGGGACTTTAATGAAGTGAACGAGCTTTGCCTTGATCATGGGGTATGTTTACCAAGTTTGCTTCTATGAGGATTATCATCTCCGCCTCATTATTACCGGTACAATCCAAGAAAGTTGTAATTCACCTAGGTTAGATAACTATTGAATGCAATCACCTTGTTTCATTCCCTTCCTGTTTGGATACGAAAAAGAAGAAGAAGAAAAAAGAAAAAAAAACATTGGCATGAGTTCATATGGTAAAGGGGTTAGGTTAGTTAATTACTACAAGAACCCCAGCGCGTGGGGAAAAAAAGAACCAAACAACCCCCCAAAAAAACAGAGTTCATACAAATACACTTTTTTTCTAAAAAAAAAAAAGAAAATTGACGATAGTTATGCCTTTCACACACCCAAGTAACCTAACCTTAACTATCTACATATAGATACTTTTTTTTCTTTCCTGTCTGTCGGAAAACTTTCGATAGATCCTGCCCTGCTGTCTGCAGTAGACGCGCGGCCGAGACGAGACGAGACGAGACGCGTGGGTGGCGCAAGCGAAATGTCAGTCAGTCAGTCAGTCGTGGTTGATGATTCAACTATCAAGTTGGACTGACTACCTTGGGCGGACCATGCTCAATAGCAGGTTTATGTAGATAGATAGATAAATACCCTTAGGGACCGAGTCAAGACTCAGAGACGGTGACGGTGACCGAAACAAAGAACTTGAACTTGCAGATAGTTATCCGTCCTAAACACATGACAATGTTCTAGAAACACATCATACACACATACACGTAAACCAACTCCTAGGGTTGAAAAGCAAATAATCGCTTGAAGAAAAAAAAAAAAAAAAAAAGAAAAAAGAAAGAAAAACCATGGTGTATATATGGGTATCTGTAAAGCGAATGATGCGCGAGCTTTTACTCCTCCTATCTAAGAATTCTCGACTGGTAAAAAAACCGTCGGGACCTATCTTGATCTTGATCTTGATCTGTTCTTGTCTTTTCTTCTTGGTCTTTTCTTCCTCGAAAAAAAAAAAAAAAAAAAAAAACAGAATGTTGCCCAATGACAAAACAAGAAAGAATAACATCCCCTAGGACCACCCCCCCAAGAAATTGAAAGAATTTCTGCCAATAAATACACTTGTTGAAAAAAAAAAAACAAAAAAACCGAAACAAACAGTTTCATATCCCGTATATTCCCGTTTGAAAAAAAAAAAAAAAAAACCCCTTCCACCTCCCCCCATCCAAAGCTTTCCCTTTCATCCTTTTAATTGATTACTGTTTGGCCTTGTTTTCAGGAGCCTTCTTTTCCTTTTTACGTAGGCTACCTAGCAGACCTTTCTTAACTGCTTTGCTCTTGTCTTTAAATGCACCGATTAAGGAAGACGAAGATTTCACTTCTCCTCCTTCTTCGTTCGACTTCGCTCCTGCTGGCTTCTTCTCGCTAACTACGCCTCGACGCTGGTGAGCTTCTGTTGCTGCTGCTCGGGCTGGGGAGTCAGTCTGCGCGAGATCTCCGGAACGCCGACGCGGTCCGCCATCCGGTCCGGGATGAGATCCGGCGACACCGATCGAATGGGGTACTCCGTTGCCGGGGTCGCACGTAGTAGTCGCGATGTCATCGGCTGTTTGTGGGTTAGAGGTTAATGCTTTACTTTCAGAAGGCTCTTGAGCGGGGGTCGGCTGGCGAAATAGAAGGTATGATCAGGAAAACCGCTTTGCTTCCAAAACACGCATGACAGGAGTTGAGGGTAATCGGCAAAAAATTACTTACTTGGGGAGCCAGTATGGTTGGGGATTGAGCCTCGTCAACGACAGTCGTGATGATGGGTGTTGGCGAAGGACCGGTCCGGATGCTCGAAGGCAAGATCTGTTCGAAACCCTGGTCCTTGGCCACCTTCTCGATACTCTTGAAGTACTACATAGACTTGTGTCAGCAGGGAAAAGTCGACTTAGGAGGAACGAGACGACGAGGATGTGGTGGGAGGAAACATGTGAACCTACCTTCACCGTCTTCACCTGAAGCTCCAATGTGGCATCCTCATCGCATACAATCATCGGGTGAGGGTGGAGTTGAAGACTCGAGAGAGTCCACATGTGGTTTACACCCTGCTCAACGCACTTCTGTAGGGCCAAGGCCTTGTGCGCGCCAATGATGATAACGACGACTTCTCTTGCTTCGAGGACGGTCTGCACACCGACCGTCAAGGCCATCTTGGGAACCTTGTTGACATCATTGTCGAAGAAACGGGAGTTGGCTAGGATGGTATCGTAGGCGAGGGTCTTGACACGAGTCCTGGAGGCCAAGCTGGAGCCGGGCTCGTTGAAGGCAATGTGACCGTCCTCGCCGATGCCACCGAGGAAGAGGTCGATTCCGCCGACCCGCTTGATCTTGTTCTCGTACTCGACGCACTCGGCCTCGAGGTTGGGCGCATTGCCGTTGAGGATGTTCACGTTGTTGGGGTTCACGTTGACGTGAGAGAAGAAGTTCTTCCACATGAAAGAGTGGTAGCTCTCGGGGTGATCGCGGGGAATCCCGACATACTCGTCCTATAGGGCAACGCAACATATTAACAACGATGCATTGCGCCGGCAATTATACCCTTGGATGATATTCAATGTATGCATACCATATTGAAGGTAACGACATTCTCAAAGGAGACCTAAGGAGATACAGAGGTCAGCACCACTCCAAACATCACATCACAACACATCACAACACAACACATCACATCATATCATGTCGCCTGAATTAGATGCCTAACATACCAGACCGGCCTTGTACTTCTCGACTAATATCTTGTACACGCCAAGTGGACTCGAGCCCGTCGGCAGTCCGAGGACGAATGGATGTGAAGGGGTAGGGTTGAAGTGACGGATGCGGTCGATGATGTAATTGGCCACATACGAGCTGGATGCCTCGGCATTGTCACGGATGATGAGCCTCATGTTGACTGTCTAGTGCCGAAACCTGACAGGTCCAATGAAAGAAAAGAAGAGATGAGTAAGTGGGAAACAAAATGGGGGCAAAGAGGAGGAGAAGTGTGAGAGCAGAGAGGGTCAAGGTGGTATCAAGTCCCAAGGGCTGAGAAATGGGTTGTAGTAGGTATTCTCGTGTTGTATATGGCCTTTTTGGAAAAGAAAAAAAAAAAGAAAATTAATAAAAAAAAACATGCAGAAGGTCGAAGGAGAGAAGATACCTACAAGATTTCACACCTACATATTATGGAGGCAGGCCGACCGAGACCGGTAGTAGCGGGTCAGACCTGGATGACGGGAGGCCGGGCCCAGGCTTCCAACAAGGAACAGGGCTCGCTTTCACATGCTGGATGGAACACATGCTGATGGAACGTTCAGGCACTTTCTGAACGTTGTAGCTGCTTAGCCCCTCCCCTCTGCCATCAGCCATCAGCCATCAGCCATCAGCCATTGTCCTTGTTGTTCCAAGGCTTCCGGAAAGCATGTGCGGTACTATGTAAGGCTAATCGTAAGTAAGTAGCAGACCGTCGGTCATGTGGGACGTTGCGGTTGGTGGACGAACGTTTTCTGTCCAATCAGCCGAGCACCACCCTGCCCTCGCCGATGTTCTCGGCACAATCTAGGGATCGAACGGGATGGAAGGTTTCAATGTGCCTTGTTAAGGTTCCCTTGTTTGAAAAACACTAACAAGCGTCATGGATGGAGGGCAGTTTGGCTTGGAAGGCTAATGCAAAAGTGCGACGTTCCCGCGGCGGGAACGAAACCCCGCCCAAAAGTCAAGTTCCGGGAAAAGACACACTTCACACTTTGATGGTGCTTGTAGCGTACGTAGACCCATCACTCCATCATTCCATCATCCATCATCCATCATCCATCACCCACCATATAGGGTAGGGATGTCTTAAAGCCAAATGTGTGTCCTCCTTTTGTTACTGTGACCAGAATAAACCTCTGTTGCCGCGGCTAAACTTATAATTGGGTACGTATGGATGCGTGGAGATCTTAAGAGAGCCTCATCCGCAAAACTATCCGGACCGAGTGTAGTCGTGACTTTGTGGATATGTAAGTAGAACCAAGATTGTTGTCATTCCGTGACTACTAGTAGGTCCCAACGGAATGTGCTCTTTCGTCTTTCATCATGGTAACATTGCTATCGTCGTCCGGTTGTTTTTTTTTTTTTTTTTTTTTTTAGTTTTTAGTTTTTAGTTAGGTAAGATAACTTGTCCCTATCATGAGTGCACAATCATGTCGATCGACTTGACTGACTCGATTGCAGACCTCCGATAGTCATATGGGATGCGTAGCGCTGTAGTAATATAGCAGTAGCGAGCAGTAGGACCGCTTCCTTCAGCGGTCCATTCGAGCACTGACAATTCAAGTTAGTGATAAGCATGTACGTCCGTACATGGTACTAGTTAAGGGGCGGGCAGGGCATTTGATCAGTTTGGCATTTCATGACCTACCTACTTACCTATCCAACCTTTCAGGTGAATTGAGTAGGTAGATAGGGACAGTCCGTACAGACTGGATTGAGAAGGCTTGTCTCCCCAGGTTTCTCCACGTTTCTCCATTTTGTCGTCGCCCAATTCCTATTGGTTCCCTATGACAATTCGTGCCTCATGACCTCATCGTTTTGCCGAGTCTCATTGCATACGGCGTGTGCCATCACTTTTGTCCTGGACGATCGCTCTTTCAATTTGCTTGTCGCGCTGTCACCGCTGTCGCATTGTCAGTGAGATAATCCTGCGCAACGCGACGATAACGGCCCTTCTAGTACGGCTTAGGTAGGTAAGGGGGCCGGTAGTACTCGGTACAATGTAACGTGGGCACATTACGGGGTTTCTGACGGGCAGTGACGGGGAAAAAGGTTGTGCATCTTTGTGCATTAATTATACACTAGATAGGCGCAGAGAGCAGAGAGAGCAGACACAGCAGACCTCTACTTAGTTCTCTAAGTATCTACCTATAGTGTTGCACTTCGTTTTAAACGCAAAGAAATAGCACGCGTTTAAAACGCGTTTCAAACCGTGTTTTTCGGAAAAGCACATTTCTCCACTTTAAATACCCACTTATTTAGCCCTTTCCACCAATCAGTGGTCTCGTAGCCCGGTTACCAGGCACAACCAGGGCCGGTATAGACTCAGAATACCACCGGTAGCACGTTCATACCTTAGGTATACCTATCCTAGTTATGTAATTTATCGATGTTTGTCAACATGGCCAGACTTAATAACGTTGTCGCGACGCTGTTGCGATGTTGTCGCGATGTTGTCGCGATGTTGTCGACTGGTAGGTGTTGTTGCGGTAGTGTCGGTAGGTATCCACTATCGTGAGCAACCCCACACAAAGACACTCAATAACACGCCTCCGACAACTTTTTAAAACAACAACCAATTGTCATGAGACGATGAAAATAGTTTAGATCGATAGGGAATGAGTAAAAAACGCAGATTCTGCAGTGGCAAGGAAAAATACCTGGTATTGCGGCCATGGGAGCCGATTATGTAACGTTTGAAACGCACTTTATATGGGGGTCCGTTTTAAACGCGTGTTTTTCCGAAAAACACCGTGTTTATGCAACACTATCTACCTATCTACCTATCTATCTATCTAGTCTAGTTAGAGCACCCCACACATATCGCGCCAGATGCAGACTCTGCGACGCGCCATCCTTCCCTATTCGGACCCTTCCAGAATGATAATCTCTCCAGAAACGGACTAGCGCCTTTTGCACCTTTTGCACAAGTCAAGCGTGCTCAAGTCTTCCTGCCCTACCTTGGTTTTATGAAACCTACCTAATAGTTAACCGGAGCCCCTCCCCCAGTTGAATCAATCCCCTTAACTGCTTAGGTATCTACCTATCTACCTAGAATAATCCCTATCTATCTAGTACGGACTGTACATAAGTAAGTACTGGTAGTTTTGATTGGGGGGCTTTTCCCATCCTCATCCTACAACGTTACATCACGTCGATTCCCGAAAAAGCACTGAAGAAACGATCAAACCACCCACAAAGTAAGACACGCCGGCGATACAGTCCAATTAGGGCCGAGCAGACACAGCAACGAGACCCTAAACCAAACAGACCCTAAACGGACCCTAATCAAACACCCGCGCTTGTGTTGTTTCGCGTTAGTGTGAGCACGTCTGATCGGGATATCAGTCGAATCTTCAGAGATAGGGGTGCCGACCCTGGGGCCGATGGTTACTTTCACCTTCACTTGGAGGCAAGCAAGTCATGGCCTTGCGCAGCAGAAGTAACGCCGACCTCATCCCATCAATCCCATGGGCCATCATACTACCACCAGCTCTCCAAAGGTCCAAAGTCACCTGCCTAGGCCAGCGTTGGTCTTTCTCGTATTAGCGGCGCTTGTCGCCTCTTGTCGCCTCTTGTCTCCCTCTGGCCTCTGGTCTCCCTCTGGTCTCTGGTCTCTGGTCTCTGGTCTCTGGTCTCTGATCTCTGGTCTCTGACCTTCTCCGCCTCCAAGTTTCCCAACAGCCAAAGCACAAAGTACCGTCCTTCAGAACGAAGCACTCCTTGCTACCTACCTGCTACTTGCTACTTGCTACTTTCTACATGGCAAAGTCCGCTGCGCTGCGCTGCGCTATCTATACTACCTATACTACCTATACTTCCTACACTACATTACATTCACTTGCCTCTCGCTACCTAGTACTTGACGTAGTTTAGCTTTGTTTCCGATTGCCATTCCTCGGTTCCCGGTTTCCAGGTAGCTTCGTAGGTAGGTTACCTATTTGTTTCGCCTTTTTTTTTTTTTTTTTTTTTTTTTCAACCTTCTTGACGTGTATAGCACGGGGCGTTTCCTGTTCTGTTCCCCAGGCGCGTAACTCTACCTACACTAGGTATTATGAGCGGTGATTGAACTGTGCTATTTGGCTACCTAATCGTTATCGTTGGTGTCGGTGTCGGTGTCGTTGTCGGCGTCGTTGTCGTTGTCGTTGTTACGACGATCACTTTTCTGTCTCGCTTACCCGCGTCCGTACCTCTCTCTATATGTACATCATACGGTAAATACTGTACCTGTCGAGCAGATTGCGCACCGAAAGAGTGCAAGGGAGTGGCGTGTATGTGTGCCTACCTATTCCATCTGTTACCCATCTGTCCGTCCGTCCATCCATCCATCCATCCATTCACCCGTACACCACATCCACTTAAGGCCCCGTTGATCGTTGTTGATTCTCCCACATACAGCTAGTCTGGCCAGAATAGACGCAGCACCGGTATGCGCACCGGTATACGCACCGGTATCAGCACCGGTATCGACATCGGTATCAGCACCAGCAGTGGCAGAGCAGTGGCAGAACAGTGACAGAACAGTGGCAGAACAGTGGCAGACTACGCCCGTATGCCGGAGAAACACCACGACAACAGGCCCAACACATCACTTCACTTCAACAAAGTCACGGACACAAAACGCAACCTAAGCCCGACTTGACCTAATCGCTAACTTACCTCTCCTTTAGGCACATCTTGCTTGTTCCAGTATTGTTCCATTATTGCTACTCGCACCATATCATTCTCTCGTATATTGCATCGCCTGCTATCCATTTCATAACTTCCCTATTGGGCTTGTCACCTGTCCCCGTTACCTGCGTTTGCTCTGCTTCCCACCCAAGTCAAGCGCAATTCAAGGCCTACAGTTGGAGTTGGCTCTGGACTTTCTTGTTAGTTTTCCGGGGAAATCATACATGGCCCGAGTCCAACCATTGTGTCCCATCCACCATCGTCTACCTACCTACATTGCGGTAACTGTTCCGGCTGGCGCCTCTTTTCCGCCCCAGTCCTCTTCTCTTGCCCTCTACACGAGTGTCGACGCCCATTGGGGATTCCAACCTACAACACGCTCGCTTGGCGGTAGTCTCACTCACATGGTCCCTCCTCACTGCTACGTATCCTGAGACATGGCAAACGTTGTTTGAGAGGCAGATCTCATAATCCCAATTCACCTCTTTCCCTCCGCTGGGTTGTGTGTGAGTGAGTGTGCTCTAGAGCCCTCTTTATTATTATTACCACTATTGTTTATTCCAAGTCATTGGGGTCTTGCCGTGTCGTGTCTCGACGCCCATGATCTTGAGTATATCACGCTCTTCCCCCTCCACCTCCTAAAACAGAAAAAGAAGAAGATAGAAGAAAGTAAACAAAAGGCGAGAGAAAGAGAGAAAGAAAAAGACAAGTCCAACTTGTTTTTCTTTTTGTTTTTTTTATCATCTTCCCCATGCAGTCACTCGTTCCTGTCATGGCAAAGTTCAAGAAGTCGCTTCAGGCGGCCCTAAGGTCATTCCTCCGGGGCAAGCCCTTACTTCAGGCATTATTCGCATTCTGGTTCGGGCCCGAGAAATCCAAAGACGACCGTAAGACGACAGACGCCGCCAGGAGAGCCACAGAATTCCTGAAAGAAGCGGAGGAGCTGCTGGTGGGCCCCGTGGAAGTCGAGAGGTTGAGGACGTTTTCATCAAATCTCAAGGCCCAGTTCCGGGATCGGTTACAGACGCATCCCGAATGCATGCTCCCGTCGTTCAACCACCTCCTGCCCACCGGCAAGGAGACCGGCCGGTATCTAGCCCTCGACGTGGGTGGCTCGACGTTACGCGTGGCGTTGGTCGAATTACGGGGTCGGGAAGCGAACGAGCGGGGATGTGAGATTGTACGGATGAACAGCTTCAAGATCACACCTGAGATTAAGAAGCTAGAGGGCATGGCCTTCTTCGACTGGATGGCCGAGCGGATATACGAGGTAATCCACAAGGATGGCGAGGTCAATCTCGAGGAACCGATTCCTATGGGCTTGGCCTGGAGCTTCCCTGTCGAGTGAGTTCCCTTCCCATTGACGGGTTCGCACATCTTCTGACACGATCCAAGACAGTTATCCTTGGGCAGCGGCCTATTGATGGGCATGGGTAAGGGCTTTAATGCCACCAATGGCTTGTTAGGACAGGACTTGGGCGAAATCATCAAGTCTGCCAGTCAAAAGCGTGGGTTCCAGGTGCACCTCGCCTCCATCATCAATGATGGTTCCGCGACGCTCCTCTCCCAGGCTTACACGCATGCCGAAACCCAATTCGGCCTAATTCTAGGGACAGGCACGAATATGGCCGTGCACCTCCCTGTGTCGGCAGTCGGTCGCGCCAAGTATGGCATGCGACCCGAGAGTTGGTTCCGCGCCGCCAGCCATGTCATCGTCAACACAGAGTTAAGCATGTTCGGCTACGATATACTCCCCTTCACGCGGTGGGACGACCTTTTGAACGAGGCCCACCCGCGGCCCGAGTTCCAGCCGCTCGAGCACTTCGTCAGCGGCTACTACCTAGGTGAGATCTGCCGGCTCGCCATCGTCGAGGCGGTCAAGACAACGGGCCTACTAGGTGGCCAGTTGCCGCCATCACTCGCCGAACCTTACTCCCTCGACACGGAAATCATCTCAAGGATGGAAGCGTTAGTTGCACCCACCCACCCACCCCCTTCCCAACCCTCGAAACCTTCAATCACCCGAGACTAACATGTGACGACGCGTGACGCAGTGACACTTCATCAACGCTCGAGAAAGCTCTGGTAGCCTTCACATCCGCGCATCCCTGTCCTATCCCCGCCACCCCCGCCGACATATCCGTAATCCGGACCCTCGCCTCCTTCATCTCGCGCCGGGCCGCCGCCCTACTAGGCGCATCCGTATTCTCACTCTGGGAGCTCCGGTACGAGGCTGCGATTAGTGCAGCGGCGGAGCAAGGGGAAAAGCCGACAACAGAGTCACCACGCACCAAGGTCGCTTTTAATGGCTCTGTAATCGAGCACTACCCAGACTTCCTTAACAAGTGCCAAACCTACATCAACAGCCTAATCGCCGGGGCTGAGGACCCCGTGCTGGCGGCTGGCAGCATAGAGCTCGTGCCCGCGCTCGAGAGCTCGCTTATCGGCGCTGCTGTCGCGCTGAGCTGTGCGCTCGAGGAGGGACAAGCCGCGTAAGAGTTTCATGGCTGGTTCTGTATTGTTTTCCCAAAAGGGGAAGAAAAAAAAATGTAAAAAAAAGATAGGGGATTGAAGAAAGAGAGGAAGAGAGGAGGTCAACTGTATATACCGTACTTTTTCTTTTCTTTTTTTTTTTTTTTTTTTTTTTTTTTTTTTTGTAAATGACTCAAGTCTACCTAGGTTTATAGCCTTTTGCGAAAGAAAAAAAAAAAAAAAAAAAAAAAAAAAACCTCCCATGAAAAAAAAGGTGAATTCGGTGACGAGAAATTAAAAAGAAAAGAAAAACCTCCCGCTATTCCTATTAATTCACCCTGCTTTTGTTTTTTGTTTTTTGTTTTTTTTTTTTTTTTTTTTTTATCAAAAAGAAGTTTCTCTCTGTATTGTATACACTCAACATATATTACCGTATATATATATACGTTTTAACTAACGGTTACGAAATTTTTTTTCATTTTTTTTTCATTCTTTTTTTCAACTTTAGGTTGGGGGTTTGAATGATGATGATGATGATGATGATGATGATAAAGAGATTCACTTTTTTTTTTTTTTTTTTTTTTTTTTTTTTTTTTTTTTTTTATTCCTTTCTCTTGGCTTTGGGAGTCAGTTAAACTGATGTGTGTTTTTAACTCAAAAATCGGGTCATTCAAACTAATTTTAGGTATTTACATCTCAACCCAGTGACCGACCGAATCAAAGATATGTAGTGTAGTGTAAATCTAACCTGACCTGACCTCCTTCTAATTCCAAAGAGTTGACGACAAAGAGGAGAAGAAAATTCTTTTTGCCTTTTCTAACTTAACCTAACGTAACTTGACCTAACTTTAGATGAATGCCCATTTGAAGGTACACGGGTTAGGTGAGTATGAGTAAGTAGGAAAACATTCAACAAAGATACACACACACATACATTCCCCCCTCCCCCCTCCCCCCTTCCCCCTTCCCCCATCCCCCTCATCCCCCAGGCTTCCCATATATATAAAAAGTAAAAAGAAGATGTGTAAAAAAAAAAAAAAAAGCGACTTTCTTGAAAAGAAAAAGAAAAAGAAGAAAAAAAAAAAAAACCGTGGTATCATGCAGTCTCAACACGTTAGACCGTTTTATAAAGTTTTAACTTAAGGTATAGGTTTAGGTAGGTAAAAAAAGGTAAAAAAAGGTACCTAAGCAAGTTTCCTTCTCTCCATCCATTCTCACTTACACACATACATACATACACATACACATACATATACATATACACATATCCTCCCTTACATGTATTGTATTGTATGTATATTTTCCAGCTTCGGCCAACCTACTCAATATATATCCATCCCGTTTTAAAAGAAAAATTTTTTCTTCGATTGTTTTCGTTTTCGGGGGGGTTTTTTTTTAAAGAAAAAAATCAGTCCGCCGAGAAATAACGTTTCGACTTGCTTCGAATCTGCTGAGCCTTGATCTCCTGTGGCAAGGCAATATGATGCACAAGATGTGGACGGTAAACCGTATCTACCAACGGCGTCCTATTCGGGCAGACCCGTCAGCAAAACACGGAGAGGAAAAAAGGGGGATGGGGGGACTAACCAGTCATCCAAACTAAGCGGGAAATATTCATACAATTCCTCCTGTTCTTCCGCGGGGCTACCCCCCATGGCGTGAGTCGTCGATGTCCTCTGAGCCCGCGGACTCGTTAGGGACTCCGTAGTCGAGCGATTGTTCGGACTGCGTTCATCTTCCGAGAGAGACAGGTTAATCGGCGCAGATGGAACAGAGGAGTGATTCTTCATACTCTTGTCCCAGCTGGACGTCTTGTTGGGCCCTTCCTGGCCCCATCCCGGAACCGGCGGCCTGCTTACGGCCATCTTCTTAGCCGGAGGCCCTTGGGTATTTTGCGCCTGTCCCTGTCCCTGTCCCTGCCCCTGCCCCTGCGTCTGCCCCTGTGGTGATAGATGCCCTAGCCAATCAATTGATCGACCACTGTTGACTGACGAATCCGTCTTCTCTGTTTTCAAGATCGGAGTCGGGGCACTGCTCGCGTCGCTTTGCCTGCGAGGTCTCTCGCCATTACTGCTGGCCTTCTTATCCCCCGTGAGGGGCACGTCTTTCCGGCTGTCAAAGTTCCGAGGGCTCCGTCCACGAACGATAACCGGGCCGCTCCGGATATCGGCGATCTTCATCAGTTCGCCGCCCGCCTTCATTTTCCCCAGGAGGCTAATTTGCACGACGTAATGCTGTTGTAGGCCCTTTCGGCGCCCGTTGTTTGCCGTGGCGCTCTTGAACTGCAATCGTTTCCACGAAACGGGTAGGCTGACTCGGTGGCCATCAACTTCCTGGCCACCGCTTAGATCCAGCAAGATCTTGGGCGGTGCGCCCTGTACTTTGGTTTCCTGGCCCTCGCCGAGAGCGGGGTTATTGCTCTTCCATGGTATACTGATAACCTCGGTCGGCTTGCCCTCGATGCTCTCGATTGCCGATATGGAAGCGTAGAACTCTATGATGGGAATCGTGCGCCCTTGCTCGTTCATGACTTGGGTACAATGTCTCGGCATGGTGATCTGTCCCGAGCATTGCCAGAGATTCCGCCGATAACAGGTTAATTCCAGCGGGCGCCCTGTCGTCTCGCCTCCAAATACATCTTCGGCTACAAAAAACATGCCGTACAGCTCAGCCGTCATGTGGATCTGCGAGTATGAACCCAAAGCATCATCTAAAGGGGTGGCCTTGACGGAAGGGGCTGAGAAACCGAGCAGCTTGTCGTCAGGCTGCTGGGGTGAGGATTCCTCATCGTGTATGACTTCGTGATTCGGCGTTGATTCGTAAGGTCTGGCGTAATTGAAGGGGTCCTCGAAGGTGGTTGTGAAGGTATCGAAGTCGACGGGCGGCGTAAAGGTGAAAGGATGGATATTTCCATTGACGCTGTCTCTGGCAGGATTGTTAGTGCGTTTGCGTGTGGGAGATGGGCGTTTACGACACTCTCATCCCTCATCCCTCAACCCTCCTCCCTCATCCTTCATTCTTCATTCTTCATCCCAGCGCGCTTTTGAGTTTTTATGTGGCCGGGCTCATCCCGACGGGCGGGAACCCACTTACAGCATAGCATCATCAAAATTCAACTCGGCATCAAACCCATCGATTATGGTGGGATTGAGTCTGATGGCATCACCGGAGCCAGGCACCGGCATCGAGTTGTAAGCCGCCATTACATTGTAGGGGATGGCAGCCCCCCCGTGTCGGCGCGCAAAAGCTAGGAATTGACACGGGGTGTTGTTGTTGTTGTTGTTGTCGTCGTCGTCGCGCGATCGGCAGAGTTCGAATTAGTTCAGTGAGCTGTTTACTTCGGAAGTCGTCGCGGGAAAGTTGGCGGCGGGTAAGAAATTAATTAATTAATTGATTAATTAATTAATTAGGAGCGGTGACGGGCGATCACGACGGACGGACGAACAACGGGCGATCAATGATGTCAGGCAACAGGCGACAGGCGACAGGCGACAGGCAACAGGCGACGGGAGACAGGCGACGGGCGACGGGCGACAAGGCGTGGAAGCGAGCGTGTAGGTAGTAATGCGCTGCGGCAGAACGGAGAGGGTTCGTTCGTGTATAGTTCTGCGTGCTATGCGGTGCAGGTTGCAGGTCAACACTAACAAAGAATAGGTAGTCTACCGTACTGTGGCACTGCAAAGCCACCGAAGCCAAGAGGTGAATGGAATGGCAAACAAGACGTTCCCCAGACGATCTAGCTTCGTGAATGGCGGAGGTGGAGAACGATAACCGGCCCCGCTAGCAGTCTTGCTGCTATCTTACTGGCCTATCTACTATCTAGAGTCGAGAGAGGGGCGGGAGGTTCTCACAGCGGTCCCTAGATACTTATCTAGGGGATGCCATCGTCTGACGGCTTGACTTACAGCCGATCACACCACTGCTACCTTCTGGAGACAGGAATGACGGGCCTACAAGTATCGGCGCGCTGAGATGTTGGGGGGGGGGGGGGGGTTCAGCGGCTGATGTTGGGCCAATGAGCTAACTACCTACAACGCGTTAGTTTGAGCACACTACAGAGATATATGTATCTAGACTACCGGTAGTCCGTACAGTCCGTACTTATAACTACTACTTAGATAGACTAGTTAGTCAAGATTGCATCCCCACGTTCTCACGAGCGCATTTGCTGCCTATACCTGTCAACACCACCTAGTTCCCTACTTACAGTACCTAATAACTAACTACCTTAGGTAACTATCTGTTGACCTGTCACATCTGGCATCTCTTATCCACCATCTACACATACAATACCTATTCGTTCAATTGAAGCCCTTGTTGTCTTTTCCTTTTTCACATTGATCACACTACGCTAGGAACTGCCTCAATTATATGCAGCTTACGGTAGACAAATGGTTGGTCAACTTCGAGGTCATTTATTTACTAGGTATGATCTATGATCTCCCCGGCACCATCCAGAACTCCGTCAGCGCCAAGTACTAGACAGGTAGATTATTGTACGAAACAAGAAGAGGGCTTGTTGTTCGGCCGCTAGATAGATAAGCCTCAAGAATAAGAACCTTATTGTCTTCACACCCTCGTCATCTACCTATGCACATTCAAAGGAGGTAGGTACGTTCATGTTCTGAGAGTCGAGACTGCGAGAGGAGTTGCTATCGCGAGCCGTGTCATGGCTGAGATGTTTAAAGGTGGATGAGCAGCGGGCAGGTATATCCTCTCTTACGGAGGGCTTACGCATCCTACAGCTGTCAGACTGCAATCGTAAGATATATATTCCATATAGAAAGACGGCGTTCATCGTGCAAACATATCCGACCATACACGCCGAACCCCTTACGTATAGAGTAACTCTCAAAAATAGAGATCCAAAATCATCATGTCATGAATCCAACGCCCAAGTGCGTAGTATGAGCAACGTCATCTCCTTTAGAAGATAGCACCAGATCCACAAACGACTACCTACGCTTTATTCAACTCAGATCAAGCCACTAAGATATCCCCGTGTCAATATGCTGTAAACAACATGAAAATACTTAAATTAATCAAGAAAATGACAGGTGGCACTCACATGCTCTGGGGAATTCACCACCTCGTCAAATACTTGTTGGACTTCGAACCCCATGGCGGCAAATTGCTCTTGCGTCTCGCCCGGAATCTGCCTTTCTGTTAGCCACATCAATCATCGCCGCCGCAGCGTATATGCTCTAACGAAAGCCTTACCCAGCTCAACACGCTTTTCATCGCCTTTTGCGACTTGTTCTGCCTCACGCCCATGAGGGCCAGGCCCTGTAATACCAGACTGGCTTGTACCGTAGGAGCGGCTAGGGGCGCGATAATACCGCCTACTTCTTGGTTGCCAAAACCGTGTAAGACTGGTATATGTGCTGCCAAGTGACTGGCTCTGTTGCAGATGATGACGACGCCCAGAACGTTGTCAGGTGCCCCCTTGGCCCTCACCACACCACAGTGCTGATCTCGCAGAGCAGCCTGGTAGAGCTCTACGATTTCGGGCCCTGCCGAGGCCGTCACAAGGCTCAAGACCGACTCGCTGTTGTCGATGGACCTGATTAGGTCAAAACTGATACTGGAACGCTGAAGGCTCTGCAGCAGGCCTTCCGGCGCAGACCAAGACCCGAGGTCTTCGATGACCATGTTGGCTAATCGTTTGGGGAACTGCGTGTCCCAGCCCACATTGTCGAACCAGCTTCTAATACTGCCGCTCTCATCGACCGGTACACCAGGAAATATGCCCGGGTAAGCAAGTCCCAGCTGGATTTTCTTGATTCCTGGCTTCTGCAATACGGCTCGCATGGCGCGACGATGCAAGCATCTCCCCACCGACATATTTCGTTTCGAAGGGTCAACGAAGATTGCGCCAATGATGGCCACACCACCGAGGAAATACGTCGCAATGAAACCATAGAGCATGTTCGTGCTACTGTTCCTGACTACGAAATGAGATTCCTCGAACTTCGCATCATGAAGCTCAAAAGAGGCTGCCGTAGTGGCGTGGTATGGCAAACTCGGCGTACTCGATCTCGCCAACGTTTTCAGTAGTTCGTTGAGGCCGAGTTCGTCCCGACTCCGCTCATAGCTCTCGACAAGCCACTGCTGTCTCGTTTTGGTCACCTTCCTAGTCTTCCGCATCGTACCCGGCATGGAAGCCTGCGGGACATATTCTCCGTATAACGCTCGTACGAGCGAAGCCATCGCAGTTTCAGTAAAGTCAAACGTGCAGACATAGGTGCCAATCGTCTTTTCCATAGCAAAATCGTACGGCGAGCTCACTGCTACCACGATTAGTGCTTTTTTCTGGCCGCTTCCGCGGAGCATGTGACACATCGTGGCCACATGTTTGGTGAAGCCATTTTGATACATATTGCGGTTAGCGTCAGCAGTCACGATGATAATGGCGGATGCCCTGTTGATGAGATTCTCATGCACTTAGTTTTAATTAGCTTGACGTATTCTGAAGGAATCTCGAGGTTGATCTGCTTACCTGGCCGCAATCCGTTCGCCGTGTAAGAAGTATGGAGAAGCTTCCCGTTGCGTATGCGTGCCAATGACTTGCCGAATTCGCGGAAGACTCCCTCGCCGCTCATTATTGCTCCCCGCTCTTGATGGATCCATCTATCATGAAATGACGAGGACTTCCCGTTACTTCTCTCCGTCATACTTTTTGTAGCAGCGGATGCAGGTAAAGGCTTCACTAGTGGTGTTAGTAGCAACAACTCTTCCCCCTGTAATAGACTTTCCGATAGGGGAAGAAGTCCGTCTTTATCCCGTACCACTGTGATCGATTGATCGTATGCCATTTGGGACAAAGCTAAATGGGAGGGGTGTATCTTAGACAACAATGACAATCCTGAGGGGTTGAGGGCTTTCTCCCATGACGTGCAGGCCTTCTTCAGTTTTAATACCCGCCGCAATGATGTGTAGACCCGCTTCTTGGAAATAATGCCGTTTTCGATGCCCAGCTTCAAGCCGGATATAGCTTCTAACTGGATATCGTGGGCTCGGCAGAGAAGGATTAAATCGTTGCCTGCTTCAACTGCCATTACTGTACCGCCCTTGACACCGTATTCTTGAATGAGTGATTGCATCTCTAGGCACTCTGAGATAGCAACGCCTTTGAACCCTAGATCGTCACGCAGCAAATCCTCGACGACCTGATCTGAGAGGCAGGCATGGGTGACGTTCATTCCGGCATTTTGTATGCCACAGCCGCCGATAAACATGGCATCTAAGCGACCAGCCGCCACCGCATTCCTAAATGGAACCAGGGCGCTCAGGCTCAATTCTTCCAATGTCTGAGTTATCACGGGCATATCAAGACTGGAGCCGAGGAAGTCCAGGTTCCCGTATGAAGGGAAATGTTTACCGCAAGTTGCTATACCAGCATCTTTATAACCATTGATTGTGGCGATGCAGTATTGTGAAGCCTCTTGAGGGTCGTCGCCAATGGTTCGGACTCCAAGGGGCTGGTGTCGAGCATTGGTCAAGACGTCCAACACGGGACCAAGAATGAGGTTAACGCCCACCGCAGATATCTCGGTGGCAGTGGCTTTGGCTACATTATATGCCAGTTCTAGGCTGCCGGTAGCGGCGATGCCCATGGCACTGGGGAACTGGCATATGTAAGCCTCATCGAATAGACTATTGACACCTCCATTTTCTTGGTCGACGGCGATCAAGAGAGGCTGTGGATGTCCAGCCTGATGGGCTATGGTCTGGAGTTCCTGAACGAGAGCAGCGGTGTGCTCAGCCGCTACATATACCGAGTCAGTATCTAGGCGAGGTGACTACGTAAGCCATCCAACAAAGGCTCTGTCCTAGGGTGGCTCACAGAATAGGGAGAGGAAGGAGGAGAAAGGGTATAAGGGTATATGGGGTTAGGTACATTTAAGGTTCTTGGCTGTTAGAATGATGGAGCCGAGGTGATGGTTCTCGATTAGGTTTCTTATGGGAGGCGTTACCTCAGTGCCATCCCATCCCATAATCAGCATCTGACCAATAGCCCTATTTGTGGAGTATTAGCGAGCCGTGGGATTTGCCGGTGCAAAAGCACGTGGGCTGTTGAGGCTGCCTCGGAAGCCGAACGACGATGAGGCTCAACGTACCAGTCCAGATCCTGCCAAAGCGGATCAAGCTCGCCATCTTGCCTCGACATGCTGAACTGCTATATCGCCAGCGCCTGGCTGGAAGACGCGAGGCGTGAGGGCGTATCACTAGGTAACGGTATTCCTGCTCCCGCTCCCACTCCCGCTCCCGTCTCTGGCGGGGCTGGCACCAGCTTACAGGCACGGTTATGCTGTAGGGGCCAACACTACCTAAACCATTCAGAATTAAAACATAGTGTCACGATTGAAGAAGAGGTGTGATTGGTGAGATAGTGAACCGCGAAGACAGTGAGATGTACATAATGTATTTGCCAGCCGCGACGCTCACCTAGGTAGGTAGGTAGGTAAGTAGGTAGTGGATGGCCATGGGTAAGTCATGGGTACTACCTACCTATTCCCACCTTATCCGTATCTATCTAACGATGCCACAGAGGGTCCTCCACGGGTGGGTCCCCTATCTAGATAGAAAGATAGATAGATATCTAGTCAGTCCCGTGGAGGCAAGGGATTGATGATTAGGTAATAACATTATAGGCGGTACTAGTAGTGGCTGGATATTCGATATTTCTCTATTCATCTAACGCAATTACTCCTCTCTGGGATTGCGATAACGAGATAACGAGATAACAAAAGTCGGAGATAAGTGACTAACTGGTGGAGATAAATTACGTGATTAGTTCCATGCCTGAGCCCTCCGACAAAGGAAAGTCACGTTCTGGCGCGTGAAGCGTGCGACCAACGGCAAAGTCTTACACAGTATTGTTGAGGGATCTTAAGACTGTCCAGCTCCAGCTCTCCCAGCGGAAGGATGGAGTGGAATCCAATGAAGGTCTAGTGGCTGATTAGGCAGAAGAAATACAGTCCAGCCAGGTCTAGAAACACCGTACTCGGTTCTTAGCACTTACGTATAACTAACTACATAGTACTTGAGTTTGCGGTAACATGTGACTACCAATCCTAACTAGATCCGGCCCTTTCATGTGAGACCTTGGATCGACCACAACCCTTGGATTGACCAACCTTGACTGAAGGAACTGCGCACATCCCTCAAACACACTATAAGTGAACCTACACACTACTTACACCTTGTCACCTACATAGTACATACCAACCTACACTACGGACTGTACCTACTCTACTTCGCAACGTTACGTTCCATCGACACTAGACAATCTTGGTCGGTGGGCTCTTGGAGCCTCCCTCTTCTCGCTTCTCGCTTCTCGCAACTAAAGTGCCTGCACTACAGCGGTAGGTGGCAATGTCATGGTCGCATCTCTGATGAAACTAAGATAACCCCCTCTTACCTAACCTAGTAGGTAGGTTCTGTCTAGGTTAGATGAGCGCAAGAAGTGACTCCGCTGAGACTCCGCTATCAAGCACCTGCCATCTCTCACCGGGCTCACGTCATATGGACCGGAGAGCAATGAAGAGCATGATTGGGCAATGCTTAGGTTCCGAAGCATCCAGATCCAGTCTTTATGCCCCTCACGGAGCGTCGTTGTGGACTCGCCATGACAATGAGATTTTTTTTTAGGGAAAGGAAATGATGGGAGATGATCTGCATTGTCGCATCTGAATGCCGTCCCCTCATTGCCCAATTGGCCCTGGATTCAGGGTCGCCCCAACCAATCCTTTTGTTCACATGTTTTATCCGTTCGCGGGTTTCTCCCGTCTCGACTGGCACCGGTCCAACGACAGGGTTTGTGAGTCTTTCAGCGTTACAATTACACGCCGTTGACCCCCGTCCTTGAAGGTTCCAACGATGTCATCAGACATGTTAGTGTTGCTAACTTTTGCTATGCTAACTTTGTTAACTTTGCTACCTTTGCTACCTTTGCTGCCTACACTACTTTGCATAGGTCCTCGGTGGAGAGACGAGACTAACGTGAACTATGTAGAGAGCCTCCGGTCCCTCCGGTCACGGGACGGCCAAACGTAAGTTCGTTTCGACCGATGGTGAAGTCACTCGGGTGTGTTTGAACTCTGGTCAGGGATATCGCTGCCATGAATAAAGTATCTACCTCCGCTGTGAAATCTTGTTTCGTGGCTTTTTCATATACCTACATAGGTACCTACTCGCCGAACGGACAATCATTCCACTCGGCCTAAATCAACAAACGTCTCTGAAGCCTCTACCTACACACACATACCTACATCGTCACTCCCTTCAGTTGTTTTTCACAATCCACAATCTCTTGAAGTCCGGCTTCACCATGCCGCACTCACTTCCCTCGTCACCGAAGTCCGTTCCGGCGGCGGGTCGGAATGGCATCACCAAGTTTACTAACTGCCGTATCCTGCGAGGCAACTCGTTGGTCAACGATAACCTATGGGTCGACTCCGTCTCCGGCAAGATCATCCCCAGTCAGGCTGCTTTCTACGACGACTTGATCGTCCCCGACCAGGTCATCAATCTCGGTGGCCGCATAGTATCACCCGGTCTCGTCGAGTGTCAACTCAACGGAGCGTTCGGCTTCAACTTTTCATCCCTACTAGAGCCTGCCGTCTACGCCAAAAAGTTAAGAGAAGTAAACAAACAATTAGTCACAACGGGTGTGACGTCTTATATGCCCACAATCACGAGTCAACGAAGCGAAATATATAAGAGTGCGTTACCGTACTTGGGACCATCAGGAGAGTACCAGTTGGCGGAGGACGGAGCCGAATCCGTCGGCGCACATGTCGAAGGCCCCTTCTTAAACCCGACAAAAAACGGTATACATAATGTCGACGTATTGCGGCAAGCCGAGAGCTTCGCGGACCTCGAAGACTGCTACGGGGCCAACAACCTGCGTAGCGAGGACGGTTACCGGCCTTCGGCGGTCAAGATGATCACAGCGGCCCCGGAGCTGGGACGAATGACCGAACTCATCCCCGAATTAAAAGAAAGAGGCATCATCTACTCGATCGGACACTCTGAAGCAACATACGAAGAAGCATCAGCAGCAGTAGGTGCCGGCGCAACCATGATCACGCATCTGTTTAATGCCATGCGCCCGCTACATCACCGCAACCCCGGCGTCTTCGGTGTACTTGGTATTGCCGAAAGCCTCCCGCGCCCTTGGTTCGGAATCATCGCCGACGGCGAGCACTTGCACCCAACCACTATCAAGATTGCCTTCAACGCCCATCCGGATGGCTTTATCTTGGTCACTGACGCCATGCACTTGGCCGGCCTGCCTGATGGCACATATCCGTGGACGAATGGTGACAGCATGAGCAAGATCATCAAGAAAGGACCCAAACTGATCCTCGAGGGATCAGATCGCATTGCCGGAAGGTAAGGTGAAAAGCAACTTGAAAAGCTGCACAGGTCCACAAAAAAAGAAAAGTCCATGTAAGAGGTCTTCTTGCTAACAACAGTTGACTAACAGTTCCATCACACTCATCGAATGCGTCAACAACTTCCTCAAATGGACCGGTGCCTCCATCCCTCAGGCCCTCAAGGCCGTCACCTCGACCCCGGCTGCCCTTCTGGGTCTGCAGGGTGTCAAGGGGTGCCTAGAAGACGGCGCGGACGCCGACTTGGTAATATTCTCTGAGACCACGAATTCGCAGGGCGGTGCCAAGCTCGTCATCGACGAGGTCTGGAAGTTTGGCGCCAAGGTTTACTGTCGGCGTTAGGATGGCTAATAGCCGATACGAGAAAGAGATGGGTGGGGGAGCATATGGACAGAGGGAGGGAGGATATACCACAGAAGCTAGAAGAAAGAAAAAAGAGAAGACTTTTTAAAAGAAAGAGAGAGGCGCGAGCAGCACATAAATTGCATTGGGTGCTGGCCTTGCGCTTAAAGAGATTCAAGAATCTAGAAGAGCGATAGATGAAGTTACGATCAGAATGGTTTTTTTTTTCTTTTTTTTCTTTTTTGGTTGCATATCAACACAGTACTTTTAAGATTCTTTGCTGGGCATGCACAACACGTTCGTTCAGTCATACTACTCTAGAGGAGTTGGTATGTTATGTTTTCATTTCACCGTACATATATATATATTGTTAAGAAAGGCCTCGCGGCGTATTTTGCTTCCAATTTTTTTTTTTTTTTTTTTTCAAAAGTTCATTAATTTCGTGATTGAGAAAGTGATATTTGAAAAAAATCACATACAAATACATTCTGCCGTCTTCCCCATAAACGTGATACATATATCCATTCGCTAAGACCCAAACAGAAATAATGCTTGATTAATACAACTCGCTATGCTACGCTTACGTTTCATCATCCGCCTCACAAGTCAGTGCGTTTATCTCAAGGCCGCTTCACCGTGAGTTTATACGGCTTATTGAGCTTCTCGATCGGCTTGATCCCGCTCCGTCCTAGGCCTACGGGCCTCTTGATCCCGCCATGTCGACCCAGCGGTCCCGTCACTGTCGTTGCGTGGAAGCTAGCCGCAGGCCGACTGTATTCCTCCGGCGAGATATTCTCCTTCTCTGCCTGCTCTTTTTCACCTGGTGCGACGATGGATGACTCGGCAGACGGTTTGGAAGGTGAGCTTGAGAAGCAAGAGTAGGGCGTTGAGATGGCGTCGTCTCGACGTGTCGAGGGCTTGCTGATTGTGGATAGCTTTGCCGTGCCGAGTTTGTGGTCTGCTAATGCTGGTTCAATGGCTGGTTGGGCGGCTTTCGGGAGAGCGGGAAGTTGATACATAGGACGGCGGCGGGCGTACGGCGCTGGGGCTGAGCCGGTGAGTTTTGCGACGGGTGGCACGTAGGCCGTGGATTCTACAGTCTCCTTGGACCTATCGTGGCTTGTAACGCCGTAGCCATAGCCTAACAAACTTCTCTGATTTGGAGGGCGGTTGCTCGTTGTTCGTCTCGGCGCACCGTGGGATGGCGCGGGCACTGGTTTCTTGGTGTTTTCTACAGCTGTTACGCTGGCCATATGTGCGCTGGCTGTGGTAAAACCGACAGCTTGCGGGACGGTAAAGGAAGTCGCTTTCTGCATCGTCGTCTTATAGGGTGCAGCCCAGCCCTCCACCGATTCTTCAGCAACCTGAATTCCATTGACGGTGTGCTGAACCTTCTGGCGTTTTCGCGATCCTGCGTCATGGCTCACCTCGTCCATTATCCTAGTGTTAGATGGTTTATTGGGATCAATCGGGTAAAAGTTGTCTTCCGGCGCTGTCATAGAAGGCATACCCGCGTAGATGACACTGTCAGGGGGGAGCTCCCGCCCCAGTATCTTGGCTACGCTGGACATTATAGGCCGATCAAATGACGGCCCCTGGGGGAGGAATATTGAGGATGGTAAAGGGCTGATGAATGGCGAGAGCTCAGTGGTTTTACCACTGCCACCGCTTGCAATGTTTTGTGGACAACTAAGGTAAAGGAGGGACTTGGCCCTTGTCATGGCGACATAGAGCAAACGGCGTTCTTCGCTCTGGTCTTCGGCTCTTATGTGCGGTATGGATCCATCGTAGACAGCAGGGATGAAGACAACCGGCCACTCGAGACCCTTCGCAGCGTGTATGGTAGAGATCGTCACAAGCGGCTTTCCTTCCTGGTCCTTGTCCTCGCTCTGTTTATCAGAAGCTAATGTAACATTGGAGAGAAACTTGGCGAGGATATCGTCATCGGATGCCTGGGCAAACCCGTCAATCGTAGGGAGAGCATCATCACTATCGTCCACCTGACTCTGGCGCATGAATTCTTCAGCCAGAGTAACAAATTCCTGTACGTTAGCCCACCTCGACTCGTGTTCAGGGGCATACGTCGCTTCTAGATAGGCCTGGAACTTGAGATCCCGAACCAGTCTCTGAATCAGCTCCACCAGGTTCATTGGTGTACCTTGTTCAGCATCCGAACGGACTCGTTCTCGAAGACGGTTGAGCGGTTTCATCAAGCTGCCGCTCAAAGCTGTCTCGGTCTGCTGTCGGATATTAGTTTTTGCTCTACGTTGACCTCGACAATGCTTGTCAACCAGCTGCCAGAGGCTCATGGACGACTTTTCAGCCTCCTCTACAAGGGATTTAATAGTCGCATCGCCTATGCCTCGCTTGGGGACATTGATAATACGCGCGAAAGCGTCGTTATTGTCCGGCTGGTGAATAATCCGCATGTAGTCGAGTAATATTTTGATCTCCGCACGTTCATAGAATTTAAATCCACCTGGAGAGATGTTAACAGCGCCGTATTTCCAAGGTGGCCAATACAAGTCGTATACGCACCAACCATTCGGTAAGAAATACCTTCCCGTCCTAACGTCGATTCGACATGTCGAGATAAGGCTGCCGACCGGAGCAGGATGGCAAAGTCGTCGAAGTCTAGCATATTTCCAGACAATAGCCGTATTCGCTTGATCTCTGATATGATCCAGTCAGCCTCATCTGTTGAGTTTTTTAACCTTCGAAGAACTGGACGTGTTCCTCTATCGCGAACAGGTAGAAGTGTCTTCTTGTATCTTTCTTGGTCTTGTTGAATGACTTGTAAGGATGTATCCAGGATATGTTTTGAGGATCTGTAGTTCTCCTCTAGGGAAATCTCGGCGGTCCCAGGGTAATCACGGAGTAGACGGTGCAGATTCTTGATCTCTGCCGACCGCCATCCATAGATACTTTGATCCGGATCCCCAACGACAGTAATCCGACGGCGTTTTTGTGCAAAGAGTCTCATCAGGTCGTATTGAACCCCGTTGGTATCTTGATACTCATCTATCAAGACGGTTTGGACATTGGACACGCACTGAGGAAATTTGCGAAGAAGCTCGACACAGCGTACAAGTAGATCGTCATAGTCTAGCAAATTCGACCGTTCAAGCTGACTTTGATATTCCTGAAAACAACCCTCTAGAGCCTGTGACTTGACATCTTTGCCTTTTCTGTCGTTGACAGCACGCTCGTCCGACGTCCCCTTTGCCTTGCGCTTGCTGATCCAGGCACGAACCATTGGTGGATCTAGGGGAGCGTCCATTCGCTTGCAAATACGGGTAATAATACCCCTCGAATCTGAATCATCTGCAATGCCGAACCTTGAGTCCAACCCAATGCGTTGACCATATTTGACCAGATAGCGACGCGCAATGCTGTGGAAGGTGCCAATAATGAGTTTCTTCTCTCGTCCGTCACGGAGAACCTGTCCAATGCGGTGCTTCATCTCGTTGGACGCTTTGTTGGTGAAAGTGGCAACAATGATATCTTGTGGCTGTATTCCAGCGTGGTCGACCAGCCAGACAATTCTCGAGGTGAGCGTATGTGTCTTTCCACTCCCCGGTCCAGCCAGTATGGCCACGGTTGGGGATTCCGAACTGACAGCACGGCATTGTGCCTTATTCAGCGATTTGAATATATCATTTTCTGTTGGTAATGACATCGTCGCTGTCTTTGCTCAACCATCTGTCCTGCAGATGGTGTTGAGTTTACGGAATGGACAAGCAGTCGACGCGTATATGAACGCGATGGGATTATGGAGATGCCCAAGACACGGGGTCAGGTGACTAACCTATCTAGAGACTTGATAGAGGGAGAGGAGCGATTACGTAATGTCTCAATGGAATTGGGGCGGGCTGCAGGACAGGGGTAGGTCTACTACTACCTAGATACTTAATGTGGTTGGAGGTGTGGCTGTTGATGACTATCTGTGGCTGAACTGTGCACAACCAATCAAAACAGGCGCCCAAAAGGTGGGCCGATGAATAACTACCTAGATACCTAGCGGCTGGACTTACCTACCAATTGAACCAAGTCTGACCAACAAGCCAACTTCCAACTTCCAACTCCCAACTTCTCGTGTACACTAAGTTTATCGAACTTTTTGCCTGGATTTGGCTCCGTCATCAAATTTCCGAGGCATAACATGTGAATCCCTAGTCAAGTGTAGGGCTATGGTTATGACGCCTGTGAGAGAACGAACGGACTGAACGGGCTGAACGGAGGATGTTGGCCGTGTGGACGGTGGGCTGGGGCCCCCCCACTGGTGGATGTGATGCGTTGGATGGATCGCCAATCACTTCCATGGCGCAACTTGTCGGCGCTTAACCTCCCCTGCCGCATCATGTCCCCCGTCCAACCAGATTCATGGAAAGCCCATTGACTCCTAAAGATCACCGTGACCGAGAGTGGCTGTCCTTGGGGTCCGTCATGCATGCGCCTCCAGGAAGGACGCAATTGGTTCGACGAGTTCGCAATCAATAGTGCTATGTAGGTATGTTGGGATCTTCTCTCTCCCACGACCTCCCTGACCGACATTGCCGAACTTCAGCTGTCGCTACAGACGTACAACGTACTTACAGACTACATAGACTAAAGACTACAGACACTACCTATATACCCTTTGCTCTCCCAAATGTGTGTCCAACCCTTAATCAATTCCCCAGCAGCATGTGTTTCGATTGATGGTCAGGAGTTCCACACAAACCACGAGTCAAAGGTGTGGGAGAAGGTGACATTTCACGAAGATCTGCGTCGCTAAATATCATGTACCCAGAGCCTTATAACTCGCTTCCCCCGCTCGGTCTTGGTCTCTGGCTCTTGACGTCTTTGATGGTCTTGGTCCCCTTGTGTTCTTCGACGCACCTCGACATTCGCGAACAAGGTGCTCCCAAACTCACCGTATACTCGAATTACTTTGATCCGACCCCATCGCCGGAGGACGGTCCTCCGTTGTCTGCTGGCGCACTCCGCAATCCAGCTTTCCTTCCGGCCCAAATTGGTGCTATCGTGGGCTCATATGCCCTCTCACTCGTTGCCGTCGCCGCTATTTTACTCTGCCTTGCGAAGATTCGCCGAGATCATCTTCTAGCGGGAGAAGAAGGACTCGATAGCTACGAAGACTACGGTTTCAAATTTTCATTACCTGCTGGTCTCGACCCCAGCGGCAATTCTCTCGGTTACCCATACCCATATCCTTCCGAAACACCCAAGTCAGCTATCCACACCTTCTCATACCCAACATCTACTCCAGGCGACCCAAATCAGCCGTATACACTCTCCGGATCGTTTTCAACATATTCGACAAGCACTCTCGGCATCAATCCTTTAGTAGACCAAAGAGTTGTCGCTGCGGATCGCGAAATGGCACAACAACAACTAGAACAGATGTACAAGTATGTGCTAGAGCATGAGGCTGCCAAGGAGGCCGGCACGCCTATCGAAGCACCTCCTACACCCTTACTGAAACAGCCCCCGAGCGCAACCTCACCAAAACCGAGTATTCTCAAGAAGGGGAAGACCAAGCCCTCGAGTTTGGATCTATCCAGTAGCGAGCCCGAGACGCAATCTCGCGGGTCTTCCTTTTTGTCAGCTCTGAGGTCCCCGAGGAAGAAGAAAACTGCAAAGGGCACTGATATCTCCTCGCCCATCATGACACCTATGTCAGGGACCTTCCCACATCAGGAGGCTGAGGAGATGAGTGTGATTTCGCCGCGACACTACGCGCCGCCGCCGCCAATGCCTACACATCAACCCGCACACTGGCAATCTAGCAGGAATCAAGGGTCGGTGGCAACCATCACTCCTCCAGACATGCCTCCGGATATGTCACCAGAGAGCACACAGACCATAGATGAGCGCCTCGGTGCCCAATTTGGTCACTTGCGAGTTGATTCGCGGGGGCCGACAGAGGTTGATCCGGTCTCGGCAACTTCTGAGCGATCAACGACACCCCTCATCGGCTTACCTAGCTCGCCTCGACCTACCTCGACGCGATTCGCGACGCTCCCAGGCTCCCCGAGGCCCAGTAATATATCCCCGACGTCACCGCGGTCCACCACATCTTTCTCCCGGCCTAACGCTCCCTCGGCTGTTCGCACAGGAGGCGCCCTCCCCCTTCGTGCTTACGAGGCGCCTCTGAGTTCGCCGTCGGTGCAGACAACAAAGCAGACGACGTTCGAGCGGAAGATGCCTATGTCCCCCGGTATGAACACACCCTGGACGGGTGCGCCAGTCCCCTACTCACCGTATCAGCCGTTCTCGCCGGTGGTGCCCGTCACACCGTCGCTAGTTACCAAGGCGGATCGTAAGCGGATGAGGCAACAACAGCCTAAAACACCAACCGTGAATATGGTACAGAGCTCCGAGGATATATGGTAGTAGACAAGTGGGCTCGTCCGGTTGAGAATATTTGGTCTCTTTTTTTTTCTTTAACCCTGGAGAGAAAATATCCAGGCCCTAATGATTATGTTGACAAGTGCGTCATAATGATGGAAGGTATGATGAACTGTTTTCTTTTTTCTTTTAGATGAGAGTGTGTCTTGATGATTTATCAACGCGGTTGATCCGAAGTTGCCGGCTTTGAAGGAACGAATCCTTATATATACCCTCCCTTATCATATTATTATACCAACATGAGATTGTTTATACATGACCTCTCATGAGCTTGATGAGTGTTATTTCGAGTGAGCTGTTTGTCGTGTATGCCATAGAGTGGGTGAGCTTATACAGTGAGTTAACCTAGTAGGTGACTGTGAATGGCATACGGGTTAGGTATCGTAATATCGCTCTCGTTTTCTTGCCAGCGAAGTAGTAAGACACTTCGCTTCCGGTGCTACGGGACCAGCCGGTATCTGGCACGGGAGAATTGAAGCCGGCACACTACAAATCATGTAGATATAGTGTATGTCTGTCTACCGCTTGGAATAAATTGTCTGAGGGCCGAAAAAAAAAAAAAAGCCTTTTGAGAATCCCGGGTTACCAATGTCTCGCCACATCGAGTTCGACAATATTCTTATCTCGGCCGCAAGGGATTTCTTTTTGTGTGAAGAGGGGTTGGGGTAGGCACGTCCTCACATATATGAAATCTGTGTACTCGGGACGACAAAGTTCGGTTAGAGATAGATAGATAGACAGGTAAAGACAAATTGTACCAAACCTGACTCGGAGTTCGATTTTTTTTTTTTTTTTTCTCAACATCACTACTAATAGATATCACACCGCTTCAAAGTTCGCTTGCGTGTAATTTACCTGCACAATGGAACGGGGAAGCACGGGACTTGATCAGGGTGTCTAGCTATCTACCTACCTATCGCGTGATAAAGCAATCTCTGAGCGCACCGTCAGTTTAGAATATTTGTTTTGCTTGTGCTTGCGAGATACCTAATCATCATACACACCCGACACTTATCTGTCTTACTTATTAGTCGCTATCTAGGATAACCGTACAGACTCCAAGTCTTCTAGGTTAGATAGATAGCTAGCTAAACAAATGACCACGAAGCACATGTCTGACTCACCCAGCTACTTACTTACTTACCTCCCTCCTACCTACCTACCTTGGTATAGGCATATGCCTTTACTCTTAAAACGCTTCGCGTAGAACTCTTTTTATTCGTTGGTTAGATAGACGCTCGCAGTCGAGAATGGACATGGCGGAGACCGAATTCAGGCCCACCCCACTCCCCTCCGTCCCGTCAGTTCAATCCGATAAACGGCACGCTAATCAATTATCTACACTACCTAGATAAGTGTAAATTAACTACACAATTACATAGTAATAATTTTTTTTTTTTTTTTTTGGGAGGGGGGGGGTCCGCTCCACTAGATCTGATAATTCCCCCCTCCCGAAAAGCTTGGCGTAGAGTCGTACTATCAGCTCTGACTTCTGGGTCAAAGAAAAATATTTTCCCTGCGCTTGGGGGAGGGGCTGCCTTTGCCTAAGTGTAAGTAAGAGTGTGAATACGGACGTAGAGTAAGTAAATGGGTCATTTCATTAACTCCGCGTCGACCAATCATCAACAAAGGACTCTCTTAGTAATACCTGAGTCAGCCTTGAGTTTTAACGTAACAGGTACCTACCTAACCTAGGTTAGATGATGTCCTCTAACTTACCTACTTACGGACAGATTAACCCGTTTAACGCTCCCGACCGTGCTAGGTATGATTTAGCCCGTAGGATTTTACAAGTAGTATATCTAGGTATACTTAGTGTAAGGGTTTTGCCACTTTGACTTCGACCTTTCTCGGGGTTATCTCGCTATTCTGTACGGTCTAGTCTAGATACGGTAGACTAGGTAGTGCGAATCGGCGTTTTCCAGGCATTGATGACGGAATTTGTGTGTGTAAAATGTAAGTAATACCTACCTTGAAATGTAGATAGGTCCATAAGTAGATAGATAGATAGATAGGTAAGTAACTATCTAATGCGGGGGATTCAAAACATAAGTAGATATCGTTGCCATTAGGGAGGTCGGGTAAATTATCAACAAGTTGAGTAATCAGTAAAATGCACGACCGGAGCGAGAAGCCAGTTAGGGTAACTACCTATCTAGATAGGTAAGTAGATAGCTTCTGCCTAGATACTATGTAATCTGTAGATATGCTTAGATTAGTTAATACTTAACTATTACATAACCACGCAGAAAAGAGGCAAAACAAAAAAACCCTACCTCACTTCTAGCCGCCCATTAATCATCATCATCACTTTGGATTCACGGAAAATCACAACTAAACGCCCTTTGGTTGACTGCTCATCAATTATGAGATATGAGAATCGAGTCAATACCCGTAGTAAAAGCCTTATCATCCCTACTTACAATGACTATACTATGTAATGCCTACACTAATTACACGCCATATCTCTAGAGCATCACGTCACGGAGTAAGTTTTCCTCGAATTTGTACTTATACATACTTACACGGATGCGTACACTACTTAGATAGGTAGTTTGAACATGGGTTGAAAACAACGGCGTCTGGCCTAACGACGGGCTCAGGATCTTGGCGGGAGGGGGGAGGGGGAAGGATTTTCAAGATTGAAGACATCGGATAAAAAGGTTAGAGGTCGAAAGATGAGTAGATAGATAGGTATTAGGTTGGGAATGATCTGAGGGTCAGGTACAGTCTGTAAGTTGATCTTCCTTGACTTCAGCTTCGTACCTAACCTTAGATAGATACGTAGTGATTGACAAAATAGCACGTGGGTAGAGATGCTTGTAGGTGGCGGCAGATCTACATCATGTGCCTTACATGTTTCTTACTATACATACAGACTTGGGGAAATAGGTATGAAAACCTTTCCGCGGTTTCTCGCTCGTGTTCTGCGTGTAAGAAGCTCCTCAGCCCGATGGAAATGCCTCAGTGTTTAGCCTATTGTGCAATCTGTCTACCTACTCTATCGGGGTCGTAGCCGACCTGGTGCATCCTATCGGTAGATAGATAGGTAGTGCCGATGCTAGATAAGTTAAGAGATGTTAGCGTCAAGCGGCAGGGAAGAGTCGGGGATAATACCTAGCGCCATGGGAGCCGGGTGGTTAGTGTAGGTGGTGTTAGGTATTTAGGATATGATTCTTTTGCCAAGACGTGATTCCCGTCCATAAGCGGTAGTGTAGATAGATGCATGCCCCCAGTATCTCGCCGTTCCAATCCAATGGTGTGCGCGAAGGCCAAGTTGAGCTCATTGGCATCGCCTTACTACCGGTCGTAACGATCACAATCGGTTGCCTATCTACGTAGTAAGCAGAGCCCGGTCCCTTACAGAATCGGACGGGACTACCGGTAGCTAAGCCGGCCCCTTCACAGTAGCGTCGGCTCATGTGCCAATGTTAATGTAGTGTTTTGTACACACGATACTGACGTGACGAAGGGAGTGACCATGATTATACCTGGGGTGGAACGGCTATGCACCACCGTTGAGAATTTGGATAGCTAGAGTCCTGCTAGACTAGGTACCGTCAGTCCCGTACGCTAGGAGAGAATATCGGAATGGGTGGAAGCGCTAAACCGATTGAACTTGGAGTTCCTTGCGCTCGAACTTCATGTGTCCGGAATAACACTACCGGTATCTTCACAGAGTAGTGCCGTACAGCACTACTCACCCACCTATCTAATGACTCCTTGCAGGCACGAGTAGTAGATACTAGATAATGTACGCAGACTGCGTTTTGATGCTAGATCGCCAATGCTCTGAATTAGTTTGATCTTCGCGGCAAATAAATGTTGCTCGCAAACAGTACTCTAAAAGGGCATGAGCTGTCTATTGCTGCAAGCGAATGACGACGATGCTTGACTGCCTCCACCCAATACTGACCTAACGGGTTGGGCCAGCTCCATGGGACAACTCTTAACCTTACGAGGCAATCTCTCTGCACACGATGCCTCCGATGCTGCTACATCGCGCTTGTATGAGATAGGTAGGGACTCGTGGGGTACTCGTGAGTCTCGCCGTGTAGCGTTGTAATTCGGGCGGTGGAAATGAGGGTCGGCGAGAGCTCACTCAGCCTTGTATGAGACTGACCGAGGTTGGGGGTGGGGGCGAATCGCTATCTGAAATGAAGTCGTCGGTAATGAACCCGGTAGGTACAACTAGGGCTGGAACGGGAAACTAATGCCGGCGTCGATGTGCGGGTCGAGCGGGCACGGAATGTAAATTTGTCGCCTATACACCCCGAATTGCCAGGTCGTCGGCATCTGTACCAGGCATATCCCCGTGTCCAGTAGTAGTAGCATAATAGACGCCTTTACGGGGCCCGGCGAGCTTGGCTTCCTCCCGGAACATCACGAAGTCAACGCCGTCCGCTTTGGATTTCCCTCAACTCGACCTAGTGGTTCTCCCGTGCGTGTTGGAAACCTAGGTACCTAGTAATGTTGCTTTATATCCCCATGAGCTACCCTTTGGTGATGTAGTGTAGTGTAATTCCGTGGATGTAGGTCAAGTTATCAATCCAAATTCACCAGGAGAGTTGCACAGTTCTCGCTGTGTCGCTGCCAGGGAGAAGATGTCATGCTATGCAAGAATACTGATACATCTCTGCTAAATCGGGAAGCTGGTCGGCTAGGGAAGCCGGGGTTAGTTGAGTGTGGGCATCTAGCGGGGACCACAACAACGGTCGACCAAAGAAGAAAGATGGCAGCTCAGGATGTAGCTATACACGACCTAGTGTACTAGTACAGAATGAGCATGAACGAGGCCGGAAGCTAGATAGATAAGGAAAATATGGGGGAATTTACCTGAGACTCCAGTTTGACTGACTCAATGACTAGAGACTCCGACGATATGATCTGATCTAGTGTACCCCGGTATAAACCCCAACTACTACCATCTAGGCCTGCCTCAAGAGGTTAGGGATCGTCGCAATATAGGGCGGATATGGGAGATAAACCCACCGGATTCAACGGCTTGTCGCAACGGCTGGCCGCAATGGCGCCGTTGTCACCATGCGAGGTAGGCGGGTTTCTATAGTAATGAAATAACCGGAAATGGCAAATGTTCTGGCGTCAAGCGGGAAGCAATCGCATCTTTGGGGTTTGTGACCATGTTGTATGAGAAGCGCGATAATTCTCGCCCTGTATAAGATTGTTGGCTTCCCGCCACTCCTCAGCAGGCTGGTTCTGATACTCCCATCCTCGCTGACATCACCTCCTCGCCCCGTTGTCACCTCTCCGTCACGATGGTTCAACAATCCACCGCCGTGGCCTTGATGGCCCTTGCCGGCGCTGCCGCCGCCGCTCCCCTCAAGGCCAAGACTGGCTCGTTCACTGCCCGCCAGGTCGCCAACCCCAACTTCAAGCCCGTCGGTGCCCTCCAGCTCGCCAAGGCCTACAACAAGTATGGCGCCAAGATGCCCCCCGGACTGGCCGCAACTGTCGCCAAGTACAGAGCCGAGAAGAAGGCCAAGCGTGACAGCGGCAGTGCCACCGCTACCCCGGAGCAGTTTGACCTCGAGTATTTGACCCCCGTTCAAATTGGTACCCCCCCCCAGACTTTGAACCTCGACTTCGACTCTGGATCCTCCGACCTGTGGGTTTTCAGCTCTGAGACCGAGTCCGATGAGGTCGATGGCCAGACCGTGTACAACCCCAGCAACTCCTCCACTGCCCAGGAGGTCAGCGATGCTTTCTGGGAGATTGAGTATGGTGATGGAAGTTCCTCCACCGGCGGTGTCGTCCACGATGTCGTCAGCATTGGCGGCGTGAGCTTCGCTTCCCAGGGTGTCGAGGTCGCCACGCAGGTCTCGGACCAATTCACTGAGGACCCCGACAGTGACGGTCTGCTCGGCTTGGCGTTCACAGTCTTGAACTCCGTTTTCCCCGAGCAGGAGCCCACTTTCTTCGACAACATCGCCCCCAACCTAGATGTTGCCGCCTGGACTGCCGATCTCAAGTACCACGCTGCCGGTAGCTACGACTTCGGTGTCATTGACTCCTCCAAGTTCACCGGCGAGATCTCCTACCAGGAGGTCGACACCCTCTCAGGCTTCTGGGCCATGAGTGCCGACATCAACGGCGTCCCCGTCACCGGTATTGCTGACACCGGCACAACCCTTGCCCTCCTCCCCGACGCTGTCGTCAACGCCTACTGGTCCCAGATCAATGGCGCCGTGTTTGACGACACCCAGGACGCCATTGTCTTCCCCTGCAATGCCACGCTTCCCGACTTCACCTACAGCCCGGGCAATGTTAACATCACCATTCCCGGTGAGATGATGAACTGGGCCCCCGTGACCGACACTACCTGCTACGGTGGTCTCCAGTCCAACGGTGGCATTGGTCTCTCTATCTACGGTGACATCGCTCTCAAGGCTGCCTTTGTCGTCTTTGACAAGTCGCAGGGTGCTCCCCGGATCGGGTTCGCCACCAAGGACCTGTAAATTAGGTGTTGATGATATTGGGTCGGCAGTGGGCAGGACGGGTGATTCGGATTTAAATCGCGGGGCGGACTGATATATACCATGTGCCATATAATTAGAAACGGATCTAGTGCGGGGCCCTGCCCTCTGCCCTCAATACAAACAATGTCAAAATACAAGAGTCATCTTGTGTCGTATCGATATTTGAATCACTCGAGTGGAGGCCAGCTGAAGGTAAAGCGTGGGGGTGAGCGTAGAGGTGGTACTCGACGGGTGGGCGTATCGCAGTCTGTATCCACCTTAGATCCCGACGGTATGACATTTGTGCTCGGAAAACATAGTCGTTCTAAGCTCGTTTCATGTCGCTGTTCGCGCCGCATCGGCCAGTTGGAGTCGCTTGTCTTCGACCTATTAGATGGGGACGGATCCTCGGGGTCAAGAGGCATGTTGATAAATGCCGGTCATGGAGACACCCGTGTCCCCCGGCCATTTCGCGATAGGCAATCATCCCTTTGAATGGGAATTGCATGACGTTGTGCCGCCTAAGCAAACGTATGAGCAAAGACGGCAGGATGCCTGGATATGCAGCCTGAGATGCCATATGCCACTCATCCTGTCAGGGGTGGGGAAAGAGGGGAGGAGGGTTTCATTCCGGGAACCCCCGAACCGGAAATGGGAAAGCTTTAGAACCTGAAAACGAGACGTGCTGCCCAAGCGTCCCCATTAGAAACCCATCTGATCTTGCGCAGAGCGTGGGCAAGCTTGCGGGTGTACGGATCAAGCAGCCTAGACAACCATAGGATCTTCTTGACGTGGTTGCCCACAGACGTGTTGACGATTTCTACCTGTCTAACTAGCGCCGATCGCCAGAATGGGCACCTGCCACCAGATGGATGGGACCTAGATACTAGTAGTACCTAAGTAGATAACCTACCTACCTTACCTACCTAACATTTTAGTGGCCGCAATATATACATAACACACCAAAATGCATAATCACTGATCGAAGTATATATGTACTGGAGTTTCTGTATCCTCGGCACGGGTGTTCTGTACGGAATTACGGTAGTTATAACTTATATCTCAGCCCAAGTCCGTATCATACACTACATACATTTTACGCAATTACAGCGCCTCCGTTACGTGGCTGTCTTTAAGATGTATTCATGCGGTGTATCGGCTAGCACGAAGTGACTATAGGGGGAATTCGGAGGGGCCCGATCTGTTCTGCCATCGTATGATCTGATCCCTCACAAGTCCTAGTCTACATTGTCTCCTAAGAGCTTTACGGCCCATTTCTTCATAGAAGTAAGTATCTGTTCTCGGGCTCGTTATCAATGTGTACTTAAGACATGCTGGGAGACGAACGCGAATCCGAAACTATTCTGTTCTCCGTAGGATCAACTTTCAAGCCGACCCGGTGAAGCGAGTCATCCCAATCGGGCGAGTCATGGAAGCGATTCCATAGGTATCTAGGTACTTGGTAAACGGATACAATGGCTAAACTCGTATTTATTAATTTTGCGGTATGGATCGGATGCGCTTATTAGAGTCCAATTGTTGAAACAGCAAATATCGCCATCTCGAAGCGGTGGTGGCCCACCATAAAGGTACGCCGTATGGGTTGCCCGTCGTCATTTCATCTTCGGTACCTGTTATCACTTAATTATGTCGGCACCACGACGTCGTTGGGGTCTAGCATCCAGTCAAAGACTCAAACTATAGACAGGCTACAGCCGCCTTCTAAGAATCTAAGCTATGTAATTATATGCTGTGCATGGTGGAGTTGATCTTTGGATTCCCGCCGGCTTGTTACTTTTACTTATTTTGCCTTTGGTCAGAACTTACCTCTAGAAGCCCCAAGCTTGAAGCCCCAAGTTCCCCCCGTCTTGAGACTCGACTCTTGGCCAAAGCAACGGTGTGGGGGATAGATGGATATGCAAATAACAAGGCGCCTCACGACTTGCCCAGAGGTAGGTAAGTGCGGCCGTCGGGTACCGTAGCACCCCGTAGCACACCGTAGCACCTGCGGTTTCGATTTGAATGAGTCTTGTACCGCGCCTACCCAGGTCTCCCGCGACACCGCCTGTGCCCACACATTTCTCACAGTTCTATTGTACGCGGTCCTTGTCCTTGTCATCGTCATTCCTCGCCTCCTCCCACACTCCACGGTATTCTCGTACCCCCCAAAGGCCCGGAGTCGAGATACCCAAGTGTAGCCCGATCGACATCTGAAGATAAGATGCCAGTCATTACTCGGCCTCCAAGCTACACTAAGAGCCAGGGGATCGAGACCAAGACTTACACAGCATTAATCTTGGGGGAGGAGGGGCGTGGCGTCACATAACCAAGCTTTCCATCCTTTCAGATTCTTCCACTCTCTCTTCACCACATCTATCCCAACCCGATATATTCCTCGCTAAAATAACAAGGGAAACGCCCGGACCGCGAAGAGAAAATAACCGGGGGTCATATCCGCGTGGAATTGAGTCGCAGACCAGCATTTTGTTTTGTCGTTTGTTTGCTCTGCTCTTTTCGTCTGTTTAGCAACTTGTCGAACTGGCTCTCATCAGCCCGTCAATCCGTCTTCCTAGGACTTGGCCGTCCTAGTGAATCCCGGCACGGCCACACAGACGAGAATCGACGACAAATCGGTATCACCCACCGCCCTTCGCCCTCGCCCTCGCCCTCGCCCTCTCAATCTGCTCTGCACCCTCTCTCGTGTCCTCGTCGATAACTGCACCTAGTAATAGTGGAGGAGGAGCAGCAACAACTGCAGCGGAAGACTCCCCCCCCTGCCTCTGTTGGTCATCGGACTTCGTCGCCTAGTCCCGGGTGTACTTACATATGTCAAAGCACGTTCGCGTCCGGTGATTCCTATTATCAACATGACCGATCATCAAAAGAGCTCTGGCTTCTTCGGCCAGGATTCCCCTAATTCTATGTTTTGCCAGGGTAGCAACACGGTTAGCTGTGATAGCGGTGATGCACCGGTTGCGGCTAGCGATGAGCAGCATTTCTTCGACTCCGGCTGGCCTTTACAAGACACCCCGCCCTTTGAAGCATACGAAGACCCCCAATACTATCATCACGCATGGAGTATAAATCAGGAAGTGCCTGTACAGGACGGCCTTCCCTGTCCGATCCCACCGCAGTCTATGAACGAACTCGCCTCAAGTATTGGTGCGATGACCCCTGTCGCCTCGCCTTGCAGTGCTCAGGCTCATCTCATGGGGCCTGAGTCGTCATTCAGTTTCCTCACCGACGACCAACGACTAAAGCTACAAGATTTTGGTATGACTATGAGCATACCATATCACTCCCCCCAGAGCGAATCGAGCCCCGACTCCGCCGGCGGAGCAGGAAAACTGTCGACAACTTCTTCACCCAAAGGGGTGAAAGAATTCGAGCAGCCAAATACTCACAAGCGGAAGTTTGATGAGAATGACGATGACTATGATGAAGACGATGACGATGATTCTCGCCCGCCCGCTAAGAAGACAACGCATAACATGATCGAGAAGAGATATCGGACGAATATCAACAACAAGATAGCAGCTTTACAAGATGCTGTACCCAGTTTACGAATCATGGCGAAGAGTTCGCGAGGTGAAGACACAACCAAAGACCGGAAGGAATTGCAGGGCTTAACACCCGCTCACAAGCTTAACAAAGCAACGGTATGCCTGCAGCGCACTTTATCTATACCAAAACATCACACCTAACCTTCATGCAGATCTTGAGCAAAGCCACAGAGTACATCAAGCATCTGGAAAGTCTGAACTCACAACTGATGACGAAGAACGCCGCTCTGCAACAAGAAATTACTGCCTTTATGGCCGGGGCCCGTCCTACGACGTATGCCCAAGGGTCACCCATATATACACCCTCGACCATGAGCGCATCAAGTCGGGCCGAACCGCAAGGCATGATACAAGTACCAGCTGACATGAAGCTTATTATCAACGCGCAGGCGGCCGCGGGACAAGCCTATCCGGTTCCGCAGCAGACGTTTAGGCCGAACCCGACCATAGTACGTCAGCAAGAAATTCGGCAACGAACACAAGCCCAGACAGGCGGTTTGTCTCGTGCTAGGCCGTATCAAGGCCAATTGCTTGTTGGCGCTCTAGCCGGTCTCATATTGCTGGAGGCTGCGGTTGAGAATGAGAAGAGTAATGAAACCCCTGGTGGTCGCGGCCTTTTCGCTTTACCAATACAAATGCTCGAATTCCTTACATCCAATCTTAACATTCGCTTTATGGGCTACTCTATGCCGGCAACTCAAAGTCTATACTTGGTTAAAATGGTATTACTTCTGTGCAGTTTGTGGTGGGCCTTCATGATGCCTTCACTCACCGATTCCCAATCTCCCAGTAAGAAGGAATCTAAGCAAGTCGTTTCGGCCCCTAAAGCGGCGCCGTCGCTTGCTTCGCCCATTCACGTTCGCCGACAGGCATGGCTTACAGCGATTCAGACCATTTGGGTTCCACGTCGTCATATTCTCCTTGAAGTGTCTGCGCTCGGCCTCAAGACTTTGAAATTGAGCCTGAGAAATCTTGTTGGTATCCGCGGATATCAGATGCTAACAGGGCTAACCCTAGACGACGAAATCGCCCGTGTCAAGGCTTGGGGAATTGCCCTGGACGCCCAATTAGCCGGTGGTGACATCGAGATCAGTAGAAGACGGTTGCTCTTGACCCTCATTGCTTCCAGCACGCTCCCAACTACACCGCTTCGTCTCATGCTAAAAGCACTGCATATCCGTATCTTGCTATGGGATTGTGGCGCAACCGGAATGCAGACAGTGTTGCAGGTGGTCGCTGCGAAATGTGCAAGATCTTACTGGAATGAAGCTAAGCAGTTATATCGGCTCACTATCCAGCTGCGTCGAAGTGGCCATGAATTTCCCGATGAAGACCTCCCAGACCATCTATCGGCCTTGCTGGAGCAGGACTGTGATGAGGTGCTAAACCCAAGCATTATCCAGCGAGCTCACAATCTAACCTGGAACCGGCCTACCGAGCACAATGAAATTAGCAGTACCGATGGCATGGCCTACGTTGTCGATGATGTGGCGGTTCGATCGCCAATGGACGCTGTTGCGGCCTGGTGGTCTACCATGATACTGCAGGGTGTACTTAACGCGAGCCTTCTCGATTCGGAGGACGAGCCCAACGAAGCGCCTATACGTATCGATCATGACGTGTGTCTCGCTGTTCGAACGGCGCCAATAGGGTCGGTTGCGCAACAACGAGCCTTGGTCGCCAAGGCATTGCTTTTAGATGAGAAACGAAACATCCATATTGTTTCCGCGTTGCATGCTGTAGGCCCGGTGACGCATATTCTAATGACCGACGAGGAATGCTCCAGAGCAGCCAAATACACTACTACGGTCGACACGTCCATAAAGGACATGACGTCCTCCCAGATTATCACGACCGAATTATGCACCTCCTTATTATCCGCCATGGTCATTGCGCATCTTCACAAATACTCCCCACCCGAAGAGCCAGACGACATTTATTGGACGGTTCAACATCTTAAACCCGCGTGCGAAATGGGTCTTCTCGGCTACACGGCAGCCTATAAGCTGATGGATAAACTTGCCCGGCACGAATTGGCCGCAGAACAGTGTTCAAGCACACTTGAATGTCTTTCGGCCAGCTTGCGACTTTCGACTGGAAAAGACGGTGTTCTGGAGTCCGAGATCAAGCAACGGATTGTCAAACGGTGTCTCGTTGTGACTCGCAGTATCATGGGGATGAATTTTGAAACGGACACCGGGTACGGCAGCATGAGCGATGACGAAACTGATGATGAAACGATGCCGGCCAGGGATTCAAATCCACAACTGGAGGAAACCGAAGCGCATATCTCTTGCGGATGTGATTTATAAAGCTATAATAGGGCCTTCTTTGTCCACCTCGCTTGACTTAATGGAACATCTGCGCTATCAGTCGATGATATTTGCTTTCTTGCAGGTTATTTTGTCGTGTCACATGTTGAAATCTGAACGGCTACGTGCGACTGCGAGTAGCTCCGATGCACTATCGGAGACTACGTGTTCCTGGGCTTATCTGTCACGAAGTCAGTACCTTCAGGAATAATTCATCATGGTTTCCACGTATAAAAGATATCTCAGGTATTTGGGTTTGCGGTGAGGAGCATCATCCGGGGCTTCAGGGGCATGGTTCGGCTATGGGACGATTATGGATACCCGAGGAGTAGGAGCAAGATCCGGTTGATACCTTAGGAGCAGGGAAATCGTTTAACTTTATTGAGAAGGCAATAAGTCAAGGTCGGGGTCTTCTTCCTTATTTCATCTTGTTTTTCTTTTTCGTGTCTCGGAAAACTGCAGTATGTATTACGGTCGATGCCGTTTTTGGTCTGCGCGGCCGGAAGGGGGGCAACAAGGCGCACAGCAAGGACAAATCATACCTCATCCCGTCCCTATTCCCATGTCAACAATAAATATAGGCCTAACCTTACTTACTTGCCGTCGGAAGCTTACCCCGAAAGAAATGGGGAGATATCATTGGACGAGACGGCTCATGACCTGTCGAGATTAAAGTTTGCGTCAGCTTTCTTATTTAGACGCGGTCGAACTTAACCCCATTTCTCATTCCCACATCTATGCTGAAGTTGACCTTGTTAAAACTGACACACGGAATTGGCACACATACCACTACCTACCTACCTACCTACCTACCTACCCAGGTACTTAATTCAGAATTACTTTGCAGCGGTTGATTGACGGCGCTCGTTACCTGCTAACCGGGGGGGCCCTTGATCACCGAGAATCGCCAAACACGTTCCACTACCTTTCGTCACTTCGCGGTATGATGCCAGAAGACATGTACCTTTTCGGGGGAGACAAGTAAGTTGCCCGACCCCCCCGACATGCCTCGGTAGGAGGCGATTTTCCCAAGCCGCATCACATGTCACGTATAAGTATTAGTCGCCTGTCCGCAAAGACAAGCTAACCGCCGCTCCCTCCCCCTCAAGGCCCTGGCGAGCTGAAGGTTGGATCGCCTCGGACGACGTAGTGCGAGGTGGGAAGAGCCGCGGATACCTAGACAGCGTGGCTGAGGGCGAAAGCGTACGGTTCCACGGCGAGCTGGACATAAGCGCGCTCGGCGGCGCCGGGTTCGCATCCCGACGGACCCCGGATGCAGACCAGTGGGATCTGTCGGCCTTTGGGGGCTTGCGCTTGTCGGTTGCGGAGGGAGACGGGAAGAAGTACACGCTCATACTGAAGGATGAGATTCTTCCCAGACGCGCGGATGGTCGCGAACAGAGCTCGGTTAGCTGGGAGTATGATTTCGTCGGCGGCTGCCGTGAGGCGAGCGAGGTGGATGTTCGATGGGAAGAATTCGTGCCTACGTATAGAGGTTTGCGGAAGCCGGATGCGAAGCCTTTGGATGTTGCTAGTATCAAGCGGATTAGTATCATGATGCGAAGGTATGTCTGTCTGTCTTTGGTCTACCCTACCTACCTACCTACCTACTTATCCGTTGTTTTGTTTTGTTTTGTTTTGCCTCCTTGTTTCTGACATGGCCCTTTTTGGTCAATTTTATTCATTTAGCTTCTTTGGAGAGCAGGAAGGACCTTTTAGTATTCTGCTTCGACATATTGCTGCGGTAAAATTTACGGGAGAAACCGCCTGATCCTTTGATTCCAATGCCACCCCGGTAGCCTGATTCCGATTCTGAGACCGGCATTGAATATCCGACGAGGTGTAGACGGCGATTACGCCGTGCGTGGACGCGTCGTGGAGCAGGGCCGTTGAAATTCAGGGGATTGACAGTTTACTATTCCGTCTATCTAGATGTCGAGCAGAGTAACATTATTTTTGTCATGTAAGCGATGATAAAAGTATCAAAGCCTGAGGACTACAAGGTGAACAGTGTTGCGATGGTAACCTGCCCACGTGAATGAGAAGTTTACTTTTGGCAAAGCAAGGCAAGGGGGGGCGGGGGAATTGAAATGGCAGAGGGCGACTTATTGGAAGATAAAACAAACATAACCGTCTCCCGTGGAATCGCAATCTTTTTTTTTTGTTTTTTTTGTTTTTTTGAATCCTGAGTCGTCGAAGTGATACTTACCGAACCCGATCTCAATGTTACCACCCCGTCATTCTGGACGACGATCCTCGACAGTCTGACTGTGCTGCGCGGCATATATAACCCATGACCAAAGCCAAAGCCAACGTCACAACTACGACTTCGGAGAAGGAGGGTAGGAGGGATGGGTATTGAAATTACTCGATTTAGATAATTCCCGGGGGGAGGGAGGGTAAACGGTGTTGTAGCCCGACGGTGTTCTCGGTATTTCTTTTTTATTTTTATTTTATTTTATTTTTAACTTGAGATGCCGATGCCATGATACCTACCACACACGCCACAACCCAAACCCTCTAGAAAGAAAAGAAAAAAAAAAAAGAAACATGGTAGTTAACCGAGCACGATGGAATTTGATATCACGTCGGCTCGTCCTGCATGGTAGGAATTTTCTATCACGGAATTCGAAGCTGGGAAGGTCACGACCCCGAGGGGCGCAAAAGAAATGGAAATACCTGGTACACTAACTAGGCATGTCATCACACCGCCCTCCTTCTCCCTCTCTCTCTCTCTCTCTCTCTCTCCGGATCGCCGGCATTTGCCACAGAGAGACATAATCCCGAATCCTCAGGTGATCTGGCTCGTCTATCTTGTCCATCTCGATGAAGGGGCGTGACAGATTTCCCTGGAGATCTTCGCCCTACACTACGGACATTCCCCCCCCCCCCCCCCCCCCAAAAAAAAACAATACCTTATCCGTTCAAGTCTATATATATATATATATATTTAAAAATGTAGATGGCGTTATGTTATGTTATGTAGATTGAATTGGAGGTGAATGTGTCCGTCCCGGTTGAGATTGCCGTAGTTTCTTCGTCGTCGGGGTCTCAGCCATCCTGTCGCTGTCGCTGTCCCGTCAAGTCACACCAGGCAGCAAAAGGAAAGGGTTTGTATCCGTACTTACAGACTCAAGGATTATTTATACGGGATGGTCTATTCCAGGTCCCAAAAAAAAGAACAAAGCCAACCAGTACTTTTTTTTTTTTTTTTTTTCTTTCGTTCTTTCTCGTATAAGTGGCGCGCGTCACGGCATGAGCATGAGGCTTTACTGTTAACATGACTTGAAGTGTACGTAGATACATAAATACATACATACTCGGGACTAAAATAAAAAATGAAGATGAAAACTACATAGTAAACGCGGTAGAAAAAGGCCGGTAGATCTTGCATTAGCATGAAAGCATTTCGTTGGTCAGTTTACGAGAAATCCTCAATCAAAGGGAGGGGATGATATGTAAGAGGGTCAGGGGGGAGGGGATGGAGAAGGGGGGGGGGCCCTTTTTTTTTTTTTCCATACATGGTGTATTATGTAATTTCATGGGTAAAGATGGTAGGTAGGTAGGTAAGGAGGCTTTTAACTAAAAGAGGCGTTCGCCCACTGCATTGTTTGGATGTCAAGTGATTAACTAACTATTACCATTGCAGAAATATTAACAAGGGACTCCGAAAGGGTTATTTTTGAAGGGGGGGGGATTCATTCCGTTATGTTTATGTTTTTTTTGTTTTTTTTTGTTAACCAGCGGCACAACATTATAACCTACCTATGTAGACCGGGTAGGTAACTAGATATTTCCGCACTCAACTGCTGCCTATCTAGGTACTACCTACGTACAATACCTCCTTCAATCCTATGTAGCTATGGCTAGGATGTTCTGTATTGTAAGTTAGGTGGTAATTAGTTAGTCCGTAGGTAGGTAGATATTCATAACAAGTCGTACTCGAGCCCAATTAAAAGAGCAGAATCCCGAGCGGAATTCCACACCATGAATGAATGCATGGGCGATCATCTAATCTATCTAGTCTATACCAGTCTAGGTAAGGTCAAGTATCTCGGCCTTGGTAGCTTAGCCTAATGTGGTTCGTAGTGTACCTAAATGCCCGCACTACATTGTGCGGCACAATGCGGTAGTCAACCGTCGGATTACGAAGGGAATTCCGCGCGGGCGCGGAAAGCCTGCGAATGGTAGAGTAGTCTAGGTAGGTAGGTACAAGTGTGCAGGTGAAGCGATCCCGAGGGAAGGCAATTAATTAAAGGGGAGATCAATTGCCAGTCCGAAACGGACCGAATTGCCGTCCCCATCGCCAAACAAAAACGCCCAGAATGAAAAAAAAAAAAAAAAAAAAAAAAAAAAAAAAAAAAGCCCTATCTAGGTAGGTAGGTAGTCTAGATAACCGCGAAAGGAAGACCTACCTAGAAGCAGCCCTACCTATCTATGTATATGTATAAAACAAAACACCGGAAACCAACGAAACTCTTAAAATCGGGACTCCGCAAAGATAACGAACGTAAGTACGTAACACATTGTCACCAGCGGAAATGTGTACCTATGTATGTACATTGGTACATGGGAGAAATAAAAGGGTCCTTTTAACATTTTGCATGTTTCCGGTATAAAAATAGACACACGCACACACACACACACAATTACCTACTTACAACTCCACCAGACCGCCACGCAAAAACAACACAGCCACTCCAGCTCACCTTACCTGTGTGCACTAAGTAGGTAGGTAATCTATCTAAACCCCAACTTCCACGGTCCAAACTTTGGAAAATCAAATACAATTTTAAAAAAGATAGAAAACCGAAAACATGTGTTGCTACCTATGTAGCAAAATGGTATTATCGTGGGGATGGGGGAGGGGGGAGGCGCGGGAGGAGGGTTGGGTTGTCTTGTCTTGTCTTGTCTTGTCTTGTACCTACCCTATCTAGATACCTACCCTACCTATCCATCTAAAGTTAGATGGGTCTCCCAGATGAAGCTCCGGCACGGACTGTAGGTAGATACATTACCCAACTTAGGTAACTAACCCCAAGGGCAAGCAAAAGCCGCTTACAAACATAATATCATACACATCACACATAGTGAAGCCGCCACGCCCACCCCCGCGAAAGGGAAAGGGTTGAAAATCTCTCTCACACATAGAATATGGCAAGGAGATCACGAAATTCTATCTATCATAGGGCTGATCGGAATCGGGTAATATGTAACTTATGCAAGACAGTGACGTCACAGTCAGTTCCCGGCGCGCCATCGCCATCCTCTAATTATCGTGTAAGTCGGCATCGCGATTCACTTCGGACCGTGATAATATAGGTACCTAGGCAGTATAGGCAGTATAGGCAGTTAGAGGCAGCTGTGTCAAGAAAAAGCAGGGAGACTCCACCGTATCACAATGCCAGTCTCGCTCACAAATCACTTTCATCATTTTCATCACTTTCATCATGTCAGAATAGAGGAGAGTTGCTATGTGGTATCTCATAATTTTTGTGTCTGTTTTCTGTCTGTCTGTTTCTGCGTGCCCCTTCATTACTGCATTCATCGAAACGAAAGCGAATGGTGGCCCTCATAGCTCCCGTGAGAGAGCCTTGTAATCTATGTTGTATATCAAAACGCAAAAAAAAAACAAAAAAAAAAAAAAAAGAATTGGCTTCTCTTTCCCTTCCCTTTCCAGATGTCACAACTGTTTCGGATACACATGCCCAGGGGGAAAAAAAAAGGAACCCCTTCCCTTCCCCAATACCATCGGAAGGCCGAGCACTTCGCCTTAATGCAAGCAATTTTGCGCCGTCACTCCCGAAACTTGCCCCCTCAATCCCAAAACAAAGACAAAGGACAGAAAGAGGACAAAGGCCCTCCCTCGCACCTGAATTTCACCCATTCCCCTCAAGTCCAGTTCAATGCAGCCCAAACCCATGCGTCATCGTCACACGTGGTATATAACGAAAGACATATATGCGTGGTGTCCTTTTCCCAAGCCTCCATTCCTATTTGTCATATTCCCCTCACCCAAAACTTCCTCGTTATTTTTTTTTTTCTTCATACATGCCGTGGCATCATGCCGGGTGACCCCGGCATGGACAATGGTGTCGTGGGGTAATCGTAGCCAGCATCAGAACAGTTCGCAGAATGATCGAACGAGTGAGAAAGCGGTGGTGTCTGGCAGCAACACCAATCAGCTACGTTGATGACGGTGAGATTGATTGCGCACATGACTCACATGAGGGTTCGAGTGGTCGTAGGGGCCGGGTGCGTTCACCTCCATAGGCAAGTAATAATTGACGTAGGGAGACGACATGGTCTCCTCGCCGTGATAAGGCTCCCGCTTGATGGCGTCGTTGAAATGAGTCATCGGCGGTAATGTGCATGGCATCGTGGTGGCAATGTATCCCGGGTAACCCTCTGCCGTGGTGATAGCATGGTAGGACTGAGCGGAACTGTAGGGTGACGCCATCATCTCGTCGGGCGGGGGGTAAGTAGGGTATGCGAACGGAGGGGTGTCGGACCGTTCGCGGTCATCGTAGCCGGAGTGGAAGACTATTTCATCTTCGTGAGTCATCGGCGGCGTGTACTGCGCCGGATGGGCGGGCTTCGCGGGTGCCGCCGCAGCGCTTGACTTGGACCCCTTTGTGTTTTTCTTGGTACCCCGGGTGCTGGACGGCGACGGCTTCTCAGATGGGTTGGTGGGCGAGGATCCTTCATCTGATGAGCCAGCCCGTCGCTCTAGATCTTCCAAGCGTCTCTTGAGTTTCTTGCCTGGAAAGTAAGGAGAGCTGTCAGCAGATGCAATTCGGCGCGGGGCAAGAAAAGAAGAATGCGGAAGACTACATACGGTAGTTACGCTGGGCAATCCGGTTCTGTATTCTTCGGCGCTCGGCCAGGTCGGAGATCTTGGTCCAGTCCTCGTCAGGGTTCGCAGAGCTCGAAAAGGCAGAGCTAGTTCCGTGTGCCGAGTATTGCCTCGGAGGAGCGGGGTAGACGTATTGTTGGGAAGACATGGTGTACATCGAAGTCGACATGAGTGAACACCAGACTCTCTTACTTGGACCGGTGTGGTGGCGGTTTGTGGAGACAAGATGGTATGGTATAGTAGTATATACTGACCGATGGAGGTTGGTGTGGTGGTTGTTATGTTTAGTTAGCGGCGATGGCAAGATCGATAGTGTTGCTGGTTTGGTAATGCTAGGCTGATGGACATGATTCAGCAAGAGGGAGGGAGCAAAGGGAATATATAGAAGTGCGTGAGATATACAGAAGGACAAGAAAGAGAGATCGGCTTCCGTCATCCACGCCGCCAGCGGCGGCTTCTGCCTTGCTCCTTCAATCCTAGGCCATGTTGGAGAGAGAGAGAGAGGCTTTGAGGTACTGGAGTACTTCGTACCTACCTCGTCGCGGCCATGATGCCACGCGCGATGATCGCACCGGTACGTACCTCGCAGGGGGCCCCCCTGGATCGGCTACTCGATGGGAATGTAGCTGCGAGCGAGTACATCATGCACTTGAGTTCACGTCCGCCTTTTCACTGCAACGTTGGGATTTGGCCAGGAGCGGCACAGTGCCAGAGCCTGTGCTCCCACCGAGGGAAGGGGGTACCGAGCAGTCGGTGACTCTACCCTACCGGAGCGCCAGAGTGCGAGAAGTGCGAGATAGTGGGCCACCCTCGGTCCCGTCTCTAACCGCTTTAGGACCGGGCGTGCATGAAGCCGGTCCACACCACTATTGGAGCACCCACGCTAGGTTGTTCTGGACGTCCACCCACGCTGGCCATGTACCGTGCACCTGCCTTTGCCGTAGCCGCCACGCTGTTAGCCGAGGTAGTCCGTACTTGCTTGGCGGTTAAAGCAGCAACAACCCTACTAACCGGTTACGTACACCCGGGACCGTGTTGTGCCTGCTGTGCCTGCTGGAGAGAACACCCTGAGCAGGTCCCTAAGTAGATACCTAAGTACACTAAGTAGGTAGGCACGCTTACCCTTTCAGCACCGGTGGAGCACCACACTTTTGCCTGTCTGTTAGGCAGGCAGTGGCGGCATCCCTTCTCAGCCAAAGGGGCTACATGCCTACATAGCGCCAGCCAGAGATCCAATGACCAGCCAGACAACAACCAGAACCACTCATTGAGCCGAGACTTGAGCGAGAAACATCCGTAGGTAGGTATACATGGCAAGCACAGCCTCGAAACGTCTCTAGTAGACTAGGCAGAGGCGCAACTGTGCCGCTTTGCGATATGGAATTGCCATCAACTACCTATCCAGTGCGAGATATCCACTTCCAGCTATCGGAGGTCCGGTATAGTGTAGAATGAACACGTGCATACTCGTGGTCTAAAAGGACTTCAAGAAACTGCGAGGTTAATCCTGTACATACACTACCAGGAAGGCAGGTGGTAGTATAGGGAATTACGTGAATTACGTGAGAAGCGACGCTCGATCCGCCCTACCGATGGGAATCGACATGCTACGGAGATAAGTGTTGCAGTGTGGTTCAGAATGAATGGAGATACTATGCGATGTGCGGGATGTCCGTGACCATTCGGTGCGGTAGGTATTGAAGCGTTGTGCAGTAGCCTGTAATAAACCACCTGTAGAAAAGAGCGAGGTAGGCAGGCAGGTAGGTATACAATCCACCAGCTCAACGTTTTGCGAACGCTGCCGATACTTGTGGGTATGGGTATCGATCCTTGTCCGAGAGGAGGCAGGTAGGCTTGCTGTGCCACACTAAATAAAATGAACAGTTTTACTTACACCAAAACGATGTTTTCCTACCTAGCAATGTCGAGACAAAGTGCTGGACGGTTAAATACGAGTTATTGCAGTCGTCTATAACTAGTTGTACTGTAATTAGCTAGATAGGTCGGTAGAGGCGGTTGTATGGAATGATGGCACTGTATCGCCGTTTGCCCGTTTGCCCGCTTTCCCGCTTTTCCGTTTTCCCGCTTTCCCGTTTCCCCACCACCCGTTTAATCCGTATTTACCTGATATCGGCACCCGCGGTAGATACGGCATGTCGTCGGTTCTTCGTGTACGGACAAGACTGCAGTGTGCATAAGCCCCTCCTCTTCACGATATCATGTGTTCTCGTATGAGGCAGCGCGTATTATTACTCTTTATGAAACTAGTGTACCTACCTGCAACTACCTAACTGCCTGAAAGGCCTATATCGGGCCTCAATGGCCTGGCCTCAGTTATCATTCAGTACCTACCTAAAGAATAACCAGGTACCTAGGTACCTAGCGCAAAGCATGTGCCGTGCTTACGGACAAGTTTTAAGAATACCGGACTTGCCCAGTCTACCTGAGTTATTGGGAGTAACCCTTGGGGAAGAGTTGGACCCCTGGATAGCCCTAAAATGTGCCACGCAAGAGGTAGCACGTAGCAATGTCTCATCCGCCACCACTATTCCGTAGGTGCCTGTATCGAGGGCGGGGAGGGGGGGGGGCAATCACAATGATGGAGAAAGCACATTCTTCCCGTTTAGATAGTGTACCTACACTAAAATGGGTGTGGATACCTCAGGTTGTCCAGGTGCAAGCATGTACCTTTATAGCACTCAGGTATCTATTTTTGGGCTATTTAGATACACTACATAGGTAACTAAAAGTGCGCCCTTCATTCTCATATGATGGGTTCAGACTTAAGAGTCTCAGTAATAATAATACATACATAGTTACTTATTACAGACTGTGATAACACCTCTCTTTTCTTGTTAGGGCTGGCCATTTTCAAAACACTGTAGCCCCGTCAACGTCAATGTACTGTATCCGTACGGTAGATCTACACAATGCACGTATTGTGACTGGTTATATTCCGCACATACACCCTAAAAGAGGTCATGAATGCCGAAGAGGAGGCTCTGCTGCTGAAATCCTACCGGTATGGTGTCATAAGAGGTCGCTGTCCTACACCCTGCAACTTGGAAATGAAACCATCTACAGAAAGAGAAAAAAAAAAAAGAAAAAAGAAAAAAGAAAAAACCCCTATAATCGTCACGGCAATTCATTCATGTACCTTAGGTATATGCAGTTGGGCTGTCTGGGTAATTGTGTTGCTGTAACCCCCGTACTGTAAGCGCCGAGAAGCATTCCACTCCACACTTGTCACTTGACTTGACTTGTATAATCGTCAAGTAGTCGTCAAAAGTCAAGCAGGACAATCATACCAGTCTTCCGTATTGTCTTATTCTCCGATTACCCAGATTTTTATAGACATGTCTAAGATACATTCCCGTTTGAAAGCTGTATATCCCGTCCACACATGTGTAAGGTGGGTTATAATTACATATTCCCTGGAGTTCCATAGATGTCTCTGGACCGCTGTTCGATATCCATATCAACCCCGCTCCAACCGCTGGCGTCAGCCAAGGTCGATAAGCCATATACATAGTACTGGATTGCTCTCATGTACAACTACTGTAGGCACCTGCTGAAAAGGATTCTAGCTTTTTGGCAAGTATTTGCGGGTTTCGGCGGGTTCTGTATAGCTGAACCGACATAGGCTAGAGTAGGGATCGAGCGGATTTACTTGTACGAGCTCAGAAGGAGGACGGCAGGGAGTCCACAGGTTTCTAGTGTACCTAACCTTTGCCCCGCGGGCGGCGGCTGCAGATACGTCGAGGATGCGGATGGAGATCCCATTCTCTTTCGAGCCATGATCCGAAGACCACCCGCAATCCTTCCAAACAAAGGCCGTGATTGAGTTGCTGACTGTAGATAGATTAGCAACCAACCGGATGTATCTCCATTGGAGATGGGGGGTCCGACCGCCACCGAAACCCGTGAAAATGGGTTCGTCTACCCCCCTCTCACGGCTACGAAGGTCGAGGCAGACGGACGTAAGGTAGGCAATAAGGTTCTCACGCCAAGACCACTCAGATCTCTTTTTATTCACTATGCACATGAAAGTCGCTGCTCAGTGAGTAGGTAAACTGACTTTCATGTGTTTCTAAATGCCTTTACAGATTACACCACACCACCTATAGCGTGATGGTCCCTCCATTAGCTATCTCCCCATCCGTATAAAGGCCACTCCACGACGGTCATTGGGGTCCTTTGTGGCGAGAAGTGGCTGACAATACCATCAAGCCATTAATATCTATACTAGGCAGGTACTTGGTTAGCCGTATCGCTCGCAATTACAAACGTTTATAGTAAGTAGTGTAGGTAGTTAAGTATGGGCTAGGCATGGGCTAGGCATGGGGTGTGTAGTGGTAAGGGATAGTTATCGAGAGGTTGTTTTCTTCGGTACCCCTCCAGAGGTTATCGGCCCTGGATGCCTATCCGGGCATGCATTCTGCGCACATGGCACTGGCACAAGAAACTCCTCGCATTGCCAGAATTGCCCAGCAGCCGCATGAAACGCCAGGAGGCACATCTGAGGCGCAGCAGCAGAGCTGGCGCTGTAGGATTCACCGCTTAATCGGCGCAATCGCTATTCTTGAAACAAAGCAACATTCCATTCCGAACCTGATGCTTGCCCACCCCTTTCTCCGTCCCCCTTTCCCAGGGAATCCTGCCGTTGTTTCTTGTCCTGGGGGAATAATAAAAAGCGATGTACTTTGTGTGTGTGTGTGTGTGTGTGTAATATCGGCAACACCATACCAGGAATGTAATGGAAGGATCACTGAGCTGAGAATAAGTTCAGGGCAAAGCCAGGCCACGCGACTTTTGCTTACAGTGGGTTTCTCGAGTTGACTAACGCTAAACTTTATCTAGTTGGCGTCTTCGTCTTTCTCTGCCATACCTACAGGGTACCATGCCTATACGCATCGTATTGTGTGCAGAATTTCTTACTGAATAGACACTAGGTTGCCTGATTAGGATAAGTAGGACTTGTTTTTTTTTTTCAAATGACCGACGAGCAATGCCATAGGCTAAAAGGTTCATCATGGTGATCCGACTTGGATAGAGCAGCGATACGTAGCGGCAGGTGCGAAGTAGATAGGTAACCTATACCAGGGTGGATTGTGGATCGGAATTGTCTGCTGTGAGTGCACTATACTAGTAAGCTCTTCCCATTAACAATCATCGTACAGGCTTGTATGGACTGTGGTTAACCGCCTAGATAAGTACGTAGTAGCTGACAAAAGCTGTTTCTAACATCCCGCCGACTCAGTCTCAATCTTGTCAAGTCTTGTGTAGATTGCATAACAGACAGACGTGAGTGCGGGAGTGCGGGAGTGAGTGAGGAGTGAGTGAGTGAGTGAGTACATGATGACGTACAGTGTCTATGGCACGGACCGCGAGACCCTCACTGCAGGCCATTGATGACTTTGCCTTGCATCATGTTCGATGCAGCCCAGAGACCCTTCACCGCGTGCACGCCCTTTTGAATGATGAATCGGCCCTGCGAATCACACTATGCTCTGCGACGCTGCTGGCTAATATTCTGTAGAGAAGGCTATACTTTGCGTCCTCCTTCGCCAAATCCTGCTTTATAATCGGGACAGCGTAGTGTGGGACGGCGATATTATTGAGGCACCTATTGACACAACTTTGGTCGCGTCAAGGCCGTGGTCCCCGCAGCCGAGAGGAAGAAATATGTCTCAGTTGCGCCGAGAATGAAAGAAAGAAAAAAGAAAAAAAGAAGAAAGAAAAAAAGAAGAAAGAAGGAAATCATTGTTACCTCGATCGCGGCTAACTCGGACTCGGTTACCTAAAAGTTATCAGGACTCGGGGAACAACCTGAGCACACTGCTACATACCCCGACCTGAACTCGGAGCAGAGTCAACGCCTGCGAGCGAAATGCCTAGATAGACTATTCGTCCCGTTCTGGCAACCTGCCTAACTACACTGCCTGGGTATCATGTAGGACTGTACTTTTGTGGTTGAGACGGTACTGACCACAGGTACCCAGATACCTACCTGCCTACCTACCTGCCTACCTAGGTAGCTTACCTACACAGCACGTACACATCTACCTAACCTAGTACGATCTTGTGTATCTATGTAGAAGGTAGTCATTCTAACTAGATAAACAATTGACTTTACCGTCTCCTTGGTCTGGGTTCGCGCCAAGATAGCATTCCCGTCTCACGATCCCGGGCTGCTTGCTAGGTAGGTAGGTAGTCATCACTGATACCTGCAAGTACATCTGTATAGGTACTGGGTAGGTAGATATCACTAAAACATTCATGTTGATGTTGCGACAACCTTTGATTCCTCTACTACGATTGAGACAGTCACCCTGTTTCCCTACCTAGGTATGTACTACCTAAGACACCTCTCCTACTACGGTACAGGCTGTACAGGCTGTACAGGCTCCTAACTTACCTAGACTAATTGGTTGCTTGCTTCGGGACCGATATCTCGTGAGTGGTACCTACCTACTTACTTTACCATGGCACGATTAGGTAGTTTGCACTAAGCGTAGATCTCGTAGTACATAGTAATTAGTGCGCCTACTTAGATACTGTAGGTCTGTGATTAATTGGTAGATAGTGTACAGTCTGTAGGCTGGTGGTACATACATAACTGACTTGGATGTGTCTTGAGGACACTACGTCAGTTATCCCAGCATTTTGAGTCTTACGGATATGACAGGTTTCATTGCTGCTTCGTTCTTCGCTTCCATGGACGGCATTTGGGTGGCTGTCTATAGGGCTGAATTGATGACCGAGGACAACTGAACACTTCTGGAGTTTGGAGTGCGCAAGATGTGCTCCTAGCTCTACTGTTTTTTTTTGCACACTAATTACACTATCCATCTAATCTAGGTATTCGGTAAAATCGCATGCAATACGATGTATTCTTGAAAAATGTTGCAACTTACTTAGGTACCCTCGGTACAACGTGTATAGCCTCCGGACCCGGTCGGAGAAAGAGACTTCCACAGTAGCCTAATAAAAGGACCCCCCCTTAATAACTTTAAAAAAAGAATACATGATGTGCATTTTCATCGTACCTATAGTATATTTGGATTAAGACGCCGGGGTTTCTCTTCGGTTAGTATCGCATTCTGTTGCCCACTTAGGGGTCTCCCCTTAATTCGCCGTTCTATAGACTCGTCCAATGTGTAGAGTACATCCCACCTTTTTTGCGTTGTCGTCGTCAGTGCTACCCTTTGGTTGGTCGACAAAAACAGCCCAGAAGGTAACACCCCTCCTCCATCTTTTCTGCTCTGGCGGTCTGATGAAATGCAGCGCATTGCCGATCTATAGAAAAGAAAAGTATGGATGAAATCCCGACCGACGACGCCGCCCGCACTACCTACACTACCTGCACTACCCACACTGCACTAGATAGATGATACTGGCGGTGGTTCCGATACCCGTTAGTTACCGGTCGTACTTTTGCGAACTAAAAGTCGACCACCTATCTAGATAAAATTTAGTCTGAAGAAAAAAAAAAAAAAAAAAAAACTTGCTATGATTCATAATGAATTTTTTTTTTCTTTTCTACATTTGTACGACCCTAAAGGAAAGAAATTTCACGCTACACTATATATACAGTATCTATACACGTAGCGAGCGAAGAGGAAAGAGGCAAAAGTTTTCCTTCTTCGAATAGAACAGCTTCGGCGGTTCGGCATGCGCAAGCGCTGTGGCCATACATACAGAGCAAAACCCGCCCTTTTGGAGGGGCTCTCGGGATTGCCGTCCCCAAGGTGCGTCATAAGGGGGGGGGGAAAGCTGATATAGGGCTGAACTACACTTACCTTTCTTTAGAAATTATACTCAGAAAATAAAACAAAAATAAATAAATACCTAAAAACAAAGATGGCGATGCCGTGCTACTATGTTAATGCTGTCACTCTCTCGCCCCTGCGCCAATTAGAAACTCGAGGCATAGTTACTCAATCCGAGTGAGCTCGGACCTTGCTCGTTAGGTAGGTAGGTAGTTCGACCGTTCGTCCGTACCGAGCCCGCATAAACGGCTGCCATTGATAAGTATACATACCTGCTTATTTACTTGGTAGGTGTGACTCCTGAACTTTTGTACACCACACGCACACACACCCCTTCCTTCGTTGTGTATTTTTACTTCTATAGTGCAAGACATTTGGATCGCGCTAGCAGACACCGTTCCCGCAGGACCCAACATGGAACTTATTATAGCAGTCTAAGGTTTTAGTAGGTAGTCTTGCTCTCTGACTGCCGGTGCCCATCGTCGAATAAACGCACCATACGCGGAATTCCAAGAGGGGTTCCGGTCTGAGTTTTCACCTCTTATCGGTTTTGTACAGACATACATACATACATACATACATACAGACATACTTACAGACTGTAGTACATAAAAACTCTTTTTAAGAAGTAAGCTAGTAAATCAACTACCTAGTTAGCGTACAGAGCAAAGCCCTCCGAGCGATGTCGTTAGAAGACAAGTGCATATCGTGATCTCCATTAGCGGCGGCGAGTCACTTTGTCGCGAGCAGCGAGATGGTTGAAGGCGCACAAGCATCTCAAAGGGGTCGTGACCCCACGCTTGCTCCGGTGTCACGCCGAAGTAATTACCAAGCCATAATACTTGCATACCTAAGAAGTAACTTATCTAGATGATAGGGCACCGTACTGTATGCGCGGAACTTTAGTAGTACGGTAATAACGTCGTTATGATTGCTAAGGGGAACTAACTCGACATGTGTTATCCCGTGGTGGTGGTGAATATAGGTTAGTAAGTAGTATACCTAGGTACAGATCGTAGTAAAGTTGCCATAGCTTGCGATCTGGAGCATGTCCAGGAGAGCGACCAGCGACCAGCGGCCAGCGGCCAGCGGCCAGTCAGGGTTGCGAGTGGACTCGGCATTAAGTACGGATGCAGGAGTTAGCGGCCCCGTGCCCCATAGCGGAAGCCAGTGACAAACAAACGTTGAACTATAGTAGTGTAAGTCTATCTAGGTAGGTACCTACTGGTATTACTAGTATTGCCGACTTCGCAAAAAAGAGCGACAGGAAAAAGAAAAAGAAAGACGTTTTGCAAAGTGGTTCGTTAACAACTTGCGATCGAGGGATAATGTATACTATACCGGTTATCCTTGAATGGCTGGGCCAATCAGGTTACCGGCTTGCTCAGCTCATGGTTGCAGTCGTTTGCGACCAGCATTGAGTCATCGACCCTATGACGAAAGCAAAACGCACCCGCTCCACATCGGTACGGATACAGTTACCGGCAATTCAACTCGGAGCGCTCGCGTTTAACACCAAGATTACCAATCTCCACGCAGCATCTAATTAGGCATCTCCATCCCGGTCGAGAATCATTTAAGAATCCCGCCATTGTAGGTAGGCCCACGGTCCAGACAAGTTTTGTCGAGCTTTGAGACTGGAAGACGCCTTAGCGACGTCGAGACTCTCGCGAACTCTTGCCGCAATTATGAAGCTAAGTCCGCTAAGATCCACGCCGAGCAAATGGGTCTTTCACTAGCGCTCGATTGACTCCACCGTTTTCCCAGCCGTCGCTCGCCTTGCCGCGTTTAAGTATCGTGCCCCTGCCTTTCCCCACAACCGATGTGTGCTACGCTTGTAGTGGCGTAGACTACAAACCATTAACGTCGGCAAATGTGATGCCTTCCGCATCCGGCGTAGCCAACGGTTGCCTAGAAATTCCTGCTGCGCTGTCCTGTCCGTTAACTATCTACTGAGCCTCTGTATCGAGATTCATTGGCCATGCAAGATTATTGCTAAGTATCTACGTTAGATACTCACCTAGTAGTATGAAAGATGTGCGTCGCTCAAGCTAAGGGCTCCGGCGTCGTTCCGTATCTAGCCTTGGCGGGGAGGCTCTGCTGCTAGTGTGCATCTTTGTTGTTTCCCAAAAGGTGTCTTGAAGTGCTTGGTGCATCAGTATTGAATGAATATCGTGTCTGGTGGTGTTCTGTGCAGCGTGGTATGGACGACTTGCACGTGCCAGGCATACACTACCACATACCATACGTAGCAGGTAGGTTGGTGGGTAGGTAGGTAGGTAGAATGCTTCACGACAGGTATCTTAGGTATAGTCGTATCTACATAGTAGAGGTACCGTGTAGATGTGGATTCTCCTATAGTAGTAGTGTATCTACATAGTACTTAGGTACTTACTTACTTAGTCTACCTACCCCACCATGTGGACTAGCACACTGGTCAAATTCTGGGCAATTAATCATGAGGGGTTGTGATTGGCCATAATTCGAAGTCTCGAGACACACGCACCAGGCGAGATGGAGTACGTACTTTTGTTAAAATAAAAATAACAAGGGCTGCAGGAGATTGCATGAAAGAAGTCGGAGTGGGGGGGTGACGAGGTGGACCAACCAGAGACACGACGGGGCAGGAAGTTGGACAAGCTTTCCCTAGCGGCGAGGCACGACAGCAGAGACCCCGAGTCCACCGCTCTTTACAGGGATCTTTCTTACTGCTGCCAACATCTTGTGTGGGAGACTGGCGGTCGAAGCTGTGGATCCCCTGCCCGCCTCCCCCACCCTGGGCGCCTAGCGTACCTGCCTGGTGATAGCACCCAATACCTACCTAAGTACAGTCTGCACTGAGATAGTGGAGAATCCTCCTAGGGCAGCAGCAATCCCCAAGCTCGCACAGGGCCATAGTAGATAGCCACAGGCAGTATCTATCCTACGTATACGTAAATCTCCCGATCTTCCCTTTCACCCCCCGGCCTGGCCAACCCTGCTACACTACCTACCTACCTACCGACCTACCTACATACATAGCACAGTCGTACATACAGATGCTCCAGAAGCATCTTGCAGATGATACGATTCTTCACCTTCAGTCGCACCTACGTAGGTGGTACCCTGGCTGTTGCTGCTGAGGCTGCTGCTGCTGCTGCTGTACCTAATCTGCCACGGTCCACCCGTGCCTGTGAGACTGCAGGATAGGTATTATACCGGGACGCTAACTATCTGCACTGTCCCATACCGTGGTGCGTCACTACCTACGTCCGTACCTACCTACTAGATATGATACGACGCTCTTCGTTCCTTCCACTCGACAGCCTTAAACCCCTTGACTCACAGCCATTCGTTACCTGCAGTCCAGTTATGTAATTGCATTCGTGCTTTCAAATGCAGGCGGGGCTTTGCTTTGCTAATCACGCACCGATCTGCATCTTTGACATTCGGTGGCTGATTCACTGATTGACTGATTCATCATTCACATGGCTATCTACTATCCTACTCGCTGGACGGCCCATGCACACTTTATCGGCATCGCAAAACCGTGTCAGTCAACCTCAACAAGAACACCGGCGCCGATGCCGGATGATCTATTGACAACGCCATCACCACAGGACGTCTGTCACATATCGCATTCACCTCTGTCGTATGGATCCGAGCTAATTGTCCTTGGCCAAGAGGGATGGGGCCATTGCGGCGACGTTATGCCACACCAGCGAGCGGGAATTCGGGCATCCGAGACGCCCTTTTCGTGACATGATCCCATATATATATTTGGACTGCAACGGTGTGCGGCGCAGTCCTTATAATACACATAACGTAGGAGCCTCACATGACAGGTCACGATGCGATGTCATATAAATCGCGATCCGAATCAGCCGCGCGACACACGGCTCGTCTCACCTCCATTTGAATTGAGCCCCCCACACTCTCAACTAGCATCAAATGCCTCCTTTCAGATTTCAAACTCCTAACAAGCAGCTCCCATTCGGTACATATGATGTGGCTCGGTTTTTGAAAAAGGAGACTGCTGCCTTGGGAGTGGTGAAGCGCCCCCACGCCATGATTGTCTACGTGTTCACATATATTACACTACACCACCTCTGGGGCGGTGGTGAACAACCAACTCACGTCCCAGCCGAGTCCTCATTCCTTCGAATCGGAAACCGGCAGTCACACAATACGACCTCAACAGAGTGCTCCCGACAAGGCCGATAAGCTTCAACAAAAGTACGTGTAGTCGTGGCGACGTTGGCCGGGTATTCGCACTCACATTCACACTTTGATGACTTGGCCGCTAAGCGGCTTCGAAGATTCATGTGCTTATTATGTACAGCTAGGTACTTATACGTGACTGATGTTCACATGGGACGTACTGACATGTAATGTAGTGTAAGGTCTGACACCGACGCTGTTGGTAAGCCTCCTCCTTTTCCCCAGATCTCCAGATCCCCGGAAAGCTGTGCGTGATGTACGTAATACACATAGCAGTGCTATGTATGTATTGTCTGCCATCTACTTGGAGTACCTGGGTGGCATAAGCGGACGCTAAAGAGACCTGTTCCAGCGTTTCGGGTCTCAGGCTCGTCTTATGTCGAAGACATCTCAGGCGGTGACGGGGCCCCTCAGCTTACTTACATGTTAGACTAGTTCCCGTACCTGAATCTGTCTCTCAGGGGCACCCGATCAGCCGATCACCGCCCCGACTTTTTGTCGTCTCTCCCAGCTTACGATACTGTTCGGGAACCGGATAACCGGGTATCATAAACTGTTCCGAATCCTTTCTCACGTCGGTCGTGACGGCAGTGAAGGTAGAGTTTGGCCATACACAAGCTTATTTCGATTCCAACGTGGAGAAACAGACAAGATGACTTTGAGAATAGTTTCTTTGTTACACTTTTCTATGCCAATTGCTAAACGAGTGCATAGGTAGTTGCTTAGCGACTGAACTAACAAAACCGGGAAAACTGGTAGCCTGCCGGCAGTGTTGGCGCATGACTGTGGACTACCTACCTGTACACATTGCCAGGAGCTTTCATGACCCCTTCCTTCAATGGCCCCGAAGTTGGTCTTTAGGTCTTTAGCACAAAAACAAGGACGGGCGCTATCTAGATAGTTAGTCTAGATAGTACTTAAGTATGATCTCCCTCGCCGCCGAAGGACTAAGTAGGTGCATATTACACTCCTACCTAAGTAGGTACTATAAAAAAAAATCCCCCCAAGATACGCCGTATTGCAACACATATTCACTAGACTGGTAGTGTTGCAGATCACGTATCTAAGTAGGGCCACATTGGCGCGCTTCGTGGTTGAATGTTCAAAACTGCACCGGCTACCTATATTACGTGATAAGTACGATCCCGTACTTAGTGGGCACATTTCTACCTATACCTATACCTATACCTATACCTACATAGTAAGTAGGTGTAGCTATACTGTATCAAGTATAGGATAGCGTACGACGTTTTTTTTTTTTTTTTTTTTGGTTTCCTTTCGGCCGAGATTAGGTAGGGAGAAGGTGCCCTTGAAGCTTCGCGTGTGAGAAAGTCGGACGTGCAAACTCTTTTTCCTTCGGCCTTTCGGCCCCGGGGTAAGTAGGTAGGTACACATACTATCTATCTATCTAGGTAGGTAGTGCACGCCACGGTCGAAGACCGGACTTCCGCAGCGGGTGTAAGTAAGTAGGTAGATAACTACTTAGGTTAGGTAATAGTTAAGTTAGTTCCTAGATACCTAGATAGAACCTTCAACCCAGCGGATAGCGTAAGTAGGTATATAGCGTGGAGAAGCTTCGGGCTAAATGAACCTACGGGATCCGTAGGAGATACTTATATATCTACGGTTAGGGATCTAGGTAAGATAGGTAAGGTAGGTAAGTAGGTTACCTATTGCTCGACGGGAGTTCTTGACGGAAGTTCTTTAGATGGGTATCTGGGTTTTAGTTAGGTTTGCTTTAGATAAATTTTATTGCATTCAGAGACAAAGCCCTTTAGAGAATTTTTGGGGGCCCCGGGAGGAGGACGGGGGGTTTGCCAAGAAACTGGTTTTCGGCTTTAATGAAAAAAAAAAAAAAAAAATTCTTGTTAGTGGTGTATTAGCTCGGTAAAACTTAAAAGTGTTGTTGAAGATTTCTCCGCGGGCGGGAAAGAGGGAAAATTCGCATGTTCTAATATCGCCGTAGTCTTGTGTATTAGGGAAGGGAGAGGTTTTTTTTTTTTTTTTAAAAAAAAAAAAAAAAAAAAAACTCCAAGACTCCAAGGCTCTATCTATCTACCTATCTAGATAGGTATCTCATCCTAGTTGGGGTTCGAACTCAACTCCACAAACACGGACTCGGGGGGCTAGGCTAGGCACGAGATCCTGACGTAGGTTTCTCTTCCTTTGTATGAAACAAGTTCTCCCTAGACGACTGACTTACGCCGTACACTAAGTCACCCACGGGCCACGGTAACATTGTGAACTCGGAGCTGAAAGCCTGCGGAAGAGGAAGATACCTACCTACCTACCTACCTACCTACCATTAGTGCAGTGTACCTCAGGTAAGTATGTATGTACCTACATCTCTGACTTTGCGTTGTTGTCGGGGATGTGGGGATTCGCTCATCAAACCCCGAACTGGGGACTGGAAAAGAACTTCCTCGCGTTTCGGGGTTAGGCATCTAGGCTTTTGATACGGTTTCTCATAATTACCGGCCCTGAAAAAAGTTCTCCTTGTTGGAACTTGGAACTTGGAACTTGGTCTGGGACCCCCCGTACACTACTTTTTTTCCTCCTTCGCTTGAGAGATGGGGATACGGAATCATTCCCGTATTCTACAATCTAATTCCGACAAGGTAGTTAGACTAGGTAATATCTAACTGCCAGGCGGACCGCAGAGCCCGTTGGAAAGACGGACTGCCGAGAGAGAGAGAGAGAGGAAAAGAAAACAATCCCGTATTACATAAGAACTTAATCCGAGCTTGAGGCATGATGCATCTGGCCGCCGGTCTAGAATATTGTCTACTTAGGTAGGTCCATACCTAAGGTACGACTCCATAGTTCTGGACAAATGCACTATAGCGTTTTGTCGTTGTTAACTACCGAATACTTACATAAGATATTCTTAATAAGTATTATACCGCGTTATGTAGATTTTGGATTACACGCGGGCGGTTAGGATCGGCCGGACTCAGGAGCCTGTGAATAACGAGTGCGAATGTACGGGCAGTCCGTACACAGTACCTAGGTTAGAAAGCATTGCAGTATGATGGGCACCGGGTGGAGTGCCTGCTTCGTATATGAAAAAATAACACACGTACTGCTAACTATCTACAGGTACACTACCGGAGTGACTTGAGAGTTGAGACTTGAGCTGGTTGAGCCGACGGAAAGTCCCATCACACTCCACTATCTAGATAGATAGATAGAGAGAGAATACGTTGAGTGAGTTATATAATACTATGTATGTACCTACACTATCTAGATACGGACTACCAGCGTCACAGCGTGGACGAGAGATTGGTTAACGCGATTGTCTAACTCCTCGACACTACGTGCCGCCAAGGTAAGTCGTAGCGAACGATGGCCTACCGATAATACGGCGTATGTTGGGATGAAATACCTGCCTACCTGCCTACCTACCTTACTTAGTGTAGCGGGATGGACAAAATGGATGAACGGCACGGGGGGAAAAGTGGCCAAGGTGACAATGCAAAAGGTCCCAAACATTAGTATGTTGCATTAGAAAGACTCCAATACTACACTAAGAAATCACAGTCCCTTGTGCCAACTACCTTGATTGACAGGCCATGTGTGTCGTGTCGTGTCGTGTCGTGTCGAGTCGAGTCGAGTCGAGCCGCGTTACGCCCTTCCGCATCAAGCACCCGTCATCGGACCAACCCCCCACCTCATCCCAACCCCCCCTTATCCAAAGTCAAGTCAAGTCAAGTCAAGTCAAGTCAAGTCAAGTCAAAAATCCAATCAATTAATTATCAAAACAACCATGGGTACCGACCGCTTTGGGCACATGAAACCTTTGTGACTGGTACTTTTTTTTTTTTTTTTTTTTTCCTTCTTTTTCTCTTTTACTATCGCTCAACGGCGGGAGGTAATGCCTAACTAGGACCATCCCATTTGGCAAAACCCGAGAGTCCGACGAGTGGTTCGATGAACATGAAGAAAATAGGTAGATACATATGACCCGATGAGCCGTTTTTCCAGGTACATACCTAACCTAGATAGTTCTAATGCCAGGTCAGGCTGAAGTCGAACTTTTATGCCAACTAGATACCTACCATACCATACCATACCATACTCTATCATATGCCTTGACAGCTTAGGTTCGAGCATCATCGGGGGATATACTACACTACAACTACCCGTCGGATATGTCTTCCAAAAGGTACTGTCGACGTACAAAATGTCAACTCAACCAAACTGGGCTTTCTTTTCTTTTTTTTTCTTTTTTATTTATACAAACTTGTCGGCTGCACTTCATTCCGAGGTCCATTATGCCAGATTCGACCCATTCACGAGGCGCCCATTGCCCATTGGACGACGCCCGCGAAACTACTGTTGGTACTTACTTATACTTAGGCATGGTCCTGGGTAAGATAGACCTTTGGAATTGTGATCATCCAGAAACCCCACCAGCTCATCCCAACAATCATAACCTACCTATCGGACTTTACAATACGGACATAATGACGATCATCCGTCTTTTCTCGCCCTCAGTCTTTCAAAGAGTGACGTCATAAGTGCACTCTTCGGCCACGAGACTGATCTTCGGTCACTACCTAGATAGATATTCTATCTGACCTTGATACCTAGGTTAGGTAGGTAGATGAATGAGCGAATGGCGACAAAAAGAATGGGTGAATCCCTCCCCCCCCCCCCCCCTCCGGGTACAACAAGGAATACATAGATGCGCTGGTCTCGGCGATAATATAGCGTCTTCCCCTTCCTTGCTTGGTCCTTTGAAATTTTCAAATGAATGGCCTGTCTTGTCTGTCTTGGCTGTATCGAATATATATGTATCATGGTCTCTTTATCTATTTATTTCTTTCTGGGTCAGGTCCCCTCTTTGTTGTTTTCGTGACTGAGTCTATTCTAATCTACTCTACCTACTCTAGATATATACATATATACATACCAATATATATACACATATACATATCCTACCTACCCAAACGGCTCGGGATTGACAGATGCCGATGCAAAATGTCCAGTGTTACTTTCCCATCTATCTAAAATAAGGACTTACCTATCTAGGCACCAGTTGCCAGAAGACGGATGCGTAACTAGCTAGCAATACCTAGGTTATAGGTAGCCTGCCTGTCTTTTCGAAAAAAAAAAGGGTGTCGGTTTACAATCTGAGAATCGAACTACCTAAATACATGACATATCCGTTTGTCTTTTTAAGTAGTTATATCGATGCATTAATGTTTTTTTTTTTTTTGTTTTTTTTTTGGTTAAGAGTTTTTCTTAATTCATCATCTCCACAGATCTTGTGAGGTGACACACGGAGCGAATAACTCCCCATTTCTCCGACCCCCTTACTCAATTGAAGAGTGTAATGTAGTCTAGGTACATATGTATAAAAGAGTTTATAATTAGATATAACGTATTAGACCCCCATCCGGCCCAGGCCAAGATCCGGCCCACCCGATTTTCCCATACAAAACCGCGATTTTCGAAGAGCTACAACTTCGACAATTCAACGATTTAGACCGTAAAACTGTGACATTATGCGTGAAATGGCACGGAGATTACGAATAGTGAGGTTTGCAAGATTTCGGACTGGATTGAGCCGCGGAAATCCATTTTATGCTGTAAGCCATTTGGCGCTATATGCTATATAAGCATAAAGAGAATTTCCGCCACCCACCCTCCGACAAAACTTTTCAAACCCTCATATTCCTATTCTCTGTGTAATTCTACGCACTATGTCAAAGTTTTACGGTCTAAGTCGTTGAATTGAAGAAGTTGTGACTTTTCGAAAATCGCGGTTTTGTATGGGAAAATGAGGCGGGCCGGATCTTGGCCCGGGCCTGATGGGGGTCTAATACGTTATAGGCATGTATGTATTGATTCCGTAGCATGACCATCCCTAGGGTAGGGTAGGGCAGGTATTTCTATCCGTCGCTGGCGCTTACGAGTATTCTAACCTAGGTACCTACCTACCTATGTGACTGACGTATTACATATATAAGTAAGTAGATTCATAAGTAGGTAGGTAGGTAGGCAGGTAGGCAACCACCGCAGTGCCTAACCGTGTCTCATTTCATTTTCATTTTCATTTTCCCTTTCGAACCGTGAGAATCCCCGTTGTTTTGATTCCGACATGTGTATCGCGTCCCATCGTTTGGGATCGCGGATGTACGTACCTCTTGTATCCTATGTCAGAAAATACCTACCTACCTACCCATTTAGCAAGGCAAAGAACTCAATTAACGAACTAACTACCTACCTAAAAGAAGAAATACCCTAGAAGTCTTATGGAAGGAAAATGTGCGCTTACTAGAATACCTATCTGACCTAGCGTTGTGAGAGAAATAATAATGATAAAAAATTAAAAAGAAAGTTTTGAGAGAGGATATCATATAAAGTATGAAGGAACCACATGGCGCCCCACCACTCCATCGTACCCGCCTGAATGGATACGAATAGTTTAGATACTTACTTCCATAGATAGATAGATAGATAGATGGATAGATGAATAGATAGATAGATAGATAGGTCCCCCACTTTTGCACCGGATAATGTGATAATTGTGAGATTTGTCATGAAGTAGGTTGGGTTTGGAACTTGATAGCATTCCATCGCATTCGTTGATGTATGTACCTGGGACCGGGGGGATTTCACGAAAGCTATTAATAATTATCCTAGACATTGGGCTGTCGTCAATGTTTCCTAGGCAGGTAGGTAACCTTAGATACCTATATAGATAGGTACTCTCACGATAGGCAAGATAACGTAGGTGAAGTGTTCAAAGAGAGAATCTCCCCCCCCCCTCTCTTTCGCCGGTACACGAAATCAGGATCATCGGAAACCCCCGAATTATCGACATCGACATCGTAATCAAAGATTAAAGTACTGTAAAATTACCCGCTCGTCGCCCTTGTGTGCATACATGTAGCTTTCCACACATTTGGAGAGGGTTTTATCTAATAATTAATGAGAAATAACCTTTTCTTCTGGTCTCCCCTCCCCCCGCGGGGGATTCTTTGCTTATGGCCAGACGGCCACGACTAGTATCGAAATGGGGTATATATATATATATATTCAGCGAAGTCTCAGACAATCGGAAGTGCCAACTTGGTTTTTTTTTTCAGCTCGTTCGTGTTTCTTCCCTGTCGTAGCACGACTACTACTATAAAGTATGTGTTGTTGGTTGTTGTTGTCGTTGTTGCTGTTGCCGAGATGCCGCTCTTGATGAATTCTTTTCGATAGCGATAGACAGTCTCGGCTTTCTCGGCTTTCTCGGCTTTCTCGGCTTTCTCGGCTTTCTCGGCTTTCTCGGTTTCGGATATGTATCCCTCTAGGCTTCTGGCGTGGCTCCATTTTATGAATGTAGCACATGGCATGATCTTTGTTCCTTTTTTTTTCTTTCCTTTTTTGGGGGAGGAGGGGGAGAGGGGGATGGGGACAACATGTGCGGATCACCGGTCATTTTGGATTTGGAGGTGTTCGTTTGGCATTATGGACCAGTCGAGAACCCCCCCCCCCGGACTCCCCTCCCTCTCTCTCTTCTCAGATTCTCCAAGAGTTCTTTTTAGTTGGTTAGGTCGGTCGAGAAAGATACTTAGGTAGGAACATTGTTCTCGAACGTCTTCCCCTGAAAAGAGACAAAAAGAGAGAAAATACCGCCTTCACATTAATATCATTACGCCATATTATTTGCAGCATGGCATGTGTGAATGTGTATGTATGGTACCTATCTCTATATAACGTCATGCGCCACACCGCTTCGGCCTGGGGGGAAAGAATGGGAAGAAGAGGATTGGAAATGCCAAAGCCGTGGAAGACAGGAAGACAGGGGGGTTTTTTGGGGGTTCTGTAAAAGGAAGCAAAAGAAAACGGACTCAAATGACAAAGCGGCTTACCAATGACAATCCATGACAAGTTACTATGTATCTATCTATCTAGATAGGTATTATTCCTTTTTCCTCCGTCGCCCGGACGGACGAATGGACGGACGGACGGACGAACAACAGGAAGAAATAGAGCCAAGCCAAGCCGAAAAGAAAAGAAAACGATACCCAACTTCCTGTTTTTGGCAATCCTCCCTCCAAGTACCTAATCATCACATGAAGTCCAGATCTGTTTAGGTATACTTACTGTAGTATAATAAGTCTTGACGACTTTTTTTAGCAATGCTACCTCTCGTGATCTCTTTTTTTTTTTTTCTTTTTTTTTGTTTTCCTTCTCTTTCCCACAAATTAACGTCTAACTGGGCATGCCGACTGGGCACCACTATCACCACCTCCCCCCCCTCCCTTCTTCTTCTGACTACCAACAATCCCCAATACCACTTCGTCAGGGTCCCCCCTCTCGGCACCGAATCGAAATCTGTCCATGTACATCATCCTCATCATCATCATCATCATCACTGTACCCAGAACTGAAAACTCGTTATGATTTGCCGTGCCTAATGCGGAGAAATCTTGGTTCTGTCTAATAGTCCCTCCCCCCTTCCGCCCGATCTTGAATGGGGTTTTGATCCAGAGATGAAGGGAATCTGGAGACGAGCAAAGGGGGTTCATTCATTTATTCATTCATTCCTTTATTCTATTCTATTCTATTCAGCTGGTACGTGCATTGCATTATAAACAAGCCGTACGAAATACTTTTAAGAAAGAGAGGAGGAAAAAACTTAACAAGTAAGGAGGAGAGAGAGGGAAGACGGGCTTCTTCGTGGCGGTCTAAACTCTACACTATGGTAAGTATACTATTTAGATAAACAATGTTGGTATAGTAAGTGAGTATACTAGGTAAGTAGATATATAGATAGATAGATAGGTAGATAGATAGGAAGTCCCCTCCCCGCGAGGGTAGAATGGTCTATTTACATTTACATTGCTTTATTTTCTCGAGGAGAGCGAGCTGAAACAGTGGAATCGGAACACTCGTGCGATCTCGCCGCTTCTGGGGCCGTCCAGGTAGTCTTTTTCTATTTTTTTTTATTATTTTTTCTATTTTTATTATTTTTATTTTATTTTTTTATCTTTATTCTTTTAAAAAAAGAAAAAGAAAAAGCGGGCGAATGGGTTGAAGTGGAGATCATGGGATCAGAGACACTCTGCAGAACCAACACGCGTATACTTCCAAAGCGGGAAGAGTTGGGAAGAAGAGGAGAAGAGGAGGTTCGGGGATCGCGAGTTGTGCGTCTTTCAGCACAAAGCCAAAAAAAAAAAAAAAGGAATAGGCGATTGATTGAATCTCAATCCACTGTTTAATACGTGCCACATGGTGCATCTCCTAGCGAATCATCCGGTTGGAGAGGGATATAGCAATCGCAACTGGAGGAAGCGAAAAGGGGGGGAAGAGAGAGAGAGAGAGAAGAAAAGGTTGGTAGGAAAGTGATAATGATTCTGTCCGGCCAATCATTCACACTAACATGGCCTTCTTTCTAACTCATCATTCAGCTTTAGTCAATAGTGAGATGGATAGATAGTTAGATAGATTGCTGCTGTTGGGTTTAGGGTAGGGAATCCAATCATGAGGACCCAATGATGAGTGAAGGCTTGAAAGAAAAACAAAAAAACATGATCCTCCGCCTCTCTGTTTCCTTCAGCCGAGATCGTCTGTACTATTGGTAGACGAGTAGACGGTAGATATCAGGACACGTCAACCGGGCGTCACGGGGCCAGCCACCTTTCCAATAGCGGACGAAGATCTGAAGGGGGGTCCGGGGTATCAAAACCCCCCCTCTCCTCCCCGCCTTCTTTTTCTTTTTCTTGAGCCTTTGTTGGAACAGGGGCCTCAGAGGAAAGATCGTCTTTGGCCCGCTGGCCTGATTCATCATCTGATGAGAGTATCTACACTATCAAATGATTAATATCATATGAATACCTCGGGTAGTTATATGATAGTCTTGGACTACATGTGCCAACACATACATACACACACACATTCTTTCTCTCTCTCTCTCTCTCTTTCTCTATAGGTATAGGTACGTACGTACATGTATGTAAGTGAAAAACCAGTTAGGTAAAGCCCAATATCATCTAACAATCATGTGCGCCGCCTCGTGGCCTCAAAAAAGCACACTTACACACCACAAGATACAGGGAGCAAGGGCAGGCCAGCTCGGCCTCTCTCTCTTCTCTTCTCTTCTCTCTTCTCTTCTCTTCTCTCTCTCTCTCTCTCTCTCATCAAGGATCACTTGCCCCCTCCCCCCTCCTTGCCCAGAGAACAACTCACTCACTCACAACTTTCAGTTTCCGAGCAAGAAAATCTTTGCCAGCCGGTATGAAATTAGTTCTCTCTCTCTCTCTCCCGTAAGGAATGAAGTTATTTGGACATTGGAAAAAAAAAAAAAAAAACACAGTGATTATACCGCGCTGCGCCGTCCAGGAGTCCAGTCATAATTATGGCGCGGTGTAGTCCCGGACCTAGACATCGACCAGCTCACGGGAAGAGTAAAAGCCCTCGGCGGGGTGTAATGGTATATCTCTAGATCTTACTGATTACTCTGTTCCCATGCTTTATCCTGTAATAGTTTTCCAGGGTGAAAAAACAGGTTTCTGATTTTTTTTTTTTTGATTCCTTCATCCTTGTTAATCAGAGATGACAATTTCGTCCCTGAACATAAGTCAGACTATATCTACAACTATTACACTACATTAGTAAACACTAGTCTACACTCTATTACATGATGTCGAGGTTGTTCCGGATGGGAAATGAACGCGGTAACGACATGTCGTCAGATACGGTGGAGAGAATCACGTAAACGACGGGAGGCACTGATCGGCTTATTGAGTGTATGTACCGGGGATAAAAATCAGTAGTTGGGATTCCTACGAGACGCAGTTATCCTGTTAAAATCAATGATCTAGATCCCAAGGGGTCCGTTGACGCGAAAAAAAAACATAGGGAAAAAAATTCCAAGATATGATGCCGCTCGCTGCTGAACTTTCCGAGAAAATTAATTGTCATCACCCTTATCATAACTTCTTCTCCTGAAACCCCAACACTCATCCCATCTCAATTCTCCCCAACGTCTATCTATATAAAGACACAAACCCCATCTTCAACTATTATCGACAGTCATGGAATTTTCGATGCCCTAGATAGCCGGGATGATCACGTTTCGCCATCTATTCTCGTCTCTCGTTCGGAGAGGGAGGGGGCACCTAACATCAGTCGATCGGTATAGATGCCGATAGTCTCACCAGTCCGTATCCGGAAGCCATGCACCACCCGGCTTTCGTATCAAACGAGGTCAACGCAGCACGAGGATATGAACTTTTGCCGTTGGCCCTGTCATATGACGTCCTCACCGGAGGGCATCGGCAGCGAGGAAGGATATGCACAATCATATTATTACAGTAGTCAGCACAAGCAAACTCATAAACAACTCCATCTAATAGCATCGTAAAACACAGTTTTAAAACATCCTGAAAATGAATGTATGGGACTCCCCAAATATACCATCCGTACCTAGTGAGAACCATCGTGATCATAACAGTCCCAACAGTCCTTACTCATAACACCATTTGCCTAGTTGACATGGCATGAACATGACGTGACCTTTCTTGAATCCGAATTTCGCCATTCCTCCCCCAATGCTTCAAACGGGTTCCCTTCGACATCATAATATGGTTTCATACCCCTCTTCCACAGAATCTGTCTGCCGCTAGTTCCCACATCAACGACCCCCTTCATTACAGTACGTGACGCATAAGGAAAATATTCATTCACGGCATCTTCCCACGCTCCCCTTCCCTTCTGCATGGGCATTCAGATAATCATTCCATCGCCATAAGTGTGCCTAGGATCGCTCCAAAATCAAATCCAGCAAGCAAGCAGATTAGGTGGGATATAGGTAGACCGATTTGCAAGACAAAATGGATCCGAGTAAAGGGACACAATCAACTCCAGAATGGATCGCGGATTCGTTTGGAAAAAGAAACGAGATCCATCACCATCACGAATCAACTCCTCGGCCAGCCGCCTTGATGACAAGCACGCTAGCCTTCGGTGCGCTCATAGCCACTTGCTCACCAAGTACTCCGATTGTCTTCTGCATTTCGTAAGGGCCAGCCTGCTCTAGACTCTTGGCCACGGTTCGCAGTCTCGGGTGCCTAAGGCCCAGCACGATAATATCACCGGCATTGCGCGGCTTGTTCCCAACATACTTGGAAGCCAGCTCAATCACACGTCTGGAAGCCGAGTTGATTGTTATCGATGACTCAATGAAGTTTACCTGGGAGTTCAGGTCATGAGACAAGTTCGACCGCGCATTGGCTAGGAAAGAGCTGTCTTGCGCTGTGATCTCGGTATCTATCGCAGCCTTCTGGACAGGAGGATCCTCTAGACCACTACCAGGGATGCCTATCGTGTCATCAAACTCATCTCTCCAAGCCAAGTGGGCAACGGTTGCGGTGACATTGGAATTCTTGGCGAGCTGAAGAACGAAGCTCAGTGCGACTCGATCATCGACACCACCGATATACGGCAAGAAGATGTGATGTGACTTGTCGGCAATAGGAGGGAGTGCTGCTTCTTTGTAACTCCGCATTGAAGCAATGCTGATGGTGCGGGAGAAAGGGAGCCGCGATTTTTCAATAGGAGTAATGCCACTGAATCCGTTACTTATAAAAATACCAGTGTTGCAGACGGCTTTGTTGAGTGTATTCCGAATGAAGTCGAGGTGGGACTTCCCAGAGAAGCGGTCTTCTGAAGAGACTCGGAAGGCTATTGATTGATCTTCTGTGACGCTACCGTTTTCGCTCCAGGGAATGAGAACAAAATCGGACTTGGTTTCAGAAGCCTGCGTGACCACAGTCTCGGCATAAGACTCTTCAGGGGCAACAACAACGCTGCCGGATACGGCGACGTCGTTCAACTGAGAAAAAGTTCGGACTGCGTTGACAACAGGATCTCTTCGCGAAGCATCTTCCCCTTCCGTGACTTTCATCACAGAAGAGGTACGTTCGGTAAGCTCAATGATTCGCAGAGCATGGACCTCCAGAGGGCGCTTCTTGATTAGCGGCGCTTGATTGTCGTCGTCGCTTGATGTATTCGCTTCTTCGCCTAGAAGAGAGACGAATGTGAATAGACTCGGGAGACTGTCTAGGCGTAGGTAGACTAGAAATCGGCGAATATTGGGCTGTGGACCGTTGCCTGGCGAATCAAGTTTCTCAGAGTCTGTTGGTGTCAGCGATGTTCCATCCCAGTCGATCTCTCCACGCTTCCACTTCTCGAGCTTCACTCTGTACCATGGGGGATACAGCAGCTTTACCAGCGGTGTCGTAGCAACAGTAGTGACAAGAGCCATAACGACAAACATGGTGAATGTCTTTTGACTTAGGATTTTGGCTTGTAGGCCGATATTCTGTCGAAATTATTAGCAGACTTCGGTTTGGCCAGGCCGTGCAACCTACGAGAACGATGAGTTCAACTAAGCCTTTGCAACTCATCAAGACACCAATAGTGAGAGACTCTCTCCAGACAAGTCCATTCAATTTCGCGGCCAAAGCTCCGCCGATGATCTTGCCCGAAAAGGCAATGACGATGATAGCTATCACATAGGCCCAGGTGATACCGTCGTTTAAGAGGCCGAGGTTGGTACTCAAACCCGACAAGGCAAAGTATAGAGGAATGAAGAGGACGTTGATCAAGTCTTCAATTTTCTCAGTGACCTTGATAGCGAAACCGCCATCGCGGGGGCATATCAGACCCACAAGGAAAGCGCCAAAGATGGGGTGAACACCAATGATACCTGTGCCCATTAGATGATGCGCACCACTTGACCTTTGGAGGGATGGATATACGTACTAGTAAACCAGCTCGAAGCAAGGACCAGCAACAGTGTAACGCAAATCATGCCTTGTGTCGGGCCGTTCTGAATGCTGCCAGTCTTCCGTAGAGCCCAATGGAATCCGGGTTTGACCGCAAAGAACAAAAAGAGAAGCCAGCCCGCGGCCACGAGAAGCACGTAGAGGGCGGTCAGGCCATCGGCGTTGTTAACTAGAGCTACAGAGAGTGCGAGGAGAATCCAGCCGACCAAATCGTTGCCCACGCCAGCAGCCAGCACGGTCACACCCACAGAGTTGCGGAGGAGGTTGAGATCCGAGAGAATACGACACAGCACCGGGAATGCAGTAATACCCAGGGCGGTTCCAACGAATAGACCGAAGACTCCGAAGTTGACATTTTCGGTGATATCATCTTGGAACTGGTGAAAGATACCCCAAGCAATAGCGTAACCTAAACCGAAGGGCAAGCTGAGTCCGGCCAGACTGACTGAGAGGGCAACCCGCCAGTTGGAGGCAAACAGGCGCAGGTCAACCTCAAGACCAATGAGGAAGAGAAACAAGATGAGCCCGAGATTTGCGACATTATTGAGCACAGGCAATGAGCTGGACGGCAAGATGTTCTCTTGAAAATGGGGAATACGTGCTAATACCGACGGACCTAACAAGATGCCGCCGATGACTTCGGCAATGACACGCGGTTGGCCCAGGAGGGACAGCGGATAATGAAGTAGACGGCATAGAACTATGATGATGGCGGCCTAGACAATTGCGAAGATTAGCAAGAGTACTACCGCGGCGAATTCACGCTGAATTAAAGTTTCACACAACGATACGAGAGCACGGCGCGAAGCAAGGGATGCATATGAATATAACGATCCAGGTATTGCTTGAATTTCGCAGGGAAGAATCAACGCAGAGGCCACGGAATTGGCGCACCTACCTGGATGATGAAGAGGTTGATGGGGTTCGAGGGACTCCAGACGTTCGGCAGGACATGCTCTAAGATGCCGCCCTGCGCCGGTACGCTGGAAGCACTGGCTGTAGCAGAAGCAGAAGCAGCCGTCACGGTGGACAAAACAGTCGTGTGAACGGTAACAGTAGCCATGGTGGCCTGGCGAGGGTGAATGGCCGTCGTGCGCAGCCCGCGATCGAAGATATCGCAGTCGTCGTCGGTAGTTGTCACAGGAAAGGAACGGGGAGTCAAACGACTAGAACAAGCGGAAAGGAAGACCGTCGTATAGTGTACGCGTCCACGCTACGACCAAACGGCGGACCTATGAGATACCGGTACAACAAGACGGCATAGTGGGAAAGTAGGCACTAGATAATACTACATGGACAGGGTTAATTACTCAACCATAGTCGGCATACCTGCTCTTACGTTGACGATCCGTCAAAGAGCGTAGTTGAAGGAGGATTAGTGAAAGAACCTGTTCCTGTTTGATTGTGACTGTTACGAAGGGCCAGAACCAGTCGAACTCACCACAGGTGACAAAAGAAGCCACCACCCACACATTACACTTACACTAAAGTGGTGTAATGCATCCACTTGCCCCCCAGGGTTAGTGGGGCGCGAGGTATCAAGTAAATTCTTACCCGGAATGGACTAGATTGGCATTCTAAGACAGCACGAACAGATAGATTGGCTAACAAGTCTCGTTGCTCAGCGCGCATCAATGCACGACCGTTTCGTCCGTGACTCCGTGCAACACGAGAACCGCAACACAAGGCGTAACTATGTACCTATCGTTATCTTATCTCCGCTCAGTTCACACACCCAATTGACAGAACGATCCTCGAGTCTTGACTCCTTACCTCACCTCTCGAGTCACCGGCCACTGGCTAGAAACAATTAGAGTTTATTGGCAGTGGGCACAATTATCTAGTCTCCCACGAAAGGGATTTTTTAATTCATCCATCTATCAGTCAGTCATCCTGGCATACAAATACATAACAGAGATAGTTATGTAGCAGTTTCAGCGGTCCTTTTTCTTTAATCTCTATGGAGGTCGGTGAGGGCAATTGGCTGGGCAACCTCCCGGCAATCATAATATCTGAGAATCGGTTGAACTTTATTTTTAGTTACACAATCTCACCGATTCATCGCAGCTTCAGTTGGTTCTTTGATATATCATACATATAACTACAGTCCGTAGGTCACTTTATTTCTTCATGATTGTGTCATTGGTCTCGTCGGCCTCTGTGTTGCTTCTGGAATCCCCCCAAAGCGATTGGATTCCTAGCTGCCAAAGTGGAATGATCGGAGGTCTAATAGATAGTAAGAAGCCAGAAGGAGTGCAGATATGTACCTATAATTGCACTTTACGGCTGAAACTGCGCGGGGATCCCATCACCTACATGCCCAGACTTCAAGGGCCTTCAACAGATGACCGTGGAGGCTGGCGCCGGCCTTTGTTATTCTGTCGAATTCACTTTACTCCTCCCCGAATGACCTTCAGCTTTGGGCTCTGGGATCCTCAAGTGCTTGGCTAATAAGCTGTCAGCTCACAAGACCATCGCAATCCATCCGTCTCGACAATTGCCATCAGTCACATGTCCTAGTTGGACATCCTAGTTCAATATTCAATCGTCAGTGCCACCCTAGGAACAACACCTCTTTAGGATGTATTAACTAGGTAGGGAATCCTTTCGATGAAACCAACCGTCCCATTTGCTCTTGTTCTTATGCGCGGCCTGGTGATGTCCACATTGCCTCTGCCCATCGAGATGGGTAAATAAGAACTTGTGTGGTGCGTGCATGCTTGTGGTGTCGTTGGATCAGCACTAGGTAAACCAACCATGGCGACATCTCGCTACCTACATACCTATGACACCTCACCTCATAAAAGGGCACAACCACTTATTATCTCGTCGACTCTTTCCTCTCGCTTGGCAACGGTAGGCGATCTCCTTCCTACTCTCCCACTGGTCAGTGGCCAGCCACCATGCAAACCAATCGAGCGGTCAGTACGGTCGTCAGGGTCAAATCCGTTTACACTGCTCAACCCCGCCGACCACACATTAGCGATGGCCATACAGGACTGTACCTACGCTGTACATTTAATGCTGGGTCGGACCCAGCGTGGTGGTAGCTATAGGTTAATTACGGCTGACGCCTTGGGGTTACATTACCGCCCTATAGGCATGGAACTACGTCCCGATCAGGCGGATCGTGAGATTATTGTTCAACGGTAGCGAATTGGATAGCCATGTCACGTTCATCAATGCTTTTCAAGCACACCCAATTGGTCCCCGACACCTGCAAGTTACATAATGATGGTATGTATGTATCACGGACCGACGTCTCCTTCGACCGTGAAGGTGAGTCACCAGAGGAACCGGGTAGTTAAAGTTAATCAATTAGTTGTTGAAAGGATATCAACCGACGCAGTATAATCCCACCTCATCTACCTAGTGCCCATATGAGGCAGGTAGCAATGTGAAGTGGCAGCACATACCTAGTGAATGAGTGTGAAGGATGATTGTCAGGGACTTTGAAGGTGTAGTCTTCCGGATAAACTCCGTGTCGTACATGCGATGTAGTATCGGACCAGACGGTGGCACTGATACGATCGTTATACACCACAGAAGGTAACATCATCGCCCCCGAACCTGACATCACAGTCCCGGTTTGGGAATCCATGCTCCCTTTGGCATAGTTATTGAGGGCCATTTTGTCTGATGCGGCCGGGGGCTGTCTCAGAAGCCACTGGCCTCGTTTTAAGGCCTCATTGAATTGCCCTTGTGAACGTATATAGAGAGGAATCCTCTCCACACAATGGATTTCGGTAGCCCCGTATGTCCGTAGGTGATTATTAGCATAGGGGGGTAGGGTGGTTGGTTTGTGGGTAACTTTTGATCCTGGATGGCCACAAACCAAATGTTCTCTGCTGTACTGGGCCATTCTATGCTGGAGTCAAAAGCGCATAACTTGTCTCCTTTTTTGCTCGTTCTTTTCAAAGTCATCGTTGAGTGTTCGATCGGTCTCTCTCTCATGGCAACAAATCACTTGTCGGCTATCCTAGTCAATCATTCGTCAAAACTGTTCGACCCGCGCCCATGTCCATGCCCATGTCCATGCCCATGCCCATGCTGGGCAATAGAGCTTACTCTCGGAGAACTCAGCCTGAGTACGACGTTGCCGTCGGACGATAACGTGCCCACACCCCTGGAAGGGTGGACGAAGGTGCGGAAACCAAATCCTAACTTCACGCGCTGATTCATCCCATACCATAAGGTCTCAGCGGTTGACTCAAGTTCCCCAGATACCACGCCTACCGTGAGGGTCGATATTGTCTGCCCAACGACGAAATCGAACAAGATCGCGAGGAATCAATGCACATCTTGGTAATGGATTAGGCTTAGGGTTGAGGGTTACTAATGGCCAGTTGGCGATTGAGTTCTCTCTTTTGTGCCCATTACCATTTGACCAACTGCCCGACTGCTATCTTACTGCTTTCACGGGACGGCTTCTGGAAACATCAACCGACAAACTTTGATATATACTTTAATGAATCATCCGCGGTAGAATTGATTGGGAATGGTAGCAAATAATTGGAAACCGGGCAAGAACCCCCTCAGAGAATTACCTAAAGTTGCAGGAACTTTCCCCAACCCCCAACAGACTCGCGCCTTAAATGGAATGAGCCCCTTCGATTATGCGCTCGACTGGATGGCAGGAACAAGCGGCCGGGTACATCCTTACCTTCCGGCTTCAGATTTCCATTACGCTGTCGATATGTATTGGCGATGGCGACTTCCGGATCTGCCCTGTCCTGGCGTCTACGGTATGTGTCGAAGGCAACCGCTATGACTGTGCAGCTATTCGCGGAAGGGGTATCTCACCGGTCTGTGTCGCCTCGAATTGGCCCTATTTTGATCAAAACCCGCTCTCGTTTTCTGTCTTTTACTGTTTCCCTTCTCCTCAACCATCTCACTTTTCTACCAGTCACCCGTCCATCATTATTGTGTGTTTTGGCCCGTCTTAACACCGAGAAGCTTCCACTTGCTTGAGTCCATCGCTCTAAAAATTACCCTCATCTTCATTGGTATCTCGACATACCGGCCGCTATTTTCTATCCAGTTGCCCAGACATAGATTCATCCGCAATGATTCGTGTTTGCCTGACGCTGCTCGTTCTGGCTCTTGTGGCCCCGGCTCTAACTGCACCCGGGCCTGAACCTGTCGATATTTACCAGCAGCTTGCTGGCAGTAAGACGACCAAGACATCCAAAAAGACCAAGACGTCTAAGACCACTAAATCATCTAAGTCGACCAAGGCGGCCGGCGATGAAGCCTCTGTAATCTCAACTCTTCAAGTTGAGTTGCCGACCACAGTCCCAGTCAATCAGGGCGTCGATTTTCTCGAGGCTGCGTCGAACGGCGGGATCCACCAGCTCACCTCGACAGACTGTACCCCCGGGGACCGTATCTGCCACTTCTCGCTCGACGAGGTTCTAGTTTGTGACGACTTCCAGAAATGGGTCACATACAGCGAGTGTGCCGGTGACACATTTTGCCATCGCTTACACATGATCTGCGTCCCCGAGGTCATCGGTCATGAATCGATCTCAAACGCCCTAGATTCACAGGATATCAGAGACGGTCCCAAAATGTGCAAGCCGGGTGATAGACGATGCAGCAAGAAATTCAATCGCGTCGATAGATGCAATGAGCAGAAAGATTGGGTAACATACCACGATTGCCGCAGGGCAGAGTTTTGCGACAAGCAACTCTTTGAGTGTATGCCGTACGGTAACGACACTCTTCTCGACTGATGCTATTGTCTATTGCGTCCGAACCGGCGGGGCGTTGATGGATGGAATTCTCATGAACTGGACCGTCTTGGGCACACTCCCCTAGTACATATATCTCGGGTCAATCGCAACTTTCGATTTGGGGGCAGCATGAGGACCATCCTACCTAAGATTAAACGGGACTAGAAAACCTGCGCGGACATTGTGAGGGGGGGATTTCGGATGGTGATGGCGAAGCTGCGATAAGATGGAAAGCGAGTCTCGCGTGTAAGGCTGGCGGAATGATGGAATGGTGGAATAGAATTAATCAGTATTCTTAATGTGCAGTACAAAAAAAACCCATAGCCTTTTAGACAACAACCGATTAATCAACAAGTTTATTACCGGAATCCTGTGTCAGAATGTATTAGAGACGTTAATGATTCCCAGGACCACATGGTCACAGGACTAGGTCCTATCTTGAACTTTCTCGATAGTTACCGCTTCCCGACACTGAACATATCTTCTGTTATTTCGGCTAGGAATTGAAAGTACCCGTGCCTCGCCCCAGCCTTCAGGTTGGATTTCGCCAGGGCTCAAACCTAACGGGTAGGCATATTTATTATAATCCAAGATTGCCCGATCATCATCCGATGTCTTTCGACGACGGGGACGAATATGCTGATGCTGATACTGATACTGGCGATAATAAATTTCACTTTCGTCGTAGTGTGTTTTATTGATAGCAGTTTGTTTTGTTGCTAACCATGTTTCTTACTTGCTCGTCGTATTGTTTCTCTTCTAACCCCACATGTTGCGATAATTTACCTCAACACCGATGTCGAATTTCAGAGTCGTGGACCCGGTCCATGAGATAGATGATTTTCACCCGGCGCTCATATGACACTTGGAAAGGGGGTTAGGTAGCTAACCTTGGGTAAATAAGCAAAACAGGTAGCTAGGTAAGAGTAGGGAAGGGAAGGGAAGGGAAGTTAGAACGGGATGAGATGATAGGTAAGAAGAAGAGGGGGGGGGGGGGTGTTTGTTGATATCTGTTTTGTCTGGCGTGAATAGGTTAAAGAGTAGGAAAGAAAAAAAAAAAAAACCCCTGAATTCATAAACGTGAATGCTTTTCGTTTTCTCCCATCTTTATCCATCATCCTGTACCTGACCCCTTTTCATAAAGCTGTTGGTCAACTTCGAGTTTGTCGATGCTGCTAACCCCTTCTTCCTCTCCCTGTCTCTCCCACTCCCTCTCCCACTCCCTCTGCCCAATACGTATGTATATACACACACAAACACACACACCCTTAAGGACAACAATGAACCTAGGTGGTCTGTAGGTAGTTCGGTGGGCAGTAGACTTGAGTAGATCCGCAGGATTGTTTGTATAATAATTCTTTTTGGGATTTATCTTCCTCCCCTCCCGCCCTTTTCCTTCTGTGTATGAAATGTGTCTTCCATGTTTGAACCTACCTACCTACCTACCTTACCTATATGTATATGCTCGCCGCCTTGCCATCCACCATCCACCATCCACCATCCCACCGCTTTTCTTTTCTTTCGCCCGCTTTACCTACACCACCATGAATACGGTTTTCCATGTGAAGGAGAATGAGGAAAACAGATTTAAGTTTTATTTTGCAACCCTTTGAACTCCCCCCCCCCTCCCCTTTCCACAGTCTCACCGAACTTGGTATCAGAGTAAAAGGAAATTAAAACCAAAACAACATTCGAACACCGGATTATCCTCATGACAAATCCCCCACCCCTCCCCCTTCCGCCCCCCGGGAATTTTGTTTTCTCTAACGGAATAAAAGAAGGAAACACGCCCCTAAACCCCGGAACAATGAACAAGGGATGTAAATGAAGATGAAAAAGAAAGGAGGAAAAGAAGAAAAGCGGGAGCAAAGGCCGTATGGATGTGTCATTATACGTCCCCGTTCACTCCTTCTCCCACCGTAGACCCGTTCCACGAAAATGCAGCAGGAAAGCAGAACAATCGCTAAGGAACCCATACCAGTGCAACCGGCGAACAGGGGGCAGAGTTTGGACGAGTATGTTTTGAGGGATGGGTGTAGAATATGGGCCTCTCAGGGTGGGGTTCCCATCTTATAGATATTCTGTACCAGCGCGGGCGCGACTGCATGGCTGGCAGAAATTGTATAGTATGCAATGTTTTCCATATCGTCACCCCCCCGTCCTGATCGGCTGGTCTGGGCTATGGGATTAGATAACAAGTCAAGGAAGCCCTCAACCGCTGAACGCCGTCTTATGCACCAGAATGCGAAGCCGATAGGGTAATGAAATTCAGACGTCGGCGCATAATATAGGATGCCCATTGTCCGAATACTCCATGAGGGTATATCTTGTTTTAAACTCCCGTGAAAATGTCTTAGATAAACAGGACGGAGGGATCGGGATGGAACTTGAAACAGTACGAGCTGCACACTGCTTGTCGCCACGATCGCGGTCCGCCTGGAGCCCAAACGCCGAAATGCTTCTTCTTAATATAATTTTTATTCTTTCATTTCTGATAGACGGCGATCGCCGAAAGGAGGGGGGGAAGCGGTTCGCTGGTTTGTTGATCGATTCCAAAGTAATGATATATCTTATCTCGCTCGAGTATGGCGTATGAATGAATGGAGGGTTCGATAAAGCGCCGGCGACGGCCCTAAGTCCTCCTCTTCGAAAAGCCCCGCAGGAACGTACAATCTCTTAAAGAGAATTTTAAGAAAACCTGCCGAACGGTCTGACTGAACCCGAGGGTTGCGAAAGCAAGGGTCTCGACCGAGGAACTCAGGTGAGGCGGTGGGGGTCACCATTACCAGCGTCTACGACGCTATCCGAGAGGTTGATTAACAGCTGGGCCAGACAGCGCTTAGTCGCAGCGTCATCACGTAGCACGGAGCTGAATGTAGCATCGCGAAGCGGCTCTGGTAGACATTGGCGAAGGGCTTCTCGGGCACGTGCGTTATCACTGAGGCGCAAAAAGCATCGCACGACATGTTTGAGCAACCGAGCTGTTTGTTGCTCGACCAGCTGGGCGACCATGTTACTCAATACCGTTCCGACAGCGTAGAAACGCTCATAGGTAGCGCAGATATAGTTCAAGCCATTGTCGTCAAGTAGTATCTTCTGAACGATAAAGATGGCGACGGTTTTACTAAGCTCCGATCCAGTCTCCATGATTCTAAGGCATAGGGGAATAATCTCAGTGGTGAGGAGAAAGTTAATCACCTCAGTCGAGTCATTCTTGACCAGGGCTCCTATCACCCCGAGTGAGGTCAGTCGCAAATACTCGAAGGGGCGGGACTTGGACGTTGTGTTGAGGAACGGATAGAGGAAGAGTGGAATGTGCGCTGTATTAGATGCTGTCAGCCATTGTCTTCAGAAAAGAACAGAGCGCAGGAGAGAGAGGCATACCATTCAAGAACAGAGTTCGAGTGTCGTTGTGGGACGCAACGCATTGGAGCAACGCAAGAGCATTGCAGACTCTGTTCGACGCAGCGGCGGTAAGCTGTGACGGGTTGAGAAGGTTGTATACTGAGATGATCTCCTGCAAGAGCGAGGTCATCACACCTGTCGGGGCCCACGTATTAGCGACTTCGGTTTCCCGTAGTCTGTATATAGGCCGGGGTAATGGATCTCACCGAATGAGTGCCATAGGATCATAGCAAGCTCTGGGACTTGTTCACGCTTCTTACTGAGCTCCAGGAGAGCGGCCTCGCGGGTATTCTCGTTGAGAAGGTCGGCGACAAATCCCATAGTGCGCCGATTGTCCTCCGTCAGGGTTTCCATCCCCGTCTCTGGGAGATGCCCGTTCATGGAAGCGCCCATAGTGGGACCGCCCTGAATGCGGTGTTGGTGTTGTTGTTGTTGTTGTTGTTGCTGTTGTTGTTGTTGTTGTTGGGCGGCATTGATGGCAGCCTGTTGAGCCTGATGCTGGTAGTTGGAGGATGGATGCATCCACGACTGATCGGGATGGTTATAATGATGCTGCTGAGAGTACATCTTGGCGAATCGTCTTCTGAGTCGTGGCTGGGCAAAATGAATTATGATATGCGGTTATGGGCCGAGATCGAGCTCGAGCTATGGTGGCCTCTCGTCTTTTATCGGAGGATGCGAGGGGCAGGGTGGCAGGATAGCAGTGCGGCAGCGCGGACCTGTTTGGTTCTTATCGGAAAGGCGGGTGGCGCTTGCGAATGCAGCGTTCGAGGTTGTATGGGAAAGCACCGAAGGCGGCTGAAATTCTCGTGACGTTTATGAATCACAGCTGATGGCAAGTAGGGCCCTGCTGAAGCTGAGACCGGATAGAATGGGTTCGAGAAGACTGACGCTTGGGTTATCTAGATGGTGACGAGAGTTGTTTGCTGTGCGCGATGCAGTTACGTAGACTCGGCTTGGATGCCCGTGCCCGTTGTGTTGTGCTGGACAAATCGATCTTTGGCTTCCGTTAACGCGTCGAGCTGGGCCGAGGAATTCTAAATGTCGGGGGGAAGCAGGACTGGTATTGGTTGGATGCAAGAAGACATAGATGCGTACATGAGATCTGGCGCGGGTGGTTCACTTGGAGGTTTACCGGGCAAGATACAGCAGATCCGGCAAACCAAGCATGGACGGAGCAGCAGCAGGCTGAAGCCAAGCTAATTGGTTGGCCCGCGGCAGCTGACACCACCCGAGAAAAGCGGGGCTTGGGGCAACTCCGGCTGCCATGACATGTACCTTGTCATACTAATCGTGTGCACCGGTACCTACGCACAACTTACAAGACACCTTTTGCCGACCCGACAGCGTGAGCGGGGGAGGGGACTTGGCCCAGGGGACCAACCGCCGGCCAAGGACAAGGACCGACCCCTTTCCATCCCGATCTGGTGCACATCACAGGCCAGGGCTCGGCGGGGTAGTCCTACCATGTCGCACAGTCATTACCAACGCATACTCAGAGGTAAGGAATTAGGTTAAGGTTAGGTACCTTCAGGTCATTCGAGTGCCTCTTGTAGGTATCCCTGCTGTAGCTATTCAAATCATATCACATCGGCGTCAAGACACGCTCTCTAGAATCTAGATTACCAGTTGTATTCACTATTAGAAGAAACGTAATCATCATGAAGTCCGACTTGCTAAACCTGCCCTTCTCTTAACAATCATATTAGTCTTATACAACGCATCGCCGTTCCCCTCTCTCTCTCTCTCTCGTCGACGCACTCTTCTCTTGTCTGTTGTATGTCTGTCTGTCTGTCTACCCGTCTCTGTACAGAGATCTCATTAATGACAATGGCGCCGATCTGCTGTTGGTGAGAATGCAACGATGAACCGAAGCATTCAGCCAAACCATCACAGCACCTCTCTATCCGTGTTCCCCAAGGCATATAGATCAAGGTTCGAAGCTAGGAAAGAATGCTCAGATTGCCCCTACGAGCCCGTTGCTCCCTGTTTGCTCCACGTTGTTAGCTTGACAGGTAAGCCGCCAAACTGAAACAGCTGCCCAATTCGCCACCTCTTTCACGATGATCCTTCGTCATCCAGGCCTCAACCGTTGAGTTGTAGTGCAACGTGGCGTGGCCTGTGAATTCTCCTGGGCAACCTCTGCCAACCCTACAATCGAAGCTCTCTGAGGATCTGGTCGGCCATACTCTTGAACTGCCATGTGTTCCCTTTCATGCGTTTGAACTGAATACCGTGCAAGGAGAGAAGTGGGACCTTGACAATAACAATCTCAAATTCAAGGATCATGCTGCCGCCCAAGTCGCTTTGAACGTGGGTTGTAGTCTCCCCGGGTACCCGTCTCGATGACCCGGTAGGGTCTCGGTGAATACTCTCCTGGTCAGACAACTCCGATGTAGAATCACCCCGGTCGGCTGGTCCTTTACCTGGAGTACGGGGCGTGTACGGCACTCGGTCAGCTTCTCTAAACTCGTCCCTTTCACGGTCACCCCTAATACCAAAACTAAAACGCCGCCGAGCGCCAGAAGTAGCAGCTGGACTGTCAGGCATGTCCGCAATCCTCGTTATGTCGATGCTTGGGATGTGCCGGCAAGCAAAACCACCCCGAATTTCAGTGTAGTCGACACCTAGTTGTTTTAAGACCCTCTTTAATTCTGCTCGGATGGATGCCACCGACTTTGTAGACGTCGTGGAGACGCTGAAGAGACCTTTCAAGAAGACTGGTTTAGCTAGCTCGGAGTCTTCTAGCCTGTCTGCAGAGTTTCCACTTCCCTCCCCGGCTTCTTGATCTGTCTCCTCGACAACATCGGTTGCCCTGGTGCTCTCTCTTCGTGCTCTTCTTGCTTGAATACTCTCTCGGCGGGCATGTCCCAGAGGTCGGGTTTTCATTGATGTACCTCGGGTATTTAATGCGGCCTTGGGTTCTTTGGGAGGCTTGTCGTTGCCTGTTGACTGATCTGATCCACTTGTAGGAGGAGGTTCCTTGACGATTCTACTAGCAGAGCCGAAAGGTCGCCGTCTAAAATCTGCGGAATTGACGCTAGTAGAACGTCCTAACGCCTTATTGCTCTCGGAGAAATTACCGCCAGCCGATAATGGCGGGCTGAGTAAGTCTCGGTGTTGAGGCTGACTACTGCCAGATCGAAGCCTTGGCGGCTGACCTTCATCCCGATCCCGCCCTCTCGATTTTCGGATGCTAAAACTCTTGCGTGGCGTCGTAGGCTGGTCCACCGCCGGCGAGTGAACGTGGACTACAGGAGGGTGAGACCGATCTTTGTCTAGCCTTTCTGGTTCTTTTCGACGTCGCGTGCTAAACCGTCTCAGAATGCCCGCTGCGGTACTTTCCTTCCTGAGTGGTAGGGCGGCTAGGGCATCTGGAGCAGTGGGAATATTTGCCGGTGCTTGGGGTTTCTTAATCCCTTCCGGTGCGTCGTCTTCGCCATGAGTCCTGGCGCGAGGCCTAGTTCTACCACCAGTGGCTTTTTCTCCGACCATCTCGTAAGCTGCCGTATTCGTATGAGCTTCTGGCGGAGGCACTATTTCAGGCATGGATGTGTCGGTAGCATTCTTGGGAGTGTGCGATTTTGGCACTCGGTCTACCCTATCTCGATCTTGCTTTTCTTTTACTAAATAATAGATCGAGACAAGCGGACTGTAAGCATTGAGGGGATCAGTGCCCACTTGAAGTGCTTCCGAGCTGGGTGCCGTCAAGTTGTCTCGGCTACTAGTAGAGTTTCGACGCTTGTAAAAATCAAACCCGAACCCACGCTTTTTCTCAACATCCTTCGGAGGAGGAAGCGATTCTTTTTCTTTCTGCAGTAGTTGTACTGCTCGTTTATAATCGTCCGACTCAATGATTTTGGTAAGCTGAGATTTGATCGCCTCCGATGACCCAAAGTTAAATCCGGTCATGGCATTGATGACCTCGGGATCCAAGGGGAGGGTCAAAGGCTCTCGCTGGGCTAGATAGTTTTCCGGCGGTCCACCATATCCTTTGATGAGCCATGGGTGATTCATGACCTCGAACATTGTCGCCCTGTGTCGCGGGTCTGTGACGAGCATCCGCGATAGGAGGTGTCGGCACTCTAGATACTTGGTTAGCTCAGAGATTCCGGCTTTATCGGGATCCAGCTCAACTTGCCGTTCGACAACCAGCCTGGATAGTCCACCACACCCTTTTTAATTTTCGCATGCAGAGCCGGCATACTTTGATCGTCAAACGGGACCTTCCCACATACTAGGACGTAGAGGACGATGCCAAAACTCCACACATCTACCTCTGGGCCCGTGTAGGCGCGGGCTTGTAGCAACTCAGGAGCGGCAAAATATAAACTACCGCAGAAGGTCTTTAAATGGCTCCGCGGGGAGAAGAGATTACTAAGGCCGAAATCAATGATCTTAATATCGCCTGTCTTGCTGATGAGAATGTTCTCAATTTTGAGATCCCGGTGGACAATGCTGTTCCGGTGGCAATAGTCCAGCGCACTAGCAATCTGTCGACTGAATTTCCTTGCTTGTTTCTCCTTCAGCTTTCCATGGGAGATGATGTAGTCAAGCATCTGACCCCCATTAACATACTCAAATAGCATGTACCAGTGGTAATTAGTGCGAATGACATCGCGTAAACCACAGATGTGCGGATGTTGCAATAGAGTGACGATGGCAGCCTCGCGTGCAGTGCGTATTTCCTTGGACTGATCGGCCCTTTCTTTCTCGGCCCGAGTATGATGGCCATCTTCGGTGGAGCCCCGTGGAATAATTTTGCAGGCAACCTAAAACGAGTGGTCAGAGGGGCTTTTAAATGATGCGCGCAGGAGAGGGATATCGACAGACGGGGTCGGCAAAAGAGAATTAAATGGCACATGACAAAGAAGAGAGCACGAGCAAAAGCAGAAGTAGAAGCAGAAGCAAAAGCAAGAAGACCGGTGGACACTAACATGTTCAGACCCATCTTCCTTGCGAGCAAGCTTCACCTTGCCCATGCTGCCAGCCCCAATGGTCTTCCCGAGCATCCATTTGCCGGATTGGGTTGGAATGGAGGTTCGTGATGTCCTCTGTTTGGCGCCGGTGGCACGAGCATCGGCGGCGGCCTGCATGACCGGGGGGACGGCAGCGGGACCGTTAGTGTTGGCGGCAGTGGTAGCGGTTGTGGCAGTCGCCATGTCGCTGTTGTGAGAGCGGCTGGAACGGGTGCTGGCACGGCGAGAGACGCCTTTGGTATCGTTACCACGGGAGACCGGAGGGCGGTCTTTGCTAGAACTTGGCCTGGACTGGGGGGCTATGTTCGAAGTTTCATAGTCTTGATGTAGAGGAATGTTTTGGGCTGCACGGGTAGACCTGGAATCCGAATGCTGGCGACTATGATGGCGTTGGTGAGAGGTCGAGGTAGGTCGATGCGAGAGCGGGGCAGCGCGATTCTTGCTGCTGGTACGGATTTGGCTGGTTGCAGCAGTGGTGTCCGTGCTCGTGGTTGGGCGTGAACGTGTCGAAAGGGATCGAGTGGGCTGTGTGGAATGATTGGACCGGTGTTGAGCTTTCTGCTGTGGTGGTTGTGGCTGTTGCTGTCGGGAGTGTTGTTGATGTTGATGTTGATGTTGATGATGATGACGACGGTGAGGATGATTTCGCTGATGCTGCTGCTGATGAGATTGATGATGAGAATGAGGATTGAGGGGGGGAGGGGAAGTGGTTGATGAATGACGGTGAAGATGCTCCCGGTGTTGCTGCTCAGTGGCAGACGTCGACATTGCTTTGTGACGAAGAGCTGGCAAAGACGCCAAATCAGATCGACAAGACAGACCAGACGAGACCACTAGAAAGACCAGCACTTCAGGCAGGTGGTAGGGATGTTGAGTGCTGTTGCGCAGAGGTATTTTACCTGGTTGAATTGTCATGGAGGTACATCTGGGTGTCGTCGACCCAGTACCTGCACTAAAGGAGTGGGGATGGAAGGGATGTATGTAGTGGATACCTGGGTTCACGTGGTGCATCGTCTATCGATACCCAACCTTGCAGCTGAAAGGGCACAGAAAAGCAGGTATATGCGAATCAGGAGCTACAGCTTTTGAGTATACAGTACATGACAAATTCGAGGAAAAGGGACGGGCACAGGTTACAACTAAGCCATGTAACGTAGACGCCGTACAGTACAAGAATTGTACCGAGATGCCAATGTTCAGTGATCTGCCAGTTGGTACCTATCTAGATACGTAGCTACCTACCTACCTACTTAGGTAAGTAGGTATGTAGGGGCTTCTACTGGTTGATGCCTCGGGTAAAAGCGGCGTCTCAAGGGGGAATGAGCTGGGAGTGGTAGGCAACTTGTGTTTTGTTCCGCACTTCAAAATCCAAGCATATGGCCATCATCCATACAAATCAGTTTGTTTACGTCGGATGCAGTGGTTTTGTTTTGTTTTCTCCATTCGCTGCTGCCCCCAATGTAGGTACATACCTACCTAGGTAGCCTGCACTCTCACCTAAGTACCTCTTGGGTACATACCTGTGCGGCTTGAATCCTTCGCACAGTACGTACACTACCTTACCTCCGTACTTACTTAGGTACCTACTTAGGTAGATACGTGGGGCACTACCCGACGCACACAAACCCTATCGATCGATTGGAGGTCAGGAAGGGAGACACGATGTAGTGTAAAGTTTGGTGCTTATTAGGCAGATCCATAGTGTACCTGGTTGTGCAGTGGGATCCCAAACTGCCACGCTACACGCTAGCTATCCAGACTCCTACCAACTAACCAGCCTCAGGCGAGCGAGTTGTTGTTCCACCTGTCTACCCCTTTGCGGGACAGCGACGACGACAACAGTGACAACAGTGACAACACCGACAACTCCGACAACTCCGACAACACCAACACCAACACCAACACCAACACCACCAACACCACCACCAAGTAGTAACCTACCCCTATACACTACAGTCTGTACCAGCAAACATGATGTATCTGCGTTTCTTGTACAGCCCCGGTATCAGCACTTCCTCAAAGGCTTACCTCGGTACTCGTGCAGTACCTACCTACCTTTCAAGACCAGTCCATGATGCTTTAGCTAGGAAGGGCACTAAAAGCTAAGTGCTTAATAGTGTTCACGATTCATGGTGTAGGTAGCCTGTAGATTACCTTACACTACCTACCTACTCTTGAGAGTCTGCGGTCTCTGGCAAGGGACTGGTAGCGAGATGTAGGTATCAGCATCAGCATCAGCATCAGCATCGGCATCGGCATCGGGACTCATTATCTTAATTCCTCTGGTTGGTTACCTAGTTGGCGTTCAATACTAGATTCCGCGAGGGCGTGCTGTCTCTGTCTCCCCTTCAATCCTCTTTCATCTTTTCGTCAACATCGTCATCTGGATCACTGAATCCCCCCCCTCTGGACGCCGACAGGATATGATGACGAAACAGAGGCCATTATGTACTGAGCTATAGGTACGTGTACGAAGCGTGTATTGCATCTTTGCTGTCCCCCGCCTTTCTGAGCGCAATGATAGGCTGTACCGCAACTCGCAACAGCTGGGCATTCATGTGCTTGCGTGGGGAAATTGGGCGGCGTTGCAGAAGATAGGGCGCTTCTAAGATCCTTGGGCTTTGTTTGCCGCTCAAAAAGAAACTAATAGACAGATAGGGTATACTCTGATGTGGAACTTTACTATAAGCCTCCCTCACCAGGAATGCGTACAGTTTTGCTCTGCCCGGGATCCAGATCTTGTCCGAGATCACCTGGAATGGTTTGTGATCCCCCTAAAGGGGATATAGCCATCAACTCCTGCTTGGACAGGTGAGGTGGATGGTGGGCAGTGGTCAAGATTATACCCAACCTGAGTTCACCGAGATAACTTGGAAGATGCTTCGACAGAGTAATCATTTGCGTTATTATAGTTTGGTGGCATCAGACACTAATTATTCGCAAGATGACATACTTACCTACCTACCTAGCTATACAGAGGATGTAATCTCTGTCGAGATATGTTGACTTATATAATAGACAGTAGACCGCGGATCAACTCAAACGGCACCTAGTGTAGTGCGGGCAGCCGAAGCCGTTAAATTCGCCATCTGGATCCTGCTTCGATCTTTCCAAGTTCGATATGGACCAGAGCCTTATAAAGCAGGAAGAACACTCCGATCGTGAAGCTTTAGGTATTACCGTATTACCAACATGCCAACGAAAAGCCATGGATTACCCAACACACACGGCTATAAATACCACAGATTCCCATCGGAAAGCCGTTCGGTGTGATCCGTTATGGTATCACTTTCCGAAGGTATGCCAGCCAACGATGCCCTGTGACTTTATGCATCATTTGGCCCATCTTGACCCCCGGCAAGAAGACGGCAACCACCCGGCCGATCAAAATGGTCACTCAATACAGTCTGTAGCCAGGTCAGACAGTCCCCATTTGACGCTCGTCGTAACCAACTGCTCGTGAAGCCCCATGGTCCACGATGCCCGCAGCAGCCCAGAGCCCATGCTAGGGTCCAATAGGGAAGGGTTTCCTCGGTCGAATATGGAGTATGGACCGCCAACCAAACCGATTCGAGAGCCTCAGGGCCAGACCTTCTGGATGGAGGTGCTCTGGAGTTACGGTCCTCCTCTCAGCGCCACGGCCTTCGCCGATTGTTTTGAGTAATCTGTAGAGAGCGTTCTTCGGGTCTGAAATTTAGGTGCCATCGTCGTAGCCACGTACGAAGTAGGTAATCCGTAAGTCAATAGGTAGCGACATCATTTTGGCGTTTCTTGATTTTCTCCGTTTTTTACGGCTTCTAATACCTATGCAAACGCGTTTGTCCAGGCTCAGTAAAGTAGGTCAGCGCGAACTTGAAGTTATAACGCTAGGAACATCAACTAGTTACCGGCTAGACCTCTTTACTTATTCACATGGAAATTCAAAGATAGTTTTACACACTACCTAGAACATCCATGGTGACGATCTCAGTGATAATAGTGATTGAAACTTGAAAGGGATCTCACCTGTCAGCCCCACAGTAATTATTGACGGGCAGCTCTGATAAGACAATCGCGCCAAGTCTTATCACTTATCCTTCCTTATCTCTACCTATCACTGACGTGCAGGTACGCATTCCAAGGTTCCTTTCCCTTCTCATGTCTTGCAGGTATATGGTCTTACCTACCTATCTGTTGAAGCATTCTCTCATCCTTCCCTTGCTAAACAAATGATAGGCCTGTAAGGTACTCTGAGCGCTGGCTAGGCCCCCAATGTCCTGGAAACGGAACCGCGCGCAATTCGAAGACGATGCCCAAGCCCAGCATTCCCCCTATGCCTTCTTCGGCACTCCACTACCGCCCCTCGACCCCGACGTCCGTGATGACGGCTCCTATGTCCCCATTTGGAAGCAGGAGGTGAGGGATGAGCGCGGCCGGAAGCGTTTACACGGTGCCTTCACGGGAGGATGGAGCGCCGGCTATTTCAACACCGTCGGCTCCAAGGAAGGCTGGACCCCCTCGACCTTCGTATCTTCCCGGTCGAACCGACACAAAGATGGCGCGAATACGGCAACACAGCAGAAGAAGCAGCGCGTAGAGGATTTTATGGACGAAGAGGACCTGGCCGATGCAGCCGAAGCCGAAAAGTTACAAACCGCGCGGGAGTTTACTGGTACTGGCTCAGCCAAAGATGACGGCGTTCGACGGGGCGGCCTGGCAGAGTTGTTTCGAGTCCAAGGGGACACCATGGGCATCAAGCTGTTGAGAAGGATGGGCTGGAAAGATGGCCAGGGAATAGGGCCCAAGGTGCGCCGGAAAGCCAGGCTCAACACCGATAGCGGGCCCGGCGCAACACACGACGGTAGCCAGACTTATCTTTTTGCACCCGATAATGTCTCCATGATCGCCTTCGCCAGAAAACGGGACCAGAAAGGCTTGGGCTACGAAGGCGAATCAAGGCTAACGCCTATTGGAAACACTTCTACCCCTGAAGCCGGCGAAAGCTCCGACGAGGATACTCTGGACGTGCCGATACGGCGTCCGGGGTTGCAGAAGAGGAAGGAGGAAAAGAAAAGTAAATTCGGGAAGGGAGGCATCGGAATAGGTATATTGAACGATACCGGCTCCGATGACGAAGACCCGTACGAGATAGGCCCAAAGATCTCGTATAATCGGGTAATAGGGGGCGACCAAAAAAAAAAGAAAATTGGTACCACCAAGGCCAACCCAGCCCTTGGCGCGGTGCCGATATTCAGATCAAGAAAGAATATTCTAGCGAGTACAAGCAAGAGCTTGCGGAAATGTCATGATGGTCGCCTGCCTCTAGACGGATTCATCTTTGGCACCGGAGTCGACGCTCTTATCTCCTCCATCAATTTGACGGGGAAATATCCACCTCCCGAAGTACCACCTGGCTGGAAATCCAGCAAGCAGCGTAAAGCCGAGACAGAAAATGCAAACTATGTATCCACGGCCGACGCAGCAAAGGCATCCAAACTTGACCCCAAATCACGCGCCGCTCTTCTAGGCGAAGCACAATTACCCGGAAAGTCTGTATTTGACTTTCTATCCCCCGAAGCTCGCGAGCGTCTCGCGTCTGCCACGGGGAAAACGAACCTCCCGCCAGCACTAGGCGAGATACCGGCCGAATATACGCTTACCGAGGCTGAACGGGAGCAAGAGCTTTTACGTCAGCTACCCGAGCTCGATAAAATGACGGCAGTCGCAGCGCTTACGCGTGGAGCCAGCGGATCCGGCCCTGCACCGTACGCAGATGACGAGGGGAAACGCGGTCGGTACCGTGCGTACCTCGAGTACGCTGCGGGCTTCGCAAAGAACATCCCCTCAAAGCCAGCAGGTGTGAAGAATCAGGATTGGCTTCGCGAGTTACATGAGTTTGCCAGTTGCGCGCGCATCTTCAAACCCATGACAGGCCTCATGGCCTCTCGCTTCACCACTTCCACAGCAAAACTGGGTAATGGATCGGCAGGCGGCAGCGGCAGCAAAGACAGCGATCTTCTACATAAGCCACCAGAGAAACCCAAAGACCCGGCTGAAGAAGCGGCGAAATTGGGCATGTATGGGCCCATGACCAGGTCGGTGACGACCTTCTTCCCTACCAGGCTTCTTTGTAAACGTTTCAACGTCCGCCCTCCCGACCATGTACAGCCCGATGATGCCATGGAGTCAGACGAGAAGCCTTCGTCTGCAGCTGGTGGGTTTGGCGCTGCTATGGGTACCTTGAACATGAATTCGGGAGCGGCGGTGTTCGACGAGAGCCCCATGACGCTTAATGAGCTCGTGAGGCAGGTCCAGACACAGACGTCCAATAACACGGACGACGCGAACAGAAATGCTAGAGAGAGCGGCATCATTCATGAAAATCAGGCCGCGAAGGTCCCAGCGAAAGAGCCTGCAGTTCAAGTCCAAGCGGATGTGAACGAGGCGATTGAGGGTGGTCGTGCCGAGGACGCGGTCTTGAAGGCTATATTCGGGGATAGTAGTGATGAGGAAGACTGAGAAGGGATGGATGCTCACGTCCTTGTCTTGCTTTTTGGAAGTTTGTTATATACCCCTCTATTGGCGCTCATCACTTCACAAATGAACGTGACCGGAAATAATTACTGCATAGCTGTACTATGCATATACCCACGATGTTGTGGTTGATGGCTTGCGCGGATACGACTATATCGTGACAATATCCATGCAGGAACCTTGAGAAGGTTTACCTATCTAGAACACGGGTTTAATGCCCCGAGGCTTCTTTTCTGTTAAGAAAGAGACAGAAAAGAGTTAATATAGAAGATTGATCACGACTTCCACATGCTTTGTCTGGTTTCATTACTCTATCTAGGTGTGGGTTAGATACCGTCCTCCCGTGCGGCGAGGAACGCGTCGCGTTAATATCTATATACATGCCCAGCCGGCGCAAAGACAAGGCCTTCCGTTCCCAACTACCACGGCTAATGTAGAGGCTTGGCGATAGGCGCGATGATGCCCTGCTTGTGAATGACGCGCGGCTTCGTGGCATCCTGGAAGGACTGCTTGGTCAGGAACTCCGGGCCGATGGGCAGGCGGAGACTTCGCTCATACTGCGCCCTGCCCTCATACTGATGAGGGAGCTGAGAGGCGAGGTATTTATCGTTCTGGGTGGCTTTTCGTTAGGAATGAAAGAGATGGAAGACGTTTGATTATGGTGTAGGACTAACCTTCTTGACACGTTTCTCGTTGATGATTGCCCGCTCGTTCTGGAAATCTTTTCGCGCCGTAGGCTTCACGCCCTCCTTTTTGGTGAAGAATCGGCGCTGGTTCTTTTCGCGTTTTGTTACGCCCTCGCCGACCCACTAGAGAAACAAGCGAATGTTAGCCACATGGAAAGTTTCTTCATTACAAAATAAATATTTTGAGGTATCGCTTACGGAGCCCCAGCCGGGTAATGTCGTCTCGATAGTCTTCTCATCATCATCGGCGACAGCGGCATCCTTTTCAGCTTGGAATTCGGCCTCGAAGACATCAAGTCCGCCAAAAGCTCTTTCGATGAGTTCTTGTTCCCGGAATTGGACGGGAAGATGTTGATCTTCGTCATCCGAGTCTACGGCAGCCTGTACTGTGGCGTTTTTATTCTGTGATTTCCTTTTGATGGGCGCTGCGGCCGCAGGCGCTGCGGATACGGCCACAGAGCTGATGTCGATGTCCAGTACATCTGTGCTGGGTGCAGCCTTTTTGTTTCCCCGTTTCTTGGAACCGGATGTTACAGGTTGGCTCCACGCACCTGCTGTCCCATTCACATCATGATCTTGGCGGACTGGCGCTGAAAGAACTTCAGACCGGTTGATTGATGACTCCTGAGCATTGGTTGCTCCTGCTTGTGGCTCGTCTGTTTTCTCTGTTTTCTTAGCCTTGTTGGCCTTGGCAGCATGTTTAAGATCGGATGGCTGGCCAAATGTCCGTCTACCAACTTCGTCGGGCCCATTATCGGATTCACTCGGATCCTCGGCGTCTGAAGCAAGCTCCCGTCTTATATCAGCTATCAACTCGTCATTTGCCTGTTTTCGCCTTGCCTCAGCTTTCTTCATGAAGTCCATGCTCATGAGTTTCGACCTTGGCTCAGAGTCTTCCATGTCGTCGAGATTTTTGAGTTGTCGTAGAAGCTTTACTCGGTCGTCAGCGTCCGAACCATCTGAGTCGTCGGATTCTTCATCCGAGACCCCCTCTGCGGCTTTGCCTTCGATTCGACGACGAAGCTCTTCGTCGCGTCTTGCCATTTCCGTGACTCCCGTACGAACATCCTCATCCCAGGCAGCACGGCCATTTTTGTTAGCCTGTTTAGCCCATTTACTCTCCCGATGTCGGGCCCCCATTCTCTCCATCGCACGTTGACGATCCTGAGCCTCTCGTTCGTCCTCGCTGTCGAGCTCGCCGGAGGCAGCCATGATCTCGCGCTCTTTGATTTCATCCCGTTCTTTTTGTTTTCTGTGTACACGATGGTAGGCCTTGGACTTGATCTTTTTGATACGTTTGGCCCTAGCTTCTTCCCTGGATTGCAGTTCCCTCTCACGGCGTTTTTGTTGAACCATTGCCTTTCTAGAGATTACTTGACCATCTTCATCGACTACGACGGGTTTTTCTTTAGGCTTCGCGCTTAGACTCAGACCACTTTCCTCCATGATGGCCATAATGGTACTTTCGAGCTCTGTTCCGGCATTCTTTTGTGTTAGTGGTGCAAGCTCGTTGTTGTTGTGGCGAGCCAGGCCTGTCTCTTGTTGAGGTAGAGGGAAAACAAGGCTAGTATCTGTTCTACGCATAGATTTGACGGTGTCAAGCCAACGACCGAGGGTCTCATTTGTCTTATCATACGCAACTGAGCGATCCAGCTTTGCTTGTGCCCGCCGCGCAAGAGGAACCTCGAGCTTTTGTTTTTTGGTTGCCCGCTCATCTTTAGTTATAAGTTTCAGGGATTTTTTGAGCTCCGAATCCTTGACACTTAAAAGGCCTAGGTCTTTGAGACCAAGTTTCTGCTTCGAGCTTTTTGTCTGATCCTCCTCTTTCTTATCATCAGCGCCCGCAAATTGTGACACCCAGGCGTTGATATCCTGATCTTCAGGATTGGCCTCATCATCTGATTCGACGTCGGAAGACTCATCGCCGGAGTCTTCGTCGTCAGAATCATTCTCGTCCTCGTCGGAATCCTCGTCTTGAGCTTCGCCTGGTTGCTCATCGTCCTCTGACATCGACATGTCCAGGGCAGCTGCGAGATCTATAGCGTCAGAGCCAAGCGAGGCGCCATCGGCTTCGTCGTCTTCTCCGTCGTCAGATTCGTCATCCTCGTTCTATGTTTGTAGTTAGCGCCACGAAAACAATCACCCTAGAGCTTTTGGTGTTCTCACCTCCTCTGTCTGTTTCTTGTTCTTCTTCTTCGTTTTCTTGCTCCCACTAAACCGGAAGTCTTCGAAACGCTCTTCGTCACTTTCACCAAACGCCTCGTCGCTGTCAATCTCGGAATCGTCGTCTTCATCCACGACACCCACGCGCCACGAGTTGCCCGAGCTATCGCTGCCGTACTCGACGTTTTCATCTTCCTCCTCGTCTCGTCGCGCTCCGCGGCGCATTTTCCGTGGGCGTGTCCCTTCCTCTTCGCTATCCTCATCGTCTTCATCGTCCCGCGGGTGTTTTCCGCGCGGCGCGTCGTCATTCAGGTCGGCATCAAGCTGGCGGTTGCGCTGCGTGCGCTTCTGCTGGTCGCCGACCTCAGCCTGGGCGGCGGCATAGGCATTGAGGGCCTTGCTGTTCGCTTTGGCCTTCGACCGCCTATTCTTCCCTTTGCCGCCGCCACCGTTAGCCGCAATGAGCGGCCTTCCATGCGATTGACGGCCAGGCATCGTGGCCTATGATTACTCGTTTGGTCGTGGATGCAATGATCTGCATAGAATGTGAGGAGGTCGCTTCTTGTTTACGTCTCGGCAGAGGTTGAGTAAATAAACTGATGCGGCACTGTTTAGGATCTGGGACGAGTAGGGTAGCTTTGAAATGTAAACGCCGTAGCTATCAACCTGGATCGAATTCCGAGTCTGATGATAAACGGTCCCAGAACTTTTTCTTATCGCGATAGTGGTGGGGGCGGCAGGGGCCCGCCAAAGTTCATGTTGTTCCACATATGCATAATATAGGTAGGTAGCCTAAACCGTGACTTATATCGTTATACTGTGTATAGTCTCTTATATGATAAGTTTACAGCAGTTAGCGCCCAAAGTCCCGAAGTCTCACACTGTATGCAACCCGCACGGGCCCACACCCATGGACCCCTGTCGGCAACTTGACTGGGATTTTACAGCTCCGTGGAATTTGAATGCTTCGTCCCCAAATTCACGTCCCCAAAGCGACTCGAGAGCACATTCACCCCGAGGATCGCCAGCCAACAATCGAGCGGCCGCGAGAAGAGCTACGAAGCCAGGACCAAGAAGGGGGAGAACGAGGAAGCGTGGCAAAGAGGATTAATTGACTTATAAAAAAGAGGCAAAATGCAGCCCACACAGGCGCTGTTGAAGCGCTTTCGCAAGCTGCCGCTGACGACGAAGGACATCAAAAAGGGATTCTACAAGGGTACGCGCACGGGTTCGATGGGTCGGCACACCAAGCACGGTGGCTATGTCATCGAGTGGAATAAGGTGCGGACTTACGTTGTGCCCCCGGGTCTCGACAAGTTCCAGGTGTGTTTCTTTGCGTTCTCTTTCCTGTTCTTGATCTCACGTTGTTGTCCGGACCACAGCCGATTGCTGAGGCCGCCGGGCCCAGACTGCACATAAGGATGGGCGAACCGGAGGATCGGTTAGAAAAAGGCGAACGCACGCTCGCGCAAGGAAGAGGTGTCCGGCCATGATTTCGCAATCGCGAGCGCAGCTATACCTCAGCTATTGCCATACGATGATACAAATGCTAACTATGCGCCCCCTCTGAACAGTTAACCCCCTTCGTCACCGCCAAGATAGAGCCCACGCAGGGTCGCTACGAGGGCTACCGCTTGGGCCCCAAGAGCGCCGAGCGGTACCTGGACCGATGGAAGTCCGAGAATGGAATGGATTAAAAAAGCACAGCCGACGAGAAATGATAAATTGACGAGATGCGCCGTCCTCCTCGACGGCTACCTAGGTCCAGAAAGGAAAAGAAAAAACATCCAAGACTTGAGCGGCAGAAATGCTTCTCGTTATTAAAGCGCCACTTTGTGGTCTCGACACAGAAATCCTCGTAGATAAAGCATCGTCAGACTTGATGTCGAGGTTTTATGGATATAGAATTCCTGTGTTGACTGAATGGGACATACATATGTATTAGTTATTAGGGGACCATTATTAACAAATCAACTCCCGCAATGTGGCCCAGACGTAAATACATCAATCAACAATCGACCAGACCCGTTGAATCCTTTTTCTCTGCATAGAACAACATAGCTATACCAATTTGGGCCCAATTAACCGACTCGCCGTTTCCGCTCGGTAAGGAAATGTATACCGTATCTAGGTAGCGCTTTGGTACAGTCTGTACATGCTACCTATCTAGGGACTTTAGGGACTTTGGAAAGAAACTGCGTGGCCCAAGCTGCCACCTGGCCCAAATTGGTACTACATACTTAGGTAATCGGTTTACGTTATGCATAAGAGTTGATTCCGAGCGGGCAGAATGACGCTAGGCTCGGTGCGCCACTCAACGTGTACTACCTACATAACCAAACCATCCTCTATCTACGTACAAACTGCGTCCTCCGTCCTCCAATACCGAGCTGGTATTGGCTATTACATAACCGGAGTGGGGACATGGTGAATGTGGGACCAACCCCAAGCTCCACCTCACTCTTTCGGGGCCAACAACTTCTTTTCTGACATCTGGTCAGAGTAATTGTTCACCGAGACAGCTCTTCTGCCTGCTCCCATTGCAATAACTGCACCATTTCATTCACCCTCCTCGTTACTCTCTTCGCCTGCCCGGTGGAAGCTGGCAATTTGACTGCCACGCCGCTTAATTATATACTAAACCTCTACGTATACGAAGCAGACCAGACAAGACCGACTACGAGTTGTGCAACATGTTCTAGCTTGTTCTCAAAGTTCCCCATTCCATCTACCATCCCCCACAGTATCGGTCGTATCTCTCCACGTGTGCACTCTTGTTACCCTGTCCCCCTCCCCGTGTCCAAAGTCGGGTTTTGAGGAAGTCAATTGAAGTTTACCGAGTTTAAACGTTATTCCCCTGCCGGTTTATATAAATATATTTCAACGTAAGTTTGTCGGCCCTCGTTGGAATACATACCTACTTTACCCAGTCTTCGTGCGCCAACCACTAGCCCTCGTGAGCCACGTCATTCCTCTCCAGTACCTCTCATTTTTGCTATCTTTGCCACCTTGTGTGTGTCTTTCTAACAATATGCTTACGCCATGAATACACAGGCTTGAGACAATGGCGTCCGAGGAAGGTTCCGCTGCCGCTCGGCTTCTGCAGAAACACACCCAGCATCCTCTTCAGCCCACCGTTGAAGATGCGCCGGATGAGGCTTCGGCTAGCCCCGCGCCTCCGACTGACCCAACCCCGGCTCCTGCGGCCGCTAAAGGCACCGGGAAACGGGCCTCCCCGGCTTCGACTCTCAACACCGGATCGCACGAGGCCTTCCCCGAGCTCGGCGTCCCTAAAACGACTGCCACCAGGACGAACTACCCTCCTATCTGGGGCGGTGCCAAGGGCAGCGCAAATGGCAATACCAACGGTACCTCCTGGTCTGCTAATGGTACTCCGCTTGCGTCAACGCCCAATTCCGGAATAACCACGCCGACCGGTGTTCCTCCGCCGATGGCTATCCCGGGTCGCAACGTTGAGACCATCGTACTGCCGTCGTCTTCGCTCCTCCCGCGTAACCAATTAAGACGTCCCATTCTAGATATTGTCAAGGACATAAACCGCAAGTCTCGGGCAGTCATCACAATGTCTACTGCACCGGGCGGTCAGCTCAAATTTGAAGCTGCCGGTCCTCAGGATAAGGCACAGCAAGCTTTGCGGGAACTGGTTTCCCAAATCGGCCGAAAAGTAAGATCCATCACTACCACCCTGTGCACCGCTGCTTGACTAACGAAATGTCTGAAGGAAACTGCCACTATCTCAATTCCACAATCTACAAAGGCTCATATCATTGGCAAGGCTGGCGCTACGATCAAATCCATCCAGGAGAAATCTGGCGCGAGAATACAAATGCCCAAGGTCAATGAAGTATCCGTCAGCACGGACGACGATGACGATACTATGATTGATGTGATCATCGAAGGCAACACTCATACGGCCGCCTTGGCTCGTCAATTGATTGAAAAAATTGTGGGAGAACGCACGGCCAATGCTAGCATAAAACTGAAGTCGATCCCGACCGAATTTTACCCCTTCATCGCCGGCCCAAATAATAGTTTGGCGCAAGCTCTCGAGGCGGAACATGGTGTCCAGATTCGCGTGCCGCAACATCTGCCCTGGGCGGCCCAGGTACCACAGATGCCGGTATCTGGACAGAGACCAACATTTGCCCCTTCTCCGCACGATAACCACATCCAACTCGCGGGTGAGCGTGCTGCTGTCGTGGCAGCACGAGCTGCAATTGAACACCGGGTGCAACAATTGCAGAATGAGTTGCGCATGGACCAGGTGGATATTCGCCAAGGCGCTCACCAGTTCATTATTGGCGAGCGTGGTATTCCATCCGGCGAGTTTTTCGCCGATACCAACTGTGTCGTGCTTCTCCCTACCGAACCAGGCGTAGATACCGTCACAGTTATTGGTAGGGCAGATGATGTGTCGAACGGTCTGGACAAGGCTATGGAATTGGCAACTCAAGTCCACACATCGGTCTTCAATGTTGCCAAACATCATAGCCACGCTCCAGGAGGTGAGTCTGCTTACACGCGAGACCTTGCCCGCTACCTCCGCCAGAGAAAGGAGATTGAACGCCTTGAACAACTATATAAACTCAACATCAACACGCCATACACGAGTGGTATAACTAGCCCTTGGGAGTTATATGCTCGTGAGGGAAAGAACGCTCTCAAGGCACAGAAAGAGATGAGTTCTATCGTCAGCAGCCATCCGCCCTCGCGTTTGACAACGCTTCCAGTCGATCCTTTCTTTCACTCTTACCTACGCAACGATATAAAGCCCAAAGTCCAAGATACGTTTGGTGTTCACATGGTCGTCCCCGATGCCTCAGATGCCGAGTTGCCTGTACTCCTGGTCTTCGAGGGACCTGAAGTCAAAGAGGACGGGTACGAGATTCCACAGAAACCGCCTGCGGCTTCGGAGCTCCGCGTATTTCAACAAGGCCTTGAGGATGCCAAGAAGCATATCCTTGGTCTCATCAACGGCCAGGAGAAGATCGAAACAACCACGCTTGAAGTTCCGGTCAAGTACGTTAACCATCTCAAGATTATCGAAGTATGCTAACATCAAGACAGGTTCCAGGATAAACTTAGGAAGTTCATCAAGAAGGAACAGGATGCGACAACTCGTGCGGCCGGCGATATCCCTGTCCGCGTTAGTGTTAAGGGCACAACTGTGACCATGCGGGGTCCCACTTCTAATGTGAACTCCCTTGCCGAAAAGTCCGCTGCTTTTGTTGAGCAAGAGAAAGAAGATGAGAAAGAACGTGGCTTCTCTTTGAAGTTTGAGTTTCCGCAGAAGTTTGCAAACCATCTGATCGGCAAGGCGGGTAGCCACATCAACGAGCTGCGCGAGAAGTTCGATGTCGACATCCAGGTTGGGGATGGAGAGGTTGAACTCAAAGGTCCAAAGGCGAAAGCTGAGAGGGCGAAGTCCTACATTCTCTCACTTGGCCGGCAATGGGCCGATGAGACCACCCACCATCTTAAAATCGAGCCCAAGTTCCACAGAGAACTTATCGGCGCCCAAGGTGGCCAAATTCTGCGGTTGCAGAATCGATACGGTGTCCACATTAACTTCCCCAAATCCAACAAGCCCGGTAAGGATGACGAGTCTGTAGCAGATGCCTCGAGCGAAAGTGGAAAACCACGACGACAACAGGCCGTCGATGAGGTCGTTATCAGAGGACCCAAGAAGGGTGCTGATGAAGCTCGGGACGAACTGTACTCTCTATACCAGTACCTCAAAGAGCACTCCCACACGGCTACAGTATTGGTGCAGCAGAAGCAACTGCCGTCTTTGATTGGTTCTGGTGGCGCTGCGATGGATGAACTTCGTCAAGCCACCGGAGCCAGAGTCGACATACCAAACGACCGAAACGAGGCGTCGGAAGGTATGGTTGAGATCACACTCAGAGGTAGCAAAGAACAAGTCACTGCAGCCAAGTCAATTCTTGAAGAGAAGAAGGCAATCTTCGATGACACCGTCTCTAAGACAATTGAGGTGGACCGAAAATGGCACAAGAACTTGATCGGACCCGGAGGTATGAGATGCTCCCATCAAAGCAACCTTAGCGAAAGTGTTTCTAATATTTGGATAGGTTCTACTCTGCGTGACATTGTAATTAAAGCTGGAGGTCCGGAAGATCGACGTCTCCAGGTTCGAACCGTCCAATTTCCCAAACAAGATGCCGATGGCAATGGCATCAAGATTGAGGGTCGACGCGATGTTGTTGACAAGATTGTTGCGAGCATCCAAGCCCTTGTATCAGAGCGAGAAAACCAGGTCACAGAAATGCTGGACGTACCGGTCGAGAAGCATAGAACACTTATCGGCCGTGGCGGTGCGACCAAGCGCCAACTCGAGTCCCAGTTCAATGTTTCTATTGACATTCCCCGCCAAGGCAGTGCGTCGACTGGAGTCAAACTAGTTGGTCTGCCTGCGAACGTTGAGAAAGTCAAGGAGCACATCACATCGCTGGTGAAAGAATCGCAAGGCGAGGCCATTCAGATCCCTCGAAAATATCACAATACCATTTCAGAGAATGGCCAATTCTTCCGCAGGCTTCTTAGTGACTACAAGGTCACCGTCGACCATGCCGGCCAGAACCCCCCGGCTAAATCGAAGGCTCCGGCCCGCGCTAACAACAACGCCCTTCCTCTGATCACCGATGACTCGGAAGCGGCAGCTGGCGCTCACTCCTGGACCATCGTCGAGACAACATCCGCCGAAGAGGGTGACATCCCTTGGGTTCTCAGAGGCAACCAGGACAACATTGCCAAGGCCAAGAAAGCTATCGCGACTGCCCTGGAGCAGGCCCAAAAGAGCAATAATAGCATTGGTTACCTTGTTCTACCTGACCCCTCAACCTACCGCCTCGTTATCGGTCCCGGCGGTTCCAAGGTCAACGCCATTCGAAAGCAGAGTGGCTGCAAGATCAATGTTCCGCGCGACCAGGCCAGAGATGAGGCCATTGAGATCATAGGCTCCAAGGAAGGCTGCGAGAAAGCTAGAGATCTCATTCTCAACGCCGTTCGTGACGGACAATCACCACGTCGGGACTAGAGACTCTGAGGAAACGTCCCGGTACCGCCGCTGTCACTGTTTCATGTGGTAATTGTATGTGTATGAACATAGTGTTCGATGTGGGACCTTCAAAAGGATTCGTGTATGCGGGAGGGGGTGGGCATAGGGGTGAGGCAACCTGGAAGGCGAAGGGAAAAGGTTTTTTTTTCATCGTGTTGAAGGAAAAGCAAGAAAGACACCAACTTGAGCTTGCAGAGATGGAATGATCATCTGATCTTGTGCGATTACCTGTTCGAAATAAAAAATAAAAAAAGCTTCGCACGGTAGGGGTAGGTATTATTAGTTAATATATACCCGCTACGAGGATTACGTGTCAATCATGAGAAAGTCTTTTTCGCTCCTGTCTGTAAACCTATATATGTTCTTTCACATGTGAATGGCATTCGCTAGATAGGTAAACTGTATCAGTCACACGGGGGCAACTTCCGAAGGATGGTCCATGTCAAGGAAAAAACTGCCCAGGCTTTCCCGAAGAGCCGATGGGCAGATGTTGTGAGAACACGCCCCCTTTCCCTCCCTTCTTTGTATTAGACCTGGGCTTGCGTTTCCTCAGGAGATTGGGGTTTATTTTTTTAAAAATAAAAAAAAGAAAACACGGTTCACAATCACCAGCGCAGGTGAAAGCTTTCAAAGCTTCTGCCCGTGTCTCTGGAAATAGGTAGGTAGGTAGGTAGGTATATCAACAACAATCAAGGTGAAAATGAAAAGAATGAATCTATATATATATATATATATATATATATGTTATACCTAGGATCAGTCGGAGGCTTGGTACGGACGTACGGTACAGAGATGAATATTCATCAGGCAATCCAGGGGAATAGCTTCTTATACCAGGGAAGGGCGAAAAGCCTCCTATCTAACTAGATAGGTATATTTAATTCAACATTAACCCGTTTCTCCCAAAGTCAACAGGAGGGGGTAGGTAGGTAGAACGGCTAGAACACACTGGCTTTGACAGGCCATCCTCGACCAGTTCCTTCTCCTTCTCCTATTTCACCGCTTCCCTGCCCCCGATGACCACAACGGCGTATTCTTCCAACGCAATTCAATATCGTTCTCACTCAATGCGCGAGGTCTGCCTTTACTATTACTACTACTATTCGTACCGCCACCCTTCCGCTCACCAGTGGCGCCGCGCTCATCCCGACGCCAGTTCTCGCGCTGCGGCAGCCCCAGGTTATTTCCCGAAGCAACATGCTTGGGCACCCATAGAAGAGAGGGCCCCGTTGCGCCATCATCACCACGTGAAGAAACGCCCTCGAATCCAGCGGGAGGTGGAGCTAGCGCAGCCTTATAATTATGATCCCCAACGAGTTCATCATTGCTCTCTTCTGGTGTGGTATATGCCCGGCGTGGTTGCGAAGGAGGAGGAGGGGGAGGGGGAGGGGATTGTATGCGAACCGTTCGAAGCAAGCTCACGATTTCCCAGATCATCGTTTCGTCGAATTCGTCATCGCCGCTATTAGAGGCATCCGAGGAGTCCGCGTCATCATTTCCATTGGTTTGATCGTCGTCGTCGTCAGCGTCGTCGAAGAAAGAGGTAAAGTCCCTAGCGGGCGTAGTCGTCTTTGGTGTTGCCCTGGGTGCCGGACTCGATGAACGATAAAATGGCGTGGCATGTTCGCTCCTCTCACCCCAGGGGAACCGGAAGATTCCCAGGGTATTTCGTTTGTTTGGGAGAGGCGAAGGATCCTCGATGATGTCAGGGAGGAGTGACATGCGTCTGGGCTTTTGTGGACGGCGCGGACGGCGTGGACGGCGCACGGGTACCGGATGAGCCGAAGGTCTTATAGGCACCGGAATCTGGGCTGCAGGTAATTGTTTGGGCATACGTTCAGAGGCATTCCGCCATAAATGCCAACTCTCGATTCTTAATGGACTCAAATGTCTCCGGACTGTCTGTCTTATAGATGGTCCTGGCATATCGTGAAAAGAGAGGTCATTTCTCTTAGCCGTCTGAGTTTGAGGCTCCCAGAGCCATGATGTAGGCTTTTCCCGAGATACTAATATCTTTTGAGACCAGAGTTGGGGCATATAATCAGTCGAATTTAGAGCTATAAGGTCGGTAATCTGACGGCCTTCCAGCGATCCATCACTCTCTGGGCAACTTAGGCTTCGCGCATGAGTTCGTGATGTCGAGGTGATATTCCAGTCCTTGAATCCCACAGAAACATCTGGCTCATGCTCGGCGGATTCCAAGGGTGTCTCACTCAACACAGATTCTCGTAAGGTAGCTTGGGAATTCTCGATATCTTCTATTGAGCTTGGAGACGATGGAAAGAGTGCTTCTTCAACTGTCTCGTCTTTCATGATAGCTTGTAGTGAAATCCGACGCTCGGGGATGGGAGATGCTATAACAGGCGAGTGCTGTGAGGGCGGCCTAGACAACTCTGGTACTTCTGGAGTGGAACGAGACTTTGGAGAGGATGGCACTTGTATGTTCAGCAATATATCCTCGCTGAAGTGGCTACTACAGCTTGGCCGACGCTTTGCGGTCAAGTGCTCCATCTCATCTTCGATCTTTGTTAGAAGGGTTAAACGATGGCCTGTATCTTCCTCGGACTCTTGAATGTAACGCTCGAATCTCCTTTGTTCCGCCAGAATAATGTCACTAGTGACCCCGGACGAGCTCGATACAGGAGAGAAATCTGTAGGGCCGCCCAGACGCAGCGGCGTAGGAGGTGGCATTTTTCTCGGTCGTGTCTTATCTTTTCGGGCAGAAAATGTTGGACATTCATCGCCCACGCGGTGGTGGAAGTGCCTTGAGAAACGACGAGCGACGATTGGGCTCTCTGAGGTTGGCTGGTCGGGGTCCCTTTCAAAATCTGGAAATAGGCTAATATGACTTTGACCTTCAAACGATTCATCCATCATCATGATCGGGATCTCCTCGTAATTGGCCAAATCCCTGGAGTCTTCTATAACGTGACTCGGAGGGGAATTTTGACTCGAAGCTATGGCAGCAGTTGGAGGCGATGGGCTCCAATCGGCCGTCGTATATTCATCCCCAAACCGCGCCTCATCTTGAATTGCCAAAGTAGGTGATGTCTTACGTCCCAGGTCTGCAGACAGCAGATGATCATCGCCAACAGTTTCACCGTTTGGCTCTAAATCGGATGAATCATCTATTGTTGGGTAAAAGTGTTTGTCCTCGTGAATAGTAGAAACGGCAGGCAGGCCAGAGTCACGCGAAGGTCGTCTCGTGCCAAGTTCGATCGCGGGAGAGGAACTTAGTGGTATCGAATACGGTATGTCCCTTTCGTCCTCCAACGTTAAGCTTCTAGTGATGTTTGGTTCATCCTTGGTTGCTATAGTTGTTCTCGAAGGGGCCTCAGGTTGGGAGGGGAGCCCAGACGGACCGGTCAGGATCAGCTGCTGTATAGACTCCTGAGAGGCAAAGGATGCACGTGGTGTTGATCGTGTACGCTGATGATTTGAATGTATCTCAGCTGGAAAGACCTGGCGGTCCCTGTCGCCATGTCTCGGGATGGGACGCGGACGGTTTAAAATGGAATCACGCGAACCAGACGGCTGCCAGGTAGTCTTCGAAACCTCCTCAACGATTTCGCTTACGGCGCTCGGATCGTTGTAAACAATTTTGCTGACAAACATGGCAGTTTTCGATTCCCGATTGCTACTGTTCGTCGCGAGTGATGTCGGTGTTTGAACGTTCTCAGGGGGTAATCCAGTATAGGGAAAATGCTGCAAAGACATCTCTATTGTTGCGGACGTCGTAAGCGGTGAATCCTGGTCCCATTCTGGTGAATTTTGAATAGGTATTTGAACCGACTCACAAGGCCCCGTTAGTTTAAGCGTTGTCCCGAGAGTCGCTGGCTCGAGAGTCCGCGGTATTCGATACTGAATAGTCTCGAGCTCGTAGGATACTTGAGTGTCCGTGGACGAGACACCATGCTCGACAGATAGGCCGTCTGGTGCTTCGGTTATCTTGCCAAGCTCAGACTTTTCCGATTCTTCGGGCTGGGGGGGCTCTGTGATCACTATGCTGGGAATAAGGGAAGCAGAGGGCCGTGGGGCAGGACCCCGTGCAAAGTCAGTCGAAGTACGTCGTGCACCCTCGTCTCGCCGCTGCTTCTGGCTTTTTGCTGCCTCAACCAGGCCAATGACAGGAATACCGCGGATCGAATTTTTGGGCTCGTCATCCCAGTCGAGAATGGGTTTAGAGATGGTCGGCTTTCCCGTCTTAGCCCCGAGTTTGACGCCCCATTTTTTGGACGGAAGGGTAGATATTGGCGCAGAGCTCGTCCGTTTCAGGAACTCGTAACGGGAAGGGGGGAGCTCAATGGAGCCGGACGATGACAAGTCTCTGACGCTCCATGGTACCGGCGGATCGGAATTTCGTGGGAGCTCTCGGGGGACAGTAAATGTTTGTGACAAGATCATGACTAGCGTAAATGTCATAGTATTAGATAGTTGAAACAGGCCGTTGGATGATCGAACTAACCGATTAAGACTGTAAGACCAATCCCGGGCAAGGCAGTCTTGTAAAACAAGTCTGTCTCTTCCAGTCCCAATGATGAGGCCACGCTCGTCTGGGCAAAGTAAGCATGCCATTTGAGTAGGAAGGGGAAAGGTGATGACGAACCACCCACCACACGACAACACCAGCCAAGGTGAAGCGCTCAGTTTTGGCTCCGCGAATTATCATAGATTGGAAATCCAGGTCCTTGTTGGCCGTAGTTTCTGAAAAAGCGAGGGCGGATAAAAGGCTAATGATGGCTGCGTCTAACGCTACAGTCGCGATTGAAACTCCTCGTACGCTGGACACTGCAGCGCACGTAGGATTGAACTGAGTTCGATTTACCGCGGCAAACGCTATGCCTAAACAAAATCGGAGGAAGATCAGAATCTTTGGTATGGCGGAAAATATTGGCTTGACATCTCCCCTGGGCACCACCCAGGACAGATACAGTTCAACCAACACCCTCCCAAGTTGATCGAAAAGAGATGAGAAAATCACCGCTACCCAGCAGACGGAGCTTGCAGTTGGGTTGACCAAGGTAGCGAGAAATTCGACGACAGACCAGAAAGAAGACGTTAAAAGGAATGAAACGAGGACCAGCCTCAGCCTGTCACGGTAAATGGCAGAGCCATGGCCCTTGACGTTGATAGTCAGAGCTGTGAACGCAGTGTTGAACAGAACGCCACTATGTCCAAAGTAAGCAATGTAGACCAAGGAGAGACTGCAGTACTGACGACTCACAAAGAGAAAGCAGCAACCAAGACCTGAGACATTCCGGCCACTACTATAGCCTTGACAAAATCGTCGAGTAGCAACCACGACAGCGCCGATAAAACAACAAGAGAACAAGGAAACAAGGAAACAAGGAAGCAAGGAAGCAAAGGAGTGTAACTCTAACGAAAACCACGACGGCATATAGGAAAGCCCCGTCACGACGACATGCTATACGATGTCATGACATACTCGTCTTTCTAATCTGGCGGTAAAGCGAGAGAAAGGAAAAGGTTCATGAATTGACCGCCAAAGTCAGTAAGGAAGGAAAACGTATCACACTGCCACATCGTTTTGTTTTGCTTGCAAGAGCAAGGACTCCTGCACCCAATGGTATTCCATTAACCGAACGATCCCTTTTCATAATTTGTAGTTAATTTAGGACGCCGGACACAAGGTCGATGAGCCGGTGCAACGTGCTTGGGGCTCCTCTATACGGTTTCCTCAAGTCCAAGGCCTCAAGAGAACGGCGCAGGGCATCAGGGCGGTTTCGCAGGCCGCTTGAGCTCCAGCGTAACAAGAGGCCGGAAGATTCACAGCCATCGACAAGCCCCCATTGAGATCGTTTCATTATGTGGTAGTTTCACCCGGCACGGGAAGACAAGGATGGTCGGGAGCAAGCATCAGCTTTGTGATCTTTTTCAACAGTGAGAACAGTGAGAGCAGGGAGAACTGATCCTGAGCATTGTCGTGCCAGTAAGACTGGAGTCGGTATCGAGACACCAACGGACGGTATACAACAACTAAGCTGGATTGGAAATGGCTTCGCCGCATGTCTGGATTCCCAATTCAATGTTCACCCTACGCGACAAGCCGTTCCCGTATAGCTAGCCACTCGCGTAGGGTGTGGTAGTATGTGGTGAAGGATGCCCACAGCCGGGGATTTTGTGCCAGTCGTTCGGAACACCTTGGCAACAGCCATTGGAAAGAATCAAAAGACCATTCATTCGTTTCAATTAGCACAGAGGTAGGAGAATGCTTAACAGCCAACACTCGGTGGAGGGGGTTCTCCCAGAATAGATTTGCTTAGATGACAGATGTTCATGTGGCGTGCACGGGAGTAGGAATTGCTGCTCGTCGCACTCCATACTCACATTCTCATTCTAATGAGGGCGCGGCGGTTGTTGTCCACCATCTCACCGTCACGGAGCAGCAGCAACCCGCTGTCCTCATCCGGGCTTCATGTTCCGCTTCATTACTTTCATTTCATACCTACCTCTCCTCGTCCCGATCCAGGACATGTGGAGCGTATCCGCCTGAACGTCTGTCTCTCGTAGGGCAAGTGGCTTTTTGGTTGTTAGTGTTTCGTTGTTCGAAAGAAGAGGTGTCGAGTTTGAAGCGAAATGTTTTGTGTGGGTGACATTCTTCTTTGCTGCCTTCCTCCTTCCCCTTCTCCTCCTTCTCCTCCTTCTTCGGTCAGGTTGTTATCTCCTAAGTAGGTAGGTACAACTAACCCAGATAGGTATTCCCTGTGCGTGTTCCGATCTATTATGTACGAAGATGTAGACAAACAGCTCAGTTGGGTTTAGGCGATTGAGGTTTTATCGCATGATAGATGCGGATCCTATCTATAGGTGATTATGTAGGTATCTGGGTTAGTAAAAACGTGAAGCAATCCCGCTCCTATAGGTAAGGGGATACGCTATCCAACACACCACTTTTGCTACTCAACACACCAGATGTGGGTCCGCGCCACACTTTAGTGGCACAGCTTAGCCTTCGTAAAGGCATATGATTGTATTGCGCATGGATTTACCTCGCGCGCCTTTTTACCTGCTTATTAGGCCTACCTTATTGTTAAGGTAACCTACCTAAGCTCAAATTATGAAGTTGACCCAGATACAAACCTGCCAATTGCTGGTTGGCAGAAAGAGTAAGCCGGTCGGAAAATATTTCACCTTGTCGAACTCAACGAGCTGGATTTAATGGCGCTAACCATGTCTTCATCAGTTAGATAATCGGTGAGATATTGAGCTCTGAATGTTAGCGCGTATACATAAAACAACTCGTGATGAGCCTGCTGGGCTCGTTAGGTCTTTCTAGGTATCAGTCGCCAGTTTTTTCCATCAAGGATATTGCAAGCCTAAGGTGAATACACCACCACAAACACAACCTTAGGACAAACCAGGGGGGCAGGTAGGTGCCGGGCAATAGAATGGGTGACAAGGACGAGACGGGCAAGACCTGAAATACCTACCTTAGGGCGCGGGGGGGGGTATTTAAACATGATAACAGTGGCCATTTTTGAGCAGATCATGGTGCCGGCATAGAGATATTTTACTGTAAGCATTTCTGCCGGCTGAAATGGTTGCTGAAGTGGTTACTAGTGTGAATTCCTTTTAGCGCATGACAATTATGATTATACTGAAGTTATGTTCTTAGAAAAGCGTTGCGACATGCAATTCATCGCATATGTTTGATTTTATGCGTAATGCTGACCAATTAAAATCATTACATCGCATATGCTTGATTTTATGCGTAATGCTGACCTATTAAAAGTGGATACTGCAATGTGTTTCAGTTGAAAATGATTTTCAAATGGAAATTATTTATTGCGTTAGACGCATAATGTGGCTTATACGCATACAATATGCGGCTATCAAATATATGCGACTAACGCGTACATTATGTAAGTAAGAAAAATCTAAGGTGTTCCTGCCTCTACACTTGTTATATATACCCCTTCAAACACACTCACATCACGCGCGCGTAACGTATGTGTAATAGTATAGTGGTTAACTCGTAATACTTCGTAATTCTGTAATCTGTAAACCATGAGTTCGATCCGTGATTGTGTTAAAAAAAAAAATTGCAAAGTGCCCAAGTACCTAGTACCTAAATTAGTAAGCAAATAAAGTGATGTGCAATGTACGATGTACATTGCACAATAGGTTTTTTTTTTTTTTTGTACGGGTGTTTGAAAATCATTTTCAAATGAAAATCGTAACAGGGGCCATTTTCCATCGCCGACATAATCACTGCATGCCGGCATGATTTCCGTATTAAACCGTTTTACACGAACATGATTACCGCATACCGACATGACTTTTGTATTTAACTGTTTTACTTGTATATGATTACCACTTACCGACACGATCTACGTATTAAACCATTCTACTTGTACATGATTACCACTTACCGGCACGATCTTCATATTGAACCATTCTACTTGTACATGATTACCACATGCAAATATCACTTTCCGCATAACATCCTATCCCCAGGAAAAGAAATATGCAATTAAAATATCCATGACTTCAGCATGTCTAGAATCAATCATTTCCGACTGCCGTTATCATTGCTGTTATCATTTTCAAACACCTATACCCGCGCCCTAAGGTAGGTGCCAACCCGATTGTATCTAATTACCGAATAACTTCTGTATCCCAATAATTATTCGAGAACCCGGGTTCCACTTGTGAAAGTGTGGCGCGGACCCACATCTGGTGTGTTGAGTAGCAAAAGTGGTGTGTTGGATAGCGTATCCCTAGGTAAGGTAGTTAAGTCTAGGTACAGTCTGTACACTGCATTACTGGAAACACTCCGTATACCCGTACAAAACTATCCAGATACCGTATTCCGTATCCGTATTCCGTATTTTTCTCTTACAAAAAGGTCCAAACAAACACCTACCGAGCGGAAGCGGCGGACTTCACAGCCTTCATCGTCGTTGGCCTAAGCTAATTCTATGACTGCGGCCAATGACTGCGGCCAGTGTCCCGCGGAGAAGACGGTGCCGAAGTCTGTCATCTGACTGAATATCATCATCCTTTGGTCCTCCAGAATCTTCTAATTAGGTATAGCTAACTACCGTTTTACACCTAGATTCTACGTTCCGTCTACAGCTGCATCGGGGCATCCCTTTTCGGCCGGGCCGGAGTTTTTTTTTTTTTTTTTTTTTTTTTTTTTCATCTTTCGCAAATTTTGGTAATCATAGATGTTCATTGCCTTGCGAACAACAATCCGCATTGCCGCACGCTATAAACTAACGGACAGGCACGAATGGATTTCAATAAAAGACGAATCGAATCGAATCGAATCGAATCAGACGGCGACCGGGTGATTCGGAAGACATACACTACATCATCGACTTCATGCCGCCTGCGCCGTAGGCTATGAACTTGGTTCGGCAACAACAATTACCTACCTACCTGCCTAGGTACCGGTACCGGTACCGGGTAGACGATGTGCAGAGAGTGCTAAGGTGATTATCCAGCTACATATATTTTTTTCACGGCTACGGCAATACGTATGTAGGTCATTAATCCTGACCTGGTCGTGCACCCCCCCGGGTTCCATCCGTCGACGGTTACGCCGTCGGCTTCTTATCCTCCTACCGAGAATATTCCGAGCTACCGAATCGACTTCGGTAGGTAAATGGAAACTGCTTACGGAACTTGATGTCAACTACTGGGGGGACACGGGAGTATATAATATATACATATATACATATATTGTCCAGCTTCATGGAGAAGTAGGATCCGCAGCCATTCCGCAGTGAAGGTCCCTCCCGGGAGGTGGTGACTATATAAACATCTATCTGGGTACATATAAGTAGTCCTTACTTATACCTATACTTACCTACTGCCGAGATGACGATGGCATCTACGGAGACGACGGATTCAGACCGGTTTGCAGCTTGGGAAAGCAATCCTGCGGGAGTTGAGTTGAGTACGTCTATATCTACTTACTTACGGACGTACATACCTAACTATCTACATAGGTAGTGTTAGGCGGCTCACGCGCCATCTATCATTTATCTGCAGGGCTGATCCCCCTTCCTCTCTGAGCAGGCCGGCGTCAAAGCCGTTCTGGCGGCGCGGGGATGCGATGATACCCTCTTGGATGGAGTTTCTGCGAGGAAGTCCGAGGCATACGTACTTGATAATTAGTTAGTACTTATTTACTTATTTATTTACTTACATAGTACTTACAGATAGATAGGTAGGTAGATGGTCAGGGGACAGCTTATTACACTACGGAAGCGGTGTCAGCTCATGCCATGCAGCTAACTTGGAGAGCAAATTTACTGACAGTCTCTGATAGGACTTTTGGAGGAGGAAATTGTGGTGATGGTAGTGTATACGTAGTAAGTAAGTAGGTAGCGTAGTGCCCGTCTTCTTTTCCATTCCTGCCTTTCCTGCAAAACATCCCGTACTTACATAGTAAGTAGTTAACTAACTAATACTACTATGTTATGTAGGTACTGGCAGTCTTTAAAACTCATCTCCATGATCTCGGATGACACGCAAACCTTGGTACCTATCTAGTCTACCCACCTATCTCATCCACATGCCTACTTACTATCCTTACTTACCTACGTAGCCGCTGGCCCGCTGCCAGCTACATAGCGTAATGCATTCCTACCTAAGTAAGGTTACTTGCAGCATTTGGCTTGATTCATCAAAGAACCTGAAGCGAGCCAGCGTCATCTTCCTTTCTCTCCATACATACATACCTACCTACATACCTACCTACCTACCGATCTAGTACCTAGGGAAGCCCTTTGAAGCCGTAATCCTCTCTATGGCGCCAACCAAGACCGCTGGGGAACCCCACGGATGCGGCACCAAGACATCATCGCGAGCGAGTGACGAACACACGGGAGGGATGTGGGGATAGTCTCAAGACGTAGAAAAAGAAAAAGAGCCGCATAATAGGTAAGTAGGTAGGTGCCTCGGCCATCGGAAACACATGTTCTATAACTAGGTAGATAGGTAGTTACTTACAACGTGGTCAGGTAAAGATGAGTTGTTGGCTGCGAATGATGCAGATTATTACATTAGTCGAGAGAACTTTCCCCCCCCTCCTCTTCCCCATCACCATCCTGGCGCAAAAAAAAAAAAAAAAAAAAAAAAAAAAACCCCTCTTCTCTGTTTTGAAGTGATATGAGGACGATTGAATTTTCACGGTTTGGTGACTTTGCTTTTGCTCAGTCACGCACCCGTTAGTTATATTTTGTTCCTGAAATGTATGTATCTCACCCCTCCCGAGGCTCAAGCACGGGTTTCCGTCGTCGTCGTGTTGGTGTTTTTGTGTTGGGGCCCAAACCCTCCACGGATAACTCAGTAGGCAAGTAAGTAGGGAGACGACAGTTGCGCGTATATTCTATACCGCTAAAAGACCAGGATGCAATCTTTTTTTTTTCACCAAAAAAAAGAAAAAAAAGAAAAAAGAAAAAAGAAAACAATAGTGTACGGTACTTCGTATACCGGCCTAAGTAGATAGATGCCAATGTACATACACTACAAGTCTGTACCTAACTTATTCACTTTCCCCATGGTAGTTATCAGGCACCACACACGGGGGGGGGAGAAAGAAGGAAAAAAAAAGAAAGAAAACCCATCATAAAAAAAGATGTCTCGCAAGAAGAAACAATAACAATATGAAAAAAAAAAAAAAACGACGACAGGTCGGAAGTACTCGCCAAGAACCTTCTTTGTTGGTTAGGGCGTGTTTGCGGCGTAGCAAAATTGCAAACCGGGGTGGGGCCGGGATGGGGCTTGGCCAAAGAGGGAGTAGTCAATTTGGAGAGTTACAGGGGATCATGTATCTTACGATTAACGGTACAGGAGGGAGGTGTGGGCTAGCCTAATTGGGAAGTTACTAAGGAGGTTTGAGAATATCAATTAGTGAGGTACTTAGATAGCTAGATGGCAGGACAGGTCTTTCTGTACTGACATTAGTTAGGTACCTCAGCTAAGTACCCAGCAAGCTGTTGGGGGCAAACTCCCTCCATCTGGCTCCCAGCTACATACATGAGCAAATGTTTTTCTAAATTCCATAGCTCTACATCTGTCAGAGTCGCAAACGTGTAAATGAAGATAATTAGTAAATAGAGCGTTCCCGTTTCAATGACGCCGGTCGCATTTCAATAACATGAATATTGGCCAAGTTATGGTGGTTGCAAATTGAATTTCGAGATGTATCTCCCAGATGGCTGCCATCACCCACTGTAGCCCCTCCATCTGGCTCCCAGCTACATACATGAGCAAATGTTTTTCTAAATTCCATAGCTCTACATCTGTCGGAGTCGCAAACGTGTAAATGAAGATAATTAGTAAATAGAGCGTTCCCGTTTCAATGACGCCGGTCGCATTTCGATAGCATGAATATTGGCCAAGTTATGGTGGTTGCAAATTGAATTTCGAGATGTATCTCCCAGATGGCTACCACTACACATCCCAGATGGCTGCCACCACCTACTGTAGTCTCTCCATCTGGCTCCCAGCTACATACATGTGCAAATGTTTTTCTAAATTCCATAGCTCTACATCTGTCGGAGTCGCAAACGTGTAAATGGAGATAATTAGTAAATAGAGCGTTCCCGTTTCAATGACGCCGGTCGCATTTCGATAGCATGAATATTGGCCAAGTTATGGTGGTTGCAAATTGAATTTCGAGATGTATCTCCCAGATGGCTACCACTACACATCCCAGATGGCTACCACTACACATTCCAGATGGCTGCCACCACCCACTGTAGCCCCTCCATCTGGCTCCCAGCTACATACATGTGCAAATGTTTTTCTAAATTCCATAGCTCTACATCTGTCGGAGTCGCAAACGTGTAAATGGAGATAATTAGTAAATAGAGCGTTCCCGTTTCAATGACGCCGGTCGCATTTCGATAGCATGAATATTGGCCAAGTTATGGTGGTTGCAAATTGAATTTCGAGATGTATCTTCTAGATGGCCACCACTACACATCCCAGATGGCTACCACTACACATTCCAGATGGCTGCCACCACCCACTGTAGCCCCTCCATCTGGCTCCCAGCTACATACATGTGCAAATGTTTTTCTAAATTCCGTAGCTCTACATCTGTCGGAGTCGCAAACGTGTAAATGGAGATAATTAGTAAATAGAGCGTTCCCGTTTCAATGACGCCGGTCGCATTTCGATAGCATGAATATTGACCAAGTTATGGTGGTTGCAAATTGAATTTCGAGATGTATCTCCCAGATGGCTACCACTACACATCCCAGATGGCTGCCACCACCCACTGTAGTCTCTCCATCTGGCTCCCAGCTACGTACATGAGCAAATGTTTTTCTAAATTCCATAGCTCTACATCTGTCGGAGTCGCAAACGTGTAAATGAAGATAATTAGTAAATAGAGCGTTCCCGTTTCAATGACGCCGGTCGCATTTCGATAGCATGAATATTGACCAAGTTATGGTGGTTGCAAATTGAATTTCGAGATGTATCTCCCCTCCATCTGGCTCCCAGCTACATACATGTGCAAATGTTTTTCTAAATTCCGTAGCTCTACATCTGTCGGAGTCGCAAACGTGTAAATGGAGATAATTAGTAAATAGAGCGTTCCCGTTTCAATGACGCCGGTCGCATTTCGATAGCATGAATATTGACCAAGTTATGGTGGTTGCAAATTGAATTTCGAGATGTATCTCCCAGATGGCTACCACTACACATCCCAGATGGCTGCCACCACCCACTGTAGTCTCTCCATCTGGCTCCCAGCTACGTACATGAGCAAATGTTTTTCTAAATTCCATAGCTCTACATCTGTCGGAGTCGCAAACGTGTAAATGAAGATAATTAGTAAATAGAGCGTTCCCGTTTCAATGACGCCGGTCGCATTTCGATAGCATGAATATTGACCAAGTTATGGTGGTTGCAAATTGAATTTCGAGATGTATCTCCCAGATGGCTACCACTACACATCCCAGATGGCTGCCACCACCTACTGTAGCCCCTCCATCTGGCTCCCAGCTACATACATGTGCAAATGTTTTTCTAAATTCCATAGCTCTACATCTGTCGGAGTCGCAAACGTGTAAATGGAGATAATTAGTAAATAGAGCGTTCCCGTTTCAATGGCGCCGGTTGCATTTCGATAGCATGAATATTGACCAAGTTATGGTGGTTGCAAATTGAATTTCGAGATGTATCTCCCAGATGGCTACCACTACACATCCCAGATGGCTACCACTACACATCCCAGATGGCTGCCACTACACATTCCAGATGGCTGCTACCACCCACTATAGCCCCTCTATCTGTCTCCCAGCTACTTCACTATGAGTTAAACAGATGTTAACAAACTCATCAACCATTCTCTCAAGCCTTTTTCATCCCCATCCTCATGGAACTGTATGACAGTGCTTTGATGCCAGACATCCTCCATTTTTTCCTTCAGCTTCAATTCCACTTCTCTTCCTAGCTTTAATCCCAGAATAATTTTAATCATTTTTCTCTCCATCATTTTCGGGTCTGTTGAAAATGTAGTTTCCAGTTCCTTGATTGCCTTGCCTGCCACTTCATCCAATGCTGTTGACATAGTTTTGCCCCTAGAAGACATAGTCTCTCTCCTTCTTTTGACACCATGTTTCATCTGGGCTGGTAATGCTTGTAAGCCTCTCAATTGAGAGTGACTGCCAGTGTCTTTTCCAGTATCTTCCACAGATGGAATGATCTTGAATCTGGACATGGAAGGAGAGGTAAGCAAAGCAGCTTGTGAAAACTCATCCTGGGTGGGTGTTTTAGGCCTGAGAGTTGTAGTGACACTGGGAGTAGCATCATTCAACTCATGCTGGGAAAAAAAGGTGAATGGCTCTGGGGTGTTAGTTGCTCTGCCATGGAATGAACCAGACTCCAAGTTCCTCAGTGATTGACTGGCAGCTGTGTAGTTCCTCCTCTCCTGTTGTGCCATTTCACCAGTAGCAAAGTCCTCCTCAAAAGCTCTCTCATATTGAGCCCAGGCTGGCATCCCTTTCTTTTGTAGCCATTTATCCCTGTGGTTCCCTTTTCTCGAAAGATATCTCTCCCATAATTCTTCTGGTCCATGAAATTGTCCATGTTCATCCATCTCAATCCCTGTTCCCGAAAAATTTGTATAGGCAAGCTTCTTGTAGGCCTTGTATGTATCCAGTTCAGCCTTATACTTGGCATCCAGAATGGAGTCAGTGAGATGAACCACCTCCAGATAAAGACCATTTTTGCAAAACAGATCTCTCATGAATGACCAAAGCCGAGATTTTCCTTGGTTTCTACTGGCATCCAGCCTAGCTGTAGTTGTCAAGCCAGCCTTCCTAGCTTCCCCTAAAGCCAAGATAAATGCCCCTGTAGTGGCAGCTGACCAGACATAGGCTTTTGGAGATGTATAGTCATAAAAATAGCTCAACTCTTCCAGGAAAGTGTTGTCCCTGATGTAGGACTCATGGGGCCATGATGACATGTCCACTTTAGGCATGGGTGTAAATTTCTGAGGAACAGAGGTGGGAATGGATGTAGGAGGCCTAGTTAATGGCATAGGGAGAGGAGGAGCTAACAGTAAATAAGTATACATTAGATACCAGTTCCTGGAAGATAGGGAGGAGTACTTACCAGGAAAGTTGTTAAAGATGGGGTACTCTTCTTCTAGCTCTAAATCACTCTCAGGAAGGGGCTCACTATCAGTTTCTCTAGCATACCGAGATTGTGAATAAGAGAAGACTTGAGAGATGAGAGAATGTTGATGATCCATGATGGGTGGTGAGTATAGATGATGGATAGATGGTGATGGATAGATGGTGATGGATAGATGGTGATGGATAGATGGTGATGGATAGATGGTGATGGATAGATAGGGATAACTAGAAAAAAAAAATTAAGAAAGAGAAGCATTAGTGCATAAACAAGTAAATAAATATTATGTAGGCTTTATAAAAATAAAATTATGCAAATTATGAATTTGATCATTGACATGTAAAACAAACCGAAAATTTTTTTAAAAAATACTATATACTTTGGAGACCTATAAAACAGTAAATTAGCAATATGAATAAGGATATGCATATATAAAAGTGAAATATTACGTTAAGTGAATTTCAATAAGTACTATAATTATTATAATAAATATATCAAGCTTTTATTTATGTGTTATTGTGACGGATGCCACCACATTTAACCACAATCCTCCACCTCTGGCCCACGGCTCCCAACCACTGCCCATAAAGCACGCCACAGCAATGCCTCGACCCTCGCGGCTGCTGGTGTGACGACCGTCACCACATTCAACGCCAAGTGTGATGGCTGGCACTAACCACCGGTTCCTGAACCGGCGGTCGTTTCAGTCTTACAGGAGCGCTTCATTCCTTCGCGCCGGCCACGCCGACTCTACAGGAGTGTTCTACGGTTTCGGACTAGCCCTAGGGCTTGCGGGCCTGCGCGAGCCCTGGGGGCCAATTGTATATATATACGCCGGTCGCGTACCGCACTACTGTATTTACTCTTCTTTCTTCTTCATACTTGTTTTTCTTAGTTATAGCGAGAATACAGTAGCTAGCTTTGTCCCTACGCGTACATCTGTCACCACATTCAACGCCAAGCCTCCACCTCCAGCCCACGGCTCCCGCGACCGCTCACAAAGCAAGTCACAGCTACGCCTCAATCCTCACGACCGCTCGCGAGGCCCGCTCAGCTCTTAGCCCTAGACCCGCCACTTAGTGTGCCCGCGTGTATATAGCTCGCCGCCGCCCGCGATGCCGGTAGGCACTTCTTTCCTTCTTCTCCAAGTTTGTTCTTTTCGATAGTTATGATAGCAATCTGAGTAGCTGGCGTTGTCCCTACGTTTCTCCCATGTGCCCGTGACATAAAAACAAACTTGGAGAAGAAGGAAAAAAGCGCCTCCCGGCGCCGCGGGCGGCGACGAGCTATATACACGCGGGCACACTAAGTGGTGGGTCTAGGGCTAAGAGCTGAGCGGGCCTCGCGAGCGGTCGCGAGGATTGAGGCGTAGCTGTGACTTGCTTCGTGAGCGGTCGCGGGAGCCGTGGGCTGGAGGTGGAGGCTTGGCATTGAATGTGGTGACGGCCGTCACAAGGAGGCGCTTTCTTTCTTCTTCTCCAACTTTGTTCTTAGGTCACGAGCACATATAAGAAATGTAGGGACAACGCCGGCTACTTAAAGTGCTATCATAACTATCGATAAGAATAAACTTACAGAAGAAGGAAAGAAGCGACTCTCAGCACCGCATGTAACGACAAGCTATATACACGCGAGCACATTAAACAGCGGATCTAGAACTAATAGCCAAGTGGGTCTCGCTAGCAACCGCGAGGATTGGGGAAATGTGTGACGGCCGTCACCACATTCAACGCCAAGCCTCCACCTCCGGCCCATGGTTCTGCGACTGCCTGCAAAGCAATGTAAAGGGACGCGCCAACACTAGCGACCGCTAGTCTGCAAAACTCTGCTCGGCGATCGATCAGCGAACGCGTGGCCACAACGTTGCAATCCATAGCTGAAACCACAAAGCGACGTTACTAGTCGGAAGCGCTATCGGAATTACTACGTGTCGGCTAAGACATCAATCCTGTATATACCGTAGCCCGGCCGTCCAGCGGCCGGAGTTCGTTCTTAGTTCTCTAAGTTATAGTAATTCCTCAGTATCTACGTTTTGGTCCGACACTACCTTGCTTAATCCATTTACGTGACAAACCCCCTTACACTAGTGTTGCGGCATGTATGTATCCATGCTTAAAATTGCCTAGTTCGATATAATATTTGTATATTCCGCCAAAAATTGCCTAGTTCGATATAGTATTTATGTATACTGGTCTAGTGTTACGGCGTGTATGTATCTATGCTCAAAATTGGCTAGTTCGATATAGTATTTGTGTATACTGGTCTAGTGTTACGGCGTGTATGTATCTATGCTCAAAATTGCCTAGTTCGAAATAGTATTTGTGTATACTGGTCTAGTGTTACGGCGTGTATGTATCTATGCTCAAAATTGCCTAATTCAATATAGTATTTGTGTATAGTGGTCTAGTGTTACGGCGTGTATGTATCAGTGCTCAAAATTGCCTAGTTCGATATAGTATTTGTGTATACTGGTCTAGTGTTACGGGGTTTGTGTATCCTGCCAAAAATCGCCTAGTTAGTTATAGCAGTTATAAGACACATAGTAAGCCCCATTACATGTGTCACGGTACACAAACATGTCTGTAAAGCTCAGACCAGTTAAAAAAAATTGCCAAAGCCAAGTCACCCTGTGACACCAATGTGTTTCCGTGAATTTTTTTTCAATGATGAAACAAAAATGAAAAAAAATCATTTTCAGATGGTTTTTCTTTTAAAAAAAAAATCGCTTTATCTTTGACCTAGCACCAAACACAATAGTGCCGTCATCAAGCATGGCCCACAGCAATTACGCTTATGATTGTTGAAATCTACCATGCTCTCAGCAGGATTCGAAGGCTGTTCTCACTAGCGAGCCAATTAAGGTCATGGTAGCTTAACCACTAGGCCAAAGTTATTGAAAGCTGGGAACACTTATCAAACTTATATAGTTCATACCATCTGCCACAGTGCATTTTTAAATTGGGTACAGAGCATCTAGAAGCTTCACACACTTGTTCAGTGAAGCAGATGAAACTTATATGAATGGTACATCTCGAAATTCAATT